>CM077663.1:77513933-78143741 GCA_039707655.1 Elymus sibiricus | reverse complement strand
GCCGATGACTTCGCCATCCCCGATAATCCTGCAGATCAGGAACTCTTCAGGCAACAACTTATAGCCTCGGCCCGCAGCCTGAAAGCAAGAGAACGGCAAGTTAAAGCCAAACAAGACGACCTCAACGATAGATGGACGAGAGTCCTCTCAGCTGAGGAAGGATACGGTACCGGCCTATCGGACCAACCTAAGAGTTATCCGCATAGAAGGCTGCGGCCACAATTCGATGACGAGCTCACTGATACGCCGTCTCCCAAACATACCCCATACGACAAGCCAGATTTCCCTCCTCGAGGACGGGACAGAAAGGCTTACGACACCGGCTATAGGCCGACGATACCCCGTAGACAGGGAAAGGAGCCACTAGAGCCCGATGACAGGTTCGACCTATGACACGACCTGGACGACAGAGCAGGTCGTACACGATCCATATATGGATCCAGAGGATACTCACCCGATAGACGGGAAGGGTACCGGTCTTGGTTCGACCGCAACAATGAAGGTCGGGAACGAAACCGAACTAGGACAGCCGCCGACCACCGGCACGACATAGCTCGGGTCAGAGGTGCTGCCCACCCACTGTGCTTCATGGATGAGGTGATGCGACATCAGTTCCCGGAAGGGTTTAAACCCGTAAACATAGAACAATACGATGGGACAACCGACCCAACCGTATGGATCGAGGATTTCCTCCTCCACATCCACATGGCGCGAGGAGATGACCTCCACTCCATCAAATACCTACCCCTGAAGCTTAAGGGGCCAGCTCGGCACTGGTTGAATAGCCTCCCCGAAAATTCCATTGGGTGCTGGGAGGACCTAGAAGAGGCATTCCGATCTAACTTCCAGGGCACTTATGTTCGGACGCCGGACTCCTCCGACCTAAGCAACGTCGTCCAGAAGCCGGGAGAGTCCGCGCGGCTATTCTGGAATCATTTCCTGACCAAGGAAAACCAGATCGTAGATTGTCCGGACGCCGAAGCAATAGCCTCTTTCAGGCATAATATTCGGGATGAATGGCTGGCTCGTCAACTCGGCCAGGACAAACCAAGGACAATGTCCGCCCTCACATCACTCATGACCCGCATTTGCGCGGGCGAGGATAACTGGCTAGCAAGACATAGCCACAACCCCGAAGACCCCGGAACCTCTGAAGTTCGGGATGGAAACGGGAAACCGAAGCGCAACAAGAACAAGCGCCGACACAATAATAGTGATGTCGATGACACGGCTGTTAACGCCGGCTTCCGCAACTCCCGGCCTGGGCAGCGGAAGAAGCCTCCTAAAGGCAAACACGACGGACCCACCCCGCTGGACAAGATCCTGGAGAGGCCTTGCCAGATCCACGGCACTCAAGAGAAGCCCG
Organism: Elymus sibiricus; assembly: GCA_039707655.1. NCBI lineage: Eukaryota > Viridiplantae > Streptophyta > Magnoliopsida > Poales > Poaceae > Elymus > Elymus sibiricus. The sequence continues at coordinate 78,142,375 of CM077663.1, read as the reverse complement.
CCAACCACACCAACCGTAACTATTGGGTCTTCAAACAGGCCGGCAAGCTCGCATCCGAGGACCAAGGCAAGAACCCACGCAGCGAGGACGAGGATGAACCCCGCGGTCCGATCGGTGGCAGACAAAAGAAATTCCCTCCAGAGGTGAAAACAGTAAACATGATATACGCCACCCATATACCCAAAAAGGAGAGGAAGCGCGCCCTTCGAGATGTCTACGCCATAGAGCCTGTAGCCCCGAAGTATAACCCATGGTCGGCACACCCGATCACATTCGATCGACGCGACCACCCGACCAGTATCCGTCACGGGGGTTCGGCCGCCCTAGTCCTAGACCCGATCATAGACGGGTACCACCTCCCTAAAGTCCTAATGGACGGAGGAAGTAGCCTCAATCTGATTTACTCAGACACGGTGAAAAAGATGGGCGTAGATCCGTCAAGGATCAAGCCCAGCAACACTACCTTTAAAGGAGTGATCCCAGGCATTGAAGCCCGATGCACAGGCTCTGTAAGCCTGGAAGTAGTGTTCGGCTCGCCCGATAACTTTCGAAGCGAAGACTTGATCTTCGACATCGTACCTTTCCGCAGCGGCTATCACGCTCTGCTCGGCCGTACAGCGTTCGCTCGCTTTAACGCCGTCCCGCACTACGCATACCTCAAGCTCAAGATGCCCGGCCCCAGGGGGGTCATTACTGTCAATGGCAACACAGAGCGCTCCCTCCGAACTGAGGAACATGCGTTGGCCCTGGCGGCCGAATTCCATTACACCGATGATTGGCAAGCGCCGACATCTGCCGTAAAGGCACCCAAGGCTGGGAAGCGAGCTCGGTCTCAACCCGAAGTACCAGAACCTTCCTCTCCCCATAAATAGGGACTCGCCCCTCATCGCACGGCCCTGGAACCGGCAAAGTATGTGCCGAGGAGGCACAACTTCGCGCTCAAAATTCCATGGGCAGCGGTGGGGAAAAATTATCAAAGGGTAAGTATTTGGCTAGACCGAACTCTCAACATCAAAACGTCTTCGGACACACTACAGGTACCATAAAGTACCTGCTAAGGCGTAAAGCTCATCCACACTTCGACGACTTCTCAAGATTTTTCTCCAAAGTCCGCTCGCCGAACAGTACACCCATAGCGGTATACAACTCGGATGGAGAGGCAGGATCGGACAAGCGACAGGGCACATCGAGGACGTCAGGTCACCTATCGAAGACCCTTGGTACAACCGCTCCTGTAAGGCTTATATTTCATTTTTAATACCTGTAAATAGCTGTATCGGCAATTTGAATAATAAGAGTTGTTGAGTACAATACAGATGTATCATGCATGATCACCCCGCTGTTTTTGGTGTACTCTCTATTTCCCCTCTCTTCTTGCGAACCTGTTCGGTATACTTTACGATGCAACCGGCTAAGACCGGGGGCTCGACCTTAAAAAATCGCCCTAAGCACAACTGATTTCGTGTTCGGCGTCTTGGAATTCTGCTTTATATGCATTGGTTCCGAACTATGTCTTGGGTCAATAGTTGGGTTGCCCGGCTCCTGTGCTTGCCCCTTTATGTTCTAGTCGTTCGGCTAAAAGGGCAAAGGGAGAACCGCTGCGATTGTGCTTCTGGCTAGCCTGGTCAAGCACCTCAGCGGAGAAAGCCGAAAACTGACTGTCATGGTATGCGAGAACTGGTCTGCGAATCCGAGCTTAACTAAATCTCGTCAGAGGTTATTCCGTGTCATACGATGGGTTTGGTATTAGTACAAACCATGTGATATAGGCTTTAGCCACGGTTCATCCGAACATCACAAACCCCTGGGGGCTAATCATCAGCCCCCCGCACTCCTTTCTCGCGCCCCTACGGCTAAGTGAAAGCAATAAAGCATTATGGTCCGATTGCCTTGTCCGCCCCACACTACCGCCTTCGGGTACCGATAGCTCGGCTAAGGGTCACAGTGCGTCGGCAGAGACACCCCGCGTAGTATCTATGAGGGGGCTGAAGCCGACGACTCGCTGCTTTCAGGTTTAACGGCCACACATGAGTTATAAAGGATGCAAAACACGAAAGACATGATAAACCATGTATCTTAAATATAAACTCGTTCAAAGGTCTTCGGACATATTACAACCCTTTACTCATACACGTTTTCCCTCGAACACTGCGCCTCTATTGCCCGAGCACCCTCCATTACTCCGGAGAAGTACAGCTCAGGGCGCCTATGCTCCTTTCCAGGAGGCGGAGGGGCGGTGGCTATCTTCATTGGATCCAGCCCCGGCCAGTGCACCTTGGCCTTCACAAAGGTCATCCGAGCTCCCTCGATACAGGAAGATCGCCTTAGCGCGTCGATCCGGGGCGAGGCGTCGCTCAGCTTCTGCACCAGGCCGAAGTAGCTGCCCGGCAACGGCTCGTCGGGCCATAGCCGGATGCAGAGATCCTTCATGGCCGGCTCCGCCATCCGGTGTAGCTCCATCAGCTGCTTCAGCTGCTCGACAAGGAGAGGAGAGCGCTCTGGGGCTTCAAACTGCGCCCAGAACAGCCGAGCTTCATCTCCTTCTCCCCGCGAACCATAGAACTGGTTCGCGTCCGCTGTGCTCTTCTGGAGGTCCGAGCAGGCGCCTGAGGAACGCCATACTTGGGTAAGCAACTCGAATTTGCTATCCCCGTAGACACACTGCAATAAATACGGCTTACCATCCATTATAGCCTTGGCCTGGCTGACTTGCTCTTCAAAAGACCGCCTATCCACCTGCTCCTTTTGGAGATTGGTTTTCATGGTGGATAGTTCGGCGGCCTGCTCATTGCCTTTCCGCTCAAGGTCCTCGCACTTCTGGCCGGCGTTCCTGAGCTCCTGTTGGATTTCCTCCACCCGAGCCTCGTGCTTGTCGCTGGTGGCTCTCAGGGCGGAGAGCGCGGTAGCCGCTTCTTTGGCCGCCGCCCTCTCAACCGCAGCCTCCTGCTTTGCCTCCTCAAGCTCGGCCTTGAGCTTCTCAATTTCTTTCGCCGAGGCTGTGTAAGCATTAAAATACATCAAAAATACTGCTTCGACAGTACGGTGATGACAAATTTGGATATTCTAGTCCGGCTTACCTTGCGCCTCGTCGAATCTCTTATTCAGAGCTTCGAGCTCATCTTCGGAGCTCTTGAGCTTTCGATTCAGCTCGTCCAGCTCGGCAGCATTAATGGCCGCCGCCGATGACGAAGCCTGTACAAAACAAAACCATATCAAATTACACGGGTTCACAACTTCCGAAGTGTCATAAATATGATCCTATGTCCGGTCCTCTTAAGGGCTGTTAGCCAGCTCTGACCAAATATTGTCCTACACATAGTTCGGATAATGACCTATGATTGACCCCCAGGTAAGTTTTCTCCAAACTTACCTAGGGCTCGGGGGCTGCCGTGTACATAAGCATAACTCAAAGAAATTAATATTTCAAGGAACAGAGCATTACGTGGCTCACCTGAAAGCCCGTCAGGAGACCGTTGAAGGCCTCCTTCAGTCCGCTGCCCACGGACTGAATGCTCTGCAATACCGCACCCATAAGGGAGCGGTGCTTCTCGGAGAGGGGGGCGCTGGATAGAGCCTCCCCCATAGCCGGCCACCCATTGGTCGGTGGCGCTGGCGGAGATCGGTTAACCCGATCTCCAACCGGGGATTGAACCGGTGCCTCCGGAGGCATGGTGCGCTCCGGAGAAGACCTTGGAGGTGACTGGACATCTCCTCGTCCGGTCTCCTCAGTATCCGAGAGGGGCTTCTCCCCCCGGTCTTTGGCGGCCGAGGTGTTAGCCTCGACCATGGCGTCGTCGCCCCCACCTCTCGTGTCCGGCTCCAAAGGAGCCTGCTGGAATGACACCTCCGTGGCATCCTTCGCGGCGCTCGGAGGAGAAGGGTGCGACGGGGTCCCGCTCTCCGCTAGCTCGGCGGGCGGGGTCTCCCCGTACGAAACTTGATCGGTGGGGAGAACACGCGGTGGGCTGCAAGTCAGTAGGCATTCACATGTTAGTAACATTCAGAACTTAGCATTAATATCTCAGGAAGTCTTCGGATCTTTACCTTCGAGCTGGGGGCTTGACCCTGAGGTTCCTTCGCGGAACCCTCTCGAACTCCTCGGACTCGGTATCCGAGTCCGAACTGTCGTCAGACAGGACCACCTGTGTCCGGCGCGCTTTCTTCGGGGCGGGAGGAGGTATGTCCTCTGTGGCGTCCGATGACGCCGCCCTCTTTCTTGCGAGGGGCGAATCGCCTCCGCCCTCGCCCTCGCCTTCACCCTCGTGCTCCTCCTCTTGATTCGAGGAGGCGTGGGCTTCTTCGGACACAGCCCCCGGCTGGTCCCTGATGCGCAGGCCTTCTCGGCCTGGTTTCTTCTTCTTCTTCTATTTCTTCTCTGGCGCCTTGTAAGGCGCCACGACGAGCATCTCCGACAGCAGCTGGGACCTTGGGTCTTCGGGCTGTGGAGCCGGGCACTTGATGCCCGTGGCCTTGTTCAACCATTCCTGCGGAAGTGATCGGAAAGTACTTAGACTTCCTTCAGAAAAACGAAGCCGATCTAATGAAGCTATGACATACCTCGGAAGGGGGCTTATCGGTGCGCAAGCCCTGGTCCTCCTTCTTGGCCGGCCAGTTCTCCTGCGCCTTGAACAGCGCTTTCCATAGCTTCTCCCGTGTGGTGCAGAAGAGTTGACGAATCGTAGGCTCGTCATCGGTCCGATAAGTCCACATAGGAGAGCCCCGACGGTGGCAGGGGAGGATGCGCCGCCGAAGCATGACCTGGACCACATTGGTCAGCTCGATTCCGTCCTTGATCATGGAGGCGATGCCCCTCTGCAGGTCATCCACCTCTGTATCCGACCCCCAGTCGAGTCCCTTTCAGACCCATGAGGTCAATCTGGTCGGGGGGGCGGATCTGAATTCGGCAGGAACAGTTCCGCCCTCCTCCCTTGGCTCGGTGATATAAAACCACTCTTTTTGCCAAGTCTTGATGGTGTCGATGAAGGTGCTGGATGGCCATACTGCGCGTGGAAGCTTGCTGATGACCGCCCCGCCGCAGTCTGCGTGTGCGCCTGCGACACACTTCGGCTTGATGTTGAAAATCTTGAGCCATAGGCCGAAGTGTGGTTCGACCCGCAAGAAGGCCTCGCAGACGATGATGAAGGCCGATATATATATGAAGGAGTTCGGCGGGAGGTCGTGGAAGTCGAGTCCGTAGAAGAACATGAGGCCCCTCACGAAGGGGTGGAGCGGGAAGCTCAGTCCTCGGATGAAATGAGGAATGAAAACCACCCTCTCGCCTGGTTTGGGGGTGGGGATCACCTGGCCCTCCTCTGCGGCGCGGTGGAAGATGTTGGCGGGGAGGTAGCCGGCCTCCTTGAGGTCCCGGATGTCCTGGTCTGTGACCGTGGAAGCCTCCCACTTACCGTTGGAGCCAGAGCTGGCCATGGCAGAGCTCGGAGGAGGAGGGGTGGAAAACCTAGATCTAGGCTCTGGAAGCTCAGGAGATTGGAGAAGCAGGGGTGCGAATGGGAAGTGTGGATAAGCCATGGGGTTTTCTTCCCCTTTTATTGGGCTTGTCGTCGGTTGGCCTCCCTTCACTGCGCCGTAAATCCCTCCGCTTCCCGAGATGTGCGTGCCGTTATACGCGCGTGGTTAAACATATCCCGTGTGAAACGGAGCACGATCTGTGCATTGATGGGTCGTGCTGATGAAAACGGCCTCGAACCGCGAATCGAGCCTTTGTGACTGGTTTAGCGGTCATGGTGGGCCACGACCTTTTCATCTGAAAGGTCGTCAGGGAGCACTGTTTACTCCTTGACGTTTGGCCTTCGGGGCCGGGTTATACATGGCGTTCGGACGATCTATGATCGGGAAAACTACACATCGTCGGAGGCCGAGCTAAACCCGGCCGATCACTATTCGGAAAAAGGAACTCGCCTCGCAAGCCAAAGACTCTGATCGTTTGAAGCAGCTGGAGCTTGGACCCTTGGCGTTGGAGGCTAGTTCGGGGGCTACTGAGGGAGTCCTGGATTAAGGGGTCCTCGGGAGGCCGACCTATTTCTTATGGGCCGGGCTGTATGGGCCGTTGGCCGGACACTGGAATGATCGAAGACCCTGTCTCCAGGAAGGAAGCTTCGAGGATCGTGGCGTATTCTCCATGTTTGGAGTAGTGAATAGGCATGTTTATCCCTTCGACGTCTAACCGACCATGTGTAAACCCTAGGTACCCTCGGCGTTTATATAAGCCGAAGGGTTTTAGGTTGTAGAACAACAGAACTCATCTAGGGTTTTAGTCATACGATCTCGTGGTAGATCAACTCTGTAACCCTTATTACATCAATATAATCAAGAAGGACGTAGGGTATTACCTTCATAGGAGGGTCCGAACTTGCATAAAACACTGTCCCCTTCGTCTCCTGTTACCCTCGATTCTAGTCTCACAGCTCGGGACCCCCTACCCGAGATCCGCCGGTTTTGACACCGACAATGGTTGCTTGTTGACATGCTTGAGTATTCAAGTCATTATGTTAAAACTAGACTATTGCTTTGAAACATTTACAAGTCGAAATGTCCATGCTATACAAAATAAAAGAATACGATGAACATGTTAGGCAGCATTCCACATCAAAAATTCTGTTTTTATCATTTACCTACTCGAGGACGAGTAGGAATTAAGCTTGGGGATGCTGATACGTCCCCAACGTATCTATAATTTTTGCTTGTTCCATGCTGTTATATTATCATTCTTGGATGTTTTACAATCATTTTATAGCAACTTTATATCAACTTTTGGGACTAACCTATTGACATAGTGCCAAAGTGCCAGTTGCTATTTTTGCTTGTTTTTTACTTCGCAGAAAATCAATACCAAACGGAGTCCAATCGTGACGAAACTTTTTGGAGATTTTTTCTGGACCAGAAGACACCCAGTGGGCCAAAGAAATGCCGGAGAGGTGGGCCGTGGAGACCACAACCCACCAGGGCGCGCCATGGGGGCCCCGGCACGCCCTGATGGGTTGTGCCCTCCTCGGGGCCCCTCTCCACCGCCTCTGATGCCTATAAATTCCCAAATATTCCAAAAACCCTAGGGGAGTCGATGAAACACAATTCCAGCCGCCGCAAGTTCCAGAACCTCAAGATCCAATCTAAACACCATCACAGAGGGGTTCATCTTCTTCATAGATGCCTCTCCGATGATGCGTGGGTAGTCCACCATAGACCTACGGGTCCGTAGGCAGTAGCTAGATGGCTTCCTCTCTCTCTCTTATGATTCTCAATACATTGGTCTCTTGGAGATCTATTTGATGTAAACTTTCGCGGTGTGTTTGTTGGGATCCGATGAATTTTGAGATCATGATCAGTTTCTATCCATGAATATTATTTGAGTCTTCTTTGATCTCTTATATGCATGATTACTTATAGCCTCGTATTTCTTCTTCGGATCTTTGGTTTAGTGGGGCCAACTAGATCGATTTTTCTTGCCATGGGAAGAGGTGCTTTGTGATGGGTTCGATCTTGCGGTGTTCTTTCCCAGTGACAGAAGGGGCAGCAAGACACACATGTATCATTGCTATTAAGGATAACAAGATGGGGTCTATTCCTACATGAATAGATCTTGTCTACATCATGTCATCGTTCTTATTGCATTACTCCGTTTTTCCATGAACTTAATACACTAGATGCATGCTGGATAGCGGTCGATGTGTGGAGTAATAGAGGTAGATGCAGGCAGGAGTCGGTCTACCTATCTTGCATGTGATGCCTATATAATGATCATCGCCTTGGATATCGTCATGACTATTCGATTTTCTATCAATTGCCCAACAGTAATTTGTTCACCCACCGTGCGCTATACTCATTAGAGAAGCCACTAGTGAGCACTACGGCTCCCGGGTCTACTTTTCCAATATATTGCTTTCAGATCTATCTTTTTGCATCTTTGTTTTTAGATCTACAAAACCAAAAACCCAAAAACATATTGCTGCATATTTTATTTGCTCTTTTTATTTTGTGTTCTTGAGAGATCTATATCTCCTATCTATCACTACCTAATCTAGCTTTTTACCGTAGAGAGATTGACAACCTCTCTTTCGCGTCGGGTTGCAAGTATTTGTTGATTGTGTGCAGGTGCTGCTTATTGGGTGGTGGTGATCCTATTACTGGTTCGATAATCTTGGTTTCATAACTGAGGGAAATACTTACTGTCGTTGTGCTGCATCATCCCTTCCTCTTTGGGGAAATACTGACGCAGTCTCAAGCCACGTCAGTGTGCGCCTCACGGAAGGCACCTTAGGACAGCACCAAAATAAAACATACAACTCAAACCAATCACGATCATCAATCAACCCATAGGACAAAACAAATCTACTCAAACATCATAGGATAGCCACACATCATTGGATAATAATATATAGCATTAAGCACCATGTTTAAGTAGAGATTACAGCGGGGAGAAGAGGGTTTACACCGTTGCATAGAGGGGGAGAGAGTTGGTGGTGATGGCGGCGAAGTTGTTGGTGTAGATCGCTGTCACGATGGATGCCCCGGTGATGCTCCGGCGCCACCGGGAGAGAGGGGGAGAGATACCCCTCCTCCTTCTTATTCCTTGGACTCCTACCTAGATGGGAAGAGAGTTTCCCCTCTGGTCCATGGCCTCCATGGCTCCCGGAGGGGAGGAGCCCCTCCGAGATTGGATCTCTCTCTCTGTTTTCTCTTCTGTTTTCGCGACTGATTTCTCACCCCTTCACCGTTTCTTAAATATCTGGAGATCCGTAACTCCGATCGGGCTGAAATTTTGAGGGGATTTTTATCGTGAAAATATCTTCCTTGCGGCAGAAGGAGAGCCTCAACCGACCTAAGGGCTGGCCACAAGCCATGAGGGCGACGTCTTTTGTAGATTCCGACTCTCAAAAATCACATATATTCCAAAAAAAAATCGCCATAAATTTTTATCACGTTTGGACATCGTTTGATATGGAATTTCTGCGAAACAAAAAACACACAAAAAACAGGAACTGGCACTGGGCACTGGATAAGTAAGTTAGTCCCAAAAATAATATAAATTATTGGCAAATGTATATGAATGTTGTAGAATATTGGCATGAAGCAATCAAAAATTATAGATACGAGGGAGACATATCACGCCCCAGGGGGGCCGCGCCCTGATGGCTTGTGCCTCCCTCGGGCGTCTCCCGACGCCCCTCGCTAGCTTATAAATTCTCATCTACCCTAAAAACACCAAAGGCAGTCCCGAAACCCTTTTTCCGTCGCCGCAAGTCTCTGTTCCGTCGCGAGGCCATCTGGAGCTCCGTTCTGGCACCCTACCGGAGGGGAGATCGATCACGGAGGGCCTCTACATCAACCTTGCTGCCCTCATGATGATGTGTGAGTAGTTCACCACAAACCTACGGGTACATAGCTAGTACCCTGATGGCAGTCTCTCTATCTCTTGATCTTCAATACAATGATCATCGCATCTTCGCTTTGATCTATCTGATGTAATCCTATTATGCGGTGTGTTTGTTGGGATCCGATGAATTGTGGGTTTATGTTCAGATTATTGATACTTGTGATCTGCGTTGGGTTTTCCGTGAAGAGGAACGGGTACTTGCCGCACAAAGCGGATAAGTATTTCCCTCAGTTATGAAACCAAGGTTTATCGAACCAATAGGAATATCAATCCTCAACCGTCTTTAGCAGCTGCACACAAATGAACAAACAACTTGTTGGGTTTCGTTGCATGGGAAACAAAAATTTTCCTACGCACACGCAAGATCTATCCATGGTGATGAGCATCTACGAGAGGGAGAGTGAATCTACATACCCTTGTAGATCGCTAAGCGGAAGCGTTAATAAACGCGGTTGATGTAGTCGAACGTCTTCGCGATCCAAATCGCCGAGCGTCCCGCGATCCAATCACGATCCTTCCGATCTAGTGCCGAACGGACGGCACCTCCGCGTTCAACACACGTACGGCTTGATGACGCCTTCACCTCCTCGATCCAGCGAGCGATGGTGAAGTAGTGGTTGAGTTCCAGCAGCACGACGGCGTGGTGATGGTGGTGAGGAACAATCTCTGCAGGGCTTCGCCAAGCGCTACGGAGATTATGACGGAGGAACTAGAGGGCTAGGGTTGCCGGCACACGGCTTGGGAAATCCTGATGTGTCCCGTGTGCTAGCCCTGCCCCTCTATTTATATGTTGAGCCTTGGGGTCTAAACTTGGAGTAAAAGCCTCCTCCGGGTCGGTTTTGCCCGCACAAGGTCGGTTTGGCCCGCAGGAAAAGAGTCCAACTCGGATCCCTGCCGAACCGCGCACAGCCGCGCACAAGCGGTAGTACCGCTTCACACAAGCGGTAGTACCGCTTGGGCGGTAGTACCGCTTCACACAAGCGGTAGTACCGCTCGGGCGGTAGTACCGCTTCACCAAGCGGTAGTACCGCTTACGCGGCAGCAAAACTACTTTTGCACTTTCCAATACCTTGTGGGCTTTATCCCTTTGGCTCATATAAAGTGTTGCTGCACCCGAACACTTCGGTAAACATCCGGAACCCATTCCGGTGAACTCTGGAACTCTTCCGGAGATCGAAACACTATTATCACATATATCAATCTTTACCTCCGGACTATTCCGGAGATCCTCGTCATGTCCGGGATCTTATCCGGGACTCCGAACAACTTTCGGTCACCAACATAATAACTCAATTATACTAATCGTCACCAAACGTTAAGTGTGTAGACCCTGCGGGTTCGAGAACTATGTAGACATGACCGAGACACTTCTACGATCAATAACCAACAGCGGGACCTGGATGCCCATATTGGCTCCTACATATTCTACGAAGATCTTTATCGGTCGAACCTCTATGTCAAGGATTCAGTTAATCCCGTATGCTGTTCCCTTTGTTCTTCGGTATGTTACTTGCCCGAGATTCGATCGTCGGTATCACTATACCTAGTTCAATCTCGTTACCGGCAAGTCTCTTTACTCGTTCCGTAATACAAGATCTCGTGGCTAACACTTTAGTCACATTGCTTGCAAGGCTCATTGTGATGTTGTATTACCGAGTGGGCCCTGAGATACCTCTCCGTCATACGGAGTAACAAATCCCAGTCTTGATCCATGCCAACCCAACAGACACCCTCGGAGATACCTGTAGAGCACCTTTATAGTCACCCAGTTACGTTGCGACGTTTGATACACACAAGGTATTCCTTCGGTGTCAGTGAGTTGCATGATCTCATGGTCAAAGGAACAGATACTTGACATGCAGAAAACAATAGCAATAAACTGACACGATCAAATGCTACGTTTACAGTTTGGGTCTTGTCCATCACATCATTCTCCTAATGATGTGATCCCGTTATCAAATGACATCTCATGTCCATGGCTAGGAAACCTTAACCATCTTTGATCAACAAGCTAGTCAACTAGAGGCTTACTAGGGACACAGTGTTGTCTATGTACCCACACATGTATTTGAGTTTCCAATCAATACAATTATAGCATGGATAATAAACGATTATCATGAACAAGGAAATATAATAATAACCAATTTATTATTGCCTCTAGGGCATATTTCCAACAGTCTCCCACTTGCACTAGAGTCAATAATCTAGTTCACATCACTATGTGATTTACATTGTAATGAATCGAACACCCATGCAGTTCTGGTGTTGTTCATGTTTAGCCCTTGGAAGAGGTTTAGTCAACGGATCTGCAACATTTAGATCCGTGTGTACTTTGCAAATATTTATGTCGTCCTCCTTGATGTAATCGCGGATGGAATTGAAACGTCGTTTTATGTGTCTGGTCCTCTTGTGAAATCTTGGTTCCTTGGCTAGAGCAATGGCACCAGTATTATCACAAAACAGAGTCATTGGGTTAAGCGCACTAGGCACTACTCCAAGATCTGTCATGAACTCCTTCATCCAGACACCTTCCTTCGCCGCCTCCGAGGCAGCGATGTACTCCGCTTCGCATGTAGAATCTGCTACCACGCTTTGCTTGGAACTGCACCAGCTAACCGCACCCCCATTAAGAATAAATACGTATCCGGTTTGCGACTTAGAGTCATCCGGATTAGTGTCAAAGCTTGCATCGACGTAACCCTTTACGACGAGCTCTTGATCACCTCCATAAACGAGAAACATGTCCTTAGTCCTTTTCAGGTACTTCAGGATATTCTTGACCGCCGTCCAGTGTTCCATTCCTGGATCACCTTGAAACCTTCCGACCATACTTATGGCAAGGCTGACATCGGGTCTTGTGCACAGCATTGCATACATGATAGAGCCTATGGCTGAAGCATAGGGGATGACACTCATCTTTTCTCTATCTTCTGCAGTCACTGGGCATTGAGTCTTACTCAACTTCACACCTTGCAAAACAGGCAAGAACCCCTTCTTGGACTGATCCATTTTGAACTTCTTCAAAATCTTATCAAGGTATGTGCTTTGTGAAAGTCCTATTAAACGTCTTGATCTATCTCTATAGATCTTGATGCCTAATATGAAAGCAGCTTCTCCTAGGTCCTTCATTGAAAAACTCTTGTTCAAATATTCCTTTACGCTTTCCAGCATTTCTATATTGTTTCCAATCAGCAATATGTCATCCACATATAAGATTAGAAACGCTATAGAGCTCCCACTCACTTTCTTGTAAATACAAGCTTCTCCGTAAACTTGTATAAACTCGAACGCTTTGATCACCTCATCAAAACGAAGATTCCAACTCCGAGATGCTTGCACCAGTCCATAAATGGATCGCTGGAGTTTGCAAACTTTGTCAGCATTTTCTGGATCGACAAAACCTTCTGGTTGCATCATATACAACTCTTCCTTAAGGTAACCGTTAAGGAACGCTGTTTTGACATCCATCTGCCAAATTTCATAATCGAAAAAGGCAGCTATTGCTAACATGATTCTGACGGACTTAAGCATCGCTACGGGTGAGAAGGTCTCATCGTAGTCAACTCCTTGAACTTGTGAAAAACCCTTTGCCACAAGTCGAGCTTTATAGACGGTGACATTACCGTCCGCGTCCGTCTTCCTCTTAAAGATCCATTTGTTCTGAATGGCCTTACGCCCTTCAGGTAATACTTCCAAAGTCCATACTTTGTTTTCATACATGGATCCCATCTCGGATTTCATGGCCTCTAACCATTTCTCGGAATCCGGGCTCATCATCGCTTCTCCATAGCTCGTAGGTTCATCGTTGTCTAACAACATGACTTCTAAGACAGGGTTGCCGTACCACTCAGGAGCAGTACGCGTCCTTGTCGACCTACGAGGTTCGATAGCAACTTGATCCAAAGCTTCATGATCATCATCATTAACTTCCTCTTCAGCTAATGTAGGCTCCACAGAAACAACTTTCTGCGCTGCGCTACTCTCAGGTTGAAGTAAAGGTTCAACAACCTCATCAAGTTCTATCTTCCTCCCACTCAATTCTTTCGAGAGAAACTCTTTCTCAAGAAATGTTCCGTTTTTAGCGACAAACACTTTGCCTTCGGATCTGAGGTAGAAGGTATACCCAACTGTCTCTTTTGGGTATCCTATGAAGACGCATTTCTCCGCTTTGGGTTCCAGCTTTTCAGGCTGAAGCTTTTTGACATAAGCATCACATCCCCAAACTTTAAGAAACGACAGCTTTGGCTTCTTGCCAAACCAAAGTTCATATGGCGTCGTCTCAACGGATTTCGATGGTGCCCTATTTAAAGTGAATGCAGCTGTCTCTAATGCATAACCCCAAAACGATAGTGGCAAATCGGCAAGAGACATCATAGATCGCACCATATCCAATAAAGTTCGATTACGACGTTCGGACACACCATTACGCTGTGGTGTTCCAGGCGGTGTTAATTGTGAAACAATTCCACACTGTCTTAAGTGACTGCCAAACTCATAACTCAGATATTCTCCTCCTCGATCAGATCGTAGGAATTTAATCTTCTTGTTACGATGATTCTCAACTTCACTCTGAAATTGTTTGAACTTTTCAAATGTTTCAGACTTGTGTTTCATTAAGTAAATATACCCATATCTACTTAAGTCATCAGTGAAGGTGAGAAAGTAACGATAACCACCGCGCGCCTCAATGCTCATCGGACCGCACACATCAGTATGTATGATTTCCAATAAGTCACTTGCCCGTTCCATTATTCCAGAGAACGGCGTTTTAGTCATCTTGCCCATGAGGCATGGCTCACATGTGTCAAGTGATTCAAAATCAAGTGACTCCAAAAGTCCATCAGCATGGAGCTTCCTCATGCGTTTTACGCCAATATGACCTAAACGGCAGTGCCACAAGAACGTGGTATTATCATTATCAATTCTACATCTTTTGGCATCAATGTTATGAACATGTGTATCATTACTATCGAGATTCAATAAGAATAAACCCCTCACATCGGGTGCATGACCATAAAAGATATTACTCATATAAATAGAACAACCATTATTCTCTGATTTAAATGAGTAACCGTCTCGCAATAAACAAGATCCAGATATAATGTTCATGCTTAACGCAGGCACCAAATAACACTTATTTAGGTTCATCACTAATCCCGACGGTAATCGAAGAGCGAGCGTGCCGACGGCGATCACATCAACCTTGGAACCATTTCCCACGCGCATCGTCACTTCGTCCTTTGCCAGCCTCCGTCTATTCCGCAGTTCCTGTTTTGAGTTGCAAATATGAGCAACCGCACCGGTATCAAATACCCAGGCACTACAACGAGAGTTGGTAAGGTACACATCAATAACATGTATATCATATATACCTTGTTTGTTGTTGGCCGCCTTCTTGTCAGCCAAATACTTGGGGCAATTCCGCTTCCAGTGTCCAGTTCCCTTGCAATGAAAACACACAGTTTCTGGTTTGGGTCCAGCCTTGGGTTTCTTCACGAGAGGAGCAACTGCTTTGCCACTCTGCTTGGAGTTACCCTTCTTACCCTTGCCATTTTTCTTGAAACTAGTGGTTTTATTGACCATCAACACTTGATGCTCCTTCTGAATTTCAGACTCAGCGGCTTTCAGCATCGCAAACAGCTCGGCGACTGACTTGTTCATCCCGTGCATGTTATAGTTCAACACGAAGCTCTTGTAGCTAGGTGGCAATGATTGAAGAACTCTGTCAGTGATAGCCTCTGGCGGAAGGGGCATCCCTAACTCAGCCAGACGGGTGGAGTACCCAGACATTCTGAGCACGTGATCACTGATAGACCCGTTCTCCTCCATCTTGCAAGCATAGAACTTATCGGAGATCTCATATCTCTCGATCCGGGCACTCTTCTGAAAGATAAACTTCAATTCCTGGAACATCTCATATGCTCCATGACGTTCAAAACGTCTTTGAAGTCCCGGTTCTAAGCCATACAACATTGCACATTGAACTATTGAGTAATCATCAGAACGAGCCTGCCAGGCGTTCACAACGTCTAGAGACTCAACTGGAGCGGGTGGATCACCAAGCGGTGCATCAAGGACATAAGCCTTCTGGGAAGCCGTAAGGATAATCCTTAGATTACGGGCCCAGTCCACAAAGTTACTTCCATCATCTTTCAACTTAGCTTTCTCTAGGAACGCATTAAAATTCAGGGGTGCTACTGCGCGAGCCATGATCTACAACATAAATATAGCAAAGACAACTTAGACTATTGTTCTTAGATAATGAGTTTAGTTAATCATATTTAAAAAACTCCCACTCAAATTGACATCCCTCCGATCATTCGAGTGTAACATGATCCAAATCCACCAACTCAAGTCCGATCATCACGTGAGTTGAGGTGGTTTCAATGGTGAACATCTTCATGTTGATCATATCTACTATATGACTCATGTTCGACCTTTCGGTCTCTTGTGTTCCGAGGCCATGTCTGTACATGCTAGGCTCGTCAAGTTTAACCCGAGTGTTCCGCACGTGCAACATGGCTTGCACCCGTTGTATGCGAACGTAGAGTCTATCACACCCGATCATCACGGCGTGTCTCGAAACGACGAACTTTCGCAACGGTGCACACTTGGGGAGAACACAATTTATCTTGAAATTTAAGTGAGGGATCACCTTATAATGCTACCGTCGTCCTAAGCAAAATAAGATGCATAAAAGGATTAACATCACATGCAAATCATAAGTGACATGATATGGCCATGAACTTGTGCTTTTGATCTCCATCTCCAAAGCACCGGCATGATCTCCATCGTCACTGGCATGACACCATGATCTCCATCATCTTGATCTCCATCAACGTGTCGCCATAAGGTTGTCGCGCCGACTGTTGCTTCCACGACTATTGCTAACGTTTAGCGATAAAGTAAAGCATTACATAGCGCTTAATGATTGACACGCAGGTCATACAATAATTAAAGACAACTCTATGGCTCCTGCCAGTTGCCGTACTCATCGACATGCAAGTCATGATATTCTATACAAAACATGATCATCTCATACATCACATATATCTCATCATGTAATTGGCCATATCACATCACAACATACCCTGCAAAAACAAGTTAGACGTCCTCTAATTGTTGTTGCAAATTTTACGTGGCTGCTACGGGTTTGCAAGAACCGTTCTTACCTACGCAAAACCACAACGTGGTGTAGTGATTGCTTTTTGATCTTCTAAAAGAACCCTCTTCATTGAACCGATTCAACTAAAGTGAGAGAGACAGACACCCGCCAGTCACCTTTATGCAACAAGTGCACGCAGCGGTGAAACCAGTCTCGCGTAAGCGTACGCGTAATGTCGGTCCGGGCCGCTTCATCTCACAATACCGCGGAATCAAGTATCAACTAGTAACGGCAAGCAATATGTATACACCCACGCCCACAACTCGTTTGTGTTCTACTCGAGATCTCATCTACGCATAGACCTAGCTCATGATGCCACTGTTGGGTTTCGTTGCATGGGAAACAAAAAATTTCCTACGCACACGCAAGATCTATCCATGGTGATGAGCATCTACGAGAGGGAGAGTGAATCTACATACCCTTGTAGATCGCTAAGCGGAAGCGTTAATAAACGCGGTTGATGTAGTCGAACGTCTTCGCGATCCAAATCGCCGAGCGTCCCGCGATCCAATCACGATCCTTCCGATCTAGTGCCGAACGGACGGCACCTCCGCGTTCAACACACGTACGGCTTGATGACGCCTTCACCTCCTCGATCCAGCGAGCGATGGTGAAGTAGTGGTTGAGTTCCAGCAGCACGACGGCGTGGTGATGGTGGTGAGGAACAATCTCTGCAGGGCTTCGCCAAGCGCTACGGAGATTATGACGGAGGAACTAGAGGGCTAGGGTTGCCGGCACACGGCTTGGGAAATCCTGATGTGTCCCGTGTGCTAGCCCTGCCCCTCTATTTATATGTTGAGCCTTGGGGTCTAAACTTGGAGTAAAAGCCTCCTCCGGGTCGGTTTTGCCCGCACAAGGTCGGTTTGGCCCGCAGGAAAAGAGTCCAACTCGGATCCCTGCCGAACCGCGCACAGCCGCGCACAAGCGGTAGTACCGCTTCACACAAGCGGTAGTACCGCTTGGGCGGTAGTACCGCTTCACACAAGCGGTAGTACCGCTCGGGCGGTAGTACCGCTTCACCAAGCGGTAGTACCGCTTACGCGGCAGCAAAACTACTTTTGCACTTTCCAATACCTTGTGGGCTTTATCCCTTTGGCTCATATAAAGTGTTGCTGCACCCGAACACTTCGGTAAACATCCGGAACCCATTCCGGTGAACTCTGGAACTCTTCCGGAGATCGAAACACTATTATCACATATATCAATCTTTACCTCCGGACTATTCCGGAGATCCTCGTCATGTCCGGGATCTTATCCGGGACTCCGAACAACTTTCGGTCACCAACATAATAACTCAATTATACTAATCGTCACCAAACGTTAAGTGTGTAGACCCTGCGGGTTCGAGAACTATGTAGACATGACCGAGACACTTCTACGATCAATAACCAACAGCGGGACCTGGATGCCCATATTGGCTCCTACATATTCTACGAAGATCTTTATCGGTCGAACCTCTATGTCAAGGATTCAGTTAATCCCGTATGCTGTTCCCTTTGTTCTTCGGTATGTTACTTGCCCGAGATTCGATCGTCGGTATCACTATACCTAGTTCAATCTCGTTACCGGCAAGTCTCTTTACTCGTTCCGTAATACAAGATCTCGTGGCTAACACTTTAGTCACATTGCTTGCAAGGCTCATTGTGATGTTGTATTACCGAGTGGGCCCTGAGATACCTCTCCGTCATACGGAGTAACAAATCCCAGTCTTGATCCATGCCAACCCAACAGACACCCTCGGAGATACCTGTAGAGCACCTTTATAGTCACCCAGTTACGTTGCGACGTTTGATACACACAAGGTATTCCTTCGGTGTCAGTGAGTTGCATGATCTCATGGTCAAAGGAACAGATACTTGACATGCAGAAAACAATAGCAATAAACTGACACGATCAAATGCTACGTTTACAGTTTGGGTCTTGTCCATCACATCATTCTCCTAATGATGTGATCCCGTTATCAAATGACATCTCATGTCCATGGCTAGGAAACCTTAACCATCTTTGATCAACAAGCTAGTCAACTAGAGGCTTACTAGGGACACAGTGTTGTCTATGTACCCACACATGTATTTGAGTTTCCAATCAATACAATTATAGCATGGATAATAAACGATTATCATGAACAAGGAAATATAATAATAACCAATTTATTATTGCCTCTAGGGCATATTTCCAACACAACTTGCACCCAACGCGGGCAAGGGGGTTGTCAATCCCCTTGATCTTGTTTTTTGGAAGCAAAAGAATTGTGTAGATAATTGTTGATAAATATAAATTGCAAAATAAATAAAAAGTAAATAGAGGCAGCAAGGTAATTGTAGCATTTGTAAATATATAAGTGAATAGACCCAGGGGCCATAGTTTTCCCTAGCGACATCTCTCATGTAGGCAGCATACGGTGGGTAACAAATTACTTTTGGGCAATTGATAGAAAAGTGGATAGTTGTGCGATATCCACGGCAATGATCATGTATATATAGGCATCACGTCCATAAGCAAATAGGCCGACTCCTTCCTGCACCTATTACTATTACTCCACTCATCGACAGCTATCCAGCATGCATCTAGAGTATTAAGTACAACAGAGTAATGCTTGGAGAACGATGACATTATGTAGACAAAGTAAACTCAAACAATATGAATGAACCCCATCGTTTTATCCTTAGTAGCAACAACACAAAGACGCATCGTGTCCCCTACTTTGTCACTGGGATATAGAAACTCGCCAGGTTGAACCTACCACAACGCACCACTCCCACTGATGAAATATCAATCTACTTGGCCAAAGCATATCAATAGATCGGAGAGCATTACAAAGCTATAATGATCATGCACTTAAGAGATAATATAATTCAGAGGCATCTCAAATACTTTTCATGAATAATCTGAACATAAAACCACAATTCATAGGATCCCAACAAACGCACCGCACAATAGGATTACGTCGGATAGATCAAAGCAAAGATGCGATGATCATTGTATTGAAGATCATAAGAGAAAGAGATTGCCATCTAGGTACTAGATATGGACCCGTAGGTCTGTGGTGAACTACTCACACATCATCATGAGGGCAGAAATGTTGATGAAGAGGCCCTCCGTGATCGATCCCCCCTCCGGCAGGGTGCCGGAATGGAGCTCCAGATGGTCTCGTGACGGAACAGAGACTTGCGGAGACGGAAAAAGGGTTTCGGGACTGCTTCCAGGGTTTTCACGATATTAGAGAATTTATAGGCCAAAGAGGGACGTCGGGAGATGCACGAGGAGGGCACAACATATCAGGGCGCCCCCCAGGGCGCGCCCTGATGTGTGGTGGGGCCCTCGTGCACCTCCTGGCTTCCTTCCGAAGCTTCTAGGTCTTCTTATAGTCCAGAAAAAATCATCAAAAAGTTTCATGGAAATTGGACTTCGTTTGGTACAGTAAACCTGCAAAGGCAAAAACACGCAGAAAACAGCAACTGGCACTGGGCACTGGGTCAATAGGTTAGTGCTAAAAAATATTATAAATTGGTAAATAATAACCCAAAAAGTATCCTAGAATGATAATATATCAGTATGGAACAATCAAAAATTATAGATACGTTGGAGATGTATCAATTATTCATGAAAAGTATTTGAGTCACCTCTGAATATTAAGATTCTTATTTGCATGATCATTATAGCTTCGTAATGCTCTCCGATTTATTGATGTGCTTTGGCCAAGTAGATTGATCTATCTTCGGTGGGACTGGTGTGTTGTGGTAGGTTCAACCTGACGAGTTTCTACATCCCAGTGAAAAAGTAGGGGACAAGATGTGTCTTTGTGTTGTTGCTACTAAGGATAACACGATGGGGTTCATTCATATTGCTTGAGTTTACTTTGTCTACATCATGTCACCGTTCTCCATGCATTACTTTGTTTTACTTAATACTCTAGATGCATGCTGGATAGCGGTCAATGAGTGGAGTAATAGTAATAGGTGCAGGCATGAGTCGGCCTATTTGTTTATGGACGTGATGCCTATATACACATGATCATTGTCGTGAAAATCGCATAACTATCCGCTTTCTATCAATTGCCCAACAGTAATTTGTTACCCACCGTATGCTGCCTACATGGGAGATGCCGCTAGGGAAAACTATGGCCCCCGGGTCTATTCACTTATAAATTCACAAACGCTTCTATTACCTTGCTACCTTTATTTACTTCTTATTTTATTTTTCAATTTACAATTATCTACACAACTCATTTGCTTGCAAATAACGAGATCAAGGGGACTGACAACCCTCTTGCCCGTGTTGGGTGCAAGTTGTTTGTTCATTTGTGTGCAGCCGCTGAAGACGATTGAGGATTGATATTCCTATTGGTTCAATAAACCTTAGTTTCATAACTGAGGGAAATACTTACCCACTTTGTGCTGCGATAACCCGTTCCTCTTCACGGAAAACCCAACGCAGATCATGAGTATCAGGAAGGATTTCTGGCGCCGTTGCCGGGGACTATCATCGTCAACTATCAAATAAGTCCACACAAATTTTCATTCAATTATTTATCTTTTTATTTTCTGTTATATTTAGTTTGCCTCATAAAAATCAATTTTTTTTTAAATCTTTGCTTGTTACTAGTTTACTTCTTTGCCCTCTTGAAGTGGCTATCATGTCTGATTTTGAAATTAGTGGTGTTTCCGCCTCTAGTGCGGAGGCCCTTGAATATCCAACTTCACCTTGTGCTAATAATGCTAAAAGAAATGTTGATGAAGTTGCTAAGGAAAAACTTGATAATCTTGCGGATGATGATCCTTCTAAAAGTGAACCCACTATGCAAACAAAGAAACTCCGTATAGGTAGTGGAAATATTATTGGCAAAAGTGTTATTCAAGATTTTTTCACTTGTGCGGGATCATTACCATTGTTAGGAGGTTCCATTATTACTAGAACTACAAGTTATGCGGATGCTATATATTTTCTTATAGCACAATTGGAAAGACAATTTGTCCATATGCATCCTTTCATACAATGGTTATTTCTAGAATTCTCTAATATTCAGGAAGCTCCTACTAAACGTCTAGCCACTATACTTATTGCTCAAGAATTTGACAATATCATACAAGAGGCTAGAGATATATTTTATTATTATAGGATTAATTGTGAGTGCCCACCAATAGAAGGAATTCTTTATGAGTTGGAAGGTGTAAGAAAACTAAGATCCACGGACTATGTTGCTTATGATGAAAACCTTAGAAAGAAGGTTCCACCTAATGTCCTAGTTGATAAAATCCCTGAACATAATGATCAGTTTGCTATACCAAAACTTGGAATGGGTTATTAGCTTGAGAGATAATTAAGGAAATATCTTCATCGAAACTTATACAATGAGGAGATAGTTATCACTTATGAGAAACCTAAAGAGGAGCCTTCTACTCCTCCTGAAATAGATCTCTCGGATCCTTGTGTTGTGAAGTTTAGTCCCTTCAATTATTTTTTCCTACCTATTAGAAAACTTGCTTCTTAAATAAGGGAATATGATTATAGCATGACGGATCATTTCCGTGGCTACTATAATACTTGAAATTACGCATTATGCCTAGCTAGGGGCATAAAACAATAGCGCTTGTTGGGAGGCAACCCATTAGTTATCTTTAAATTTTTGCTTTTAAATTTCTGTTTGTTTTTTATAACATGATTATTGCCTCTGTAATTATTATGTTTTTGTGTTTAAATTAGTGTGTGTGCCAAGTAAAGCCTTTGGATGACTCACAAGATGAGTAGAATCGATGCTGAAACACAACAGAAACTTTTGACTCCAGTACAGAAATTTTCATTTTTTACTGGAGAGTGATAATGATTTGAAATGTTTACACAGTATTTATATACAAATTTTCGAGGTTTTACTAATTTTTCAGAATTTTTAGAGTTACATAAGTATAGGTTCATTACATATTTCTACAGACTATTCTATTTTAGACAGATTCTGTTTTTGCTTGCATAGTTGCTTGTTTTGATTATGCTATGGATCGTATCGGGGGGTATAAGCCATGGAGAAGTTAGAATACATTCTATTATGCAATTATTAAATAATAATCAATTTATAAAAGTACCTAAAGTATGCAATATGTTGCTTATACTAACGGATCTCATGAAGTTTTGTTGAGTTTTGTGTGATTGAAGTTTTCAAGTTTTGGGTGTTATTACGATGGACAAAGGAATAAGGAGTAGCAAGAGCCTAAGCTTGGGGATGCCAAGGCACCCCAAGGTAATATTCTAAGGAATACTCAAGCGTCTAAGCTTGGGGATGCCCCGGAAGGCATCCCCTCTTTCGCCTCAATCCTTCGGTATGTCACCTGAAGCTATATTTTATTCGTCACATGATATGAGTTTTGCTTGGAGCGTCGTTTGCTTTTGTTTGCTTTTACTTTAATTTTGCCACAATCATTGTTTGCTGGACACACCTATTTAAGAGAGACACACCTTCATCATAATTTGTTAGAATACTTTATGTGCTTCACTTATATCCTTTGAGCTTAGCAGTTGCTCTAGTACTTCACTTATATCTTTTTGAGCATGGTGGCGTGTAGATTTTATAGAAATAATTTCACTCTTGCTCTTCACTTATATTTGTTTGAGAGTTAATAAATAGTGACGGTAATTTGCGTGGGTCATAAGACTAATCCAAAAAATATTAGGTATTCAATGAGTGATACTCAAAACCATCAAGTAACACATATAGAGAAATTGTGGGTTAATGATATTGATGTCGTAATATGAAAAAGGTGTGAGTTCATAATTGTTGATCCATAGAAGTGTCGATATTAAGAAATGCTAACTTTTTATTCATCTAAAAATTAAAGAGGCATGGTGATGATGTGTGAGCATTTCTATTCCTCGTTGAAATCCTAGTGTTGTTTCGGGTCGGAAGCGCGCGAGGGTTAACTCCTACCAACCTCTTCCCTCGGGGCATGCGAGTAGTACTTTGATTTATGATAAAACTAATAAAACTTTGCAATAAGTATATGAGTTCTTTATGACTAATGTGAAACCATGGACATATGCATTCTCACCTTCTCATATTTGCTAGCCTCTTCGGTACCGTGCATAGCCCATTCTCACCTCGAGGATCGATGCAACTTTCGCCGGTGCATCCAAACCCAGTGACATCATACGCTCTGTTGCACATAAGCCTTATTATATCTTCCTCAAAACAGCCACCATACCTACCTATCATGGCATTTCCATAGCCATTCTGAGATATATTGCCATGCAAATTCCATCATCACTTCACATGAATAGTTCGTTCATCATCATATTGCTTTGCATGATCATATAGAGTTGACATAGTATTTGTGGCAAAGCCACCGTTCATCATATTTTTGATACGTGTCATGCTAGATCATTGCACATCCTGGTACATTGCCAGAGGCATTCATACAGAGTCATATCTCCATATCAGTTCTCCATATCGAGTTGTAAGTAAATAAAAGTGTGATGATCATCATTATTAGAGCATTGTCCCAGTGAGGAAAGGATGATGGAGATGATTCCCCCACAAGTCGTGATGAGACTTCGGACGAAAAATAAAGATGGGGGAGGCCAAATGAGCCCACCATTCTGAAAAAATGGGAGAAAATGAGAGAAGGGACTTTGCTACTATCTTTTACCACACTTGTGCCTCAAAGTGCCACTATGCTCCTCATGTAGAGAGTCTCATGATATGTCATTTTCATATGCTAGTGGGAATTATGTATTCGTTATTACAAACTTGGCTTGTATATTCCTATGACGGGCTTCCTCAAATGCCCGAGGTCTTCATGAGCAAGCAAGTTGGATGCACAACCCACTTAGCTTCATTTGAGCTTTCATACACTTATAGCTCTAGTCCATCATTTGCATGGCAATCCCTACTCCTTGCATTGACATCTATCGATGGGCATTTCCATAGCCCGTTGGTACGCCTAGTTGATGTGAGACAATCTTCTTCACTTGTTGCCCCTTTTGATATCTACCACCAATTTCTATTCCACCTAAATGCTATGTCCAATGGCTCACGCTCATGTATTGCGTGAAGAATAAAAAGTTGATGCATATTGAAAAAGTACGATCCAATTGCCTCACTTGGACACCGTGATGCTTAACATTTGTATTAATGTGGTGAAGATGGAGCCATGTATTGCTAATATGATAAGACGAATGGGGGGTAAACATTCCTTGAGGATCGTATACTTTGAAAGATTGATGATTTTGTTTCTTACACTTTAATTATTGCTATGTTAATATTTGTTGATTCATCATTTCTCAATGAGCATACACGCATAAGATTACATAATGGATAGCATGTCACATCAAAAATTCTGTTTTTATCATTTACTTACTCGAGGACGAGCAAGAATTAAGCTTGGGGATGCTTGATTCGTCTCTAACGTATCTATATTTTTTGATTGTTCCATGCTGATATATTATCATTCTAGGATACTTTTTGGGTCTTTATTTACCAATTTATAATATTTTTGAGCACTAACCTATTGACCCAGTGCCCAGTGCAAGTTGTTGTTTTCTGCATGTTTTTCACTATTCAGGTTTACATTACCAAACGAAGTCCAATTGCCACGAATTTTTTTGATGATTTTTCTGGACCAAAAGAATACCTAGAAGCTTCGGAAGGAGACCGGGGGCCGCACGAGGGCCGCACAAGCCAACAGGGCGCGCCCCCGGGGGGGCGCTTTGATGGCTTGTGCCTCCCTCAGGTGTCTCCCGATGCCCCTCTCTGGCTTATAAATTCTCATCTACCCTAAAAACACCAGAGGCAGTCCCGAAACCCTTTTTCCGCCGCCGCAAGACTCTGTTCTGTTGTGAGGCCATCTGGAGCTCTGTTCTGGCACCCTGCCAGATGGGGGATCGATCACGGAGGGCCTCTACATCAACCTT
Source organism: Elymus sibiricus (assembly GCA_039707655.1). Classification (NCBI taxonomy): domain Eukaryota; kingdom Viridiplantae; phylum Streptophyta; class Magnoliopsida; order Poales; family Poaceae; genus Elymus; species Elymus sibiricus. The sequence goes on along the minus strand of CM077663.1, from coordinate 78,116,921 downwards.
GATGCCCTCATGATGATGTGTGAGTAGTTCACCACAGACCTATGGGTCCATAGCTAGTACCTAGATGACAGTCTCTCTGTCTCTTGATCTTCAATACAATGATCATCGCATCTTTGCTTTGATCTATCCGATGTAATCCTATTGTGCGGTGTGTTTGTTGGGATCCGATGAATTGTGGGTTTATGTTCAGATTATTCATGAAAAGTATTGGAGTCACCTCTGAATATTAAGATTCGTATTTGCATGATCATTATAGATTCGTAATGCTCTCCGATTTATTGATGTGCTTTGGCCAAGTAGATTGATCTATCTTCGGTGGGAGTGGTGCGTTGTGGTAGGTTCAACCTGACGAGTTCCTTCATCCCAATGACAAAGTAGGGGACAAGATGCATCTTTGTGTTGTTGCTACTAAGGATAACACGACGGGGTTCATTCATATTGCTTGAGTTTACTTTGTCTACATCATGTCATCGTTCTCCATGCATTACTCTGTTTTACTTAATACTCTAGATGCATGCTGGATAGCGGTCGATGAGTGGAGTAATAGTAATAGGTGCAGGCAGGAGTCGGCCTATTTGTTTATGGACGTGATGCCTGATACGTCTCCAATGTATCTATAATTTCTGATTTTTCCATGCTATTATATTATCATTCTAGGATACTTTTTGAGTAATTATTTGTCAATTTATATTATTTTTGAGCACTAACCTATTAACCCAGTGCCCAGTGCCAGTTCCTGTTTTGTGTGTTTTTTGTTTCGCAGAAAATCCATATCAAACGAAGTCCAAACATGATAAAAATTTACGGAGATTTTATTTGTTATATATGTGATTTTTGAGAGTCAGAATCAATAGAAGACGATGCCCGAGGGCCCCACAAGCCAACAGGGCGCGGCCCAGGGGGTCGCGCTCTGATGGCTTGTGGCCAGCCCTTAGGTCGGTTGAGGCTCTCCTTCTGCCGCAAGGAAGATATTTTCGTGATAAAAATCCCCTCAAAATTTTAGCCCGATCGGAGTTCCGGATCTCCGGATATTTAAGAAATGGTGAAGGGGTCAGAAACAAGTCGCGAAAGCAGAAGAGAAACAGAGAGAGAGATCTAATCTCGGAGGGGCTCCTGCCCTCCGGGAGCCATGGCAGCCATGGACCAGAGGGGAAACCCTCCTCCCACCTAGGGAGGAGGTCAAGGAAGACGAAGAAGGAGGGGGGCTCTCTCCCCCTCTCTCCCGGCGGCGCTCCGGCGCTGCCTGGGCATCCATCGTGACGGCGATCTACACCAACAACTTTGCCGCCATCATCACCAACCCCTCTCCATCAACACCTCCATGATGCTCACCACCGGGAGTGAGTAATTCCTTTGTAGGCTTGCTGGACGGTGATGGGATTGGATGAGATTGATCATGTAATCAAGTTAAGTTTGATAGGGCTTGATCCCTAGTATCCACTATGTTCTGAGATTGATGTTGCTATGACTTTGCTATGCTTAATGCTTGTCACTAGGGCCCGAGTGCCATGATTTCAGATCTGAACATATTATGTTTTCACGAATATAAGATTGATTTGGATCCTATCTTGAAAGTTGTATGCACCTATTACGTGTCTTGATTCGCATACCCCAAGGTGACAATAATTGGGATTCTTTCCATTGATTGCCGTAGTTTGAGGAGTTCATGTATTCACCATGTGTTAATGCTTTGTTCCGGTTCTCTATTAAAAGGAGGCCTTAATATCCCTTAGTTTCCAATAGGACCCCGCTGCCACGGGAGGGTAGGACAAAAGATGTCATGCAAGTTCTTATCGCAAGCACGTATGACTATATACGGAATACATGCCTACATTACATTGATGAATTGGAGATAGTTCTGTGTCGCCCTAGTATGTAACTATTATATGATCAATGTCATTTAAATCATTATCCATCACAGATTCACGTCCCTACGCTTTACGTATACCGAATCTTGCAAAATATCTATTACACCTACTAAGTACTTCTAGTTTTATTCCCGCAAAGTAGTTTCATACTTGTTCTAGGTGAAGTAAGCGTTAGCGTGCGTAGAGTTGTATCGGTGGACGATAGAACTTGAGAGAATATTAATTCTACCTTTAGCTCCTCGTTTTGTTCGACACTCTTACTTATCGAAAAAGGCTACAAACGATCCCCTACACTTGTGGGTTATCGAGACCTTTTTCTGGCACCGTTGCCGAGGAGCAATAGCGTAGTGGTTGATATTCTCGTGTGTGCTTGTTTGCTTTATCACTAAGTAATTTTTATTTTCTGTTTTTAGTTGTTTTATTTTCTGTTATTAGTTTTTTTATATCTTTAGTTATGGATATGGAACACGAAACACCAAAAAAATTAGATGTACTTGCTACTCATGGAGATGGGGAACCTCCTAAAACCCTCGATGCTCGTTATGTGAAACGCATTAATGACTCCTTTGATGATCATGAGAAATCCCCATTGAACTTTATAATGGGAGACACGTTGGATCAACGTGAGTCCTTTAGTTATTACCGCTTATCTCAAAAAGGGAAACACTTATGGAATCAAATTACAATATTGCGTTGGTTTGCTTGGGATGCATGTTTGAGATGTGATTCTCTTGTTGCTTTTAGTTAGAGCCTCCATACCTTCCCTTTCTATGTTTATTTAATGATAATGAAACCTTGGCTTCTTATGCTAATGGTATATATGATTACTATGTGACGTGGCGTGAGACTGTGTCGGTATTTCCCCAAAGAGCAAGGGATGATGCAGCACAGCGACGGTAAGTATTTCCCTCAGTTATGAAACCAAGGTTATCAAACCAGTAGGAGGATCACCACCACCCAATAAGCAGCACCTGCACACAAACAACAAATACTTGCAACCCGACGCGAAAGAGAGGTTGTCAATCTCTCTATGGTAGAAAGATAGATTAGGTAGTGATATATAGGAGAGATAGAACTCTCAAGAACACAAAATAAAAAGAGCAAATAAAATATGCAGCAATATGTTTTTTGGTTTTTGGTTTTGTAGATCTAAAAACAAAGATTCAAAAAGATAGATCTGAAAGCAATATGTTGGAAAAGTAGACCCGGGGGCCGTAGGGTTCACTAGTGGCTTCTCTCATGAGTATAGCGAATGGTGGGTGAACAAATTACTGTTGGGCAATTGATAGAAAATCGAATAGTCATGACGATATCCAAGGCGATGATCATTATATAGACATCACGTCCAAGATAGGTAGACCGACTCCTGCCTGCATCTACCTCTATTACTCCACACATCGACTGCTATCCAGCATGCATCTAGTGTATTAAGTTCATGGAAAAACGGAGTAATGCAATAAGAACGATGACATGATGTAGACAAGATCTATTCATTTAGGAATAGACCCCATCTTGTTATCCTTAATAGCAATGATACATGCGTGTCTTGCTGCCCCTTCTGTCACTGGGAAAGAACACCGCAAGATCGAACCCATCACAAAGCACCTCTTCCCATGGCAAGAAAAATCGATCTAGTCGGCCTAACTAAACCAAAGATTCGAAGAATGAATACGAGGCTATAAGTAATCATGCATATAAGAGATCAAAGAAGACTCAAATAATATTCATGGATAGAAACTGATCATGAACTCAAAATTCATCGGATCCCAACAAACACACCGCAAAAGTTTACATCAAATAGATCTCCAAGAGACCATTGTATTGAGAATCATAAGAGAGAGAGAGAGGAAGCCATCTAGCTACTGCCTACGGACCCATAGGTCTATGGTGGACTACTCACGCATCATCGGAGAGGCACCTATGAAAAAGAGGAACCACTCCGTGATGGTGTTTAGATTGGATCTCGAGGTTCTGGAACTTGCAGCGGCTGGAATTGTGTTTCGTCAACTCCCCTAGGGTTTTTGGAATATTTGGGAATTTATAGGCATCAGAGGTGGCGGAGAGGGGCCCCAAGGAGGGCACAACCCATCAGGGCGCGTCGGGGCCCCCTGGAGCCCTGGTGGGTTGTGGTCTCCACGGCCCACCTCTCCGACACTTCTTTGGCCCACTGGGTGTCTTCTGGTCCAGAAAAAATCTCCAAAAAGTTTCGTCGCGATTGGACTCCGTTTGATATTGATTTTCTGCGAAGTAAAAAACAAGGAAAAACAGCAACTGGCACCTTGGCACTATGGCAATTGGTTAGTCCCAAAAAATGATATAAAGTTGTTATAAAATGATTGTAAAACATCCAAGAATGATAATATAACAGCATGGAACAAGCAAAAATTATAGATACGTTGGAGACGTATCAACATCCCCAAGCTTAATTCCTACTCATCCTCGAGTAGGTAAATGATTAAAAACAGAATTTTTGATGTGGAATGCTGCCTAACATGTTCATCATATTCTTTTCTTTTGTATAGCATGGACATTTGGACTTGTAAATGATTCAAAGCAATAGTCTAGTTTTAACATAATGACTTCAATGCTCAAGCATGTCAACAAGCAACCATGTCTTTCAAAATATCAACACTAAAGAAAGGTATCCCTAGCCCATCATGCTCAATCATTGATCCATTCATGAAACACACTCAAATATTAGCTATACCCAATGCTCAAGTACGATCATAGTGTCCCCTAGTTGGTGCTTATAAGAGAAGATGGAGACTCAAAGTAAAAATAAAAATTGCATAAAGTAAATAGATAGGCCCTTCGTAGAGGGAAGTAGGGATTTGTAGAGGTGCCAGAGCTCAAAGTTTTAAATTGAGAGAGAAAAATATTTTTGGTGGCATGTTTTTCCTGTCAACGAAAACAACAAAGTAGCTCACAATACTTTCCATGCTAGATATATCATAGGCGGTTCCCAAACAGAAAATAAAGTTTATTCTTTTTTCCACCAAACTTTCACTTTCCATGGCGGGCCGTATCCACGGTTGCCTTCCATACCAACACTTTCCAAGGAATTTATTATTTGACAACATAAAGTAAATATTTTTTTTCTTTTTCATTTTGGGAATGGGCATCCCTATTACCGCCGCACTCTCGTGCAATGACAAGTGAATAAACACTCATCTTGAGAATAACACATCTAGCATAGAAAAATATTGGACACTCCCCATCGTTTCATGAGCGGTATGAGCACACAAAAGAGAAAATTTATTTTGAAAATTTAGAGAATGCACATACAAATTTGCTTGGAACGGCATGGAAATACCGCATATAGGTAGGTATAGTGGACTCATAAGGCAAAACTTGGTTTAAGGATTTTGGATGCACAAGTAGTATTTCTACTTAGTACAAATGGAGGCTAGCAAAAAGATTGAGAAGCAACCAAACCAAGAAACGAAAATTCACATAAGTGAGCATTGAGCATAACTAACACCGAATAATGCACCACAAGTAGGATGTAACTTCATTGCATAACTATAGACTTTCGTGCATGCATAGGGAATCACAAACCTTAACACCAATATTCCTACTCAAGCATAATTACTCACTAACATGACTCACATATTACTATCATCATGTTTCAAAACTATTACAAAGAATCAAGTTTAATTTTCCCAATGATCTTCATGAATTTTTTTATTATATCCTCCTTGGATATCTATCACTTTGGGACTAGTTGCATATATTGTCATTGCTTTTTGGCAAGCTCAAACAAATTTAAGTGAAGCACATGAGCATAAAGATTTCATCTCTCAAAATGGTATAAGTGAAGCATGAGAGGATTTCTTCAAAGTTTACTAACTCTCAAATTAATCTAAGTGAAGCATGAGAGTATTTCTACAAAAATTTCCAAGCACACTGTGCTAAAAAAGATATAAGTGAAGCACTAGAGCAATTCTATAGCTCAAAAAGTTTAACTGAAGCACAAAGAGCAATTCTAACAGATCATAGCATAATTTTGGCTCTCTCAAATAGGTGTGTCCAGCAAGGATACAAGTGACAAACTAACAAACAAAGCAAGCAAAGATACAAGATGCTCCAAGCAAAACTCATGATATGTGACGAATAAAAATATAGCTCCAAGTAAAATACCGATGGTCGTTAGAAGAAAGAGGGGATGCCACTCGGGGGCATCCCCAAGCTTAGTTGCTTGTTTCTCTTTGGATATATCTTGGGGGTGCGGTAGCATCCCCAAGCTTAGGCTCTTATTACTTCTTATTCCTTCATCCATCGTGATCTCACCCAAAACTTGAAAACTTCAATCACACAAAACTCAACCAAATCTTCGTGAGATCCGTTAGTATAATAAAGAAAATCACTACTTTAGGTGCTGTTGCAAACCCATTCATATTTTATTATTGCATTATACCTACTGTATTTCAACTTTACCATGGCTTATACACCCCGATACAAACCATAGATTCATCAAAACAAGCACACAATGCAACGAAAACAGAATCTGTCTTAAACAGAACAGTCTGTAGTAATCTGTACTCTAACCATACTTCTGTAACTCTAAAAATTCTGAAAACTTAGGACAACGTAAGGAATTTGTATAGCAACACTGTGTTAAAATTTCATCTCAAGATCACGTTCCAGCAAAAAAATGAAAATTCATATACTGGACGCAAAGTTTCTGTTTCAGATTCAGCATCGCTTCTACTCATCCTATGAATCATCCTAAAGGCTCTACTTGGCACAAACACTAAATAAACCATAAAAACACAATCATAACAGAGGCATAATTGTGTCAACACTCAAAAACAGAAGGGAAAAATAAAAAATTATTTATTCATTGGGTTGCCTCCCAACAAGCGCTATCGTTTTACGCCCCTAGCTAGGCATAACGCATAGATTCAAGTATTGTCATCTTTGGTTTTGGATCCATAGGATGAGCTCACGATTAATTCATATGGTGGCTTAATTCTTGTTCTAGGGAAGTGTTCAATACCCTTTTTCAAGGGAAATTGAAAACGAATATTGCCTTCTTTCATATCAATCGCGGCACCTATACTGCGTAAAAACGGTCTACCAAGTATAATGGGACAAGACGGATTGCAATCAATATCAAGCACAATAAAATCAATAGGTACATAGTTCCTATTTGCAAGAATAAGAACATCATTAATTCTTCCCAAAGGCTTTTTAATAGTAGAATCCGCCAAGTGCAAATTAAGAGAACATTCTTCAATATTGGTAAGACCAAGCACATCACATAAAGATTTCGGAATAGTGGAAACACTAGGACCCAAATCACACAAAGCAAGGCACTCATAATTTTTAATCTTGACCTTAATGGTGGGTTCCCACTCATCATGTAATTTTCTAGGAATAGAAATCTCCAACTCCAACTTTTCTTCAAAGGATTTCATCATGGCATCTACGATATGTTTAGTAAAAGCTTTATTTTGCTCAATCAAGGTAGACAAAGGCACATCATTAAGATCAATAGGAGCATTTTTACTAGCAACCAATTTCATCAAAGCATCAACCTTATCACTCAAAGTACTAATTTCCTCAACCGAATTAACTTTTTTACTAGTAGGTGCTCTTTCGGTATGCCATTGAGAATAATTAGCCATGATATTATCTAGCAATTTAGTAGCTTCACCCAAAGTAATCTCCATAAAAGTACCACCCACGGCGGAATCTAAAAGATTTCTAGAGACAAAATTCAATCCCGCATAAAAATTTTGTATGATCATCCAAAGATTTAAACCATGAGTAGGACAATTTCTTAGCATCAACTTCATTCTTTCCCAAGATTGTGCAACATGTTCATGCTCAAGTTGCTTAAAATTCATGATTTGCGTCCTAAGGGAAATAATTTTCGCGGGCGGAAAATACTTAGTGATAAAAGCATCCTTGCACTTATTCAAAGAATCGATACTATTGCAAGGCAAAGAAGAAAACCAAATGTTTGCACGATCTTTTATCTTTTGCATATCACACAATTCTACGAACGTGTTTAGATGGGACGTGGCATCCTCATTAGGATTACCGGCAAATTGATCTTTCATGACAAGATTCAACAAAGCGGCATTAATATCACAAGACTCCGCACTAGTGGCGGGAGGAGCAATCGGAGTACTAATAAAATCATTGTTATTAGTATTGGAAAATCACACAACTTGGTGTTCTCTTGAGTCATCGTGACTACGCAAACAAGATTGCAAGCAAGGAATAGATCCGGCGAGAAAAAGGCAAACAAAAAAGAGGGCGAATAAAACGGCAACTTTGTAAAGTGGGGGAGAGGAAAACGAGAGGCAAATGGCAAATAATGTAATTGCAAGGAGATAAGATTTGTGATTAGGAACCTGGTAGATGATGATGGAGTCCCCTCGGCGCCTACAACGGCGCCAGAAATTCCTTTGACATGGCTTGAGACTGCGTCGGTATTTCCGCAAAGAGGAAGGGATGATGCAGCACAGCGACGGTAAGTATTTCCCTCAGTTTTGAAACCAAGGTTATCGAACCAGTAGGAGGATCACCACCACCCAATAAGCAGCACCTGCACACAAACAACAAATACTTGCAACCCGACGCGAAAGAGAGGTTGTCAATCTCTCTACGGTAAAAAGATAGATTAGGTAGTGATAGATAGGAGAGATAGATCTCTCAAGAACACAAAATAAAAAGAACAAATAAAATATGCAGCAATATGTTTTGGGGTTTTTGGTTTTGTAGATCTGAAAACAAAGATGCAAAAAGATAGATCTGAAAGCAATATGTTGGAAAAGTAGACCCGAGGGCCGTAGGGTTCACTAGTCGCTTCTCTCATGAGTATAGCGCACGGTGGGTGAACAAATTACTATTGGGCAATTGATAGAAAATTAAATAGTCATGACGATATCCAAGGCGATGATCATTATATAGGCATCACGTCCAAGATAGGTAGACCGACTCCTGCCTGCATCTACCTCTATTACTCCACACATCTACCGCTATCCAGCATGCATCTAGTGTATTAAGTTCATGGAAAAACGGAGTAATGGAATAAGAACGATGACATGATGTAGACAAGATCTATTCATGTAGGAATAGACCCCATCTTGTTATCCTTAATAGCAATGATACATGTGTGTCTAGCTGCCCCTTCTGTCACTGGGAAAGAACACCGCAAGATCGAACCCATCACAAAGCACCTCTTCCCATGGCAAGAAAAATCGATCTAGTCGGCCTAACTAAACCAAAGATTCGAAGAATAAATACGAGGCTATAAGTAATCATGCATATAAGAGATCAAAGAAGACTCAAATAATATTCATGGATAGAAACTGATCATGAACTCAAAATTCATCAGATCCCAACAAACACACCGCAAAAGTTTACATCAAATAGATCTCCAAGAGACCATTGTATTGAGAATCATAAGAGAGAGAGAGAGGAAGCCATCTAGCTACTGCCTACGGACCCGTAGGTCTATGGTGGACTACTCACGCATCATCGAAGAGGCACCTATGGAGAAGATGAACCCCTCCGTGATGGTGTTTAGATTGGATCTCGAGGTTCTAGAACTTGCAGCAGCTGGAATTGTGTTTCGTCGACTCCCCTAGGGTTTTTGGAATATTTGGGAATTTATAGGCATCAGAGGCGGTGGAGAGGGGCCTCGAGGAGGGCACAACCCATCAGGGCGCGCCGGGGCCCCCCTGGCGCGCTCTGGTGGGTTGTGGTCTCCACGGCCCACCTCTCCGGCGTGGCCCACTGGGTGTCTTCTGGTCCAGAAAAAATTGCCAAAAAGTTTCATCGCGATTGGACTCCGTTTGATATTGATTTTCTGCGAAGTAAAAAACAAGCAAAAACAACAACTGGCACTTTGGCACTATGTCAATAGGTTAGTCCCAAAAAATGATATAAAGTTGTTATAAAATGATTGTAAAACATTCAAGAATGGTAATATAACAACATGGAACAAGCAAAAATTATAGATACGTTGGAGATGTATCACTATGATGTGGAACGAATAGAAGAATTTGTTGCTTTTAAGGGTGCTTTTGAAGTTGCCTCTTTGATTGAAAAGTGTGATGATGTTTCTTACAAATCTGAAAATCTTGCCATACTTACATATTGCTATTAATGAATGCAATGCTTATATTATTGAATTTATTAAGAGAAGGACCGCTACCTTGGAAGAGACTAATATTTTGCAGGAATCTATGGAAGAAGAAATTGCTGAAACTGTGAGCTCATTAGATGAAAAAGATGAGGAGGAGAGCGAAGAATAAAAGGAGGAAGAGCGGATTGATCACCCAATTCCCACCTTTTAATGAGAGTAACTCTTCAACTTATACATTGTTTAATTTCCCTTCGCACATACCGAAGGATGAATGCTATGATTCCTTGGATTCGTTTGAAATATCCCTTTTTGATGAACTTGATGCTTGTTATGCTTGTGGCCAAGATGCCAATATGAATTATGCTTATGGAGATGAACTTGCTATAGTTCCTTATGTTAAGCATGAAATTGTTGCTATTGCACCCACACATGATAGTCCTATTATCTTTTTGAATTCTCCCAACTACACTATATCGGAGAAGTTTGCACTTATTAAGGATTATATTGATGGGTTGCGTTTTACCACTACACATGATGATTTAGATGAATATAATATGCATGTTCTTGCTGCTCCTACTTGCAATTATTATGAGAGAGGAACCAAATCTTCACCTCTCTATGTTTCCAATACGATAAAATTGCAAGAAACTACTTATGCTATGAATTGGCCTTTACTCTGTGTGAATGAATTGTTCTTGTATGACATGACAAAGCATAGGTAGAGAGTTAGACTTCGTTGTCACATGATATATATCACTTTGTGCTCACTACTAAATTACAAATCATTGTTAATTAAAATTGGCTTTGATATACCTTGGGATCCGGGTGGATAAATTACTTGAGCACTATATGCCTAGCTTAATGGCTTTAAAGAAAGCGCTACCAGGGAGACAACCCGGAAGTTTTAGAGATTCATTTATTTCTATTGTGTGATTTTAAAATAATTAAAAAAATAAAATAAAGAGGGGAACTTAAAACCTTTTCAAAAAGAGAAGTGAAAGTGAGAAAGACGAGCATCGTTGAAGTGGGGGCTAGCCTTGAACTTTTGTTCATGCCTGATAACCCACAAGTGTAGGGGACCGTTTGTAGCCTTTTTTGATAAGTAAGAGTGTCGAACCCAACGAGGAGCTAAAGGTAGAATTAATATTCTCTCAAGTTCTATCGACCACCGATACAACTCTACGCATGCTAACCCTTACTTTAACTAGAACAAGTATGAAACTACTTTGCGGGAAAGAAACTAGAAGTACTTAGTAGGTGTAGAGATAGTTTTGCAAGGTAATAAAGGACAAGTAAATAAAAGTTAGGCGCTGTTTAGATAAATATTAATTTAGTTAGTTGTTTAGTAGAAAGCTTTTTGTAGCACAAGAGGAAGATTTGTCCCTAGGCAATCGATAACAAGATCGGTAATCATTATTGCAGTTTATATGAGGGAGAGGCATACGCTAACATACTTTCCATACTTGGATCATATGCACTCATGATTGGACCTCTAGCAAGCATCCGCAACTACTAGAAGTCATTAAGGCAAACCCAACCATAGCATTAAACATCAAGTCCTCTTTACTCCCATACGCAACAATCCCCTTACTCGGGTTTGTGTTTTAGTCACTCACCAACCCACTATAAGCGAATCATGAACATATTGCAACACCCTCCAGCATTACTCCTTCACGTGTGTGCCTCATGGAAGGCACCTTAGGACAACACCAAAATAAAACATACAACTCAAACCAATCACGATCATCAATCAACCCATAGGACAAAACAAATCTACTCAAACATCATAGGATAGCCACACATCATTGGATAATAATATATAGCATTAAGCACCATGTTTAAGTAGAGATTACAACGGGGAGAAGAGGGTTTACACCGCTGCATAGAGGGGGAGAGAGTTGGTGGTGACGGCGGCGAAGTTGTTGGTGTAGATCGTCGTCACGATGGATGCCCCGGCGGCGCTCCGGCGCTACCGGGAGAGAGGGGGAGAGAGCCCCCCTCCTTCTTCTTCTTCCTTGGACTCCTCCCTAGGTGGGAGGAGAGTTTACCTCTGGTCCATGGCCGCCATGGCTCCTGGAGGGGAGGAGCCCCTCCGAGATTGGATCTCTCTCTCTGTTTCTCTTGTGTTTTCGCGACTGGTTTCTCACCCTTCACCGTTTCTTAAACATCCGGAGATCCATAACTTCGATCGGGCTGAAATTTTGAGGGGATTTTTATCGAGAAAATATCTTCATTGCGTCAGAAGGAGAGCCTCAACCGACCTAAGGGCTGGCCACAAGCCATCAGGGCACGACCCCCTGGGGCCGCACCCTATTGGCTTGTGGGGCCCTCGGGCATCGTCTTCTGTTGATTCCGACTCTCAAAAATCACATATATTCCAAAAAAAATCTCCGTCAATTTTTATTGCATTTGGACTTCGTTTGATATGGAATTCTGCGAAACAAAAAACACACAAAAAACAGAAACTGGCACTGGGCACTGGATAAGTAAGTTAGTCCCAAAAATAATATAAATGTTGCCAATAATATATGAAAGTTATAGAATATTGGCATGAAGCAATCAAAAATTATAGATACGACGGAGACGTATCAGCATCCCCAAGCTTAATTCCTGCTCATCCTCGAGTAGGTAAATGGTAAAAAGATAATTTTTGATGTGGAATGCTACCTAACATAATCTTGAACAAATGTCTAATCATGGCATGAATATAAAGATACAAGTGATTCAAGGCAACAGTCTGACAAAAAGACATCTATACTCAGGTGTACTAGCAAACAATCATGTCCTTTCAAAATAACAATGCCAAAGAGTGATATCCCTACAAAATCATATAGCCTGTCATGCTTGGCTTCCTAGCATAAAGTATAAATCATGAGCACCCCGGTGTCAAACCAAGCCATTGGTTCGTACTTTTTCACGCGCTTCAGCTTTGTGTTACTCACGCAATATATGAGCGTGAACCATGGATATAGCATAAAGGTGGAACAGAAAATGGTGGTAGGTTTCAAAGGGGTAAAAGTGGAGAAGAAAGTCTCGCATCAACTCGGCGTATCAATGGGCTATGAAGATGCCCATCAATAGATATCAATGCGAGGAGTAGGGATTGTAATGCAATGGATGCACTAGAGCTATAAGTGTATGAAAGCTCGAGTGAAGCTAAGTGGGTGTGCATCCAACTTGCTTGCTCATGAAGACCTCTGGCATTTGAGGTCTCCCGTCATCGGAATATACAAGCCAAGTTCTATAATGAGAAATTCCCACTAGCATATGGAAGTGACAAAACAAGAGACTCTCTATATGAAGAACATGGTGCCACTTTGAGGCACAAGTGTGGTAAAGGATAGTAGCAAAGTCCCTTCTCTCATTTTCTCATTTTTTTCATTTTTATTTCATTTTTTTGATTTTTTTTAATGGTGGGCTCATTTGGCCTCCCCCATTTTTATTTTTTCGTCTGGAGTCTCATCCCAACTTGTGGGGGAATCATAGTCTCCATCATCCTTTCCTCACTGGGACAATGCTCTAATAATGATGATCATCACACTTTTATTTACTTACAACTCGATATGAAAAACTGATAGGATGATATGACTCTATATGAATGCCTCTGGCAGTGTACCAGGATGTGCAATGATCTATCATAGCAAAAGATATCAAAAAACAGACAAGCCATGTAAATATCATGCTAGCTATCTTACGATCATGCAAAGCATTATGACAATGAAGGTACAAGTCATATGAAGTGACGGTGGAAGTTGCATGGCAATATATCTCGGAATGGCTATGGAAATGCCATGATAGGTAGGTATGGTGGATGTTTTGAGGAAGATATAATGAGGCTTATGTGCAAGAGAGCGTATCATGTCACGGGGTTTGGATGCACCGGCGAAAGTTGCACCGATCCTCGAGGTGAGAATGGGCAATGCACGGTACCGAAGAGGCTAGCAAATATGTGGAGGTGAGAGTGTGTATATCCTTGGATTCACATTAGTCATAAAGAACTCACATACTTATTGCAAGGTTTTATTAGCTCTCTCGAAGCAATTTACTACTCGCATGCTCCTAGGGAGGAGGTTGGGAGGAGTTAACCATCGCGCACCCCCGATTCAACAGCACAAAGGATTTCAATCAAGGATAAATTATGCTCCAACTTCATCGCACAACTAGAGACTATACGTGCATGTTTCGGGAATCACAAACTTTAACATCAATATTCTTACTAATCCACAATCATCACTAGTGCACCCACATATTACTATCTTAATGTCGCAAAACTATTGCAGGGAATCAAACATATCGTATTGAGTGATCTACAAGTTTTATGTAGGATTTATGAGTAACCATGTAAATGACCAATTCCCGTTGACTCTCTAAATAGGTACAAGTGAAGCACGAGAGTTTAATTCTTTCTACAAAAGACCTGGACATGCTCTAATAAATATAAGTGAAGCAAAAGAGCATTCTACAAATAACGGTTTTCTATATGTAGAGAAACAGGCATCCAACTTCAAATGATATAAGTGAAGCACATGAAGCATTCTATAAAGCCATACTCAAAATTTATAAGTGAGGTGCAATGAGCATTCTATAAATCAACCATGGACTTTCACATACCAGCATGGTGCATTGCTAAAAGGAAAATAAAAGGCACATGACGCTCCAAGAATTTACACATATCATGTGAACAAAACAAAAACCGAAACATACCGATAGTTGTTGAAGAAGAAAGATGGGATGCCTTCCGGGGCATCCCCAAGCTTAAATGCTTGAGTCTCCTTGAATATTTACTTGGGGTGCCTTGGGAATCCCCAAGCTTTAACTCTTGTCTCTCTTTATTCTTCTCATATCGATACCTCCTCGATCTTCGAACACTTCATCCACACAAAACTTGACAGAACTTTCATTAGAAACGTTAGTACATAATCATCAAATATCATCATGTCCTGCCATAACATTATTGCATAATTATAATCTAACATTACCCACTGTATTATATCACAATTCTATGGCTCCCAAGTCAATGGGGGCTCAACAAGAATTCAAAGATAAGCACGCAAAGCAACTATAACAGCAATCTGTGAAAAACAGGACAATATGTAAAGATCTGTTTTGTAACAATACTTCTATAACTCAAAAAATTCTGAAATTTTTTTACATAATAAAAAAATTGCATATCAGTACTGTGTAAAAAATTCAGAATTTTTGCACTCTCCAGTAACATATGAAAATTCAAAAACTACAGCAAAAGTTTCTGTTTTTACACAGCACATATCAAACAAACAATTCAAACATACTAAAGGTAATTCTTGGCACATTATTTCTATAATACAATGGATTTGTACAAGGGGATAATTATTTTTGTTGAAAATTTGCTGTGATCAAGATTCACAAAGTTTCCATGGGTATGAACAAAAGTTCAAGGACGTCCCCCACTTCAACGGTGCTCATCTTTCTCACTTTCACTTCTCTTTTTGAAAAGGTTTTAAGTTCCCCACTTTATTTTTTTGTTTTGAATTATTTTAAAAGCACACAACAGAAATAAATGACTCTCTAAAACTTCCGGGTTGTCTCCCTGGTAGCGCTTTCTTTAAATCCATTAAGCTAGGCATATAGTGCTCAAGTAATTGATCCACCCAGATCCCAAGGTATATCAAAGCCAATTTTAATTAACAATGATTGTAATTTAGTAGTGAGCACAAAGTGATATATATCATGTGACAACGAAGTGTAACTCTCTTCCTATGCATTGGCATGTCATACAAGAACAATTCATTCACACAAAGTAAAGGCCAATTCATAGCATAAGTAGTTTCTTGCAATTTTATCGTATTGGAAACATAGAGAGGCGAAGATTTGGTTCCTCTCTCATAATAATTGCAAGTAGGAGCAGCAAGCACATGCATATTATATTCATCAAAATCATCATGTGTAGTGGTAAAACGCAACCCATCAATCTAATCCTTAACAAGTGCAATTTTTTCCGATATAGTGTAGTTGGGAGAATTCAAAAAGATAATAGGACTATCGTGTGTGGGTACAATAGCAACAATTTCATGCTTAACATAAGGAACTATAGCAAGTTCATCTCCATAAGCATAATTCATATTGGCATCATGGCCACAAGCATAGCAAGCATCAAATTCATCAAAAAGGGATATTTCAACTGAATCCAAGGGATCATGGCAATTATCATAGCATTCATCCTTCGGTATGTGCGAAGGGTAATTAAACAATGTATGAGTTGAAGAGTTACTCTCATTAGAAGGTGGGCACGGGTGATCAATCCGCTCTTCCTCCCTTTGTTGTTCGCTCTCCTCCTCATCTTTTTCATCTAATGAGCTCACAGTTTCAGCAATTTCTTCTTCCATAGATTCCTGCAAAATATTGGTCTCTTCCAAGGCAGCGGTCATTCTTACAATAAATTCTTTAACATAAGCATTAGAAGCATAGTTTTCATAGCAATATTTAAGTACGGCTAAATTTTCAGATTTGTAAAGAGTAGCATCACGCTGTTCAATCAAAGAAGAAATTTCATATGCACCCTTAAAAGCAACAAATTCTTCAATTTGTTCAACATCATAATAACAATAGGCTTCCTTGGCATAAGAAGATAGTATTTCATTATCATTAAACACACATTGGTAGGGAAGGTGTTTGATGACCCACAAGTATAGGGGGTGAATCGTAGTCCTTTCGATAAGTAAGAGTGTCAAACCCACCGAGGAGCAGAAGGAAATGACAAGCGGTTTTCCGCAAGGTAATTTCTGCAAGCACTGAAATTGTAGGTAACAGGTAGTTTGATAGCAAGATAATTGGTAATGAGCAAGTAACGGTAATAGTAAATAAAGTGCAACAAGACAGCCCAAACCTTTTGTGGCAAAGGACAGACCAAAACGGTCTCTTATAATAAGCAAGCGTTCTTGAGGGTACACGGGAATTTCATCTAGTCACTTTCATCATGTTGGTTTGATTTGCGTTCTCTACTTTGATAATTTGATATGTGTGTGGACCGGTCCTTGGGTGTTGTTCTTACTTGAAAAAACCTCCCACTTATGATTAACCCCCTCGCAAGCATCCGCAACTACGAGAAAAGTATTAAGATGAAATCTAACCATAGCATTAAACATTTGGATCCAAATCAGCCCCTTACGAAATAGCGCATAAACTAGGGTTTAAGCTTCTGTCACTCTAGCAACCCATCATCTAATAACTACTCCACAATGCATTCCCTTAGGACCAAAGATGGTGAAGTGCCATGTAGTCGACATTCACATGACACCACTAAGGGAATCACAACATTCATATCATCAAAATATCGAACACATATCAACTTCACATGATTACTTGCAACATGACTTCTCCCGTGACCTCAAGAACAAAGGTAACTACTCACAAATGATATTCATGCTCAAGATCAGAGGGGTATTAAATAGCATAATGGATCTGAACATATAATCTTCCACCAAATAAACCATATAGTAATCAACTACGAGATGTAATCAACACTACTAGTCACCCACAGGTACCAATCTGAGGTTCCGGTACAAAGATTGAACACAAGAGATGAACTAGGGTTTGAGAGGAGATGGTGATGTTGAAGATTTTGATGAAGATTGGCCACCAAAAGATGAGAAGGTTGTTGGTGATGACGATGGCTTCGATTTCCCCCTCCAGGAGGAAAGTTCCCCCGGCGTAATCGCTTCACCGGAGGGCAAAATTACTCCTGTCCAAGTTTCTCCTCGAGACAGCGGTGTTCCATCCCGAAAGTCCCCCCTTGATTTTTTCTAGGTCAAAAGACCTTAAGTACCAGAAGATGGGCACCGGAGGTGGGCCGGGCTGGCCACAACCCACCAGGGTGCGCCTAGGGGGCCTGGCGCGCCCTGGTGTCTTGTGGTCACCAGGTGGCTCCCCCCCGGTAGTTATTTGCTCCAGTATTTTTTATATATTCCAAAATAATTCTCTGTGACGTTTCAGCTTATTTGGAGATGTGCAGAATAGGTGTCTCTGATATGCTTTTTCAGGTCCAGAATTCCAGCTGTCGGCATTCTCCCTCTTTGTGTAAACCTTGCGTATTATGAGAGAAAAGGCATTAGAATTACTCCATAAAGCATTATTATGCATAAAAACATTATAAATAACAGTAGGAAATCATGATGCAAAATGGACGTATTAGTGTTTTTTAGTTTCTTCAGAACAACAAGTAAAATCATAAATTTCACATAGATTCCAAGCATAGTACATCAAACATTTTATTTGATGGTCTAAAATTCTCCCTTTTTGAGACAACCGGTGACGCACAAAATAAGCATGCTCATCTAAAGATTTTCCATCAACTACGCTAGTTGGGGTTTCAGCACGAGCACAAAGGGATCGAAGATGATCCAAGTAATATTCTTTGATAGTACGGAACACTAGTGGTTTCTCAAGTTTTGGAGCAACAAGTACATCTAATTGTTTTGGTATTTTGCGTTTCCTTGATACGTCTCCAACGTATATATAATTTATGAAGTATTCATGCCATATTTACAACAATTTTATATGGTTTTGGTATGAGTTGCATGGAACTAACCCGGACTGACGCTGTTTTCAGCAGAACTACCGTGGTGTTGTTTTTTGTGCAGAAATAAAAGTTCTCCAAATGCAACGAAACTTTTTGACGATTTTTTTGGAACAAAAGAGGCACTAGAAGCTTCGTCGGAGGGCCAGAAGAGCCACGAGGTGGCCACAACCCACCAGGGCGCGCCAGCCCCCTCTGGCGCGCCCTGGTGTCTTGTGGGCCCCTCATGGCCCATCTTCACGTGAAACCGACGCCCAAAAATCCTATATATCTAGAAACCCCCAGAAATAACCCTAGATCAGAAGTTCCGCCACCTCAAGCCTCTGTAGCCACAAAAAACCAATCTAGACCCCGTTCCGGCACCCTACCGGAGGGGGAAATCATCACCGGAGGCCATCTTCATCATCCCTATGGTCTCCATGAGGAGGAGGGAGTAGTCCACCCTCGGGGCTGAGGGTTTGTACCAGTAGCTATGTGTTTAATCTCTCTCTCTCTCTCATGTTCTTGATTTGGCATGATCTTGATGTATCGCGGGCTTTGTTAATATAGTTGGATCATATGGTGTTTTCCCCTCCCTATCTTGTTGTGTTGAATTGAGTTTTCCCTTTGAGATTTCGTTATTACCGGATTGAATACTTTTATGGATTTGAGAGCACTTGATCTATGTCTTGGCACTCAACTCACGGATTCCTGAGGTGACATTATGGTAATCTATGCATAGGGGTTGGTGCACGTTTTCGTCCTACTTTCTCCGGTAGAAATCTTGGGGCACTCTTTGAGGTTCTTTGTGTTGGATTGAGTATTATGAATCTGAAATTGTTTGATGTGTATCGTATAATTAACTCATGGATACTTGTGGTGACATTGGAGTATCTAGGTGACATTAGAGTTGGTTGATGCGTATCATATGGTGTTATTTTAGTACTAACTCTTGGATAGATCGATCGGAAAGGATAACTTTAAGGTGGTTTTGTACCCTACAAATAATTTCTTCTTATGTTCTCCGCTAGATAAGAACTTTGGAGTGATTCTTTATTGCACGTTGAGGGATGGTTATGTGATCCAATTATATTAGCATTGTTGAGAGATTGCACTGGCGAAAGTACGGACTCTAGGCCTTGTTTTCAAGCATTGCAATACCGTTTGTGCTCACTTTTGTTACTTGCTGCCTTGCTGTTTTTTATTGTTACTATTACAAAAATCAACATCTACTATCATTACTACACTTGTATCACCATCTCTTCGCCAAACTAGTGCACCTATACAATTTACCATTGTATTTGGTGTGTTGGGGACACAAGAGACTTTTTATTATTTGGTTGCAGGGTTGTTTGAGAGAGATCATCTTCATCCTATGCCTCCCACGGATTGACAAACCTTAGGTCATCCACTTGAGGGAAATTTTCTACTGTCCTACAAAACTTTGCGCTTGGAGTCCCAACACGAGTCTACAAGAACAAGTTGTGTGGTAGACATCAAGGTCTTTTCTAGCGCCGTTGCCGGGGAGGTGAGTGATTGAAGGTATATCTTTAGATCTTGCAATTAAATCTTTTAGTTTCTTTTTTCACTAGTTTGGTTTTATAAAAGAAAACTACAAAAAAATGGAGTTTAGGTTACCTCATTTGTTTCGTCTCTATAATGTCTTTCGTGAAAATAAGGATTCCGAAAATTGTGCTCAATTGGTAGAGGATGAAATTATGAAAATACTTAATGAGAATTCCTTGAATGATGAGAATGATTGCAATGTTACTAGTATGAATTCTCTGAATATCCGTGATGCTAATGATATGCAAAGCCACAAGCTTGGGGATGCTATGTTTGATGAAGATGATATTTTTAGTCCCCCAAGTTTTGATGAGCAAATTTATTATGATGATGGCATGCCTCCTATCTATGATGATTATGATGATGACATGTATGCTATAAAGAGTGATAGTAACCATGAAACTTGTCATCATGATTTTAATATTGAATGTGGTTATGTCAATCAAGTGTCTCATGATAGTTATTTTGTTGAGTTTGCTCCCACTACAATGAATGAGAAAAAAATTGCTTATGTGGAGAGTAATAAATTTTCTATGCTTGTAGATCATGAAAAGGATGCTTTATGTGATAGTTATATTGTGAAATTCCTTCCTGAAGCTACTGAAAATTATTATGAGGGAGGAACATATGCTTGCAGGAATTGCAATAATATCAAGTTTCCTCCCTATGTGTTCAAAGTTTTGAAGTTATGCTTGTTTTGCCTTCCTATGCTAGTTGATTCTTGCTCCCATAGATTGTTTGCTCACAAAATCCCTATGCATAGGAAGTGGGTTAGACTTAAATGTGCTTGTCATGAGAGTCATGATGCTCTCTTGCATGTTTCAATTACTATTCCTATGTGAGCATCATTGAAATCATCATGCCTAGCTAAAAGGCTTTAAAGAAAAGCGCTTGATGGGAGACAACCCAACACTTTTCCTTTATGTTTTGGTGTGTTCGCATAATTAAGCTACTGTATTAATCATGCTTTGTGCCTTTTATTTCAATAATGTGCCAAGTAAAGACTTTGGGATAGTATGGATACTTGTTGATTTAATTCTGTGCAAAAACAGAAACTTTTGCCTCCAGTCAAGAATTTCTCTGATTTTACTGGAGAGTCAAAAAATTCTGAAAATTTTACACAGTATTTTTATGAAAATTGTATAATTTTTCCTAATTGTTTAGAATTTTTAGAGACAGGGAAGTATGGCTATACTACAGATCTTCACAGACTGTTCTGTTTTTGACAAATTCTGTTTTGCATGGATAGTTTGCTTGTTTAGTGTTCCCATAGCTTATATTCAGTGATATAAATTATGTGAATGGTAGAATACAGTAGGTATTATGTGATAACAATTATGAATCTTGTCTTGACAGTACCTAAGTGAATGATCTTTATTTATTATACTAACCCATCTCACGAAGTTCCGTTAAGTTTTGTGTGATTGAAGTTTACAAGTTTTTGGCGAGACACCGATATGAGGAGAATAAGGAGTGACAAGAACCTAAGATTGGGGATGACCAATGCACCCCCAAGGTAATATCCAAGGAAGACTTAAGCGTCTAAGCTTGGGGATGCCCCGGAAGGCATCCCCTCTTTCGTCTTTAACATTATCGGTATATCTTACTTAGAGCTATATTTTTATTCGTCACATAATATGTGCTTTGCTTGGATCGTCATTATATCTTTTTATTTTCTGTTAGGTGTTATTTATAATCTTGTTTTTCAATAAAAAGTTCCAAGAATTTCCTTAGGATGCTTGCATTGCATGTTTGATGTGTGCTGTGTAAAAACAGAAACTTTCTCTGTAGTGTTTGAAATTTCATATTTTACTGGAACGTGGAAAGTATCTGAAATTTTTTCATAGTGTTGTAATATAAATTCTTTATCACTTCCTAAATTTTCATAATTTTTGGAGTTACATAAGTACAGTGTTTTCATAAATTGCTACAGACTGTTCTGTTTGGACAGATTGCTGTCATAGTTTTGTTATCTACTTATCCTATAGTTTCCATAGCCTATATTGGTAGATATAAATTGTGGAAATGACAGTAAACAGTAGATGATGTTTGTAAATTATTATGCAACTTGTCTTGGCAGTACAAGAAGTGTGGACTTATTCTTATGTGTACTAACCTATCTCACGAGTTCTTTTCGAGTTTTTGTGGATGAAGTTTTTAAGATTTAAGGAAACTGTGATATAAAAGGAATTAAGGAGACACAAAATCTCAAGCTTGGGGATGCCCAAGGCATCCCAAGATAATATTTCAATAAGTCTCAAGCATCTAAGCTTGGGGATGCCCCGGTAGGCATCCCACCTTTGTTCATCAACAATTATCGGTTAGTAGCGGTTGAGCCTAAGTTTTTGCTTCTTCACATGATGTGTGCTATTCTTGGAATGTCATTTTATTTTGTTTTGCTTGTTGTTTTAATAAAATACTTAGATCTGAAAGATTTTAGATGAGAGAGAGTTCTCAAATGGCTACCCATTTACTTAACTACTCGCTTGGTCTTCACTTATATCTTTTTGGAGTAGCTTGTCATTTACTCTTGTGCTTCACTTATATCCTATGAGTAAATTGTTAAATGAATTGAATACCATGAAGTTGAAATTATATGTTCATATCATGCCTATTAGTAGCTTCACATTGGGTTTAGAAAGTGAAATCTTTTGAAGCTTGACAATCACAATATTGGTCATACAAGCAATCCGTGAATGATTAGTGTAAGGAAGAGAACTTTCACATACAAATATATTATCTTGGACATCTTCTATGATTGTGAATACCCATTAATTATTTTCAAACTTGAGCAAATTAATTGAAGTTGGACAAGGAAGACAACGTAATGAGTTATGGTTGTGTATATTTGCATAGAAGTTATATTGTTATGGATCCTCCAACATGTGGAGTTTGCTTAGGATCTTTTGCTAGCCAAAAATTCGTACTAAGTAGAGATACTACTTGTGCATCCAAAAACCGTTAAACCCAGTTTCTTTCCATGAGTGTCCACCATACCTACCTATGGATTGAATAAGATCCTTCAAGTAAGCTATCATCAGTGCAAAAAAGGCAATAAAAATTGCTTCTAAATGTGTTTGATCATTTAGTGTAAGAGAAAATTGAGCGTTGTACGAACTTGTGATGGCAAAGTAATAAAAGCGATGAACTGCATAATAAAGGTTCCTATCATAAGGGGCAATATAACATGACGTTCTTTTGCATTAAGGGATTGTGCATACAAAACCAAAAAGCGCATGACAACCTCTGCTTCCCTATGCGAAGGGCCTATCTTTTACCTTTCAGTATTTACTTTTATGCAAGAGTCAATAGTATGCATTCTCATTTCAACCTCAATTATTCTCTAGTTCGCAAGCATCATGTGGTGGGGAAAGATCTAGGCACATATGGCCAGTCAAATATATTTGATCATGACTTATTATTGTTGACAATTATCTCTATGATAAATAAGTTGGGAGGCGAAACATTAAGCCCCTTTCTTTCTCTGTGTTCGATGGATGCCATTTGTTCTAAAAATATGCTTTGAGTACTAGCAATCATAGAAGACTACATGATGATTGAGTATGTGGAGCTCTTACTTAGACTTTGTTGAGAATAAGTTGAATTGCAATTGTTTGTTGACTAAGAACATAGGTTGTTAAATTTCAAGAGAAATCATTGTTTGAACCATAACATGTGAATTGGTTGCTACTTTATCATGATGAGTTTTATGAGAAAGAGTTGTTGTTATGATGCTAGGAAAAGTGGTTGAAATTATCATTGATCAAACTTATGCACTATGCTAGCATTCACACTTCATAAATTATTTTCTTTTATCATTTACCTACTCGAGGACGAGTAGGAATTAAGCTTCGGGATGGTGATGCATCTCAAACGTATCTATAATTTATGAAGTATTCATGCCATATTTACAACAATTTTATATGGTTTTGGTATGATTTGCATGGAACTAACCCGGACTGACGCTGTTTTCAGCAGAACTACCGTGGTGTTGTTTTTTGTGCAGAAATAAAAGTTCTCCAAATGCAACAAAACTTTTTGACGATTCTTTTGGAACAAAAGAGGCACTAGAAGCTTCGTGGGAGGGCCAGAAGAGCCACGAGGTGGCCACAACCCACCAGGGCGCGCCAGCCCCCTCTGGCACGCCTTGGTGTCTTGTGGGCCCCTCGTGGCCCATCTTCGCGTGAAACCGATGCCCAAAAATCCTATATATTCAGAAACAACCAGAAATAACCCTAGATCGGAAGTTCCGCCGCCGCAAGCCTCTATAACCACGAAAAACCAATCTAGACCCCGTCCCGGCACCCTGCCGGAGGGGGAAATCATCACCGGAGGCCATCTTCATCATCCCTATGGTCTCCATGGTGACTAGGGAGTAGTCCACCCTCGGGGCTAAGGGTTTGTACCAGTAGCTATGTGTTTAATCTCTCTCTCTCTCTCGTGTTCTTGATTTGGCACGATATTGATGTATCGCGGGCTTTGTTAATATAGTTGGATCATATGGTGTTTTCCCCTCTCTATCTTGTTGTGCTGAATTGAGTTTTCCCTTTGAGATTTCGTTATTACTGGATTGAATACTTTTATGGATTTGAGAGCACTTGATCTATGTCTTGGCACTCAACTCGCGGATTCTCGAGGTGGCATTGGGGTAATCTATGCATAGGGGTTGATGCACGTTTTCGTCCTACTTTCTCTAGTAGAAATCTTGGGGGACTCTTTGAGGTTCTTTGTGTTGGATTGAGTATTATGAATCTAAAATTGTTTGATGCGTATCGTATAATTAACTCATGGATACTTGTGGTGACATTGGAGTATCTAGGTGACATTAGAGTTGGTTGATGCGTAGCATATTGTGTTATTTTAGTACGAACTCTTGGATAGATCGATCGGAAAGGATACCTTTAAGGTGGTTTCGTACCCTACAAACAATTTCTTCTTATGTTCTTCGCTAGATAAGAAGTTTGGAGTGATTCTTCGTTGCACGTTGAGGGATGGTTATGTGATCCAATTATATTAGCATTGTTGAGAGATTGCACTAGCGAAAGTATGAACTCTAGGCCTTGTTTTCAAGCATTGCAATACCGTTTGTGCTCACTTTTGTTACTTGCTACCTTGTTGTTTTTTATTGTTACTATTACAAAAAATCAATATCTACTATCATTACTACACTTGTATCACCATCTCTTCGCCGAACTAGTGCACCTATACAATTACCATTGTATTTGGTGTGTTGGGGACACAAGAGACTTTTTATTATTTGGTTGCAGGGTTGTTTGAGAGAGACCATCTTCATCCTACGCCTCCCACGGATTGATAAACCTTAGGTGCTACTGTCCTACAAAACTCTGTGCTTGGAGGCCCAACATGAGTCTACAAGAACAAGTTGTGTGGTAGACATCATTCCCACCCATATCTAAAGATAGAAAAAAACTAATAACAGAAAATAAAAATTACTTAGTGATAAAGCAAACAAGCACGCACGAGATTATCAACCACTACGCTATTGCTCCCGACAACGGCGCCAGAAAAAGGTCTTGATAACCCACAAGTGTAGGGGATCGTTTGTAGCCTTTTTCGATAAGTAAGAGTGTCAAACCCAACGAGGAGATAAAGGTAGAATTAATATTTTCTCAATTTCTATCGACCACCGATACAACTCTACGCACGCTAACGCTTACTTTAACTAGAACAAGTATGAAACTACTTTGTGGAAAAGAAACTAGAAGTACTTAGTAGGTGTAGAGATAGTTTTGCAAGGTAATAAAGGACAAGTAAATAAAAGTTAGGGGCTATTTAGGTAAATGTTAATTTAGTTAGTTGTTTAGTTGAAAGCTTTTTGTAGCACAAGAGAAAGATTTGTCCCTAGGCAATCGATAACTAGATCGGTAATCATTATTGCAGTTTTATATGAGGGAGAGTCATACGCTAACATACTTTTCGTACTTGGATCATATGCACTCATGATTGGACCTCTAGCAAGCATTCGCAACTACTAGAAGTAGTCATTAAGGTAAACCCAACCATAGCATTAAACATCAAGTCCTCTTCACTCCCATACGCAACAATCCCCTTACTCGGGTTTGTGTTTCGGTCACTCACCAAACCACTATAAGCCAATCATAAACATATTGCAACACCCTCCAGCGTTACTCCTTCACGTGTGCGCCTCATGGAAGGCACCTTAGGACAGCACCAAAATAAAACATACAACTCAAACCAATCACGATCATCAATCAACCCATAGGACAAAACAAATCTACTCAAACATCATAGGATAGCCACACATCATTGGATAATAATATATAACATTAAGCACCATGTTTAAGTAGAGATTAAAGCGGGGAGAAGAGGGTTTACACCGCAGCATAGAGGGGGAGAGAGTTGGTGGTGACGGCGGCGAAGTTGTTGGTGTAGATCGTCGTCACGATGGATGCCCCGACGGTGCTCCGGCGCCACCGGGAGAGAGGGGGAGAGAGCCCCCTCCTTCTTATTCTTCCTTGGCCTCCTCCCTAGGTGGGAGGAGAGTTTTCCCTCTGGTCCATGGCCGCCATGGCTCCCGGAGGGGAGGAGCCCCTCCAAGTTTGGATCTCTCTATGTTTCTCTTCTGTTTTCGCGACTAGTTTCTGACCCCTTCACCGTTTCTTAAATATCCGGAGATCCGTAACTCCGATCGGGCTGAAATTTTGAGGGGATTTTTATCGAGAAATTATATTCATTGCGGAAAAAGTAGAGCCTCAACCGACCTAAGGGCTGAACACAAGCCATCAGGGCGCGACGGTCGCGCCCTGTTGGCTTGTGGGGCCCTCAGGCATCGTCTTCTGTTGATTCCGACTCTCAAAAATCACATATATTCCAAAAACATCTCTGTAAATTATTATTGCGTTTGGATTTCGTTTGATATGGAATTTCTTCGAAACAAAAAACACACAAAAAATAGGAACTGGCACTGGGCACTGGATAAGTAAGTTATTCCCAAAAATAATATAAAATGTTGCCAAAAGTATATGAAAGTTGTAGAATATTGGCATGAAGCAATAAAAAATTATAGATACGACGGAGACATATCAATGCCCATGGAAACTTTGTGAATCTTGATTACATAAACTTTTCAACAAAAATAATTATCCCCTTGTACAAATCCATTGTATTATAAAAATAATGTGCCAAGAATTACCTTTAGGATGTTTGAATTGTTTGTTTGATACGTGCTGTGTAAAAACAGAAACTTTTGCTGTAGTGCTTGAATTTTCATATTTTACTGGAACATGCAAAAATTCTGCAATTCTTACATAGTACTGCTATGAAAATTCTTTATTATGTCCTAATTGTTTAGAATTTTTTGAGTTACAGAAGTATGGTAACCAAACAGACCTTTACACACTGTCCTGTTTTTCACAGATTGCTGTTATAGTTGCTTTGCGTGCTTATGTTTGAATTCTTGTTGAGCCCCAATGACTTTGGAGCCATATAATTGTGATAGTATACAATGGGTAATGTTAGATTATAATTATGCAATAACGTTATGGCAGGACATGATGAGATTTGATGATTATGTACTAACGTTTCTAATGAAAGTTCTATCAAGTTTTGTGTGGATGAAGTGTTCTAAGATCGACGAGGTATCGATATGAGAAGAATAAGGAGCGACAAGAGTTCAAGCTTGGGGATGCCCAAGGCACCCCAAGTAAATATTCAAGGAGACTCGAGCATCTAAGCTTGGGGATGCCCCGGAAGGCATCCCATCTTTTCTTCTTCAACAACTATCGATATGTTTCGGTTTTTGTTTTGTTTACATGATATGCGTAAATTCTTGGAGCGTCGTGTGCCTTTTATTTTCCTTTTAGAAATGCACCATGCTGGTATGGGAAAGTCCATGGTTGATTTATAGAATGCTCTTTGCACTTCACTTATATATTTTGAGTATGGCTTTATAGAATGCTTCATGTGCTTCACTTATATCATTTGAAGTTGGATGCCTGTTTCTCTACATATAGAAAACCGTTCTTTGTAGAATGCTCTTTTGCTTCACTTATATTTATTAGAGCATGTCCAGGTCTTTTGTAGAAATAATTAAACTCTCGTTCTTCACTTATATTTGTTTGAGAGTTAATAAACAGTGACGGTAATTTGCATGGGTTATAAGACTATTCCAAAGATAATAGGTATTCAAGGAGTGATAATCAAAACCTTTATGTAGAACATTAAAGAGAAATTGTGGGTTAATGATATTGATGTGGTAATGCGAAAGAGTGTGAGTGCATCATTGTTGATTCGTAGAAGTGTCGATATTAAGAGGTGTTAACTTCATGTTTGTCTAAATATTAAAAAGGCATGGTGAGGATGTGTGAGCATTTCTATTCCTCGTTAAAATCCTAGTATTGTTTCAGGTCGGAGGCGCGCGATGGTTAACTCCTCCCAACCTCCTCCCTCGGGGCATGCGAGTAGTACTTTGATTTGTGATAAAACTAATAAAACTTTGCAATAAGTATATGCGTTCTTTATGACTAATGTGAAACCATGGACATACGCAATCTCACCTATTCATATTTTGCTAGCCTCTTCGGTACCGTGCATTGCCCATTCTCACCTCGACGATCAGTGCAACTTTCGCCAGTGCATCCAAAGCTCGTGACATGATACACTCTGTTGCACATAAGCCTCATTATATCTTCCTCAAAACAGCCACCATACCTACCTATCATGGCATTTCCATAGCCATTCCAAGATATATTGCCATGCAACTTCCACCGTCAGTTCATATGACTTGTATTTCCATTGTCATATTGCTTTGCATGATCGTAAGATAGCTAGCATGATATTTACATGGCTTGTCTGTTTTTTGATATCTTTTGCTATGCTAGATCCTTGCACATCCTGGTACACTGCTAGAGGCATTCATATAAAGTCATATCATCCTATCATTTTTTCTTATCGAGTTGTAAGTAAATAAAAGTGTGATGATCATCATGACTAGAGCATTGTCCCAGTGAGGAAAGAATGATGGAGACGATGATTCTTCCATAAGTCGAGATGAGACTCCGGACAAAAATAAATAAAGATGGGGGAGGCCCAATGAGCCCACCATCCATTCAAAAAAATGAAAAAAATGAAAAAAATGAGAGAAGGGACTTTGCTACTATCCTTTACCACACTTGTGCCTCAAAGTGGCACCATGTTCTTTCTTATAGAGAGTCTCCTGTTTTTGTCACTTCCATATGCTAGTGGGAATTTTTCATTATAGAACTTGGCTTGTATATACCGATAACGGGAGTCCTCAAATGCCCGAGGTCTTCATGAGCAAGCAAGTTGGATGCACACCCACTTAGTTTCAGTCGAGCTTTCATACACTTATAGCTCTAGTGCATCCATTGCATGCCAATCCCTACTCCTCGCAATTATATCTATTGATGGGCATCTCCATAGCCCGTTGATACGCCGATTTGATGCGAGACTTTCTTCTCCACATTTACCCCATTGAAACCTACCACCACATTCTATTCCACCTATATGCTATGTCCATGCTTCACGCTCATGTATTTCGTGAAGAATAAAAAGTTGATGCATATTGAAAAAGTACGATCCCATTGCCTGACTTGGACACCGTGGTGCTTAACATTTGTATTAATGTGGTGAAGATGGAGCCATGCCTTGCTAATATAATAAGATGAACAAGGGTAAACATTCTTTGATGATCGTATACTTTGAAAGATTGATGATTTTGTTGCTTGTGCTTATAAGTATTACTATATCAATGTTTGTTAATTCATCTTTTCTCAATGAGCATACATACAAAAGATTACATATTGGGTAGCATGTCAGATCAAAAATTCTGTTTTTATCATTTACCTACTCGAGGACGAGCAGGAATTAAGCTTGGGGATGCTTGATACGTCTCCAACGTATCTATAATTTTTGATTGTTCCATGCTATTATATTATCATTATAGGATACTTTTTGAGTAATTATTTACCAATTTACATTATTTTTTAGCACTAACCTATAGACCCAGTGCCCAGTGCCCAGTGCCAGTTCATGTTTTTTGTGAGTTTTTTGTTTTGCAGAAAATCCATATCAAACGAAATCCAAACGCGATAAAAATTTACGGGGATTTTTTTTGGAATATATGTGATTTTTGAGAGTCGGAATCAACAGAAGACGATGCCCGAGGGTCGCGCCCTGATGGCTTGTGGCCAGCCCTTAGGTCGGTTGAGGCTCTCTTTCTGCCGCAAGGAAGATATTTTCACGATAAAAATCCCCTCAAAATTTCAGCCCGACCGGAGTTACGGATCTCCGGATATTTAAGAAACAGTGAAGGGGTCAGAAACAAGTCGCGAAAGCAGAAGAGAAACAGAGAGAGATCCAATCTCGGAGGGGCTCCTGCCCTCTGAGAGCCATGGCAGCCATGGACCAGAGGGGAAACCCTCCTCCCACCTAGGGAGGAGGTCAAGGAAGAAGAATAAGGAGGGGGGCTCTCTCCCCCTCTCTCTCCCGGTGGCGCCGGAGCGCCGCCGGGGCATCCATCATGACGGCCTACACCAACAACTTCGCCGCCGTCATCACCAACCCCTCTCCATCAACACCGCCATGATGCTCACCACCAAGAGTGAGTAATTCTTTTGTAGGCTTGCTGGCGTGTTATGGGATTGGATGAGATTGATCATGTAATCGAGTTATGTTTGATAGGGCTTGATCCCTAGTATTCACTATGTTCTGACATTGATGTTGCTATGACTTTGCTATGCTTAATGCTTGTCACTAGGGCCCGAGTGCCATGATTTCAGATCTGAACATATTATGTTTTCACGAATATAAGATTGATTTGGATCCTATCTTGAAAGTTGTATGCACCTATTACGTGTCTTGATTCGCATACCCCAAGGTGACAATAATTGGGATTCTTTCCGTTGATTGACGTAGTTTGAGGAGTTCATGTATTCACCATGTGTTAATGCTTTGTTCCGGTTCTCTATTAAAAGGAGGCCTTAATATCCATTAGTTTCCAATAGGACCCCGCTGCCACAGGAGGGTAGGACAAAAGATGTCATGCAAGTTCTTATCGCAAGCACGTATGACTATATATGGAATACATGCCTACATTACATTGATGAATTGGAGCTAGTTCTGTGTCGCCCTAGTGTGTAACTGTTATATGATCAATGTCATCTAAATCATTATCCATCACCGATCCACGTGCCTACGCTTTACATATACTGAATCTTGCAAAATTATCTATTACACCTACTAAGTACTTCTAGTTTTATTCCCGCAAAGTAGTTTCATACTTGTTCTAGGTGAAGTAAGCGTTAGCGTGTGTAGAGTTGTATCGGTGGCCGATAGAACTTGAGAGAATATTAATTCTACCTTTAGCTCCTCATTGGGTTCGACACTCTTACTTATCGAAAAAGGCTACAAACGATCCCCTACACTTGTGGGTTATCAATGCCTATGTACACATGATCATTGCCGTGAAAATCGCATAACTATCCGCTTTTCTATCAATTACCCAACAGTAATTTGTTACCCACCGTATGCTGCCTACATGAGAGATGCCGCTAGGGAAAACTATGGCCCCCGGGTCTATTCACTTATAAATTCACAAACGCTACTATTACCTTGCTGCCTTTATTTACTTTTTATTTTATTTTGCAATTTACAATTATCTACACAACTCATTTGCTTGCAAATAACGAGATAAAGGGGATTGACAACCCTCTTGCCCGCGTTGGGTGCAAGTTGTTTGTTCATTTGTTTGCAGCCGCTGAAGACGGTTGAGGATTGATATTCCTATTGGTTCGATAAACCTTGGTTTCATAACTGGGGGCAATACTTACCCACTTTGTGCTGCGATAACCCGTTCCTCTTCATGGAAAACCCAACGCAGATCACGCGTATCACTTCCCTCTGCGAAGGGCCCATCTTTTACTTTCATAAAGATTTTACTTTCACACGAGAGTCATTGATACCTTCCCTTCTTTTAATTTATAAACTTTCTTAGTTGGCAAGCATCACGTGTTGAGGAAAGATCCAGATATATATATATATATATATATATATATATATATATATATATATATATATATATATATATATATATATATATATATCCAGTTGAATGTAAGAAACCATAATTCATTATTGTTGACAATATCCTTGAGGTAAACGAGTTGGGTGGCAAATAAAGCCCATATCTTCCTATGTGTCCGGCAAAAACACTACAAAAATATGCAACAAGTGTCAACAATCATAGATGGCTAAGTGATAGTTGAGTATGTGGATTTGCTAGAATGAAAGCTCTTATATAGACTCTTCTCTTGAATATGACGAATTATGATTATCTCCATGACTAAAAGCCCCGTTTGTTGGTTGTCAATAAGGTTTATGCTTCATACTTCAATAATTGTGAATAGATCTTTACTTGTTTATGAGAAGTTATATGATGAAATGTTTGCTGCTATAATGATATTCATGATGCTCTCATGTCCGTATCCTGTTTTTATCGACACCTCTCTCTCAAATTATGTGGTCATTATTCTCGAGCTCAGCTTTCGCTTGAGGACAAGCGAGGTCTAAGCTTGGGAGAGTTGATACGTCCATTCTGCATCATGATTTCTTATTCATATTTATGTTATTCTTATCCATTATTCTCTATTATCAGACAATTCTTATGCTCTTTCTCTCTGAATATGCAAGGTACATCACAAAGAGAGAAATATCTGAAAACTGGAATTCTGGACTGAAAACCGAGGAAAAGGCAGAAAAATCACCAGACTCCAAATGACCTGAAACTTCACAGAGAATTTTTATTGAATATTTAAGAATTTCTAGGCCAAAAATATACCAGAGGGGGGCCACCAGCTGCCCACAAGCCAACAAGGCGCTCCCCCAGGTCATGCCCTGATGGCTTGTGGGGCCCCTGCTGACCTCCCGATGCCCCTCTTCTCCTATATGGTGTGTTTTACCCTAGAAAAAAATCATAAGAAACCTTTCGAATTGAAGCACCACCGTCTCGAGGTGGAAACCTGGGCAGAGGCCCTTTTGCACTACGGCAATCAGATTCTGCCGAGGAAATTCCTCTCCGAGAGGGGGAGATCAAAGCCATCGTCATCACCAACGCTCCTCCTTTGTGGGAGGACAATTCCCCATCAACATGTTTACCAGCACCATCTCATCTCCAACCCTAGTTCATCTCTTGTATTCAATCTTTGTCTCAAAACCTCATATTGGTACCTGTGGGTTACTAGTTGTGTTGATTACATCTTGTAGTTGATGCTTGTTGGATTACTTGGTGGAAGATATTATGTTCAGATCCTTAGTCCTTATTATTACACCTCTGATCTTGAACATGTTGATGAGGTGTGAGTAGTTACTATTGTTCCTGAGGACATGGGAGAAGTCTTATTATAAGTAATCATGTGAAGTTGGTATTCGTTCGATATTTTGATGATATGTATGTTGTTACTTCTCTTAGTGGTGTCATGTGAACGTCGACTACATGACACTTCACCATGTTATGGGACTAAGGGAAGTCATTGTGGAGTAACAAGTAGATGATGGGTTGCTAGAGTGACAGAAGCTTAAACCCCAGTTTATGTGTTGCTTTATAAGGGGCTGATTTGGATCCACATGTTTCATGCTATGGTTAGATTTATCTTAATTCTTCTTTCGTAGTTGCGGATGCTTGCGAGAGGGGGTAATCATAAGTAGGTTGTTAGTTCAAGTAAGAACAACACCTTAGCACCTGTCCACTCACATATCAAATTATCAAAGTAGCAAACGCGAATCAACTCAACATGATGAACATGACTAGACACAAATTCCCATGTGTCCTCGGGAGCGCTTGCTTAATATAAGAGTACTTCTAGGCTTGTCCTTTGCTATAAAAAGGATTGGGCTACCTTGCTGCACCTTTGTTATTATTGTCACTTGTCACTTGTTATGAATTACCTTGCTACAAAACTATCTATCAATGTTACCCATAGCACTTGCAGAGAATACCTTGCTGAAAACCGCTTGTCATTTCCTTCTGCTCCTCGTTGGGTTCGACCCTCTTACTTATCCAAAGGACTACGATTGATCCCCTATACTTGTGGGCCATCAGGTGACATACCAGATCGAGGACTCCTGCAGCCACATCAAACGCATCGGGGCTCTCGCCATACGCTCAATCAGAGGGCCCAAGTGAATATTGCCCCGGTCTGAGCTCCACATCGACCCGGACACACACACGCCAGGGACAACTACGATGCAGTACATAAATGAAAGGCGAGCAACAGACCTGTGGCAACCTCTTCAAGCTTGGGGGGATGACCATGATACTCGCAAAAGCTCCTAGGTGGTGGCCTGCCGAAGGGAGATCTCCTTTGAAATTAGCGTCTTCTCTTGATCTAGTGCAGAAGCGAGCTAGGCCTGGAGCCCCTTAATCTGATGTTGATCATCCTCCGCGGCTCTCTCCTTCCAAACAAGGGTGCGAAGATTGGCAGTAAATCTTTTGTTCGACTTCGCAACATTTTTCGCGGTGGAGAGCATCCCGCAGCAGGCACGGGCGCTCGCAACGTCAACAACAACAATATTGCGACAGTGGCCGATCTCCTTTCATAGCAAACCAAGGTGGCACTGCATCTCATAAAATTGATCCTCGACCGCTTCACTGCACCACCAAAGGACGACATCAACGACTAAAGGTGAACAAGCAAATGACAACAAGGAAAAGGAACTCATAGATACAATCAGCAATGGAGCCCTTCGGTGCTGTCATTCGATGCTTCTCATTGTTTGGCAATTGACGCACCTCGCCAACTCTTTCAACCATAAAATTCCAGCGCTCCTTCAACGCCTACACAACAACAAGAATCAGCAACAAAGGAAGTCAGTCTCCAGAGTAAAACCTCAAGCCCATTCCCACAAAAAGCAATGCCCTCGAGGCTCGGAGGCCACTCGGAGGGTGATCATATACTCTGGGACTTCGTGTTACCTTCATTTCGGGCTATGTCACGCAACCAACTTCGCACAAAGCATCGCGCAGAGCTCAAGCAACCGCACAGCTCTCCCCCCAGTGCGACCTTCATTTCCTCTGGCATATCCGGACCCTCAACATCATCCTTTGGCAAGGAGGCAAACCCATGAGCATGTGCAGCATCAAGAGCAGGTTCCTGACCCAATGAGGATGATGGCATGCAAGTGCACATGTTTTAGTCGTAGCTTTTTCGAAGATTATCGATCCCACACGGAGCACATGAATCAATATTTGCCTTTTGAAGGGTTTAAATAGCAATTCTTGCAAATTAGATGCGGTCCAAAGCAAAGTGGAAAACTTGCAAAAGTAAAATAAAATGACGTGGGATGTAAGTGAAGTTGTTGAAATCGAGATGACTAAAGTGTCCCAAGGAGTCTGAATTCCCCACTAATATGTGTCTACACGACCAATGCCTAAGTATAGTGCTACGCCGGATTCCTAAGCCACTTTATATATTTTTTATTTATGGTTGGAGCCAAGTACAGACACGTACATACACACGGCAGTCCCGTATCACATACGCCACTACCATTCATCCCCACTCCGGTTATTGAATGATAATCAAGGGGTCTTTCCCCGCAGACGCGACTTAAAAGTGATCTCTGTTTACCCCATGTTGCGACGATTAGGGAAGAAGGGAGATATGCCCTGTCGGCTGTCACACCAATAGTAATAACCTCTTGTCCAAAATTCACATATGTTGGATGGTCGACTTCACCCAACATCAAGAAGAATATTAACACAAACATATAAAGAGGATCTTAAATCATAATACCAAACAATATATTACATACTAGGTTTCCTCCATATCCCCGAGAACTAGACAAACTACTTGTGTATCAAGGGCATGAACGACACAAGAGGTGTTATGATAATCATGATGAGTTCACAAAAGTAATACACAATTGAATCCACTCTAACTTTACAAACGGATAGGGATGAGATGTTGATGATGATGGTGGTGGTGGTGAAGCCCTCTTGATGCAGCATTACGAAGGCGAAGCCCTTGGATATATTTCCCCTCGGGATGCCTTCTGGAGGCTAGGGTTTATGTTCTAGATGCGTTTCTGGAGCATGTGGGCCTTTGATCCTTGATCCGACTCCGCGAGGGTAGTTGACCAGGAGGTGGCGCTGGCAAGTCATACAAACACCCATACGAGCGATCACGTCATATGGATGGTCGTCTTGCGCTCTAGATGAGACGCGCAGGTCCACAATGCCTCCAATCTATTTTTTATGGTAGGTGGTAATCACATTGATTGGTGTGATTCCACCATAAATTCCTGGGATTTCTTCCATACTACTTTATTTGCTCCAAAAGACGTATCATGGGGAAAACCGACAAAAAGAAATGCCCCAACGCGGTAAAATTCCACAAAGCCTACTGTGTAGGCGCAAAAGAAAAGGTAAAAACTTCACATAATTTGGACTCATTAGCTCCCCCAAGCTTAGAGGTTTGCTCGTCCCCCAGCAAATACCGCAACTTCTAAAAAAGAAGTCATCTTGATTATGAGGTAGGGAGGATGGAAATGAATGAGTCCATCAAATGATTCAAGAATTCATGTTAGATGAATGATCATACTAGGCACTATTGTATTTCCACTTCAATCATACGATCATGAAGGCTTTCACAACTTACTATTTATCGGTTAACAGACATGTCCCAACTCTATGCGGTAATTCACCAGTCTTCAAGGCGAGCAAATTGCACCAATTAATCTCTCAGTTTTGTCCTCCCCCCCCCCCCTCCCCCCCCTCCCCTCTTTCTTTTTAAGGATCAGGCCTATGCACATGTCATTTCGAATTTTGTTTTAAGAGTGACATGAAGGCATGATTGCTTGTGCCAATAATGGGGTTTTTACGAATACTCACTTTATTGAAGAGAGTTTTCACCGAAGAAGCAACTTGCACTTTATCATTTTATTTGGCTCACGAGACAATTGTCTTCACCAATTATTTTTATTTATGGTTTTGTTAATTTATTTTTCTATTTTATTTTTTATTTTCAAATTCATGATCGTTTCTGAAAATGGACAAGAATTTTCAAATTTTTGACCATTTATTGAAATCGGAAAACATTTTTCTAATTGGTGAATACGTTTCAAAGTTGGAGCATTTTTTCAAATTAGTGAACATTTTTTGAATTCCTGAACAACTTTTGAAATTCGGAAGATCAATTCAAATTCATATATTTTTTAACCAGGCGTACTTTTTTAAATTCTTGGAAACTTTTTAAATTGGAACATTTTTTGGAAGACGGGATATTTTTGAAATTTGTGATTTGTTCTAAATTCTAAACATTTTTTCAAATTTGTGAACATCTTTCAATGTCGTGATAATTTTTGAAAATTCGGAACGTATTTTGAAATCCCCAAAAAACGAATTTTGGATTCTTTAACACTATTCGAAGTTTAAAAAGCAAAAAACAAAATGAAAGAAAAATAGGAGAAAAAACAGTGGCGCCTCGCAAGAACATGGGCCGACCCGAACGCGCCCGCATGGGAGGGGGCGTGCACGTTTGCTCGCTTTCCTTTGACCAACACAGGATATGGGAGGTCACGCGGAATCCCTAGTGGTCGCTTTCTACTTGTAGATGCCAGGCAAACCGACAGGAATGACTCAACCGAGTGTAGTAGGGTAGACACAAATAGAGTTAAATGTTCTCGCGGTTTTGGGAAGATTCTGGGTATGTTCTTTTCGAAAGGTTCTCATCCAATTTTTTGTTTTTTTGTTTTCGCGGTTTTTTATTTTTTGCTTTTTCTTTTATTTTTCTAATTTCAGATTTTTCATAGGTTGTAGAATATATCTTGAATGTTTTAAAAATGTTCACAAAGGTTTTATTGAATGTTCACATTTTTTTTTACAAATATGTTCGCGATATTAGATTTTTTTTAGAAAATAATCAAAAGTTTATAAAAATGATTTCATTTTCAAATGAAAGTTTATTTTTTATAATAAATAAGTGATAGTTTATTCGGAAAAGAAAATTGACAAAACCAACTGAAAATCAGTGAATCGGAAAGATAAACTAGAAAGAAATGCTCCAACCTCTATGCTAAATGGGTCGAGCTTTGTGCGATTCGCCGCTTGGAGAGAGCGACAAATAGGGTTCAGCGTGATTGGATGGTTAGGAAGATAGTGGTATCCTCCTGCCCACTTTAGTTCAAGTTTCAGACTTGACAATGGTGCTCACATTTTTCTAGATTTATTTCAGGTCTCTCGATGATGTGCGTTTAGTGGGAGAAGATGTCCCCGTCGACTGCGAAAGCATCTGTGGCGACTTCGTCAATCTCAAGACGATGTGTCGGCTCAGTCTATCGAAGATGCTCACAAGGGTAAGCTTTGTATGTGTGCTTCATAGGAACGAGTGTATGCTCGTGT
The DNA here is from genome assembly GCA_039707655.1 of Elymus sibiricus. Classification (NCBI taxonomy): domain Eukaryota; kingdom Viridiplantae; phylum Streptophyta; class Magnoliopsida; order Poales; family Poaceae; genus Elymus; species Elymus sibiricus. The sequence continues at coordinate 78,078,456 of CM077663.1, read as the reverse complement.
ATGTAAGTGACTTTGATTGTACTAGGTTAAAAAAAGGTAAACAGGGATTCCGTAGTGTGGACATGCATGTGTATATCTCGCGTTTAGGGAGCCCGAATTTCTGCTCGCCTAAGGAGCCCGAGTGTGTTTGAGCGACTTTTATTTGTTTTCATGTTCATTTTTTTTCTTTATTTAAAATGCGTCGTTTTTTATCAAAATTGATGAACTTCTTTTTATTTCGATGATTTTTTCAAATTCACAATCTATTTTTCCCAAATTTGATGTTTTTTGAATTCGTGACCTTTTAAAAAAAATACATGAACTATTTTCAAATCGATGATGTTTTTTCAAATTGTGAATATTTTTTTCAAATTTTATGAACTTAAAAAATATCATTGATAAAAACAAAACCCAGGAACATTTTTTAATTCACAGTTTTTTTCCTTTTTTGTTATTTTTTTTCGTTTTTCTTCTTCTTTGTTCAAATGTGACCGAGCGAACCAGCAGGAGTAGAATGCCTTCGAGGGCTCGTACATAGATGGGCTAGCCCACCAGCGTTGGCGCCAGGGATCTTCCCTGCCGCCTGAAGCGCCGAATAGGAGCTGCCTACATTTGTGTGTGTGCGTTTCTCAAAACACAAATCTGTGTGTGTGTGTGTCCGGTTTTTTTTCTTAAGTAGCCTGATGTTTTTCATTGGACTCCAAACACTTCTATATTCCTCGTGGCCGTATATGGGTTGACCCTTAACGGCCAACTCATTATGCGGACCTGCCATTGCATGCTCCCGCAATCGCGGTAGCGGAAGTTTGTCTTTGTCCCACCTCGGTAACCAGGCGTATTTTTTAAATTCTTGGAAACTTTTTAAATTGGAACATTTTTTGGAAGACGGGATATTTTTTGAAATTTGTGATTTGTTCTAAATTCTAAACATTTTTCCAAATTTGTGAACATCTTTCAATGTCGTGATAATTTTTGAAAATTCGGAACGTATTTTGAAATCCCCAAAAAACGAATTTTGGATTCTTTAACACTATTCGAAGTTTAAAAAGCAAAAAACAAAATGAAAGAAAAATAGGAGAAAAAACAGTGGCGCCTCGCAAGAACATGGGCCGACCCGAACGCGCCCGCATGGGAGGGGGCGTGCACGTTTGCTCGCTTTCCTTTGACCAACACAGGATATGGGAGGTCACGCGGAATCCCTAGTGGTCACTTTCTACTTGTAGATGCCAGGCAAACCGACGGGAATGACTCAACCGAGTGTAGTAGGGTAGACACAAATAGAGTTAAATGTTCTCGCAGTTTTGGGAAGATTCTGGGTATGTTCTTTTCGAAAGGTTCTCATCCAATTTTTTGTTTTTTGTTTTCGCGGTTTTTAAATTTTTTTTTCTTTTTTTTTTTCTAATTTCAGATTTTTCATAGGTTGTAGAATATATCTTGAATGTTTTAAAAATGTTCACAAAGGTTTTATTGAATGTTCACATTTTTTTTACAAATATGTTCGCGATATTAGATTTTTTTTAGAAAATAATCAAAAGTTTATAAAAATGATTTCATTTTCAAATGAAAGTTTATTTTTTATAATAAATAAGTGATAGTTTATTCGGAAAAGAAAATTGACAAAACCAACTGAAAATCAGTGAATCGGAAAGATAAACTAGAAAGAAATGCTCCAACCTCTATGCTAAATGGGTCGAGCTTTGTGCGATTCGCCGCTTGGAGAGAGCGACAAATAGGGTTCAGCGTGATTGGACGGTTAGGAAGATAGTGGTATCCTCCTGCCCACTTTAGTTCAAGTTTCAGACTTGACAATGGTGCTCACATTTTTCTAGATTTATTTCAGGTCTCTCGATGATGTGCGTTTAGTGGGAGAAGATGTCCCCGTCGACTGCGAAAGCATCTGTGGCGACTTCGTCAATCTCAAGACGATGTGTCGGCTCAGTCTATCGAAGATGCTCACAAGGGTAAGCTTTGTATGTGTGCTTCATAGGAACGAGTGTATGCTCGTGTATGTAAGCGACTTTGATTGTACTAGGTCTGTAGTGTGGACATGCATGTGTATATCTCGCGTTTAGGGAGCCCGAATTTCTGCTCGCCTAAGGAGCCCGAGTGTGTTTGAGCGACTTTTATTTGTTTTCATGTTCATTTTTTTTCTTTATTTAAAATGCGTCGTTTTTTATCAAAATTGATGAACTTCTTTTTAATTCGATGATTTTTTCAAATTCACGATCTATTTTCCCCAAATTTGATGTTTTTTGAATTCGTGACCTTTAAAAAAAATACATGAACTATTTTCAAATCGATGATGTTTTTTCAAATTGTGAATATTTTTTTCAAATTTTATGAACTTAAAAAATATCATTGATAAAAACAAAACCCAGGAACATTTTTTAATTCACAGTTTTTTTCCTTCTTTGTTATTTTTTTTCGTTTTTCTTCTTCTTTGTTCAAATGTGACCGAGCAAACCAGCAGGAGTAGAATGCCTTCGAGGGCTCGTACATAGATGGGCTAGCCCACCAGCGTTGGCGCCAGGGAGCTTCCCTGCCGCCTGAAGCGCCGAATAGGAGCTGCCTACATTTGTGTGTATGCGTTTCTCAAAACACAAATCTGTGTGTGTGTGTCCGGTTTTTTTTCTTAAGTAGCCTGATGTTTTTCATTGGACTCCAAACACTTCTTTATTCCTCGTGGCGGTATATGGGTTGACCCTTAACGGCCAACTCATTATGCGGACCTGCCATTGCATGCTCCCGCAATCGCGGTAGCGGAAGTTTGTCTTTGTCCCACCTCGGTAATATAGGTCCATAAAGGACATAATTGCTCGCTCGGGGTTCTCTGGCATAAGGACTATGTATCTTTTTGTTCGGGGGAACTATATATCGATTATTGAGAGTTGAAGTACGTAACACACACACACACACACACACACACACACACACACACACAGATGAAGTACGTGCTGGCCTGCAACGCGCGGCGCTTGGGCCAGGACCAATAATGGCGGAATTTTCAGTTTTGTATCTCCTGGGCATGTTTTCGTGATTTTTGCTTGGTTCATGCTTTAGTTTTCGTCCGGTTATTTTTTTTCCTCGTTTTACTTCCTTTGCTATCATTTTCCATTCCACTTTCAGCTTCTTTATCATTTCTATTTCTTTCTCTTATTTTTTACTTTATTGTATCTTGCTTTCTGTTTTTCTCTCACCCTTTCTTTTCTTCTAATGTTTTTCTGTTCACTTGTTTCTTTTTTCCATCATATATTTTCCAAAAATATTGTATAATTTACACTGTGTGTTGTGTATTAATAATATTTATTCTGTATTCTTGTATTAAAATATGCTCATAGTATAATGTTTATTGTGTATTAAAAATGTTCTCCATGTCTTTAATATTTTTTATGATCTATTAAACATATTTTTATTTTGGATTTCGTCTTCATAAGAGTGGCTAAGTTTTGACGTTCGCTCATCAAGTCTATCACAACCAAACTTCTTTAACCGGGACCTGGGACCGGCTATGTTGAGACAACATAAGTGGAGTAGTTTTGTTTTGTTTTTTCTTTAAAATATTCATTTGGTATTTCCAAAATATTCACGGTGTATTAAAGATGTTCATTGTGTATTAAAAATGTTCATTGGTTACTAAAAAAAGGATGCATTAAATATGTTCATTCTATATCCAAAAAATGTTTATAATGCATTAGAAATGTACATTTGCCTTAAAGGTTTATCATTCATAAAAAAATGGTCATTGTGTACTTTAAATTATTCGCCATGTAATTATAAACATTCAGATTTATTAAGAATATTAATTATATTTACAAAAATGTTCACAAGGTACTTAAAAAATATTAACCATGTACTAAAAAAATGGTCATCACGTATTTCAACTTTTAAATTCATATATTATAAAAATGTACATCATTTGTTTAAAACAGTATTACTCATGAATTCTTTTCGTTTTTAGGGGTTTCCCTATTTTTAATAAATTTTTGTTCCCACTTTTCCTTTATTCATTGTTTAATAAATTATAAATATTTTTAATACAAGATGATACAAATACAAAACGGACATTTTCACAACACGTAAAAGTTTTTTCATATATGGTGGACACTTTTAAATATACAATAAATATATTATAATACAGTAGCAACATTTTATTAATACATAATGGACATTTCTTAAATAAATGATGATTTTTCATATATGATAATCCCTTTTGAGTGTACAATGCGAATTTAAAATACATGATAAATAATTAATACTAAATAGACATTTTAAAGATACACAATAAACAAATAGATGATAATATATTTTTTAAACATGATCAACACTTTTTAATACTTAATGGACATTTTTCAAACAGATAATAAACTAATACTCAATGGACATTGTAAAAAATACACGAAGAATCATTTTATAATACATGATGAAACATTTTTAATATATGATCAGTTTTTTTTTTCATTACGTGCCATTTTTTTTAATGAACTTCCTCCATTCACAAACATAGGATGCTTTGTATATTTAAATATGGACTACACACGGATTGAAACAAGTTAACAAACACACAAAAACGTGTCTATATATATATTTGTGAATGAAGGGATTAGTTATCATTCCGAAAATGAAAATAGAGCTCCGGCTCCATGGAGCCCAAATTTTGAAAAATGCAAAAGTTAACCTTTTAGGTTTCAAAAAAAAACTTAAAAAACATCACGCATGTACATATGGATGAATACTGCATGTCTGTAAATTTTCATGACGAAATACGTTCTGATATGAGCTACACAAAAAAAATCCGTAATTGTCATATACTATTCACTGTAAATGTTCATGATTTTTTTTATGTGTAGACCACACAAAATGAATTTCATCACCAAATTTCACAGAGATGCAATATACACCACTATATACATGTATATTCTTTTTCACATTTTTTGGAAACTTGATAAATTGGTTTTTGAATATTTTTTTCATTTTGGGATTCATGGAGCTCGGGACCCAAAAATCCACTGTCGTTAACATCTTGTAAGCACATGTGACGATTTTTAGTACACGGTGCACAGTTTTAATACATGATGAAAAATGTGATTGGAATTTAAAAAACCATGGTGATTTTTTTAATAGCGAGTGAATTGTTTTTAACACATGATGAAAGTTACTTAATAGATGATGAAAATTTCTCTAGTACATGATGAATTTATTTTAATATACGGTAAACATTTTTTAATACGTGATGAACCTTTTTAATTAAATGATAAACATTTTCTAAATACACATCGAATATTTTTTGATATACAATGATTTTTTTGAACTATATGATGAAATCTTTTTTAAGTACACAATGCACATATTTTGTTGCATTTTTCAAATACAAGATTGAACATTTCAAAATGGGGGAACAGAAAAACAAGAAGTGACATCAAAAGAAAACACAAAAAAAATAAAAAGTTAGTACAAAAGGCATAAAAAAGGAAATACAAGGTCCTAGCTTTCGTTCAAAAAACAAATACTAGCCAAACTTATTGAAAAAGACAACACCAAACGAACGCAGCGTTATGAGGGGAAAACGGGCAGGCCGTTGTGAGTCGCAGCAAGCGTTATATAGCACTGCTCTTCTAGGAAGACCAAATTTTGAAAAATATAATAAAAATCATTTTTTTTATGTTTCAAAACTTTCTGAAAATAATACATGCGTACATATGGATGTATACTACAGGTTTGTAAAGTTTCATGATGAAATATGTTTTGATGTATCCATGAGTTTTTCAAGCTCACATCAAAATCCATAGAGCTTTCTGAAAAACATTCATGGAGAAATTTGCTTCCAGTTAAGTCAATTTTCTTTTCAGCGAACCAAAAACTGTTTCCATCGAGTAGAAAATTTGCTTCCAGTCCAACTGAAAGTTGTCTCAATGTAACAACAGTTTATCCCACGTGGGAGATATTTTCCGTTCCATCCTGAGAAACTTGTTTCAAGCAGTACTAAAGTTTGCATCTAGAATAACATCGATGCGACGAAAAATTGTGTCCAATGTATCGTTTTACTTATTTCCAGTCACAGTAGAATTTTGTCAAAGTACACTTGCATGGAATGTGGCCACCTTCTTGTAAAGAACTGGAGTAATACTGCCTGATCACGTTCCTGAAATTCTGTTCAAGCAGTCTGCAAATGAAAGCAATAGTCTCAAACACACAGTTGTATTGCCTGATATTGTTAAATAAAGTTCACCCACAAATCATGTATGTGTCCCCGCAAGAAAAATGGCTTTGTACATCATTTTGAAAATAATAAAAATACGCAACGGTGTCATGTTGTTTCCCTAAAAAATCATTTATGTGAGGCTGCTAGTCAAAGGGTTGATTTTCCTATGAAACGGGAACACTTTTCTTCCTCCTCTACCTTTTTATTTAGACCATGCACTTGTAGTTTAGAAAATAATACCCTCTCCATGATGATCATCTTGACAATTTTTCTGAACAAGTACTCTTGCCTGCTCTTGCTTCTTAAGTTGGGAAATTCTGGTGTGCATAAATGAATGGACCAATTCAGATCGAAAACACTACAAAATCACACTTGGTCTGAGCTTCTGATGAGCACTTCTCTAAGTTCAGTTTATCTTGACACCGGTCTTCGTCACTCGCATCGTAATAATGGCGGCACACCGGATCACGCACGCTACTCTGAAGGGACTGAGGGTCGTCAAGGAGATCGCCGGGGTGCTGAGGAAGATGCATCACAGGAACGATCAGAGGATGACAGGGACCTTCACACTGACATATGCTTGACAAGGGCGAGACGCTTGTTGTGGTTGCGATTTTACTCGTCAGTTTCATTCATCAACAAACAAACAATTCATCACTTGATTGTTTCTTTGAAGTTTGTTGTTACTTTCCCTTTCAGTCAAAAGTATGTTGTTGCTACCTTCTGTTGATAATTGTACGTCGAAGAATCTGAGAGAAGAGATTTGGTTTATGCTGGTGGTGGTCGGTTGGCAAGGTTTTTATTTTATTGTGAGGAAAAGAGAAGATAAGTGATAAGTTGCTGAGCAATGCAAATTGTCAGATAGAACAAGTGTGTCAATTTGTTAAGGCCCATGCCTCATCAGGCTGACACTCTCTTTTTTCCTAATAGATAAGGGAAGGAGATATCAGTAAAAGATTTGGCTCCATGTTAGTTTAATGCTGCAAGTGTTACCTAATGCATCAGAGAATCCAACTAGGCAGATGAGGTGTCCCAAAATCATCCCCTGCATTGGGGAATCTGATCTCACCACCACAACACAGCTATAAACAAATGACACAATTATAAACAAATAACAGGATCATAAACTAATGGTGTTGGATAGGGGACAAAAAGGCTACGATCGATATGCCAACAATCTTTAATGGTTGGCACACTGCTTTTGGTTGCCACTTACTACTTTAAATTTATTTATCCTTGGAGTAGATTCTTGGTTTTTCCATCTCTTGCAATACCCCCTTCCTTTCCTTGATGTTAGTGTTTATCCCCTTGCTATTTTGGGCAACAATTCCTTGTTCCAATACTTAGACTAATGATTGTATCATTCGCTTAGACATAACTGGCATCCAGGAGACTCTTCTCGAGATGACATACATTCTTGATGAGACCATAAACAAACACTGGTACTTGAGACAAATGTGCCCCAAAAGTACAAAACTATCCAGCTTATAGCTCAACTAGACTATATTTATTTCACCGTCTCCTGCTCTCTGAAATATCATCCACAGAACCTGATTTTGACCAACTCTGTTTGGATGGCACTCCCTGAAAATGCAGCAGTTGGCTAAAACAGACTCTTGCAAAAAGTAAAATGTGGAGTTTCTGGTATTTGTTTTCTATTACCCAAATCTCTGCAAGAAGTTTCTGGTCCATAGATCAAACATGTGGAGCTGTGCCATCAAAATGTGCCACTTACAGTGATTGACCTCTTTGAATGTGTGTATGGCACTCTGACATGCTGTTGGTTTAGTACTAGTTTAGGGCATAATGCACATCTCTAGGCCTTCTTGGGACTTTAAGATGGGCATTATAAATTCACCCTCAAACCAATGAAAATGCGTGACGAGGAAAATGCAGAGATTCCAAAAGGAGAAGATTATGCTTTTGTTTGTCTTGGCTCCTCTGTTAACCCTGCCTTTCTCAATCATAGACCGGGCTTAAAAAATTACTACTTGTCAGGCTACACAAGTTCCAACTTCCAAAAGCCACGTGATCTTGCCATAGATTGGGAACTACTGGTACAGGAAATTTGACAAGAACAGAGAAGATAAAAAAAGATAACATCACTGGATGCAGTGGTTTACAAAATCCAAATCCCTCTTATATCAATACACCACTTGCCAGGCTTGTGCTTTTGATTGTCTTATAGCTCCAAGCTGCTAACCCTTCTTTTCTAAATCTGACCAGGCTTAAAAAAAACACTCCACTTGTCAGGACAGGCCACAAGTTCCAACTTGTGCAAGCCACATGACCTTGCCATAGAATTGGAACTCTGTGAAATTTTGAAGAAGGAAACGGATAAGCCAGGCTCTCACTGCCGCACTGGATGCGTTCCAAACGTAGCATTTTTGAAGTTTTGAGTCTGTTTTCGCCGCAGATTGCAGTGTGGTAAGCTGCTCCAGTAAGTAAGATGGAAACATGGATGAGTTAGTATAGGACAGGGAGACATCAAAGGCATTGGATCAACCTGACGAAGTGACAGATGAGCAACGAAGTGATCTGAGATACTAATGGCTCCTAGTAAGCGGGACGTTTAGGTGCGTAGGCTTTACTGGAGCTGGAGCAGGACAATCGACATGGACGTAACATCTTATATATCATGGACGGTGGAGACGACGACCACGTAAAGAGAAGGAAAAACGATCATTTTTCTCTCTGAAACCTATCTTCACCGGCCCAACCTCTCAAGATCCACGTCTAGCCAAAGAGATTTTCGCCACATGATCTTCTGCGGTAGTTGAGGTCATTTCATGCGAGGTTTTCGTCAAGTTTTTCTGAAAGTGCAACGTCCCAAGCAATAACCTAACCTTAATTAGCACAAACAAATCAAGGCCCGCATGCATGGTACAAATGATTTAGATGTGCATCAGTGCGACGTTTATGTAATCTACAGCGAAATCTACATGGGTTGCGTCGTCGGTTAGGAGGAAGGAAGGCTCTCCTCGTCTATAGTATTTCCCCGTGGCTGTCCTTTTCTTGAAGATTTTGTCTCACTAAAGCAGGGTGTGAGACCAATAATGCACCATGTGGCTCTTTTGGCATCCATTCCTCCTTTCTCCAGAAAACACCAGTGCCACACATAAACAATGAGAGAAAAATTATACAACTGCTCCCCTGATAACCTTGTAATAATTCAGTAAAATACTATTTGAAACCATCCTTGTCAAGATCACAGAAACACGTATGCATGCAGGCCAGGCGTATGGCACTGTTTATATAGACACCCAAAAGCAAGAGCAGCTGTGCATGGGCAATACTCAGAGGTTGCTATCCAGAAACCAAACAAAAATCCCAGGATATACTACAAGCAAGGAGGAGGCAGTTAGGGCTTCCAAGGAGGTAGTTTGTGGTCCAGGGTGAAAAAACCGTTTGTGGTCCTGGCTCATCAACAGTCCATACTCTATTTCAGCTCACATCCAAGAAAAACTTGTCTGCTTTTTCAGCTCAGGGATGAGTGAAGCTGTATTTATGTCCATCAACCATGTAAAGTTCCCCAATTTGGATAATCTCCCCTGGTTTGAGGTCTTGACTCACAAGCCAGCCCAGAACCACAGGTCCACAACACTGTTTAACTTTAGTTACTCCATTCTTGGACTCAGGACAACCCCCCTTTGCATGTGTGGTGACATTTGGACCTTGGAAGGGGAAAACTTTGCCAATTGTGCACAGTGCCACATGTACTATTCGCAGCTTTAATGGAGTATTAAGGAATTGAATAAGGGTTGCCCTTTTCTTATTTGTTTTTTGTTCTTCTTTGCCCATGTGTGGGCACCTAGAACATCATAATCACCTTGCGGAACTACTCAGAGCCCTGAAAATGGAACTATTTTCTCATTAAAATGATTAAGTAACATCTAGCTCCTTACTCCCAATAATTAAAGTAAGATGACTACCAGTTAATTAATGAAAATCAGGTGAAAAAGATAGTACGACGCGTCCCAAAACACACGGGGCATCACCGACTAGCCTAATTACCCACATGCACTTCACAATTTCACACACACCGCCGATCGTCATCACTTCTCCGCGAGCAAGCGATTCCAATTTCACGGCACCAAATCAGCCATGAAGTCGTCCCTGAAACAGACGCCTGAGGTCCACGCCGGCCTATGCCAAACCGCTGACAACCCGCAGTAATGGCAACACCATTCTGATTTCAAAGACAAGCAACGAAGGGAAAATATGTAAGAATTGCATCTCAGAGGATCCTCGTAGTATTGAACTACTTCTGCATTGTAGGGAAGTGTGTTCAAACTAAATGTGCTTACTATTGTGACTATTGAAATAGTGCTTAAACTTTAGCCGTCACGATTAATAATTCACAAAAAATCATGTACTCCATGTTAAGAATAACCATCGGCTATCTCGGTTAATGGAGCTTAAGAGAATCTCTGGTAGACCCCCAATAATGACACAACTCTTAAAAAATTGAAGCACCCAAAAAACATAGGGGGGTTCATTTCCTCACATTCGCACTCCCCAAACTTCTTTTATGGCGGAAGGACCTTTCCTCTTCAAAATGCCCCCCTATGGCCACTGCAAAGCTTACTGCCAGTGGCACCTCAACCGCCACTGACACCGTCGAAGACCCAGCAGGCATTGTAACTGAAACCGTTCTCTGCTTCCCATACCACCCGCATTCTACAAGTCTTTGCCGCGCGTGCCTTCGTGAGATGCTCTATCCATGTGCATTCATCTCCCATCTCCGTGTGACACGATGATGTGACGCTCACTTGTGCCACGTGGTGAAGCACAACCATGCCCGAGCTCCGCCACAGCTGGCTCAAGCTCACTGTGTCTCTTTTCGGACACGTCCCTCTATGACCTTCTCTTCCTCACACTAGGGGTCATGGTGGTGCTCGCCTTTTGCAGGACAAAGGAGAGCAAGTAGAGATAGGGGAATCGAAGGAGCCAATGATGTGTGGGCTCTAATTTGTCAGCGGCAATGCAAGAATTTATTGGGACTCTTCATATGAGGGATGTTCTAGAGTGGCATCTCTCATAATTAAAAAACAATTATTGAAAAGCTTTCGTAATGGGTTAAACCTCTCGTAGTGGAAGTATTATATAGCAGTTATCATGCATGTCAACTAAGCATTTTTGCTGAGGTGACATACAATTAAATGAAGAAAGAAAAGGTTAGGTATCATATCATGATACCATATCATAATAAATGATGTGTTACTATGTATGTTGCATGTTAATAAATGAAATCATTCAAAATATTTTATTTTTTGAAAGGAGAATCATCTAAAATATTAATCATTGATACGATGCGCTATAGAGCCAATGTCACACACTAGCATGAAACTGGTGTATGATACTACCACTGCGAGCAGCCCTATTGGGAGTTGGTTTTCTGGGTTAGGAATGCTATAAATACGATACGGAGGGACTGAGGTCGCAATGTACAGGTATAAATTATGTTCCTACCCGGAAAAGAATTGCGCGATGTCCCCGACCAAAAATGTATTAGTGGAAACTATTTATGAACCGATGGACCCATTTTTTTATTTGTTTGACTTTCCAAAGAAATTGGCAGAGTACATACACTGCTACCGCTGGTCTGGAGAGTAAAGTTGGAAGCTGGGAACAGTTGCAAAGGGAGGAGGCAAAACATGGGGTTACATGGGTCACACTACGCAAGCATCATCGGCTGCACTGTTTTGCCAACCAACTCACATGCCTCCCTCTCCCTGCTGTCTCTCGCAGCGCAGGATCATATTTTCTCCGTGTTAAATATATACATGTCGTCACCTACGCTTACATTACTTTACATTTTAATTTATATGTGATTATGCTCGCCTAAATAGAAAGGTGTAAACGCGTAGTAGTACTAGTATTATCAATCAGTAGCCAGAAGTTGTTCGCACACAAACACGCCATAGTGTACCCCAATATCGAGTGTGGTGCACAAGACACATAGTAGCTTGGGGAGCCTTGCTGGGAGCGTGGTACACAAGACACGCCCTGTGAAATTTTTTGAGAACCTAAAATCCCACGGGCCTGGAGGGACCCTTCCAGGGCTTGCGGTGGCTATGAGCTGCACTATATCGGCATGATCGGCCTAGGGGCTCGAGGTTAGATGTCAGAAAAAGAAAACAAGGAGAAAATGAAGGAGAAACAATAGAAAAATAAAGGATATACAGTGATTGATTAGTTTGACGATTGTGTGTTGCTCAATTGACACCATCTCTAATATATATATGAGATGACTTAACTTACTGTACAAGAAAATAAATTCAATTACCGTCCAAATATCTAACCTACCTTAATTCATACAAGTGAGTCCAAAAACCGTGCAGGTCAAAAAGTTGTTACCTCGCATCGAATGTAGAGGGCACATATGACCTTGAATTTAGATGATCCAAAAAGCAAAGTTGTTTGTTTCGATGATGAGAAAAACTTTCATGTTGAACACTTTTCTGTTTGAAGCCTGCTTCACTCTTTACTAATATATGTCTCCGAGGTGTATTTGTATTGCCGACTCGGTGGAGGTTGAAAACGACCTTGGATAGAGATGATTCCAAAAAAGCAAAGTTCTTCCTTTCGATGAGACAAACAACTTTTATGTTGAATGTTTCTTATTTGAGGTCGTCTTGATGCCGAAAGATGCCCCATGGTGTCAACAAAATTTTCTGCGACAAATTGGGTACCAGGCAATATACCAACATTCTCGTGTTGGACCGGTTATACTGGCTAAACCATCGGCCCTTTTAGGATTTTTCCCAGTTATACTAGGCAAACCTCCGATAATTTTTGGGTCGGGCCGGTTATACCAGGTTGTCATTTTCAACTGTGTTGCACTACCAAAAAAGCAAAGTTGTTTGCGTCGGCGATACAAATAATTTTAATGTTGGACACTTTTTCATTTGAGGCCATATTAATTATGTTTTTTATGCAATGTCAAAATCTAATTTCAACACATCTCTCTCTGAACTTGTCATAACTTTTGCGTCCGAGCTTCGATTTGGACTATCCTTATACCTATCTTGATTCTTTTCAAATAGGTATCCAATGGCGGCATCTATCTTTAATGATACTTCTTTTTTGTATTATGTTTCTTGTGTCACTTTTGGGCGTCAACAGATGTTGGTTTTTTCACGTTGATGGTCAAATCTTAAGTTATTTTACACTAAAACCTTTTAAAAACAACTTGAATTTTTTGACTAAAAAAAATCAAAAATAAGGCTTATTATGCCTTGGGGGCGGGGGGGGGGGGGGGGGGGGGGGGGGGGTTGATATGTATTTTCTTCATATTTCGTAGAAGGCTCGCGTTTGGAGTATCTATATACCGTCACGTGCAAACATAAATGCGTACAGTGCCTCGTGTTGGATGGTATGCTGCTTGGCGTATCAGCATGTTTTACGGGAGAGAGGACGCATTCCCAGTTTGTTCGCATCACCTGAACTGTGCCGCCGTGCAGCTACGGATCCAACTATAGGGTGCACTTCTCGTTGAGAAATTACTAATGATTTAACTGCATGGTTCCCTTTTTTTTCTTTGAACACTGGTTCCCTCTTCTTGTTTTTCTTTTCTTTTTGAACTGGTCTTCTTGTTTAATTTAGTTTTTTTATTTAGGGGAGCTCATCTTGTTTAGTTGATGATGATGATTGCATGGTACGACAAGTGAACCAGCTCGATCGTGCGCTGTTTGACGTTTCCGTCCGCCCATGCATATGGAGGCAGATTTTCCGTGGGGGGGAGGAACCGGCCCACCCACCAGCGGCACGGGGGGCCGCCGGTCAACAAACCGTACATGCAAAGGGACCCATCACAGATCACACCATGCATTGTTACCGATTTTTTTCATTTGGCAACCAAAACGACCCTGCTTATCCTTTATAACACCGTGAGCTTCCTAGTTTTAAAGAGTCCACATCCAATTAAGGATTTCAATTAAAATTGGGTCATTCGATTTTGATCGGACCAACACTTTCTCAAAGCTCTCTCATTCATTTCTTTTATAATATACACTATACTTTCTAATTTTTAAGGCTCAAAACCAATTGAGGTATTACATTTCGAATTAGGTCATCCAATTTTGACTGGTGAACAATTTCTCAAGCTCTCTCGTTCAATTCTTTTAGTTCAACATATTTCCTAATTTTGAATCTCTTTCATTCAGTTGAGGTATTCAATTTTGAATTTGGTTTACGATTTTGATCGAGCCAACGATTTTTTCTAATCAATCAACGACAAACGGTCTATAAAAACATATCAATACCACGTATCCTTGCACCACATAGAAAAAGATGCGCCACTATGTAATAGTATAGCACCAATAGTACATGCAACCACCGACACAAATTTCTTTACATAAATATATATTGGTTAGTGAATAACACAGAATCACGTCAAGAAAGGCCCACCAAACAACCGCATTATGAATTAAAACACAACACACTATCATCTCGAGTGGCGAATCTAGCAGGGGGGCTTCGACCGGCTCGAGCCCCCCCCCCCCCCCCCCCCCCAAAAATTGGAAAAGAAGAATTACTAGTATTCGTATAAATTTACCTTATTTGCACTAAAAAAATGAGAATTTTTTACTTCTTCTACACACCGTTAACTTTGAGTCCCCCCCCCCCCCCCCCTCATTTTCTTCCAAGATTCGCCACTGATCATCTTCCTAACCGCCAAACTAAATATTCCATCAGTTTCAAAATATAAGGGTTGTTAGTTTTTTAGTAAGTCATCTTCTTTAACGTTGACCAAGTCCAGAGCAAAAATATCGGCATTCACAATACTAAAAAAAGTATGAAAATTCATTTCATGATGAATCTAAAAATACCAATTTGATATTATGAATTTTGATATATTTCTCTACAAATTTGATCAAACCTAAAAGGTTTGACTTTTCAAAAAAAGTAATACACCTTGTATTTTAAAACATGGTATTTTTTTAGGAAACCCAGCAACACCAACAACGTAGCAAAGCGCGTCCAATCCTTCTAGTATACTATATTAATTAAGGTCAAGGTACATAATTCCCTAAATAAGGTCAAGGTACATAATAGGGGCGAGACATCCCCTAAAAACAGAAGCAGCCTTAACTAAAATAAAATTTACAAAAATATCCACAAGGGACGCGTGCATCAACGATGCGTGTTGGGAGAGCCATGCATCAGTCTTGAGCACACGAATTGCTTCAGGCTTCCACGACGCCACCAACCGCCAAACGAAATCCCAAATCGAAGAAGATGAAGGAGGATCTTGCAGGAACAGAGACCTGAAGATTTTTGGGTAGGGATGATACGAGAAATACCAGGAGAACACCATCGTCTTCTCGTGAAAGCTCGTCCACAACACCCATTGGATTCACCACTCTCATGAGATTATCTCCAAAATTTGCAATGTAGGACTAAAAAACCAGCTATAACTCAGGGTACCGGGGAGGAGATCCTCTCCCTACTCACCACCGGTAGTAGCAAGTGGCGAGGGAAGGGACCGGCAATAGACAAGATGAAGAGAACTCTGGAAGGTGGGTGGAGAGAACAAGGAGATGAGAGGGTCGAAAGAGATGATTCATGCACACCAAATTGACACAACCCCCGTTGCCAACTTATCAAACTTGCTAGCCTCTTTCCATTGATTTTCTAACACAAATAACACATTTACTTAGATAGAAGAGACAGAAAAAGAATAACGAGTTGGACACACAATCCATAAATTTGTCCACGTCCATTCTCATAGATTTATTTCTGAAAAACACCCAGATATAAACCAAACCAATAGTACAAAACAGCCGCACGCTACTTCATCTCCAGAGCCAACATGTCGTTGTTGATCGGGGACGGGAAGCCATCAAGGACGTCCTGCCAAACCATCGCCCTCGACATGAAGTCATAGTGTCTTCAAAGTCCTGAAATCATCACTTGAAGTTCCATCTTTGTTGCGTGTACACATGTTGCCTTCTCCATGCTTGATCATACTCTAGTTGGAGTCTTTCTTGTCCATACTAGGTCCTTCATTCACAAGTAATACAAATATATTCGACCTAGGCATCATCATATTCTCATAAGTACTTGGAAGTGTTCCTAGAAACTAAAGTACTTGAATTTGAATTGGCATGTGCAAGCTCTAGTCATCGGTACTTGTACCTATGAAATTTCAGCTGGTGTAGGGGTTGTGGGTGTAACCGTAGTAGGGATGTCCTCATCGTATTTCCTAAAGCTTTCTTTCCTTAATTTTAATCAACTCCGGGTGAACATCAAATGTCTCCCTTCTGTCATTCTCTTAAAAGTAACACATATTGGCCATCACGAATACGAGAAGAGATATAAGAGCATCTCCAACAGATCCCCGATCCCCAACAAGTTTTTAGTATTGGGGGAGTTAGTTCAAAAAACGAGCTCCAACAAATCTCATTTTCTCGATAAATTGTCGGTGATCACTAATAATTCAACACAATTTCCCCAATATGGAGGGGGCTTGGACTTCTTCCATTAGCACCCCCTATACCTTGGGGCCCATGTGTTAGTCACTCGAAGCAGCCCACACCACTGCGTCGCCACCACCATCGGCCCATCACTGACGCCCCTCGTTGCTGCCCGCTACCGTTGCCGTCACACCGCCACGCCACCGTCGCCCGTCACCGATGGAAAGAGAGAGGAAGGAAAATCACAATGGCAAGTGGGGCTTGTAGAAAAGTGTTGTTGGGGAGACCCAATAAGTGATTATTGGGGGGTGTTTTTTGGATTTTTTTTTTGGAAATGCTCCATCCGAGAGAGTCACACATATAAAACCCGTGAGCAAGATATAAGAGCAACCCAAAATTGTCCCCTATTTTAGGTATAAGGGCAGGAGGCTACTGGACTCGCCCTCGCATCGTTAAAACATGCAAAAGCTAGCGAGTAGGATAATCAAGCATTGACTTGTATGGTTAAATGAAGGAAATGATGTTGTGAGTTTTTAAGCGAGTTCAATAGGATAATCATCTTCTGTTTTTAACTCGCGACGAACTGTAAAATCCAAAAAAGTTGAAAACAAATAAAAAAAAGAACTGAATTTTTTGTAGCGAACTTTGGCAATTGTTTTGAGTGCCTATAAAATTTCACTCCGAAATGACATTCGTGGAAATCATGGCAAAAAAAAAAAAAACTAACGCTCCAAAATGCTTTCGAAAATAATACTTTTGGAACATTTTTTTCCCATGACTTCCACAAATATCATTTCATGATAAAATTTTGTGATGACTCACAAAAACATCTGCTAATCTTTGCAAGAAAAATGCAGATTTTTTTATTTGTCTTTGATTGTTTTGGTTTTTACTGTTCACTCGAGTTTATTCCTGTTCGACCTCAGAAACACCACGTCTGATGTGAAGATGTTTGTTTTCTTTATGTAAACACGAGTTGAAACTTTGGCATGGTAATGGGTACGTAATTATTATTTTCCAAAAAATAGGAAAGGTTCACGCGTGAAAAAGGCTGGCAATGGCCAGCAGCCAATGGCATCGTGACACGTACACCTACGTCACGTCCCATGTACTGCTGACGAAGTGACGGCTGTAATTACGGGCGTCCCCCCTGCCCCCTCCTTTTCCGCTGTCGACCTGTCTGACGCGGGGGCCCTACACGTACTTGGTTCACGCTTCGTCGGGTCAGAGACCGTGGCAGGACCCACCGCGGCGCACCTCCCCACGTGCGAGCTTCCCGGACCCATCTCGCCGTGCCCGTGTGGGTGATAAGCTGGGCCATGGTGTCAGCCAAGTTGAGTGTGGGAGCAGGCGGATGGGTGAGCGGAAGGGGATGAACTGTTTTGCGTGCTGTTCCGGGGAAGAAAGCAGCGGCGCTGCTCAACACAACAGTTCAGTTGCTGTGCCCCCTCTCCTCTCCTCGTTGGCGATTTGCATGTCTCCCCACCATGTTTTGCTCTATTATGCTACTCCCTCCGTTTTTAAATATAAGTTTTTTGAACATTCTACCATGGATCACATCAAGTAAAATGAATGAATCTTTACTCTAAAATAATCCATATGTCGTTTGTAGTGAAATCTCTAAAAAGATTTATATTTAGGAACGAATGAAGTACTATATACTACAAGTACGAAGAAAACACCCAACTCTAAAAAAGAAGAAAAAATAGTACTAAGAATACACAAGCGCACCATCGCGGAAGCACAAGAAGCTCTGGAATTGACTTTGTCATGTCGTTGGATTTTTCAATTATAAAAGTGTTTTATTCCAGAATTATAGAGTAGCATCGATCAAAGCATAGACTCTTTTCGCCATGAAAACATAAAAAATATTCATTCTCCTTTTTGGGGTAAAATCACTGGAAAAGTTGCACACTATAACGCCGCTAATAGCACGCTATAGCGTCTTGAGAAATGACTCGGTAAATAAATCAGTGTATAATGTCTCGTTAATAGCACACTATAGCGTGATATAGCACGTCAGTAGCGAAAATCCAAGTCTGAGCACGGGCTCATCTGCTCCCGCTGACGAAAAAAATAAAAACAAATACTAGAAAAATTCAAAAAAATCCAATTTTTTTTGTGTGGTAGATATTTTGATGCGTGAGGTCCGCTCCAAATTTCAACTTATTTGGACATCTGAGCAGCTCTCGGCAAAAAAGACAGATCGGATCAGAACAATTCGTGAACAGTAAACCTTTTTTACAGACCCCGATTTGTCTTTTTTGCTGAGAGCTGCTCAGATGTCCAAATTAGTTGAAATTTGGAGCGTCCCTCACGCATCAAATTATCTACCACACAAAAAAATGGAATTTTTTTAATTTTTCTAGTATTTGTTTTGATTTTTTTCGTCAACGCGGGTGCAGATGAGCCCGAGAGCAGAAACGCCGCTTCCCATTAGTAGCATTTTAAGGCCGACGCTATTTTCCTGTAGCGCGCTATTTTTTTATTGGGTAAAATAAACATTCTCTTGATGAAGTTTACTCTTTAGTTTTCACGACCAATGTCAAGTGTTTTAAGCAAAGAAATCTATGTACCACTTTTTTTAGGAAATGAGTAAAACATTGCCCGCCTTGTCCTTTAGGCAAAGGCTCTTGGGTCGTCCCTCGGAGGCAACTGGATGACAACCAAACCTAGCAGTCTGAGCCTCATCCCTTCCCATACCACCGTCTGAGGAACTCGCGCCCTAGCTGCATGACCTACAATGAGGGTGACGGCGAGACTCCTTGCCATGTGGAACTCAGGAAGCGGGTGGCGCCCCTAGGTGTGAAGGTGACGTCGATCTTTCCCGGTGGGTGGCGCTGTTGGTGTTGATCGTCCCTGCCAGTCGTGTGGGTGATGCAAGGGTGGCAAATGTTCGCCATCGTCGTGGGTTGCTCCAGCGGTCACACCATATCTAATTCCCCGCATCCTCTTCCTCGCAGTTGTCCCCCCTCAACGTATTTGGATTTGCTACCCTCAGTGTTGTCGGATCTCAAAGGCTTCGAGGTTGGAGCAGTGAGACCCCTGGAACTGGGCAAGCTCCCGGACTTCACATCGACCTTGATGACAGCGGCGCTCTTGTGTTGGTCTCCCACTTGAGGGCCTGTTGACATTCCCTCACTTCTATTTCCCGGTTGAAACCTAGGCCGCGTTAGCCAGGCAACAATTACACTTCATTGTCATGGTCCTGCTTTGAGATGTCGTCTAGGGGTTGGGGACATGTTGCAAGTTTGTGGGTGGTTGCGACGATGTGTTTCTCTTCGGGAGCGACATTAATGGTGGAGGCAAGGTGTTATGTCTATCGCAGTACTTCATTGGTATTATGTCATGCCTCTTCATTGGTTGCTGGCCGGTGGATGGCATCTTCGTGTAGTTGCACGACAAGGACGAGGGGAGACTGGTCCCCTCTTCAAGAAAAGAAGGGTGTGCGTCATAACCGATGTTTCTTCCATGAAAGAATATTCTTATTGTCCAATGTGTTTTGGTTCTTCCTTGACTGCTTCTGTTCGTTTTTGTTTCATTTATGTGATGAATTCTCTAGAGGCTTGATCATGTTTTACTATGGAGGCATTTGCACTACTAATTTTCTTGGTCTCGAGTGTTCTCCGCATGCAATCCTGTGGTTGCTTTCAAGCCTTTTGTCTATGTAGTCAACAACATGAGCTTCATTAATTTGAAGTAGGGTTGCTATGTATTCTCGACAAGAATTAAATAAATAAGCATTAGTTGGTTATTATAGCTAAAAACAACATATCCAACTGAACAATTAATAGCCCCATTTATAAAGGAAGCGGAGAATCAAGAATTAGTGGAATGAAGTAAGGATTGGGAGAAAACCCTCACAATAGGCAAGCTACCTAGCTAAACCAGGCTTCAAGCACCACCAAATGTAGACATGTGGATAAAGGAGAAAAGTACAGCACAAAAACATAGCACAACCCTAAACACAACATACCGAAGTGCCAAAACCTTGCCATGATAGAATTTGGGCATGGCTCGACCTAATGCTTATAGGAAGAAACCAGACTTGTTTGGCACCATCGACATACTGACAGAACTCTCGCATCCTGTTACATACTAATGTCGCCGCCACTGCCAACCACCATGTTTTCCTCTATTATACTACTACCACAAGTACAAGAAAACATCCAACTCCAAAAAATTTTACTACAAAGAATAAACAAAAGTGCACTATCGCGGAAGCACAGGATCTGACATTGGCTTTGTCATGTTATTGGACATATATTTTTTCGAGGGTAAAAGTGTTTTATTCCAGGATTATAGAGTTACAGTCTAGAGGCAAGAATTCTTCACTACATGAGGGCCTGACATTGGATTTGCATGCAAGTGCTGGCATCGATCAAAGTATAGACTCTTTTCCTCATTGAAACATCAAATATATCCATTCTCTCTTTTTTTGGGGGGTAAAATAGACATTCTGAAGTCTCGATGAAGTTTACTCCTTAGTTTTCACGACCAATGTCAAGTGCTTTAAGTTGTGTATCATTTTTTAGGAAGTGTCATCCCTCGTAGGCAACTGGATGGCGACCAAACCCTAGCCGCGTGAGCCTCTTCCCTTCCCATCCTGCCACCATCTCAAGAGCTTGCGGCCTAGCTGCACAACCTGTAGTGAGGGTAATAGCGAGGCTCTCTGCCATGGGAGCTCGAGAAGCGGGCGATGAACCTAGGTGTGAAGGTGGCGTGATCTTTCCTGGTGGGTGGCACGTAGGTCGCCCTTATCGGTTGTGTGGGCGATGTAAGGGTGGCAAAGGCTCGTCATCGTCGTGGGTTGCTCCAGTGACCGTGCGGGATCTAATTCCCCGCACTCTCTTCCTCGCAGCTGTCCTCCCTCAACCGATTTGGATCTGCAACCCTTAGTGTCGTCGGATGTCGAAGGCCTCGAGGTTGGGGCGGCGAGAATCCTGAAACTAGGCAAGCTCCTGGACTTCACAATTCTTCACTCCTGTGTCGGTCTCCCTCTTGAGGTCTTATTGACATTCACTCCCTTCTATTTCCCGGTTGAAACCTAGGCCACGTTAGCCATGCAACAACTACGCTACATTGTCAAGGTACTGCCACTAGTAGAAAACAGGGCTTTGGTTGAGGCCAGGATCAGAGCTTTAGTCACGGTCGTGTTACGAACCGGGACTAATGTGAGCATTAGTCCCGGTTCGAGCGGCCTAAGACGCCGGCCGGGGTTCGTCACGCATCAGTCCCGGTTCGAACGTGACCTTTAGTCCCGGTTGGTGACACCAACCGGGACTAAAGGGGTGGTGGCAACCGTTCGCCTGGCGCGAGCCCTTTTAGTCCCGGTTCGTGGCTCAAACCGGGACTAAAGGTCCCAACCGTTCAAATCCCGCGCCTTGGAAGTTGTTCCGCGCGAGATCATACTGTTGGAAATATGCCCTAGAGGCAATAATAAATTGATTATTAGTATATTTCCTTGTTCATGATAATCGTTTATTATCCATGCTATAATTGTATTGACTGGAAACGCAAATACATGTGTGGGTACATAGACAACAATGTGTCCCTAGTAAGCCTCTATTGGACTAGCTCGTTGATCAAAGATGGCTATGGTTTCCTAGTCATGGACAAGAGTTGTCATTTGATAACGGGATCACATCATTAGGAGAATGATGTGATGGACAAGACCCAACCGTAAGCATAGCAGTTGATCGTGTCAGTTTATTGCTACTGCTTTATCCATGTCAAGTATCTGTTCCTACGACCATGAGATCATGCAACTCCCAGACACCGGAGGAATGCCTTGTGTGTATCAAACATCACAACGTAACTGGGTGTCTATAAAGGTGCTCTACAGGTATCTCCAAGGGTGTCTGTTGGGATGGATCGAGACTGGGATTTGTCACTCCGTATGACGGAGAGGTATCTCTGGGCCCACTCGGTAATACAACATCACAAGAAGCTTGCAAGCAATGTGACTAAGGAGTTAGTCACGGGATCTTGTATTACGGAACGAGTAAAGAGACTTGCCGGTAACGAGATTGAACTAGGTATGGAGATATCGACGATCGAATCTCGGGCAAGTAACATACCGATGGACAAAGGGAACTGCATACGGGATTGTCTGAATCCTTGACATCGTGGTTCGACCGATAAAGATCTTCGTAGAATATGTAGGAACCAATATGGGCATCCAGGTCTCGCTATTGGTTATTGACCGTAGAGGTGTCTCGGTCATGTCTACATAGTTCTCGAACCCGCAGGGTCTGCACACTTAAGGTTCGATGATGTTTCGGTAGCATTGAGTTATGTATGGTGATGACCGAAGGTTGTTCGGAGTCCCGGATGAGATCACGGACATCACGAGGAGCTCCGGAATGGTCCGGAGGTAAAGATTGATATATAGGAAGTCCCGTTTTGGCCACCGGAAAAGTTTCGGGTATTTCCGGTAGTGTACCGGGAGTGCCGGTGGGCCATCGGGAGGGGCCACCCACGCCGGGAGGCCACATGGGCCTGAGGGGTGTTGCACCAGCCCTTAGTGGGCTGGGCAAACCAGCCCTACAAGGCCCATGCAGCTAGGAAAGAGTGGGAAAGGAAAAACCCCAAGTGGGGGAAGGAAAATCCAAATTAGGAAGGAGTCCTAATAGGATCCCACCTCCCTTGTGGGAGGTGGATTCCTCCCTTGTTTGGTTCGGCTGAACCTACTTGGAGTAGGGGCCAAGGCTGCCTCCTCCCCCCCTTCCTCCTATATATATTGAGGGTTTTTGAGGGCAGCCCCGGAACCCTAATTGCCACGTGCTGCCCTCTTCTTCCTCTAGATCTGTTCTCCACTAGATCTGTTTGGTATAGCTTAGCGAAGCTCTGCCGGATCAGCTCCACCACCACCGCCACCACACCGTTGTGCTGCCGGAGAACTCATCTACCTCTCCACCCTCGCTTGCTGGATCAAGGAGGTGGAGATCGTCATCGAGCTGTACGTGTGCTGAACGCGGAGGTGCCGTCCGTTCGGCGCTAGATCGGAAGGACCGTGATTGGATCGCGGGACGGATCGTGATTGGATCGCGGGACGGAGCGTGATCGGATCGCGGGACGGCTAGCGATTCAAATAAGAAATATGAGGCTATAAATATGAGACTACATCAACCGCGTTTCTTAACGCTTCCCGCTTAGCGATCTACAAGGGTATATAGATCCATTCTCCCTCTCGTAGATGCTCATCACCATGGATAGATCTTGCGTGTGCGTAGGAAATTTTTTGTTTCCCATGCAACGTTCCCCAACACATATATGGGGAACGCTACAGTAACGCGACCGGCCTCCATTTCTGTTCATCTCCCTCTCCTCTCTTCTTCCCCATCCTCCACCATGAATCCAATCACTCTCTACGGGAACGTGCTCGCACATGGCACGACCAATCTCCATGTCGTCTACACGAACGACAGCGCCAAAGTCGAGGGTTTTCTTTCCATGTTCGAGGAATGGCTTCAAGAGGAGAAACACAAGTTCATGGGCCTCGATCTCGAGTACACGGTCGATGGTCGCAATGTTGCCGTCGTCCAACTTTGTTTGAAGCAATATGTCATGGTCTTCCAGTGGGCAAGGTAATACGAAACTTGTCATAGTTTTAATTGGGGCTTTTCTTTGATTCATAGGATAGGAAAATTGCATAGGAATAGGAGGATTGGGTATGTCGAGAACATGTCATAGTTTCCTTGATTCATAGGAAAAATGCATAGGAAAATTGGGGCTTTTCTTTGATTCATAGGAAAATTGGGGCTTTTCTTTGATTCATAGGAAAATTGCATAGGAATAGAAAATTGCATAGGAATAGGAGGATTAGGAAAATTGCATAGGAATAGGAATAGGAGGATAGGAATAGGATAGGAAAATTACATAAGAATTTTCCTTGTAGTTGCATATTGGCCATCGTGGGAGAACATGTCATAGTTTAGGGGCTTCTTTTGATTCATAGGATAGGAAATGCATAGGAATAGGAAACTTGCTATGATTCTTATTATACTTGTTATGATTCTTATTATACTTGTTCCGAATTATACTTGTTATGATTCTGAATTATTATACTTGTTATGATTCTTATTATACTTGCTATGATTCTTATTATACTTGTGCCAAAATATACTTGTTATGATTCTTATTATACTTGTTCTTGTTGCAGCAGTATTTAACACATTTGTTCCATTTTGTTGTTGCAGTAGTGACAAGCACTGTCCAAAACTCATGTAGTTCCTTCGCAGCGGCATATATCTTGCTAGCGTTGATATAACGAATGACAAGATCAAGATGAGGCGCACCTGGGGTATTGAGATACCAGCTGAATGCCACATTGATATTCAGGGCAGGTTCAGGCTTGAGCATGACAAGACTTCAATGGCTGATATGGCAGCCGCCCTGGTCGACGAGGACTACGCTGATATGAAGACAAAATTCCCCAAGTCAGGGCACCAACATTGGGAGAAGACCCCACTTGACCCTATCAACATTGAGTATGCAGCAATAGATGGGTACGTTGCATACGAGTTGTACCGCAGGATTGGAATCTTCAATTATGGGCAGCGTCACCTCGTACCGCTAGTATCTCCTGCTTGGGGGTATTCTGATCCGGACAACGAGTAGTGTTTGCAATGGCGAACACTTGTATCTCTATTATGTAGTGCTTGGGGGTCTCCTGATTCAGACAAGTAAGTTTGCAATCCGGAAGAGTAGGATTGGTATCTTCAATTATGCAGTACTTTCTGTAATGGATATCTGAACTATTATTTCTATTATGTTTCTGTTTAAGTACGGTTTGTGTGTAAGAATATTTAGTATGATGTGAGCAAGCTTTCTGAAGCATTGTGATGTATGTGATGAAGATTGTCCATGGTTACGGCGCAATAAGCAAGGGACACACGCGAAGAAAAAGTGAAGACTTTCTCTCCGCAACTATTCTGATGATGGCTTTGATCTAGAATATCACTGCAGTTAAATATAATATTAACTAAAATTATCAAAGTATTTATTTGTTAAAAAGAATGAACTAAAAAGAATCAACTAAAATATTAACTAAAAAGAATGAACTAAAAAGAATCAACTAAAACATTAACTAAAAAGAATGAACTAAAAAGAATCAAAATAATATTAACTAAAATTATCAAAGTATTTATTTGTTAAAAAGAATGAACTAAAAAAATCAACTAAAATATTAACTAAAATCACCCACATAGCATGTGCTAAAAAGTTGAGATGGTCTAGTTTGTACACGAAGTGCATCAAGTTTTTCCCGTAACCCTCTCAACTTTTTAGCACATGCTATGTGGGTGAAATGATGATACCATGCCAACTTGCAACCATTTCAGAGTTCATTTGCAGTGCTTTTCAATTCAGGGTCATTTTAGCTCAAAATAAATCATGAAATGCATGAAAAATAACAAATGAAGTCAGAAAAGGTTTGAAAAGTGATGATGTGGCTTTGAATGGTGCATATTGAATGCAGAAAAAGTGTTGAGTTCAAATATGTTTAAAAAATTGAAATCCTTTTGTAACAGATGAGTTTTCGTCCGAAACCCTGACACTTCGAAAGAGATTGTCCAGTTTGTACACGAAGTGCATCAAGTTTTTGCCGTAACCCTCTCAACTTTTTAGCACATGCTATGTGGGTGAAATGATGATACCATGCCAACTTGCAACCATTTCAGAGTTCATTTGCAGTGCTTTTCAATTCAGGGTCATTTTAGTTCAAAATAAATCATGAAATGCATGAAAAATAGCAAATGAAGTCAGAAAAGGTTTGAAAAGTGATGATGTGGCTTTGAATGGTGCATATTGAATGCAGAAAAAGTGTTGAGTTCAAATGTGTTTAAAAAATTAAAATCCTTTTGTAACAGAAGAGTTTTCGTCCAAAACAGTGACACTTCGAAAGAGATTGGCCAGTTCGTACACGAAGTGCATCCAATTTTTGCCATAACCCTCTCAACTTTTTAGCACATGCTACGTGGGTGAAATTATGATATCATGCCAACTTGCAACCATTTCAGAGTTCATTTGCAGTGCTTCTCAATTCAGGGTCATTTTAGCTCAAAATAAATCATGAAATGCATGAAAAATAACAAATGAAGTCAGAAAATGGTTGAAAAGTAATGATGTGGCTTTGAATGGTGCATATTGAATGCAGAAAAAGTCTTGAGTTAAAATATGTTTAAAAAAATGAAATCCCTTTGTAATAGACGAGTTTTCGTCCAAAACCCTGATATACTTCGAAGGAGATTGTCCAGTTTGTACACGAAGTGCATCCAGTTTTTCCCGTAACCCTCTCAACTTTGTAGCACATGCTATGTGGGTGAAATTATGATACCATGCCAATTTTCAACCATTTCAGAGTTCATTTGCAGTGCTTTTCAATCTCAGGGTCTTCTTAGCTCAAAATAAATCATGAAATACATGAAAAATAGCAAATGAAGTCAGAAAAGGTTTGAAAAGTGATGATGTAGCTTTGAATGGTGCATATTGAATGCAGAAAAAGTCTTGAGTTCAAATATGTTTAAAAAATTGAAATCCCTTTGTAATAGACGTGTTTTCGTCCGATTAAAGTTATTTAACTTAATATTATATAAAATTTATGCAACTAAAATTATCAAAGTTATTTTTGTTAAAAACTTTAATAGCAAAAAGAATATTCATAAAGTATTTTTTTGTTAAGAACTTTTAATATGCAAAAAAATAACATAAAAATAGCAAAAGTGAAAATAGATGCGAATTTATAGAGAAAATTCAACCTAAATTCAAAGTTTGAATTTAGGTTGAATTTTCTCTATAAATTCGCATCTATTTTCACTTAGTAGGCCCACAGAGCAGAAAGAGGTCGGTTAGGCCCACATGCCTGCTTTAGAGAGGAGCTCAATGTTGCAGCCAGGTCGGGGCTTATAAACAGGTCCGGGCGACCTTTGCTTGGCGAGGTGGGACTAAACATCCAACCGCACCGCGGCTGTGCCAGGCACAGGCATTTGGTCCCGATTGGTGCCACCAACCGGGACTAATGCCCCTCCTTTAGATTCGGTTGGTGCCACCAGCCGGGACTAAAGGTCTCTGCTTCCCGCCCTTTGGGCTACTGGAAATTGACCTTTAGTCCCGGTTGTGCTACAACCGGGACTAAAGGGGGGCATTAGTCACCAACCGGGACTAAAGGGGGGGCTATATAAAGGGCACTTAGAAAATTTTCCAATCCATTGCAGTTTCTTCTCTCCTCGGCGCCGACGACGACATCGACGCCGCCAGGCTGCCGGATTTTGCCGTCGCCATCGCCGACGCCCTGCCGTCCCCGAGCCCGCTGACCGTCGCCGGCGCCGGACCTCCTCACGCGCCCTCCTCCCCGTCGCCGTCGCCACGCCCTGCCCCGCCGTCGCCGTCGCCTCGCCCTGCCCCGCCGTCGTCGCGCCCCTGCCCCTACGTCGCCGTCGCCGTCGCCGCGCCCTGCCCCTACGTCGCCGTCGCCTCGCCCTTCCCCGCCGTCGCCTCCCACTGCCCCGTCACCGTCGCCGCGCCCCTGCCGGCCTTGACATCGCCGCGCCAGCCCCTGCCCCCACAGTGAGCCCATTGAACATGGCTTGTTGATGCTGATGGCTTGCATGTTGCTTTTTGAGAGTTCTTGTTTATTGTTAATTATCGTCATGTTCATAGGTGAGAGTTCTTGTTTATAGTTATGAGAAAAAGGAACTCAATGAAGATTATGCTTTCTTTATTATTATCAAGAAAAAAATTCTAAAATTGGTGCTTCGGTGATAGTGAGATTTTTATCCCCATTGATGATAGTGAGATTTTTAAAATGAGACAGTCCATGTCATTTTATTATTACTTATATATGTTTACCCTATCGCCTTATTGCTGTTTTTAGAAATTGCCGTATCCCGTATCGCCGTACCCGTATCACCGTATCAATGTCGCTGTATCGGTGCTTCGTAGGTTGCCAGTCCCACCATATGAACATAATGCACTTGAGAATTTTCATATGTTCGTAGAATGATAACTTCGACATGAGGGGGGTGGGGGTCCGTAAGTATCCTTGAGGACCATGAGAGAGGCGGTCACGGGTTCAAACCCGTTTCAGTAATACCCGAACCCGAAACCCACCATCCCCGTCAAAATACTACGCTAAGCATATTGGGCCATTCAGCCTTCACTACAAACAACCATGAGAGAGGCGGTCCGCAAAGTATCCTCTCTCGAAAGATAGGGCGACTCATCAGACATGAGTGGGGAGGAGTCCTCGACGATCGTCTGAAACTGACTGTTATAAAACTTGTGAACTTTGCATGATGTTTCCCACTAATCCATTGCTCATATGCATATGATTCCTTGTTGTGATTAAGTCTATGTTTGCCACTAATCCATCTCTCATGGTTGTATATTGCCACGTTGTAATATTTGCAGAAACTATGGCCGACAGAGACTTAGAAAAAGAAGAGTTGTTGGGGGGTATAATCCGCGACGGAGGTGATATCGATCTCACTTGCTTGTCGTTTCTCAACGAGACCGATGGTGAGGAAAGAGAGGATGGCGGCTCCGGTGAGGAGGAAGGAGATCATGACTGCTCTGGTGATCGAACTAGGGACGAAGGAGATCATGACGGCTCCGGTGATCGAATGGAGAAGGGAGCCATAACTGCTTCAAAGTCCGGCGTGGTATATATTAATTAATCCTCTGCTGACTAGATGCATTAATTTTTTTGTATGTACATATATTAACGCTTCTTTCTTCTTTTAATTAGCCATCCGGATCGAGCTCCACTTCGGTAGGGAGACGAGGCCCGATGAGAAGGTTGGACGCGCAAGAAAGGATCACGATCAAAGAAGTCTCTCCAGAAGGCCAACCGATTGCTCCCTACCGGACCAAGAACAAATTTATACATCAGTGCGGAGTGGTTGTT
Source organism: Elymus sibiricus (assembly GCA_039707655.1). Lineage (NCBI taxonomy): Eukaryota > Viridiplantae > Streptophyta > Magnoliopsida > Poales > Poaceae > Elymus > Elymus sibiricus. The sequence goes on along the minus strand of CM077663.1, from coordinate 78,048,950 downwards.
AGGGACATCGTCCCGATCAGCTGCCAAGAATGGAATAAGAAGAAGGACCCTCAAGTTCCTTATGTCAACAATAGACTGAAAGATGATCTTTGGACCAATCTGATGAGAAATTTCAGTCTACCGCCAGAGGAGGATCCGAATAACCCAGTTATACAGCGAAAGGTCAGGGCGTTTGCTCTTAAGAAGATGGCAGAACTATTCAAGAACTGGAAGAAAGTATTGAACAGGAAGTTTGTTGAGAAAGACAAGACTCCAGAATTCAGAGGTCAATATGAGAAGATGAGAGATCACTGGCCCGCATTTGTGGCCTACAAGAAATCGGAGAAGGCTAAGAATAGGTCACTTACAAATAAGAAAAATGCCGCAAGGAAGGAGTATCACCATGTTACGGGGTCAGGTGGCTACAACAAAGCCCAGCCTACGTGGGACAAAGCTGAGCAAGACCTGCTTGCTAAAGATGTCCAACCAGCGACATTGCACTGGCCAGATCGGGCAAGGATTTGGTTCTTTGGGGTTGGGGGAACTTTGGACCCAGAAACAGGGAAGTGTGTCTGGATGAAAGCTCAACTTGCAATACCATTCAAAATGCTTGAGGAAACAATCAAGAAATCGCTGGAAGGGACGTTCGTTCCCGACAGAGAGAAGGACGAGTTGTCATTTGCCCTCGGGAATCCTGAACACCCTGGACGAACACGAGGCACATCAGGCTCCGTTCCGTGGAAGGTTGGGTTTCCCGACAGCGCTGGTTACAGAAGCCGACAGAGAAAGAAGAAAGAGGAAGCAAGCGAAATGCAGAAGTTGAATGAAAGATTAGCGAAACTAGAGGCACTTGAGAGCCAGCGAGCTACCGGCCAACCATCTCAGTGGCACGAAGATCCTTCATTGGAGACTACCCACGATGCTACCCCACCATCTCAGCGGAGAAGCAGCGTGGCTTCCACCGAGCTCGTTCATCTTGATAGCACGGCTCCTCGCTACCCCGTGGATGGTATCATGCAAAATGAACATTGTGTGCTAATGGCGAAATGTCATAACAAGACCTTCAAGGCGGCGGTCGGCCATGTCTTACCTCCTCGACCTGATGCAACTTTCCATTGCACTCCGGTTCCAGCTGGCTTTGCTATTGTCGGGGTGGATGAAATAATGGACGGATTTGATGGGCTGGAGCTTGAGTACGCTACAGGTGAAGGGGAGCTTCTTCTTTGATATGCCTTAAGGACTACCTGTCTATGGAGAAAGGAACACATCGTGCTTCCATACTAGACGCTGCCTCAGCAGACTCAGGCGGAGGAGGCCCCGGTGCCTGAGTCATCTCCGGTGCGTCAGCCGTCTCCGGTGCGTCAACCGTCTCCGGTGCGTCAGCCATCTCCAGTGCGTCAGCCGTCTCCGCCGCCTCAGCGGAATCCGACGGAGGAGGCCCCTCAGCAGAATTCTCCTCCGCCTCAGCTGTCTCCGCCGCGTCATCGGACTCCGCCTCCTCCGCCGCCTAAGCAACAGCGGAAGAGAGTCGCCGCCGCTCCGGCGGCTAGCAGCAGTACGAAACAGAGGAGATTCAGATACGGCCCAAGCCTCAAGCCTCTTCCCAAGTTACCCTAAGAGAGGTCTGAGGAGGAACTCAACGAGATCGTGGATGCCGATGTGAAACATCAGCTCGCACCGAAACGCCCACCTGAAGAGGAGAAAATAGATCCGGTGAAAGCGAAGCGAACTCTGGATGCCCTTAGGCGACCACCACCGCCTCCGCTGCCATCAAACTATGACCGATGTATTCAAAAGAAATATGATCAAGCGAGGCGGTCGGGAAGCTTAAGTAGAAGTGTCTCAAGAAGTGGGAAAACAATTCCCCAGCTCGGCGAACAAGAACTGCAATCGTGCCCTCCGCTCAAGGTGGTTACCGATATCGCTAATGATCCAGAGAAAGCGGTCGATGGTCTTGCTATCACTGCTGATGATTACTTACCCGATTCGGTACAGTTCGAAACGGCTGAGGTAGTACCATCCTTAAGATACAAGCACGGGAAGCCTCTCGTCACACGTGAGGAGCTCAAGGGTCTACCAACGAGGATGCGACATTTGCATGAATGGTACTTGGAAGCCTGCAAGGAGGGGAACAACAATATCTTGGTGGGAATAAAAAATGAGCACTTCTTCAATGGAAAGCAGATGTTGTTCGTTGAATTTGAAGAAATTTTTCACTTATACAACCAAAAGGAGCTCGACAAAACTATCGTCAGTTCCTATTGTCTGTAAGTATTTTTTTCTGTAATTAAGTCTCTAGCTCAGCTCGTTCATTGCATGTATTAATTATCCTCACACTATATTATGCAGAATGAAGATCCTCGAATGCAAACAACTACAAATCTATGACATTGGGTTCATTGACCCAAATTTCATAAATGAACATACGTTAAAAGAATTTCCCGCCGATACAGAGAAAAACTTGCTAGATGCGTTACTTGGATAACAAACCAGAAAGGAAATACTATTTCCTTACAACTTCAAATGAGTGTTACTATCTTGTGCACATTCTGTTTCGCTTACTCGAGGTTAAGTGCAATTAATGAGTTATGCGTGCGCAGTTTCCACTTTATTCTGCTAGACATTCAGCTTGAAGATGGAAAAGTAACTGTCTTGGACTCGAGACGTAAAGACCCTAAGGAGTGGACGAGCATGAGGGAAATGCTTTAGAAGTAAGTTCAATCATTATCGCACCATATCGGCAACTTTCGTTCATTTCTTGATATCAAGTAATCATTTTCTTTGCCGGGCAGGGTTTGGAAAAAGTTCACCAAACAGGTTAAGGGTGTCAAATGGAAAAAAGAGCTGCAATTTTTACACCCCAAAGTAAGTACTACTCTAGTACCGCACATCTCTCATTGATTCTAGTTTCAATACCATTATCATGCTTGATTATCATTTTGATTGAACTCTATTCTCGTAAAGTGCTTGTGGCAGGCACCCGGGACTAATTTATGTGCTTACTACGTTTGCGAGTTCATTCGCCACTCGACCACTGAGCGGGACCGGGGCATATCTTTAGAACAATTTGAAGTACGTAAACAATATTCACATTTTTATTTTATTACCATCAATTGTGTTGAGTTTTATTGACCCCTTCTTTAAATTAGATCTGGCAGAAGCGGGACGAACTCCTACCAACTGATCGCGTACGAGCAATTCAAGAGGAATTGGCGGGATTCTTTGTTGAGCATGTCATACCTAAAGACGGAGAATGCCATCAGGATTGGTAATAGAAGTTAGGATCGTAAGAGATATTATATTGTATATATGCATGAACGTGTACTATATGTAATAGCGTCGAATAGATTTACGAAAACTTGTTGCATATTGTTCGACCAAGCACGGAGAAAGAGAGGTCACTTCTCTCTATATATTGATCATGCCAATGTTGTGTAATGGTTCCTTCATTGCTATATGTAGTAGCTAGCGTCGAGTTGAATGAAAAGCATAAAATAAAAATGGTAAACACAAAAATAAAAGGGGGAAACACAATAGGAAAACCCCTAAACCCCTCCTTTAAAAAAAACAAAAACCCCAGCGCCTGGCAGGTGCTGATGCGTGGCTGCCTTTTAGTCCCGGTCGGTGTTACCAACCGGGACTAAAGGTCCTCCTGCCTGGGCGCCCCGAAGCGGCCACGTGGAGCCCCTTTGGTCCCGGTTTGTAAGCAAACCGGGACTAAAGGTTTTGGGTATTAGTCCCGTTTGGTTTGTCCCGGTTCCAGAACCGGGACTAAAGGCCCTCTGGAACCGGGACTAGTACCCTGTTTTCTACTAGTGTGCTTGGAGGCGTAGTCTAGGGGCAGGGTGGGGTTGGGGAATGCTGCAAGTTTGCGGGTGGTTACGAAGACATGTATCTCTTCAGAAGCGACGATAATGGTGGAGGCAAAGTGGTATGTTCTATCGCATTCCTTCATCGGCATTCTGTCATGCCTCTTTGTTGGTTGTTGGCCGGTGGATGGCGTCCTCGTGTAGTCGCATGATAAGGACGAGTGGGAGACTGGTTCCCTCTTCAAGAATGGAAGGGTGTGTGACATAATCAATGTTTCCTCCGTGCAAGAATGATCTTATTGTCCAGTGCGTTTTAGTGCTTCCTTGACTGCTTCTGCTCTTTTTTGTTTCATTTATATGATGAATTCTCTAGCAGCTTGATCAATTTTTATTGTGGTGGCGTTTGTGCTCCTAACTTTCTTGGTATTGAGCGTGCTTCACGTGCAATCTTGTGTTTGCTATCAAGCCTTTTGCATGTGTAATCAACAACACGCTTCATTAATTTGAAGTTGGGTTGCTATGTCTTCTCAACAGAAATAAATAAATAGGCATTGGTTCATTACTATAGCTAAAAAATCAATATATCCAACTACACAATTAATAGCCCCATTTATAAAGGAAAATGGGCCAAGAATCAAGAAGTAGTGGAATGAAACAACAATTGGGAGAAAACCCTCACAATAGGCAAGCTACCTAGCTAAACCAGGCTTCAAGCACCACCAAATGTAGACATGTGGACAAAGCCGACCAGTACAACACACAAATATAGCACAACCATGACCACTAAGTACCAAAGTGCCAACACCTTGACCATCATAGAACTCGGGCATGGCTCGACCTAATGCTTATATGACGAAAACCAAACCTATTTGGCACAATCGGCATACTGACAGAACCCTCACATCCTGTTACATACTAACACCACTGCTAGCCACACACCAACCACACGTGCACGCCATAAAAAACGCATACCAGAAAACAATAGTCAATGCCACAAAGGCAAACTCGGGGCAAGTCATCAAAGATGCAAGCATTTGTTGATTCGGCAAAACCGGGCCTAACAAATTCACCCAAAGAGCACAATAACTCTAGTGGAATGGTGACAACATCCATATTGGGGTGCCTCTAAAGTTCGGAGAACAACACATTACCACCGTACCGCCGACAATGGTTGAGGCCACACAAAACACCACAACCCCATGAACAAACTTGATCATACCACCGACCATTTCCACTTTCACCATAAACTACCATATTATACAACCGCCACCATCCAGTGCCATTCTCATCACCAACCTCATAGCCAATTGCACCCTGGAACACCATCGACCTTATGTCAAAACCTTCAAGACATCGACCATCACTGGCTTAGGAGGGGGAAGTTTCCCACTCTTCCATGAATTATTAAACTAGCTTCATAGGATGAGACCCACCAAGTCACACCCGTAGTGCTGCTTGTCATGATAGATTTAGGGCCAAGGTGCCAGATATGTTAGCCTCGTCGCCCCGCCCCACCACCATGAATTGTGTTGCGCTAGTCACCACCATGTCGGCCCATCCCGTCACATTTAGAGGCAAACCTAGGATGAAGATGCCATGAGAGGGGAATAAGAGGTGGATGATAACGAACTAGGGTTCTTGTCACATAGTCGGGGGCACAAGATAGTTTTACATGTTATATCCACCCATCAACTTTGAAAGTCACTTCATATCAATTAGCCTAGACGGGAGGCAAGCACCACCTGATGCGCCTCCACTACATGGAGGCTTACTCTCTTGGTTACACTACACGATGGACTTAAGGCAACCATCATATCCATGACAGACACCTATCGCTCGATCGACAAACGACAAGCTCCTATCGCTCAGTCAACACACGACAGGTGGGGTTGTACGCTACCGTTGGACTCCTGATAAGCACGACTATAGTTGACTAGAGAGGTGATGAGATGCCTTTATCATGGTCCCACCATACCTAAGTGGCTTTTCACCGATGACGCTACGGACCCCACCTATGTCACTCGGTGTAGACATGGTTGTAAGTGCATCTAGGCCCCCCTTGTTTTTTGGATGATTAAGGACAAAAGTGGTTAATGACTAATGTGTTTTCTGAGCATACACAGGTGAAAGTCCCCGACGATATGGTTTAACCAATGGGCTATGACCCCTAAAATTGACATTGAAGAAATCAGAGTGCCCTTTGAGGAACTAAAGCTCAAGGAAATAGTTATTCTTTGTTAATTATTGTTCTTTTGGGTTATAGGGAAAATCATACTGTTAATGGGGTCAAAGTGAAGCTTAAACAGTATATCTTCAAATGTGCTCAATCATAACCTATTTTCTTTACATAGTGAAGACTTGGAAATCTTCTTCCAAGCAAAGTCTTCAAGCGTTTTGTGTTGAAGGTGATTCTAAGAAACGGTTGAGTATAATTTCTTCACCGAGGAGTTAGGAAATTTGTCGTTGAGGTTTTTCTAGGGCAAATAATTTGAGAGTTAAAATTACGACCGTTATGATAGTTGGAAACATCATGTTGGTGCGTGCGTCCCGTCCAATGGTCATATCACCTCATCAGATTGCGACCCCGGCTATAAATAGCCCCAATCTCCAACCATTTGGGGCTGGCTGCTCCGTGTGAAACCAAGACTAGTGTGGTGTGAGCAACCCTCCTCATACTGTTCTAGGAAGAACCCTAAGTGAGAAAAACCCCAAGATACTAAAAGAAAAGTGATTGAACACCACTTAAGAATCTGATCGAAGTGAACCAAAACTTATTACTCTTGAAGAGTGTACATATTCTAGATGGTTAGGCGTCTTTCAGAGCATCCGACTTGTGGACTTACCAAAGAACAAGTTTGTGAAGGTCGGAAGATCACCTCAGGATCTACCACGAGTAATTGGGTACATTATGAGGAAATCATATCAAAGATAACTAGGTGAAGACTTGTGTGTCTTCAGAGCTATGGCTCAACCTCTCTAAACCACACATAGAGTTGTGCAACAACTTTAAATGGGGTAATAAACAAACCTTGTGTCTTCATCGATCAAAAAAATCCCAATTTATTCAAACTCCTTTACTTCGTATAACTTGCATCTTATGAAATAATTGCCTTTTCCCTCTCTGAAGACTTTACTGAATAGTTTTTGTCTCCATTGCATGTTACCATGTTCTATTTTGTATTCAACCTTCGCATTCTGAAGTGTATTTGCTTATTCGTCACACTAGTTTACTTGTCATGTTCATTGTCATCATGCTTTTTTAGCGTATTTCTCTTAGAAGTTCTGATTACATTTTACTTTAGTTCTATGATGAGTAGATTCGGTACTTATTTAGTACTCGCTCAATATTTCTTCTCACTGCTCTGTGTTAGTGCTGTTTAGTATGTTTTACTATGAAGAACCTGGTCTTTTCAAAGAAATTGCTAAAATCTACCATTCACCTTTTTTCTAGATAAACAGGGATGGCTCCCGGCTCCATTTCAGAGAAAACAAGCATGTAAACATATCCACACAACACAAGATATCCAACAACTACTAAAAAGGAAAATAAAAGGACCCAACTAATAAGTCTTACCCTGGCAATGACCCGCCACCCGAACTACTTATTACATGTTCAGATTACATCGTTTCCTCTCATTCAGAATCACACATAGCCGATGCAAGGTCTGGCACCCCCAGGTGATACAGCTTGCGAACCATCTAATAACCCACAAGTATAGGGGATCGCAACAGTTTTCGAGGCTAGAGTGTTGGGAAACGTTGCATGGGAAACAAAAAATTTCCTACGCACACGCAAGATCTATCCATGGTGACGAGCATCTACGAGAGGGAGAGTGAATCTACATACCCTTGTAGATCGCTAAGCGGAAGCGTTAACAAACGCGGTTGATGTAGTCGAACGTCTTCGCGATCCAAATCGCAAGTCGTCCCTCGATCCAAACACGATCTAGCGCCGAATGGACGGCACCTCCGCGTTCAACACACGTACGGCTTGATGACGCCTTCACCTCCTCGATCCAGCGAGCGATGGTGAAGTAGTAGATGAGTTCCGGCAGCACGACGGCGTGGTGATGGTGGTGAGGAACAATCTCTGCAGGGCTTCGCCAAGCGCTACGGAGATTATGACGGGACGAACTAGAGGGTTAGGGTTCCGGCACACGGCTTGGGAAATCTCTATGTATCCCGTGTGCTAGCCCTGCCCCTCTATTTATATGTTGAGCCCTGGGGTCTAAACTTGGAGAGAAAGCCTCCACAAGGTTGGTTTTGCCCGCACAAGGTCGGTTTGGCCCGCACGGAAAGAGTCCCACTCGGATTCCAGCAGTATCGCGTACAAGCGGTAGTACCGCTTACGCGGCAGTACTGCCTTACCAGCGGTAGTACCGCTTAAGGCAGCAGCAAAACTTCCTTTTGCACTTTCCAATACCTCGTGGGCTTTACCCCTTTGGCCCATATAAAGTGTTGCTGCACCCGAACACTTCGGTAAACATCCGGAACCCTTCCGGAGATCAAAACACTATTATCACATATATCAATCTTTACCTCCGGACTCTTCCGGAGATCCTCGTCATGTCCGGGATTTTATCCGGGACTCCGAACAACCTTCGGTCACCAACACAATAACTCAACTATACTAATCGTCACCAAACGTTAAGTGTGTAGACCCTGCGGGTTCGAGAACTATGTAGACATGACCGAGACACCTCTACGGTCAATAACCAATAGCGGGACCTGGATGCCCATATTGGTTCCTACATATTCTACGAAGATCTATATCGGTCGAACCTCTATGTCAAGGATTCAGTTAATCCCGTATGCTGTTACCTTTGTTCTTCGGTATGTTACTTGCCCGAGATTCGATCGTCGGTATCTCTATACCTAGTTCAATCTCGTTATCGGCAAGTCTCTTTACTCGGTCCGTAATACAAGATCTCGTGGCTAAAACTTTAGTCACATTGCTTGCAAGGCTCATTGTGATGTTGTATTACCGAGTGGGCCCTGAGATACCTCTCCGTCATACGGAGTAACAAATCCCAGTCTTGATCCATGTCAACCCAACGGACACCCTCGGAGATACCTGTAGAGCATCTTTATAGTCACCCAGTTACGTTGTGACGTTTGATACACACAAGGTATTCCTCCGGTGTCAGTGAGTTGCATGATCTCATGGTCATAGGAACAGATACTTAACATGCAGAAAACAATAGCAATAAACTGACACGATCATATGCTACGTTTATAGTTTGGGTCTTGTCCATCACATCATTCTCCTAATGATGTGATCCCGTTATCAAATGACATCTCATGTCCATGGCTAGGAAACCTTCACCATCTTTTGATCAACGAGCTAGTTAACTAGAGGCTTACTAGGGATACAGTGTTGTCTATGTACCCACACATGTATTTGAGTTTCCAATTAATACAATTATAGCATGGATAATAAACGATTATCATGAACAAGGAAATATAATAATAACCAATTTATTATTGCCTCTAGGGCATATTTCCAACAGTCTCCCACTTGCACTAGAGTCAATAATCTAGTTCACATCACTATGTGATTTACATTGTAATGAATCGAACACCCATGCAGCTCTGGTGTTTTTCATGTTTAGCCCTTGGAAGAGGTTTAGTCATCGGATCTGCAACATTCAGATCCGTGTGTACTTTGCAAATATTTATGTCGTCCTCCTTGATGTAATTGCGGATGGAATTGAAACGTCGCTTTATGTGTCTGGTCCTCTTGTGAAATCTTGGTTCCTTGGCTAGAGCAATGGCACCAGTATTATCACAAAACAGAGTCATTGGGTTAAGCGCACTAGGCACTACTCCAAGATCTGTCATGAACTCCTTCATCCAGACACCTTCCTTCGCCGCCTCCGAGGCAGCGATGTACTCCGCTTCGCATGTAGAATCAGCTACCACGCTTTGCTTGGAACTGCACCAGCTAACCGCACCCCCATTAAGAATAAATACGTATCCGGTTTGCGACTTAGAGTCATCCGGATCAGTGTCAAAGCTTGCATCGACGTAACCCTTTACGACGAGCTCTTGATCACCTCCATAACCGAGAAACATGTCCTTAGTCCTTTTCAGGTACTTCAGGATATTCTTGACCGCCGTCCAGTGTTCCATTCCTAGATCACTTTGAAACCTTCCGACCATACTTATGACAAGGCTGACATCGGGTCTTGTGCACAACATTGCATACATGATAGAGCCTATGGCTGAAGCATAGGGGATGACATTCATCTTTTCTCTATCTTCTGCAGTCACTGGGCATTGAGTCTTACTCAACTTCACACCTTGCAAAACAGGCAAGAACCCCTTCTTGGACTGATCCATTTTGAACTTCTTCAAAATCTTATCAAGGTATGTGCTTTGTGAAAGTCCTATTAAACGTCTTGATCTATCTCTATAGATCTTGATGCCTAATATGAAAGCAGCTTCTCCTAGGTCCTTCATTGAAAAACTCTTGTTCAAATATTCCTTCATGTTTTCCAACATTTCTATATTGTTTCCAATCAGCAATATGTCATTCACATATAATATTAGAAACGCTATAGAGCTCCCACTCACTTTCTTGTAAATACAAGCTTCTCCGTAAACTTGTATAAACCCGAACGCTTTGATCACCTCATCAAAGCAAAGATTCCAACTCCGAGATGCTTGCACCAGTCCATAAATGGATCGCTGGAGTTTGCAAACTTTGTCAGCATTCTCTGGATCGACAAAACCTTCTGGTTGCATCATATACAACTCTTCCTTAAGGAAACCGTTAAGGAACGCTGTTTTGACATCCATCTGCCAAATTTCATAATCGAAAAAGGCAGCTATTGCTAACATGATTCTGACGGACTTAAGCATCGCTACGGGTGAGAAGGTCTCATCGTAGTCAACTCCTTGAACTTGTGAAAAATCCTTTGCCACAAGTCGAGCTTTATAGACGGTGACATTACCGTCCGCGTCCGTCTTCCTCTTAATGATCCATTTGTTCTGAATGGCCTTACGCCCTTCAGGTAATACTTCCAAAGTCCATACTTTGTTTTCATACATGGATCCCATCTCGGATTTCATGGCCTCTAACCACTTCTCGGAATCCGGGCCCATCATCGCTTCTCCATAGCTCGTAGGTTCATCGTTGTCCAACAACATGACCTCTAAGACAGGGTCGCCGTACCACTCAGGAGCAGTACGCGTCCTTGTCGACCTACGAGGTTCGATAGCAACTTGATCCGAAGCTTTATGATCATTATCAACTTCCTCTTCAGCTGATGTAGGCTCTACAGAAACATCTTTCTGCGCTGCGCTACTCTCAGGTTGAAGTAAAGGTTCAACAACCTCATCAAGTTCTATTTTCCTCCCACTCAATTCTTTCGAGAGAAACTCTTTCTCAAGAAATGTTCCGTTTTTAGCGACAAACACTTTGCCTTCGGATCTGAGGTAGAAGGTATACCCAACTGTGTCTTTTGGGTATCCTATGAAGACGCATTTCTCCGCTTTGGGTTCCAGCTTTTCAGGCTGAAGCTTTTTGACATAAGCATCACATCCCCAAACTTTAAGAAACGACAGCTTTGGCTTCTTGCCAAACCAAAGTTCATGTGGCGTCGTCTCAACGGATTTTGATGGTGCCCTATTTAAAGTGAATGCAGCTGTCTCTAATGCATAACCCCAAAACGATAGTGGCAAATCAGCAAGAGACATCATAGATCGTACCATATCTAATAAGGTTCGATTACGACGTTCGGACACACCATTACGCTGTGGTGTTCCAGGCGGTGTTAATTGTGAAACAATTCCACACTGTCTTAAGTGACTGCCAAACTCATAACTCAGATATTCTCCTCCTCGATCAGATCGTAGGAATTTAATCTTCTTGTTACGATGATTCTCAACTTCACTCTGAAATTGCTTTGAACTTTTCAAATGTGTCAGACTTGTGTTTCATTAAGTAAATATACCCATATCTACTTAAGTCATCAGTGAAGGTGAGAAAGTAACGATAACCACCGCGCGCCTCAATGCTCATCGGACCGCACACATCAGTATGTATGATTTCCAACAAGTCACTTACCCGTTCCATTGTTCCAGAGAACGACGTCTTAGTCATCTTGCCCATGAGGCATGGCTCACATGTGTCAAGTGATTCAAAATCAAGTGACTCCAAAAGTCCATCAGTATGGAGCTTCTTCATGCGTTTTACGCCAATATGACCTAAACGGCAGTGCCACAAGAAAGTGGTATTATCATTATCAATTCTACATCTTTTGGCATCAATGTTATGAACATGTGTATCATTACTATCGAGATTCAATAAGAATAAACCCCTCACATTGGGTGCATGACCATAAAAGATATTACTCATATAAATAGAACAACCATTATTCTCTGATTTAAATGAGTAACCGTCTCGCAATAAATAAGATCCAGATATAATGTTCATGCTTAACGCAGGCACTAAATAACAATTATTCAGGTTCATCACTAATCCCGATGGTAATCGAAGAGCGAGCGTGCCGACGGCGATCACATCAACCTTGGAACCATTTCCCACGCGCATCGTCACTTCGTCCTTCGCCAGCCTCCGTCTATTCCGCAGTTCCTGTTTAGAGTTGCAAATGTGAGCAACTGCACCGGTATCAAATACTCAGGCACTACAACGAGAGTTGGTAAGGTACACATCAATAACATGTATATCATATATACCTTGTTTGTTGTTGGCTGCCTTCTTGTCAGCCAAATACTTGGGGCAGTTCCGCTTCCAGTGTCCAGTTCCCTTGCAATGAAAGCACACAGTTTCTGGTTTGGGTCCAGCCTTGGGTTTCTTCACGGGAGGAGCAACTGCTTTGCCACTCTTCTTGGAGTTACCCTTCTTACCCTTGCCATTCTTCTTGAAACTAGTGGTTTTATTGACCATCAACACTTGATGCTCCTTCTGAATCTCAGACTCAGCGACTTTCAGCATCGCAAACAGCTCGGCGACTGACTTGTTCATCCCGTGCATGTTATAGTTCAACACGAAGCTCTTGTAGCTAGTTGGCAATGATTGAAGAACTCTGTCAGTGATAGCCTCTGGCGGAAGGGGCATCCCCAATTCAGCCAGACGGGTGGAGTACCCAGACATTCTGAGTATGTGATCACTAACAGACCCGTTCTCCTCCATCTTGCAAGCATAGAACTTATCGGAGGTCTCATACCTCTCGATCCGGGCATTCTTCTGAAAGATAAACCTCAACTCCTGGAACATCTCATATGCTCCATGACGTTCAAAACGTCTTTGAAGTCCCGGTTCTAAGCCATACAAAATTGCACATTGAACTATTGAGTAATCATCAGAGCGAGCCTGCCAGGCGTTCACAACGTCTAGAGACTCAACTGGAGCGGGTGGATCACCAAGCGGTGCATCAAGGACATAAGCCTTCTGGGAAGCCGTAAGGATAATCCTTAGATTACGGGCCCAGTCCACAAAGTTACTTCCATCATCTTTCAACTTAGCTTTCTCTAGGAACGCATTAAAATTCAGGGGTGCTACTGCGCGAGCCATGATCTACAACATAAATATAGCAAAGACAACTTAGACTATTGTTCAAGATAATGAGTTTAGTTAATCATATTACTTAAAAAACTCCCACTCAAATTGACATCCCTCCGGTCATTCGAGTGTCACATGATCCAAATCCACCAACTCAAGTCCGATCATCACGTGAGTTGAGGTGGTTTCAATGGTGAACATCTTCATGTTGATCATATCTACTATATGACTCATGTTCGACCTTTCGGTCTCTTGTGTTCCGAGGCCATGTCTGTACATGCTAGGCTCGTCAAGTTTAACCCGAGTGTTCCGCACGTGCAACACTGGCTTGCACCCATTGTATGCGAACGTAGAGTCTATCACACCCAATCATCACGTGGTGTCTCGAAACGACGAACTTTCGCAACGGTGCACACTCGGGGAGAACACAATTTTATCTTGAAATTTAAGTGAGGGATCACCTTATAATGCTACCGTCGTCCTAAGCAAAATAAGATGCATAAAAGGATTAACATCACATGCAAATCATAAGTGACATGATATGGCCATGAACTTGTGCTTTTGATCTCCATCTCCAAAGCACCGGCATGATCTCCATCGTCACCGGCATGACACCATGATCTCCATCAACGTGTCGCCATGAGGTTGTCGCGCCGACTGTTGCTTCCACGACTATTGCTAACTCATAGCGATAAAGTAAAGCAAAACGGCGAAAATAATTAAAGACAACTCTATGGCTCCTGCCAGTTGCCGTACTCATCGACATGCAAGTCGTGATATTCTATACAACACATGATCATCTCATACATCACATATATCTTATCATGTAATTGGCCATATCACATCACAACATACCCTGCAAAAACAAGTGAGACGTCCTCTAATTGTTGTTGCAAGTTTTACGTGGCTGCTACGGGTATCTAGCAAGAACGATTCTTACCTACGCAAAAACCACAACGGTGATATAAAAATTGCTTTTCAACCTTCTCAAGGACCGCCTTTGTCAAATCCGATCCGACTAAAGTGGGAGAAACAGACACCCGCTAGCCATCTTTATGCAACGAAGTTACATGTCAGTTGAAGGAACCGGTCTCTCGTAAGCGTACGAGTAATGTTGGTCCGAGCCGCTTCATCCCACAATACCGCCGAAACAAGAAAAGACCAAGGGAGGAAGCAATCTGAATATCAACGCCCACAAACTCCTTTGTGTTCTACTCGAGATCTCATCTACACATAGACCTAGCTCTGATACCACTGTTGGGAAACGTTGCATGGGAAACAAAAATTTTCCTACGCACACGCAAGATCTATCCATGGTGATGAGCATCTACGAGAGGGAGAGTGAATCTACATACCCTTGTAGATCGCTAAGCGGAAGCGTTAAGAAACGCGGTTGATGTAGTCGAACGTCTTCGCGATCCAAATCGCAAGTCGTCCCTCGATCCAAACACGATCTAGCGCCGAACGGACGGCACATCCGCGTTCAACACACGTACGGCTTGATGACGCCTTCACCTCCTCGATCCAGCGAGCGATGGTGAAGTAGTAGATGAGTTCCGGCAGCACGACGGCGTGGTGATGGTGGTGAGGAACAATCTTTGCAGGGCTTCGCCAAGCGCTACGGAGATTATGACGGGACGAACTAGAGGGTTAGGGTTGCCGGCACACGGCTTGGGAAATCTCTATGTATCCCGTGTGCTAGCCCTGCCCCTCTATTTATATGTTGAGCCCTGGGGTCTAAACTTGGAGAGAAAGCCTCCACAAGGTCGGTTTTGCCCGCACAAGGTCGGTTTGGCCCGCACGGAAAGAGTCCCACTCGGATTCCAGCAGTACCGCGTACAAGCGGTAGTACCGCTCACGAGCGGTAGTACCGCTTGAGCGGTAGTACCGCTTCACACAAGCGGTAGTACCGCTTACGCGGCAGTACTGCCTTACTAGCGGTAGTACCGCTTAAGGCAGCAGCAAAACTTCCTTTTGCACTTTCCAATACCTCGTGGGCTTTACCCCTTTGGCCCATATAAAGTGTTGCTGCACCCGAACACTTCGGTAAACATCCGGAACCCTTCCGGAGATCAAAACACTATTATCACATATATCAATCTTTACCTCCGGATTCTTCCGGAGATCCTCGTCATGTCCGGGATTTTATCCGGGACTCCGAACAACCTTCGGTCACCAACACAATAACTCAACTATACTAATCGTCACCAAACGTTAAGTGTGTAGACCCTGCGGGTTCGAGAACTATGTAGACATGACCGAGACACCTCTACGGTCAATAACCAATAGCGGGACCTGGATGCCCATATTGGTTCCTACATATTCTACGAAGATCTATATCGGTCGAACCTCTATGTCAAGGATTCAGTTAATCCCGTATGCTGTTCCCTTTGTTCTTCGGTATGTTACTTGCCCGAGATTCGATCGTCGGTATCTCTATACCTAGTTCAATCTCGTTATCGGCAAGTCTCTTTACTCGGTCCGTAATACAAGATCTCGTGGCTAACACTTTAGTCACATTGCTTGCAAGGCTCATTGTGATGTTGTATTACCGAGTGGGCCCTGAGATACCTCTCCGTCATACGGAGTAACAAATCCCAATCTTGATCCATGTCAACCCAACGGACACCCTCGGAGATACCTGTAGAGCATCTTTATAGTCACCCAGTTACGTTGTGACGTTTGATACACACAAGGTATTCCTCCGGTGTCAGTGAGTTGCATGATCTCATGGTCATAGGAACAGATACTTGACATGCAGAAAACAATAGCAATAAACTGACACGATCATATGCTACGTTTATAGTTTGGGTCTTGTCCATCACATCATTCTCCTAATGATGTGATCCCGTTATCAAATGACATCTCATGTCCATGGCTAGGAAACCTTCACCATCTTTTGATCAACGAGCTAGTTAACTAGAGGCTTACTAGGGACACAGTGTTGTCTATATACCCACACATGTATTTGAGTTTCCAATTAATACAATTATAGCATGGATAATAAACGATTATCATGAACAAGGAAATATAATAATAACCAATTTATTATTGCCTCTAGGGCATATTTCCAACATAGAGTATTCAACCCAAATTTATAGATTCGACACAAGGGGAGCCAAAGAATATTTGAGAGTATTAGCAGTTGAGTTGTCAATTCAACCACACCTGAAGATTAAATATCTGCAGCAGAGTGACCAGTAGCACAGTAGTATGACAGTTTGATAGCAGTAGTAACGGTAGTAGTGATAGCAATAGTTTTGTAGCAGTTGGAACGGTATCAGCAGCAATAGTAACTTAGCAAGAACAATAAGTGGAAAACTCGTAGGCACTGGATTGGTAAACTCATTGGATGATATTCATCATATAACAGTCATAACCTAGGGCGACACAGAACTAGCTCCAGTTCATAAATGTAATGTAGGCATGTATTCCGTAAATAGTCATACGTGCTTATGAAAAAGAACTTGCATGACATCTTTTATCCTACCCTCCCGTGGTAGCGGGTCCAACAAGGAAACTAAGGGATATTAAGGCCTCCTTTTAATAGAGAACCGAAACAAAGCATTAACACACGGTGAATACATGAACTCCTCAAACTACGGTCATCACCGTGAAGTATCCCAAATATTGTCACTATGGGGTTGACGGATCATAACACGTAATAGGTGCATATGACTAGGCAAGATCGGATCAAGAACATAGATATAATGGTGATAACATAAACGGTTCAGATCTGAAATCATGGCACTCGGGCCCTAGTGACAAGCATTAGGCATACCAAAGTTATAGCAACATCAATCTCAGAACATAGTGGATACTAGGGATCAAGCCCTAACAAAACTAACTCGATTACATGATGAATCTCATCCAACTCCTCACCGACCAGCAAGCCTACGAAGGAATTACTCACTCCCGGTGGGGAGCATCATGGAATTGGCGATGGAGAAGGGTTGGTGATGACGAAGACCAAAGATTCCCCTCCCCGGAGCCCCAAACGGGCTCCAGATCTGGCCTCCCGATGAAGAACAGGAGGTGGTGGCGGCTCCGTATCGTAAAACGCGATGAAACTTTCTCTCTGATTTTTTTCTCCGGAAATAGGAATTTATAGTAGAGGAATTAGGGTCAGTGGGGCCACGAGGTGGGCACAACCCACCAGGGCGCGCCCAGGGGGCCTGGCGCGCCCTGGTGGGTGCTGCCCACCCTGGCCCCCTTCTCCGGTAGTTTTTGGCTCCAATAATTCTTATATATTATGAAATAATTCTTCAAAAAGTTTCGTTCTGTTCCAAGAACTTTTATTTCTGCACAAAAACAACACCATGGTAGTTCTGCTGAAAACAGCGTCAGTCCGGGTTAGTTTCATTCAAATCATGCAAATTAGAGTCCAAAACAAGGACAAAAGTGTGAGGAAAAGTAGACACGTTGGAGACGTATCACCATCCAACATAGATATCGGGCTCTTCATTAGTCCTGGCGCTAGGTAAGACTTGTCCTAGTTGCCCCTCGCCGCCAGGTGATCATCATCATTCGCCACTACAACAAATGGAGGGAGCTTCACCCCCACTCATTCTGGAAAAGGGGTCTGGATCATCTGAAGTACCCATTGACAGAACACCTCCACTTGACTGGTCATGTGATCCTTGAAGATGAGACTTCTCTTCTTGACCAGCCTTAAAACGAGCAACCAAATATGATACAAGGACATCCGGGGGCACCATTAAAAATGATATTATACATGTGTTTCCGCGGGACCCAAAGGATAGCATCACAAATAGCATTAAGGGCATATAGTTTGTTCCTAGCTACCCAGAAAGAGGCTAAATGCCCAGCATCCTAGCCTAGATTCCTACTAAAGAACTCGGTCACTTCAGTCCACATTTTTAACCACAATGCAATCAAAGAATAGGCGATGATCCTACAACATTGAGTATGCTCCGTGGAGTAGAGACACGACAATCGACACATGTGTGTATACAATTGTACTTGAAAAGTGGAGACACTATACTTGTCAAAAAGAAAATAACACTCCTAAGGAAACATTCGCTTTGGAGGGAACCAAAGCATTGGAATTAAGAATAGTACAAGAATTTGATAGGATGACACTTGTCTTTCTAAGGGATTCTCTTGCCTCGTTCTTAGAAGAAAAAATGAGTTTTGGGTGGATGCGTAGTTGTTTTCAAAAACATTGAAAATTGATAGTATTATTATGAAATTCTTGTACATATTTCCTACAAACAGAATGAATCTATAGAAATTTTCTCTCTCAAATCCTTGTTGCTATGTTTTTCCTGTGAAAATCCTTCAAATCGAACGAGTCCTAAGGTTAAAACTGTGAAATTACAAAAGTCCTAGCGAGCAAGGGCATCCTTGAGATTTCAGCCTCCAACAAGGACACCCATGCAAACCGACTCCTAGCCATCGATTGCCCTATGAGGCTATGCCCCTACCCTTCTCTCTCTCATCATCAAGAAAAGTCTATTTTTTCAGAAAGAAAAAAAGAAGCCTCAGCTCTCAACTCTCAAAACACCCGCACATATTATTTTTGCACAGAAAAGAGAAGAAGAAAACACCTAACGATAAAACTTTACCAAGGATTGCTCCAAGCAGCAGCTCGTCCTTCCCTTTTCCCAATCTCGCAGCTTCCATCTCTCTGACTCCTCCATCCTCCCAAAGCCGAAGCCTGCCCAGTGCCCACCCCCCATGTCTCCCGCTGCTACCGCCGAGATCACAACCGCCCTGCTCCTCTGCACCAGCAGCAGCATCGGAAGCAGCACAAGCTGCAGTGCAGACGGTTGCTGATTTCCCCGTAATCAAGCTCCCTTCCTTGCCTTTTCCTTCATCTTCTTCCTCCTCCTCCTCTTCTTCTTCTTCTTCCTGGAAGGTATACCGTACCCCAAGAATCGCACCAAGAACCACCCCTCTTCTTCCTCCAGAATCCAGCTGCTGCTGCTGCTGCTGCTGCTGCTAGTGGTAGTAACCAAGTAAGCGCTTCTTGATCTGTTCTGGTGTACGTGTACATGGAGATGCGATGGGCGCGGAGGTAGCTGCGCTGTGCTGGGTGAGTAGTAGGTGAGCAGTGAACCGCAGCCAGCGGCGAGCGCTGGGGGAGAAGGAGATCGATGGAGGATCTGTACAGTATCCACCCGGGGATCTCGCGCGGCGGCGAGGGCGGCGCGGCCTGCAGCGAGGCGTCGGGGGTCGCCGGTGGGGCCAGCTCTCCTCCCCCGCCCCCGCCGCCGGCGGATCTGACGGAGCTGATGAAGGCGCAGATCGCCGGGCACCCCCGCTACCCCTCCCTCCTCTCCGCCTACATCGAATGCCGCAAGGTCCGTCCGCGTGCAGCTCCAGCTCCATTTTGCATGCTGTAGCCCACTACTAGTAGCTAGAGCTAGCTAGCTCGCTCAGCGCAGCTCATCGTCAACAATTAATTGCTACGTTGATTCTTGATTTGTCAGGTGGGCGCGCCGCCGGAGGTGGCCGCGCTGTTGGAGGAGATCGGCCAGCCGGAGAGGCGCGGCGGAGGCGCTGCCGCCGCCGGGGAGATCGGCCTCGACCCCGAGCTCGACGAGTTCATGGTAGGTACAACCAGTTCAAGGCAGCTCGCCCCACTAATCCTGGCGCGTTAGCTCTCGCTTGTTATTACATGTGGAGATGACGAACACGGCTCGCGCGCGCATGCAGGAGGCCTACTGCCGGCTGCTGTCGCGGTACAAGGAGGAGCTGTCCCGGCCGTTGGACGAGGCGGCCTCCTTCCTCACCACCATCCGCTCGCAGCTCACTAACCTCTGCGGCGGAGGCGCCACCGCCACCTCGCCGCACTCCGGTACATAATTTACATGCATCCATGCATTGCATCTCGCGCCTTGATTTTCTCCGGCTAGCCGGCCGCGTCCCTCTGCAGCAGCCTTGGATTCGTTCGCCATTGCTGTGTTGTGTTGTGTCATGTGTGTGAAAGTGTCTGATGCTTTGTGTGTGGATGTGGCTTTGATGATGAATGCGTGCGTGCGTGTTTGCGTTCTTGATAGGTCAAATCGTGTCCATGCAAATGGGGCGCAGGTGTGTCAGGCGACGGGGCCGGAAGAGTAAAGCTTTGGTGGTGCTCGTGTAGGGTTTTGTCCAAGGTTCCATCGTCCTTGCAGCTCAGCCTACCTATGCTATGCATGCTTCTCTCTCTCTATATCTCTCTCTAGATCCTTCTCTCTCTCTATGTCTCTCTCTCTCTCTCTCTAGAGTCTAGTGAGGTGGCAGTAGCTGCTACCTGCTAGCCGGCTACATGTAGACTTTGCAGGCCGGGCCGGTGATGGAACTTGAGAGAGAGCTGGGATGGGATGGGATGGCTTTGGAAAAAGAAAAGAATCTTGCTCTTGCATGCTGGTTAATCACTGGTGCCCAATGGTGAAGCTTTTCTTCTTGTTGTTGCGCGCTGTGGGGGCAGGTGAAGATCAATTTTGCTGTGGCTAGCTCATTTCCCACAAACTTATTTTTGTTTCCTCATGCTAGATATGATGTCTTGGTTGAATTTGTTAATTTAAGTAAGTACATTTTTCTAACGAAATCTCATTTGAAGAGATAATGGGCTTGAAATTTTGTCAGATGCGTGTTAGACTTACCGGTACTAAATAAGTACTCCATCCGTAAAGAAATATAGCGCTCTTATATTTCTTTACAGAGGGAGTATCTTGTAATTGCAGTTTCGACCGTAGGATTTTAGGTTCATCTCTTGTTTCAGAACTTGACTGATTCAAGATTAACAAGGCTACTGAGCTGTTTCTGTTTGGAGCAAATTGTTTCTTAAGCCATTCTACATCTGCAAATCCATCGAAACTGTGACATAAAATTTTCCCAAGTTTTGTCATAATCAACCATACAAGTTTTGTCATAATCAACCATACATGTTTTTTTTGTAAGAAAACATATTTAAGCATGCATAGACATACACTTTTTTTTACATAACATATCACAAACATGAGATTTTAAAGTTTCCAGTGGTGCTATAAACTGGGTTCACTCGCCATCTAACGCGTGCATGGCAGCTTGTTAGCATTGATATTCTACAAATAACCAAGGCGCAAGTTATGTCGAATGCGTGCAATTTTAGATATCATAGTTATGTGAAATATGTGTTCTTAAAAGTGTAGCTTTGTCTTGTTTGGCAAAAACAAAAGGGGGTCTAAGGAATTACTTATCTTTCCATTATGAACAACTAAGTTTGGACTGGTGAAAACACACAAGGTTTTGGGAACTTCATATGTTTAATAAAGTCAAAAGGACATTTTGTCACTGTGATGTCTCGGACATAGTAAACATGTGAATGGCCTTGCATATACCACCTATGTAACAGTAGTTCTTGTGGCCAAAACAGTTCCTGTTTTGTTTTTCCTGCCTTCTAGTATATTTGGTACAATGCCAAGTGGCAAGTGAAAATGTACGGTATTACAAAGGAGCATGAAACATGATCTTTACGTGTCTAGTAAATTTCCGAGTTTCCTATCAATTCTACCACTTATCATTCTCTCATCAATGAGATAATTTTACTGAAACAGTGGAAAGTTAGTCTGTGTGCATGTCAAATCACTACGTACATGTCCTCGTTTGTCATGCGTAGCCTGGTTACCTAGTTAAGGTTGCAACCAAATACTCCATTCCTTTATATAAGGTGTATTTGTTTTTTCGAAAGTCAAACGAGGCCATGTTTGACTGAGTTTTCAGAAAAATATATCAATATCCACAATACAAAATTTATATCATGTGATCCATCATGAAAAGTAGTTCCATATTTTATCTATTTGGTATTGCATATGTTGTTAGTTAATTCTATAATCTTGGTCAAACATTCAAATGGTTGACTTGCACGGAAAACAATACACCTTATATTCTGGAACGGAGTATTTGGTTGGAGCTTTATGTGACTATACATCATAGCTATGCTAAGACTGAATTAGTGATACCATATGCAACTAGATCAACAATTCTTAAGTAGAAATGCTAAGTATTTGGTTTTCGCTCTAGTTAGGTCACATGTATGACTTATATCACTAAATAATAGACTATATTCATGATAGGTCAAACCATTATGGCAAGTGCTTACATGATAGTCCTTAAGAATTCATAGATATGCTCAGTTTGCTCGGATTGAACAAAGGTACTGGTGCGTTTATTCTAATTTTATTTGTATCTGTGTTTTCATGATTATTCTGCACAAGTGAGGTTCAGGTAATCTATCTTCATTTGTTTTTGAAAAGGGGATAACCTTGGCCTCTGCATCATCGTGATGCACACAGCCAATCAGATGATCTGTTTGTAAGATAGAATGGACAGCATTCTGAGCAGCAATTATTTATGCCTAATTTGTGCACCTCACATAAAATTCGAATTATGATTAGTCTTCATATATTTGACTTTGTTAATTGAGCCTGTCATCTTGTAGTGTTTCCCTTCCATCAATTCTGTCTACCCATTTCATTAAGGTATGAAAATTGAAAATATCAAAAAGGACTAGAAGAATTTTTTTACATGATGGCAAGAAAATGGAAGAGATGAAAGACGTAAGCTACATTTCCGGCTTGAGAGTGAACCGACTTTTGTTAATGTTCTCATCGACAAGATAATCATCGAGCATGGTGAGGGAGGTCTCGTTAAGGGTCCTTCTGTTTCGCTCCTTCCACACATTCCACAACACATTAATCATCAGTTCGGTGAAGCAGTTGCAGAAGGCTCTATCACGGTTAAGAGTACTCTTGTTCCACCAATCCTCCAAAGAGAAGTCATGAGTCGAGCCTTGGGGGATAGATAGCCAAGTTGATACGATTTCCCAAACTCCACGGGTTAATAGGCATTCACGCACGCAAGGTGATCATTGGTCTAGAACCTGGTGAAACAAAGCTTGCAAACCTCCTCATGTGGCCAACCTCAGATGGCATGGCGATGTAGGAAAGGATGTTAGCATGATCCGCTAGGTGTGTCGCCACTTGAAAAGGTCACATTGCATTCCACAATATGCATTTATTTTTCTGGTAGTATTTTAACACATTAAGCCTCCAATAGGCACTTCACAAGAAATGCCCTATTGTTAGAATTTTGAAATATGCACAACTCAATTTCTAAAGGATACTCCCTAAAAAAAGGACAGACCCGGTGCATAGAAGCTCCCACACAAGGTGGGGTCTGGGAGGGATTATAGGAACCTAGTATTACCCTTGCGAATTATTAAAAAGGGTACTCCCTCCGTTCCAAAATATAAGATGTTCTAACCTTTTTCTAAATCAGATGTGTATGGACACATTTTAATGTTTGTTCACTCATTTCAGTCCGTATGTAGTATATATTGAAGTATCCAAAACATCTCATTATTTGGAACGGAGGGAGTACATAGTAATATTGTGTAGCTAGATTATTTGCATTGAACTATTCTTATTTATTACATGACCTGCCACTTCAAAATATTTTTTTTATCCAACAAAGTTCGTTACACCAAGCAAGTAGGAAAAAAATGGAGAATAAGCAGTAAATATCTATTTATTACAGCTCAAAACATATAGCTGTTGGAATTACAAATTACATATAACCATATTGGTAATGTCACCTAGCATAACTGTTGCATTTTTGTGTCCTCGCTAGATCTTTTATTATGACGCGAATAAGCCTTTTTTCGACAAAGGGTGGATTTTATTATGATGCGAATAAGCCTAGATAGTGAGAAAATGCTTCTTATCTTTCTGACTATGCAAAGTCTTGAGGTCTTATCTGAAGATTCAACATGCACCACAAACTTCGTTCCAAAATATATATTGTTGCATCCATAGTGACAAAGATTGAAGTTGTTTTTTATGATGCCTGGTTTCAGACGGTACAACTTGTTCTAATGAAACTCAACTCACAATGTAAAAGAGCCATTTGCTTACATAGAACTTGATTGCAGTACTGGGAGTGTTTCCTAACGAGACAAAGCCGTATGGATAGCTCCATGAAAACTCCAGTCTCGGCGAAAAAGTGCTTGAATAGTCTCTGTTTCCTGAAGCAGAAATTAAACAAGTCAGTTTGGCACCAGCAGTTCGTATAGGGTTCGACAGAGAAGTGGCATGCTTTTCATCTTATTTCCTAGATGTATTGGGTGTTGCAGAACACATTGACCCTTAGATAATACAGACTAATACTTGTAACCACTGATTTAGTAACCAATCGAGCATAGCACATCCTCATGGAGAAATTTTCAGGTCTGAATTTCCTTTGATCGTCTATTTTTGAGACATTTTTCACAAGTTTTTCTGTCTGCAGCTTCCAAAATTGTTGTTTGTCAAGTGTCCAACAGCACCTTGAGTTTGATTATCTGCTTATTGATGTTGTCTTGTTCTGCTTCTGCTTCTGAAGTAGCACTTCTTTCCGGTCCAAGCCTGGATCTCCAATATACTGTAGCACTGCCATGCAACCTGATCCTGACACAACACATTACTCTGTCTAACCCGTGTCTGATTTCCATTTGTATCAATAATGCAAGATGAAATGGTGGGGTCGTCGGAGGACGAGCCGTGCTCGGGGGACGCCGACGGGTCCGACGCCGGCATGCAAGAGCACAGCTCCCGGCTGGCCGACCACGAGCTCAAGGAGATGCTGCTCAAGAAGTACAGCGGCTGCCTCAGCCGCCTCCGGTCCGAGTTCCTGAAGAAGAGGAAGAAAGGGAAGCTGCCCAAGGATGCTCGGCTTGCTCTCATGGACTGGTGGAACACACACTACCGCTGGCCTTACCCCACGGTAAAATGAGATCCCCAACCCCAGCTGCATCATCAACCTTGATCGCCGATCATCATTCTTAGATGGAGACTGGTGTTTGCAGGAGGAGGACAAGGTGAGGCTCGCCGCGATGACGGGGCTTGACCCGAAGCAGATCAACAACTGGTTCATCAACCAGAGGAAGCGGCACTGGAAGCCGTCGGAGGACATGCGGTTCGCGCTCATGGAGGGCGTCACCGGAGGAGGAGGGGGGTCCTCCTCCGGCACGACGCTCTACTTCGACACGGGCACGATCGGGCCGTGAGATGGGTGGATGATTGCTCATTTCCGGCGGCCGTAAAGCTTATTAGCTCTATTGCACACAGACACGGTGGTTGTGTGATTAGTAGCAAGGAAGGGAGGGATGAATGAATGAATGAATGAATGATATCAGATACTAAAGATTTATTAATCAAATGGATGAATAGCCCCCATGACCATTTTGTCGAAATTATTGTGTATATGTATGGGCGCTGTAATCAGCTGGCTGTAATGTCAAGGTGTACAAGGGAAGTTTCAGGTGGCCTGTAAAAACTTTTCTGAAGCTACTACCACAATAGCTAATTAATTAATCGATCAGATTGTTTGTATCCCCATCGGTTGCCCTGTGAAATCCCTCTCGATAGGGAGGAGGGATCTGTTGGGAAATTGGGTAAATTCGTGATTATTTCCAGTGAATAATTCATCTATAAGGAGTAGAACCAACTAATCTGGACCATCAAACCATCTGCATTCAGCGATCCAGATTGTTCTAATGATGAGCGCTTAACATGTCATGTTTAACATGCAATCAATATCGTACCAAACCATTACCGCTAGCGTCTGATCGCTGCTTTTTAAAAAAAAAAAACTTCTGATCGCTGTCTCGCTTGCATTGTCCAACATGTACAGGACCAGACACAATCTTATATACACCTCACTTCTACTCTTCATCAGGTTAGTATTGCCAGGTGGTGTTAAAGTTGCCACCATCGTTCGTATACACTCACTCACCAGTGAACGTATACTGCATAAAAGATCGAAAGAAGTTGCGATCTGCTCACGCAGGCCCATGAAGAAGTTATTGGGCAGACCAAATGCCCAAAAGAACTTATAATATAGTCATTTTTTATGTATAGGAGCCATATTCCCTCTTGAGCACGTCCATTTTCCTTGTAAGCCGTTTTCGTCTAAAAAACGGTAATCATGTCCCTAAAGAACGCAAAGTATATGTTGTACTGTACATTTGCATGCATGACCAGCAACGGCGGAGCTTAGTTGGGGCCGACAAGGGCCATGGCCCCCAGCCTCACTACAAAACCTGAAGAAATTTTTTTAGAGGCTGTTTAGTTTAGATTTTTTTTTTAGCTTTTGCCCCCCCCCCCCCAAACAATCATATTTGCTAACTCGCCCCCCCCCCCCCCCCCCCCCCCCCCCGAACAGCGTGTCTAGCTCCGCCACTGATGACCAGCCATCATGGCATGAATCCATGCATGCCTATATGTTTACTAGCAAATGTGTCCGTGCGTTCCAGTATGCAACTCTGTAGATATCAGTGGAGTCGAATTTGAAAGCAGATGACGTATATGGATGTTCAGGCACAATTATAATATTTTCTTAAGTAAACCAAAAAAAGAGTGAAGCAATTATTAGAAAAAAACTAATAAGATATATCCCTACTTAATTATCCATGCATGATGGTGGACCTGGTGTGCTACTGTGGCGTTACCCATTTCAAAGCTACGTTTAAAAAAACTTCACGAATCTATAGCGAAACCTACATGTGACACAACCTTTTGATCTTAAAAAATGTTCCTTGGCATGACGGCAAGGCACCAGCTCAGTGGACTTAGGTTGTGTGTTCGACACTCCAGCTCCCATCTGTTTGTTTGTTTTTTCGCCAATTATCCAAGCCCATTGGCCAGCGCTAGAGGCCCAACTGATCGAGCGATGAATCAAGAGAGGCCCATCCGAACGAGCAACGGATAAAGGGCGTATGCTGTGAACTTTAAAGAAAAATATATATAATAACTTAGGATCATATATGAAGAGTCCGAAACCAATAAAATCAACTAAACGGGACGAAACCAAGAATATCACCTTGCTTTATTAGTTATTAAAAAAATATAATATATATATATATATATATATATATATATATAAAATAAAATATATATATATATATATATATATAATAGGGGGGTATAGATATAGATAGATATAGATATATAGTTATTACTAGATAATTACCCGTACGTTGTAACAGGATATAAATATTTTAGTACTTTACCCCGTAATTTATCTGCCCATATTAATGTGATTGCATGAATTAATAAATGTTTACCAAATTTTGTCCATGATAGAACTATCTAAATATGCTTTAGGGTTTTATTTTGCAATCATTTATTGGCTTCCAAAGAAAAGATAGGTTTATTTGACGAGTCAATTAAATTTGAGATAATTAAGACAATTTTCATGGAATGATGCTCAGGAAAAGGATGGAAGATTGGACGAAGCACTCCGCCTGGCAGGAAAAAAACCCTATTCTTTTTTAAGTAAAAATAGTAGAGAAGATTATCCAAATATTTTTTAGTATTTTATTTTACAATCACTTAGTGCTTTCCAAAGAAAAGATAAGTTTATTTGGTAAGTCAATTAAATGAGGGATAACTAAGACACTTTTCATGGATTGATGCTCAGAAAAAGGATGTTGGACGAAGCACTCCGCCTGACAAAAAAAGGAAAACTATTCCTTTTTTAAGTAAGTAAAGATATATTGGTTGTATAGAAAAGTATGTGTTTTGAGTCATAAATTTGTAAAGTATGACCATGTCATTTTCAATTCACGTCAACTTTGATTATTATGGTATATACTACCGAGGTAATTCGATATATCTGGAACCGAACCGTATTCTAATTTTTGTATCATCTTTACCAAAATATAAATGCCACACAAACCAAAAAACAATATAAACCGAAGCATATAACCGGATGCACAGAGTTAAGCAGTACCAATGGCAGATCCTATATGATGCCCGTGTGTGTCCGATCGTTGCTGCTTCGCTAAAGAGCATCGAGCGAACAAGCCGACACGGGCCAGCCCACTTCGAGCCAGCACGCGGAACCTTCTAGTAGGTTCCCTGAACCGTTTTTTTTATCGTTTTTTCTTCTTTTCTTTTTTCGTTTTTGGTTTCTGTTTTTTTCTTTTTCTGTTTCTATTTCTTTTCCATTTCCTTCTCTTTCATTTTATCATTTATCATTTTTATTTTTATACTTTTTTTTCAAGAAAATGTTTTGAAATCCCACATGTTGTTTGTGATTTCAAAAAGTGTGCACAGTTAATTTATTTCACCTTTTCAAATTTTGTTCACAATATAAATTTGTCCAGTGTATATCACAAAATGTTCAATGGGCATTTAGTTGTTTTTTCAGCGCATACCAAAAAATTGTTCGATGTGTAGTTACAAATTTTTCCTATATTAAAAAATGTTCAATGAATAAAATTTATTCATCATATATCATAAAAATGCTCAATATGTTTAAAAGTTTGTTCAATGTATATCAGAAAAATGTTCATTGTGTAGTAGAAAATTGTTCATCATATATCTAAAAAATGTGCAACGTATATTTGAAATCGTTCATCGTATATAATAAATCAATATATATTTGTTCATGTTCTCAATAAATGTTTGCATTTTAACTTTTTAACAGTTTGTTTGAGTTTCGAAATTTGTTCAAGAAAACAATATTCATTTTTTTTAAGAAAGATCAAAAAACGAATCTGCCGTTGCACATAGCACTTTTAGTTAACGTTGTACTTACATTCAATACCAGTCGCTAGCTGCAGTGGTTGGCGACGCGGCTATCCAGTGAAAGGTCGCGGGTTTGAATCCAACAAGCGCTACAATTTTTGTTTTGAGTTTTACTTTTTTTCAGTCATTATATTTTTTTGTACGTTGATTCGTGGCCTGGCAATGGCCCAACCCGTTTCGTGAGCCCTGCGTGGAAGCTCTTTTGTCTGAACAGCGACTATTTTTCGCCTTAAGTGACGTGAGAGAGTTTGATCGCGTCGAGAGCTACAGTGTCGGGCCAGTCCACTAGTGCATAGATATTGAAAATAGCTTGATAAAAATTGGTGTGGGCACGAGGGATCGATCCTTCGATCTCCAAGTTGCATCGTGGCATTGCTAACCACTGACCTGAGTTGGCGTTCTTCTATGATAGGTAGGGTGCGGTCTATTAGAAGTGAAGGAGCCGGTTTTAATTTCTTTATTTCTTTGATTTTTTGTTTCTTTTTCGGTTTTCATTATTTTTTCATTTTTATTTGTTTAATTTTGTTTTTCATACTGCATTCTTATATACATGATCAACCTTTTTTAATATACTTGTTCAACATTTTTCAAATACTTGTTTAACATTTTTCAAATGATGGTTCAATATTGTTTTAAATACTTGTTCAACTTTTTCAAATACATGATCAACATTTTTTCAAATACTTGTTCAACATTATTCAAATACTTGTTCAACAATTTTTTATATACATGATCAACATTTTTCAAATACTTGTTCAACATTATTCAAATAATTTTTCAACATTTTTGTGTACATGATAAAGGTTTTTTCAAATACTTGTTCAACATTTTTATAATATTTTTTCAAAAAAATCAAATACTTGTTGAACATTTTTTCGAATGCTAGATTAACATGTTTATATACATTATAAATATTTTTAAAAATATTTCTTCATCATTTTTCAAATACCTATTCAACAGTTTTCAAACACTTGTTCAATATTTTTCAAATAATTATGCAACATTTTTAAAATTTTTTAAATAGAGTTTTTTTATAATAAGTATATACATTTAAAATATTTTAAAGTATAAAAAAATAAAAAAGGAAAAAGCGAAACAGAAGACGTAAAAAATGAAAAAGGAGGCAGTGGCCTCCCGTGTTGGTGGGCTGGCTCATTTAGGTTCCCTCTTTTGCGAGGGTTCCTCTCCTCTCGCTGAAGGCGAGACATAGGGGTGCCCGTTCGATCCCCCGTTTGCACATATTTCCTCCTTTTTTGCGATTATTTATCGCGCGGGAATGGGCCAGCCTAATATGACGCTAGTGGGAAAATGCGATAGCTGTTACTCCGATCTCTTAAGGCGATAGATAGCTCGCGCGGGTCTTCTCTTACCTGCAGTTTTGAGTCGGGTTTGTTTTGTTTTTACATTTTGATTTCTATTCTTTTTTCCTAATTTTCTTGTCACCCAGTTTGTATATTTTTTTACCTGTTTGTTCTCGCGTTTTTTCCTTTATTGTTTTTGAAAACTTTCCAAATTTCGTGTTTTTTCGAATTTAAGGATGTTTTTATTTAGCGAGCATTTTTAAACTTATGAAATTATGATTTTTTTCCTGTTTAAATGCATGGACATTTTAAATTGGCAAAGATTTTTTTATTTGATTATTTTTGTTTAGTTAAATTGGTGAATATTTTTTATCAAATCTGCAATAGTTCTTACAATTAATTTGAATTTTTTTGAATATTTTATCAAATCTGTAAATGTTTTTCCAATTTGTGAATATATTATTCAAATCCGCACACATTTTTCTTGAATTCATGAATATTTATTAAAATTTGAGAACTTTTGTTAAATTTATGAACATTTTTTGCACTCGAGAACCCACCAACGACAGAAATAAATGAGAAAAAACGAGCAAGGTGGGCGCATGAGCGAACACTTTTTTTGGGCGCAAGCCACTGAGTACGCGCGTGCTGGCGGTTGACTTGGAGCGTGTAGTTCCTAAGGCCTTGTAACATGCAAGGTGCTTAGAGAAATAAAATATATTTTGTTTAGCACCGGTGTTTATTTATAGATGGTATGCGTTTAATTAGGCACCTTTCCTATAGAGATAAGCGTCGGTGCTTAAGAAAAAATGATTTATTTTACTAAGCACCGCCCTGAGCACCTTGCATTGGAAAAAACCTAATAGACAATCCCGAGCTAAACATGGGTCTTGACCAAGCTAAATTCCAACATGAACTATAGAAGTACCAGGTTGTAAGCCCATCAATGGGGAAATTCAGCTTTTTTATCTATGAAAGGCCTTCATGGATTTTTTAAAATATTATTATTTTTTATAAAAAAATCGGAAAAGGTATGCGAGAGTTTGAAAATATCAAAACTATGGCCCCGTCGGCCTTGCTACGGCCGAAGATCCACTCTTTGGTCTTACGTTGGCCGAAGTTACCTTTTCCGTTTACTAGCGGCCGAAGACAAGTGGATACGGGCCGAAAACAGGCTGTCGGTGGTCGGCGGACCGAAGAGATTATCTTTGGCCACGCGTCGACCGAAGAGGCCCTCTTCGGCCAACCCATGACTGAAGAAGTCGGAATAAGGCCGAACCTTCTTCTTCCTCCAGCCAGTTTGTTCTCTCTCCATTCTCCCTCCTTTCTCTCACGAAATTCCGGCGATCTCCGTTTTCCAGCCATTCTTGCATCCAACCCGCATAAATAGTATAGGATAGCCATCCCCGGAGGCCTAGGGTCCGATCTATCCATGGGGTAGTATTTTTTTGCAAGAAGTGAGTATAGGTGAGGAGGAGCCATGATGGGGTGGAGGTGTGGCTGGGGAGGAGGTGGTGGTGGGGAGGAGGTATCGGGTACGGCTTGGGAGGGTGGAGGAGGTTCGGCTGGTGGTGATGTACCTTGGTGGGACGTAGCCGGAGTCTAAGCTCTGGTAGCCAAGGGGGAGGCGGTGGTGGTGTCTGATGGTGCAAGAACTCCAAGAGGTGGCCGGTTCCACTGAGTGGAAGATTGGAGCAAGGCAGCGGACCCACGCGTCGAAGGTATAACCATGTCGTTGTATATTTTCTCTAACTATTCTTCTATGTACATAGTAGGTTTTAATGTTTAGTTAGTGTAGATGAGTCATATTGCAAACTTGTAATGTTAATTTTTGTGTGGTGGTATTATAGTGCTTAGTTAGTTAAGCGGGGATTATTTTTTCATTGTGATTGATGAATTGTGTGACAGGTGAAAATGTCTGAATCGATTAATTTGACTATTTACTATGGCCCTGGTAATGTTCGATATAATGAGTTGGGGGTTGATCTTAGTTGACTACTAGTTTTGGGCTGGATCCTGAAGTGTGTTCTGTCACTATTCATGCATTGTGGACCAAATCCTGTAAAAATATAAGGTGGGAGTTGATGCTAATAGATAGGAGAATGCCGTTGAAATCGGTGGGGGGTATGAACCCGGCCAGGGCAGTCAAGCTGCTAATGAGATTGATCTATCCAGTTCACAAGCAGTAGATGTGGATGTTAGCCATCCCGGGGAAGAGTCAGATTATGTGGCACACAATTTGCATGGTAATGATGCAGTCTAGAGTAGTTAGTCGACATTATTTGCGGGTAGTGGTTTTGCCAATGGGGATGAGGTAGGGGAGGAAATACAGAGGGTGATGGAGGAGGAGGACGAGGATGGATTGGCGAAGGATCTGGATTCTGATAATTCCAAGGAGGAAGTTGAGTTGTCGATTTCTTCTTCCTGGGATCAGGACATATCGACCGGCCTTACGGTCAACAAAGGCCATGAGACTCCATGGCAGTATCATATGAACCAAGTTCAGATAGGGGCAATGTATGATACAAAGAAAAAATTGAAGTACGCGGTGACCAAGTGGGCTATGTCTACTCGGAGGGTTTTTTGAATTCACATATCAAGTCCAACAAACTATACTGTGAAATGTGTTGAAATTGGATGTCCCGGGAAGGTGCATGGGCAAGTGCCGAAGTGGAACATCCACTGGGTTGTCACTGATGTCATCCCACATAATTGTGTGAGGAAAAACCTTCTGGTGAACCATCCAAACCTGAGTTCAACTCTCATTGCGCAACTCATGTATACTGAGATAGTGGAGAAGAAAGACATGGAAACAAAATACATCTAGACTGTAGTGAACGTCATATGGAAGTATGACATTCCTTACGGGAAGGCTTGGAGGGCTAAGCAGAAGGCTATGGAGGAAAGGTTTGGAACGTTCAAAGACTCGTATGATAATGTCTTCCGTCTACTTCACACATTGAAGGAGAGGAATCCCGACACTTATGTTGACGTACAACACATATTTCTGCCTAGTATACTAGGTTTTAAGGTGTTGAATTGAGTATTCTTCTCTTCTGCTATATGCATCAAAGCTTTCCGACATTGTCGTCCCGTGATGTGCGTGGATGGTACGTTTCTGACCGGTCAATACAGAGGTCAGATCCTTACTGCTACTGGTGTGGATGGGAACGGACAAATCATCCCACTTTCTATGGCATTTGTGGAGGGTGAGAAATTTGAGAGATGTGTTTGGTTTTCAGGCAACTAAAAATTGCATAATGAAAGACCGACCAAATGTGTGTGTCCTCCATGACATGCATCCTGGTATACTGAAGGCTGTTGCTACTTGTAAACTGTGTTGGGATTTTCCCCAAAGAGGAGGGGAGATGCAACATAGTAGAGATAAACATTTCCCACAGTGAGAACCAAGGTTATCGAACCAATAAGAGGACCACGCAAATTCCCGTCTTCAACACCTACACAGAAAAGAGCACACACTTGCACCCAACATGGGCAAGAGGGTTGTCAAGCCCCTTGAACTCGTTACTTGCAAGCGATAAGTAGTGATAGATAGATAATATAAATATAAAATAAAATAACAGTAAATAAATGGCAGCAATATTTTTAGAGTTTTTGTAATATATATTTTGTGAAGACCCAGGGGCCATAGTTTTCGCTAGAGGCTTCTCTCTCGAAGAAAGCATACGATGGGTAAACAAATTACTGTTGGGCAATTGATAGAAAAGCACATAGCTATGCAATATATATTCATGACAATTATCATGTATATAGGCATCACGTCCATAAATAAGTAGACCGACTCCTTCCTGCATCTACTACTATTACTCCATCCAACGACCACTATCCAGCATGCATCTAGAGTATCAAGTAAAAACAAAGTAATGCTTGGAGCAAGATGACATGATGTAGACAAAGTAAATCCAATCAATATGAATAAACCCCATCATTTTCCCCTTAATGATAGTAATACAATACGTGTCTTGACCCCTTCTGTCACAAGGATAGAGCACCGCAAGATTAAACCCATCACAACGCACCACTCCCGCTGAAGATAAATCGATCTAGTTGGCCAAACCAAGCCAATAGATCGGAGAGCAATACGAAGCTATAACAATCATGCATATAAGAATTCAGTAATGAGTCAATATATTTTCATGAATAATCTGAACATAAACCCACAATTCATCGGATCCCAACAAACACATGCAAAGGAAGTTTACATCGGATAGATCACTGCGGGAATCGCGGTGAACTTTGTATTAAAGATCAGAGGGAGAGATCCATATAGGTACTAGCTATGGACCGTAGGTCTGTGGTAAACTACTCACACATCATCATGGAGGCAGCAAGGTTGATGTAGAGGCCCTTCGTGATCGATCCCCCCTCCGACAGGGCACCGGAACATGGCTCCAGATGGCCTCCCGTCGGAATAGAGACTTGCGGCGGCGGAAAAAGTATTTTGGCTAGCTCTCGGGTTGTGGGTTTTTTTCTACCAATGTGAGCTTTCCCTTCACCGCCCCCATGGGGGTGGTCGGATGCTTTCCCAATTTTAGAGAATATATAGAGGCGGAATTAGGCCAGGAGGCCGTGGGAGGTGGCCCCAAGCCATCAGGGCACGGCCACCCCCTGGGCGCGCCCTGTTGGCTTGGCGCCACCTCATGTGGCCTCCGGTCTCCCTCCGAAGCTTCCAGGTCTTCTTTTTGTCCACAAAAAAACATCAAATAGTTTCGTAGCATTTGGACTTCGTTTGGTACAGTATTCCCGCAAGACCAAAAACAAGAAGAAAAGAACAACTGGCACTGGGCACTAGGTTAATAGGTTAGTTCACAAAAACGATATAAAACAACATATAAATGCAAATATAAAGTATCAAAAAATGATAATATAGTAGCATGGAACAATAAAAAATTATAGATTTGTTGGAGACGTATCAGCATCCCCAAGCTTAATTCATGCTTGTCCTCGAGTAGGTAAATGATAAAAACAAATTTTTTGATGCGACATGCTACCCAACATGTAATCTCTTTTAGGTATGATCTTTTAGAAACGATGAACTAATAAACATTAATATAGTAATATCCATAAACATAAGCAACATAATCATTAACTTTCAAAATATACGATCCTTAAAGAAAGTTACTCCCCACTCATTTTATCATATTAGCATGGCATGACTCCGCCTTCACCACATAAGTACAAATCATGAGCACCACGGTGTCAAGTCAGGCAATTGGATCGTACTTCTAACGCGCTTCAGCATTTTCAACCTCACTCAATACATGAGCGCGAACCATGGATATAGCATATAGGTGGAATATAATATGGTGGTAGATATCAAAAGGAGTCAAAGTGGAAAGAAAGTCTTGCATCAGCTAGGTGTAAGGGCATATTTATACCCTAATGGTTTTGGTGATTGATGACAATGCGTTTGCGGACTAATCGTGTGCATTAAGCTTTCAGAGAATATCAGGTGGCACGAGACGATTATCTTATCCCTCAGGAAGCTAAAATGAAGACGGTGTCTTTTCGATGATTTAGTGTCGGTGGACTTAAGTCATAGGAAAAATCCGTACTATCAAGAGGGGGTCCGCGGTGGGAAAGATTTAGGAGGAATCATCACGTACACACTCGCACCCCCATTCGTTTCCCGGCAACATGGAGTATCTGCCTTTGCCCTACTCTCCCTGTCTTTCTCTCAGCGGTAGTACCGCTCTAGGAAGCGGTAGTACCGCGCTCAACCGGTACTACCGCCCCATCCGGCGGTAGTACCGCCTAGGGAAAGAAGGGAGGGCTGGGCACCTCGCGCATGGGGTCAGACGCGCCTCTGGGTGTGTCTGGTGCCGCGCGCCAGCTCCCAGCCGCAGCAGTAGTAGGGGCGGTAGTACTAAGCGGTACTACTGCCGCCCCTTCTACTGGCTTCTGTTGGGCGGTAGTACTGCCCCAGCCAGCGGTACTACCGCTGAAGCGTAGTAGGGGCGGTAGTACTAAGCGGTACTCCCGCCGCCCTTTCTACTGGCTTCTGATGGGCGGTAGTACCGCCCTAGACAGCGGTACTACCGCTGAAGCGCGGCTGGTGGGTGGGCAACGGGCAGATTCCTCTCCCTCCTATATAAAGGGTCTTCTTCCCCAAGAAGCCCTACCTCTTATCCTTCCCCAAGCTCCATTGTTGCCCAAAGCTCATTCTTGCCCGATCTCTCTCCCTAGCCAACAAAACTTGTTGATACTCTAGGGTTTGGTTGAGAGGGCCCCGATCTACACTTTCACCAAGAGAATTTTGATTCCCCCCACTAATCCCTTGCGGATCTTGTTACTCTTGGGTGTTTGAGCACCCTAGACGGAAGAGGTCACCTCGAAGACATAGTCCATTGTGGTGAAGCTTCATGGTGTCGTTGGGAGCCTCCAATTCAGTTGTGGAGATTGCCCCAACCTTGTTTGTAAAGGTCCGGCTGCCGCCTTCAAGTGCACCACTAGTGGAATCACGGCACCTCGCATTGTGTGAGGGCGTGAGGAGAATACGGTGGCCCTAGTGGCTTCTTGAGGAGCATTGTGCCTCCACACCGCTCCAACGGAGACGTACTTGCCTTTACCGGGAAGGAACTTCGGTAACACATCCTCGTCTCCATCGGTTCCCCTTGTGGTTATTCCTTACCTTTACTTCACGCGAGCTACTTACATTGTTTATCTTGCTTGCTTGTGTTGCTTGTTGTGTTTAGCATCATATAGGTTGCTCACCTAGTTGCATATCTAGCCAACCTATTTGTTGCTAAGTATAAATTGTTAAAGAAAAGTTAAAAACTGGTAGTTGCCTATTCACCTCCCCTCCTCTAGTCAACCATATCGATCCTTTCAATTGGTATCAGAGCCTCGTCTCTTTATTAAGGGTTTCACCACCCGAAGAGTATGGTTGACGACGGGGACCAGGCGGTTGAACTCCCCGAGGCCATGGGTGTGAACACGGTCTCTCGCGAGGATTTAAATGAGGCCATGTCCTCGCTTAAATCCTCCATGACGACCGAGGTCAAATCCATGTTTAAAGAATTCCTTGACACACTTAAACTTTCCACCGATGCGGTTCAAGTGGTTAATCCCACTAACTCGGCATCGGATGTCAACTCTGGTAAGGAGGGGGCTAGTACTGATAAAGATAATCATTCTCAAGGAATTAATGGGTCGGGGACTTTTGCCTCAGTTCCCCCTCCCTTGGTCTATGGAGGACCGGTGCACCCACCTCATATAGTCAATCACGGTCCTCCTCCTAAGCTTGTTAAGAATGATTTTTTAATTGGGTTTTCTGTATCAAGTCTCATTTGGATCACAGCTCAATTCAACTCATGCGAGTCATTGAAGAAGGATACTACCCTCGTGATCCACGCAACCTCACTCCAAGGGAAGAAGCGGATAAACAGCTAAATTCCTCCGCCTTGTTTATACTCCAAGCTGCTGTTCCTACTGAAGACCTACCTCACCTGCGTCCCTTCACTGTTTCTAAAGAGTGTTGGGAACACATTATCTCCATGTACAAGGGCAGCTCAAGCATTCAACGGTCAAACAATGAAGTTGTCCTTGATCAGTCAGATGAGTTTGTAATGGTAGAGGATGAGGAACCGCGTGAGCTCTATAGAAGGGTGACTGCCCTCGCGGTTGCCCTCAAAGATCATGGCAGCAAGGATGTGGATGATACTTGGATCAAGCGTAAGTTTCTGAAAGCCATCATGCCCTACAACAAGGCCATGTCCGCTGTCATCCATCAAAGACCGGACTTTCACACTCTGTCTTCTGGTGATGTGTTGGATGAATTTATTGCAATGAACATCTTGAACACGACGGCTGACAATGCTCTCGCTCGCGTGCAACGGTCAAAGAAATCATCCCCCAACCTTGCTTTGAAGGCGAAGGTCTATCAAGAGGAAGAATAAGAAGAAGAAGAAGAGGGTTGCCCCGAGGACACCAAATATGCTTATCATGAGCACATGGCTCTTGCGTCCAGGCAATTTTGGGGCAACAAGAGAAACACAAGGCCCAACTTCTCCAAGAACAACTCCAACGGATCAAAGGGCAAGCAACGTGTGAGGACCTGCTACAACTGTGGCAATGTGAGTCACTTTGTGGTGGATTGTCCATACGAGAAGAGGGAAGACAATGGTGGCAAGCTCATCCGCAAAGATAAGGCCAAGTCTTTCCCCAACAAGACCAACTTCACCAAGAAGACTTCACACAAAGTATTGGTGGCTCAAGAAGAGTATGCATCGGATGATGATGGTGATGACGGAGACACAAGTGGTGAAGGAAT
Organism: Elymus sibiricus; assembly: GCA_039707655.1. Lineage (NCBI taxonomy): Eukaryota > Viridiplantae > Streptophyta > Magnoliopsida > Poales > Poaceae > Elymus > Elymus sibiricus. Next base: position 78,010,482 of record CM077663.1, on the reverse strand, counting down.
GGCAATGGCATCGGTGGCAATTGCATCCTCTACCCCAACAAAGGTGTCACTCTTCGATGCCCCAAATGAGAACCACATCGCTAGGTGCCTCATGGCAAAAGGTATCACCAAGGTAACCTCCAACGCCAAAACCTCAAACATTAAGACTTCTGTTTCTTCCACTCCGTCTTTGTTAGATTGTGTGGATAAACCTGAGGAGGCGATAGAGGGTGAGAATGAGGTTGACAAGTTCTTGTGTAAACTCAAGGGAGAGTCCAAGAAGCACTTCGTTGCTCTCTTGGAACAACTTGGTGAGGCCAATGACATGATTGATTCTCAAGAAGAATCTCTTGAGGAGATGAGAGGCCATATTTGTGATTATGCCGACGAGATAGCAGATCTTTCTATTGCTCTAGAGGAAGAGCGAGGTCTTCATTTGACTTTTAAGGAGTCACACAATGACGACTTTGCTAAATTACGTAAAGATTATGATCATGCTATTGTTCTTAACCGTGTTCTTAAATCTGAAAAGGTTGCACTTGGGGTTGACCATGCTCGACTCAAGGATGAGTTTGTCTCTCTTGACAATGCTCATAAGGCGTTGAAGAGCGTTCATGCTTCTCTTAAAGAGTCACATGATCAACTCCAAGTGAAACTCACTAAAGAAATTGCCACGTGTCCTCCCTTTGTCTTAATTGATAATGCATCTGCTACTAACCCGTGTTGTGAGCATGCACATCTTGTGGAGGAAAATGCTAAGCTAAAAGAGCAGCTTGAGAAAGGCCTTGTGACATGTATACAAGGTGAGAAGAATCTCAATGACCTTTTGAGCAATCAAAAGGAAGTGATTGCAAAGGAAGGAGTTGGGTTTGCACCCAAATCCAAAAAGAAGAAGAAGAAAGAGACCACGCAGGCTCCTCCGCTCAAGGAAACATTTGTCAAAGCGGGGAGCATTACTCATGAGAAGAAGAAAGACAAGGTTGTGAGTGATAGTGCCAAGAAGGGCAAGATCACTCCCTCCAACAAGGCCGGCGATTTTAACCCCTCCTATGTTTTGTGCCGTGCTAGTGATGGGCATGTTTATGCCAAATTTGTTGGTTCTTCGTATGAGTATATTGAGTGGTCTATTTGGGTTCCTAAGACCCTTGTCACTAACATGAAAGGACCCATTCAAGAATGGGTACCTAAATCCAAGCATTGATCTATTGTAGGACTTTGCTTCCGGGGGAGTCTCATGGTTGCTCGATAGAGGAGCAACAAATCATATGACCGGAAGCAAGGACTTGGTGGTGGACGTTCGACCCGATGCATCCGTGGCCACCCAAGTCTCATTTGGAGATGATGCAATCTCAAAGGTATTGGGTCTTGGCAAGGTGGTTATCTCTCCGACCTTAACTATTGAGAGAGTCATGCTTGTTGAGACCCTTGCATACAATTTACTTTCCGTTCGTCAACTTGCACTCATGGGTTTTAGTACTTTCTTTGGCATTGATACCGTGACCCTTTTGTGGAGCAAGACTCTTAAAGTAGCCTTTGTTGGACATGTCGAAAACGGTCTCTATGTGATTAACTTCTCGGAGCAACCCACTAAGACCGCGACATGTCTAATGGCTAAAGTTGATGTGGGGTGGCTTTGGCATCGCCGACTAGCCCATGTCAATATGAGATCTTTGCAAAGTCTCCTCAAAGGGGATCACATTCTTGGACTAACAAATGTGAGTTTTGCCAGAGATCGTGCTTGCAGTGCCTGTATCGAAGGAAAGCTACATGAAAAAGCTCATCGTCCAACTACAACAATCTACTCAAAGAGGACCTTAGAGCTCCTTCACATGGATCTCTTCGGGCCTCCATCTTTTGACAGCCTTGGAGGAAGAAGATACTGCTTGGTGATTGTGGATGATTACTCGAGATACACATGGGTATATTTCTTCAAGAGGAAGAGCGAGACCCAACAGACCGTCATCGACTTTGCAAATGAAGTCCAACGTCAACATGAAGCAAAGATTTTGATGATCAGAAGTGACAATGGCACTGAGTTCAAGAACTACACCCTAAATGAGTTTCTCAGTGATGAGGGGATAAAGCACCAATATTCCACACCTTACACCCCTCAACAAAACGGTGTTGCGGAGAGGAAGAACCGGACGTTGATGGATGCGGCAAGAACCATGATGATGGAGTTTAAATCTCCGTACAACTTTTGGGCCGAAGCCATCAACACAGCGTGTCATGCATCAAATCGGCTCTATCTCCGCAAAGGCTTGAACAAGACTCCTTATGAGATTCTTACCGGGAACAAGCCCAACCTCAAATACTTCCGGGTGTTCGGTTGTAAGTGTTTCATTCTCAAGAAAGGTGTTCGTTTGTCTAAATTTGAATCTAGAGCCCATGAGGGCATATTTGTTGGTTATGCTGCAAACTCTCATGCTTACCGTGTCCTCAACAAGTCCACGGGACTCATTGAGGAGACGAGTAACATAGAGTTTGATGAAAATAATGGCTCCCAAGTGGAGCAAAGTGGTCTTTGTGATGTAGGTGATGAAATTCCTCCCCAAGCCATAAGAAGAATGGGTGTGGGATACTTCCTACCCGTTGAGGAACCCCTTGTGGCTGAAGGAGAAGGACAATGTTCCACTCAAGTGGAACCATCACCGACGCACGACCCACACGCTTCCGAAGAACGCAGTGAAGGCCCTCAACCCCGTGATCAAGATCAAGGGCAAGATCAGCTTGATAGTGATGTTTCTACTTCACATGATGCTCAAGATCTTGTTCACACCCCCGTGCAAGCTCAAGATCAAGATGAAGCTCAGGACCAAGATCAACTTCAAGATCAAGGTCAAGCTAAAGATCAAGATCATCCTCAAGATCATGAGCAAGCCGGTGCTAGTACCGAAGCTCGTCAAGTTACCAAGCCTCAACTTTCCATGGAGGAAATTCTTGAAAGACGAGCTGCCAAGAATGCCTCCAAGCTTCAGAAAAAGCAACACCTCCTAGAGAAGGTCTACGGAAGCTTGGAAAGAGGGGTAACTACTCGTCGTCAATTAACAAACTTTTGTGCACATCATGCGTTTGTTTCTTGCTTTGAACCCCTCAAGGTACATGATGCGCTCGAAGATGAGGATTGGCTTGAAGCCATGCATGATGAAATCAACAACTTCGAGCACAACAAAGTGTGGCGATTGGTGCCAAGACCAAAAGAGAATCACAATGTCATCGGAACCAAATGGATCTTTAAGAACAAGCAAGATGCACATGGTATCATTATTCGCAACAAGGCAAGACTGGTGGCTCAAGGCTACTCCCAAGTCGAGGGTATCGACTACGGTGAAACCTTTGCCCCTGTTGCTCGCCTTGAATCTATTCGCATGTTGCTTGCTTATGCTTCTCATCATGATTTCATATTATATCAAATGGATGTGAAGAGTGCTTTTCTTAATGGTCCACTTAAGGAGTTGGTATATGTCAAGCAACCCCCGGGATTTGAGGACCCCAAGTTCCCCAATCATGTATACGTTCTCGATAAGGCACTCTATGGCCTTAAGAAAGCCCCACGTGCGTGGTATGAGCACCTTACCGAGATGTTGCAAGATCGTGGGTTTGAAATTGGGAAAATCAACCCCACTCTTTTTACTAAGAGGGTTAACGGGAACTTGTTCGTATGCCAACTATACGTTGATGATATTATCTTTGGTTCTTCTAACAAAGCTTTTAATGATGAGTTCGCCGCACTAATGACCAAAGAGTTTGAGATGTCTATGATGGGAGAGTTGAAGTTCTTCCTTGGATTCGAAATCAAGCAACGAAGCCAAGGAACCTTCATCAACCAAGCCAAATACACTCAAGACATGCTCAAGAGGTTCAAGATGGATGAGCTAAATCCTCCGAAGGCCAACACTCCGATGCCACTCAAATGCCAACTTGACAGTGATCCCAATGGTAAAGCTGTGGATCAAAAGGTATATCGCTCCATGATTGGATCTCTGCTTTACCTTTGTGCATCTAGACCGGATATCATGTTGAGTGTGGGAATTTGTGCACGATTTCAATCCGCACCTAAGGAGAGTCACTATGTGGCTGTCAAGCGAATCTTTCGATATTTGTCTCATACCCCAAACTTTGGCTTATGGTACCCCAAAGGTGCTTCATTTGATCTCATTGGATATACTGACTCGGATTGGGCGGGAGACCGTGTGGAAAGGAAGTCCACTTCCGGAGGTTGCCAATTTCTTGGTCGCTCTCTGGTAAGTTGGTCTTCCAAGAAACAAAACTGTGTTTCTCTCTCGTCCACCGAGGCCGAGTATGTAGCCGCCGCAAGCTGTTGTGCTCAGATTCTCTGGATGAGGCAAACTTTAAAGGATTATGGTGTCAACTGTGACAAAGTGCCTATTTACTGCGACAATGAGAGCACAATCAAGATCTCCAACAACCCGGTTCAACACTGCAAGACGAAGCATATTGAGATTCGTCATCACTTCATCCGGGACCACATCAAGCATGGAGAAATTGATCTTATTCATCTTTATACCAAGGAACAGCTTGCAGATATTTTCACGAAGCCATTAGATGAAGCAAGATTTCGCGAGTTAAGGCATGAGCTAAATATCATCGATTCGAGCAATGTGGCTTGACTTAGTGCACACCCCACCACACTCATCATTATGTCTTGTTTAGATGTAGGCATGGATTTAGGGGGAGTCTAGTTCTCTCAATGAACTATCCCTCCTCCTATTATGCATAAACTAATCAAAGTCTTTCACATCCGCCATTTTTGATGGTTTTTGTGTTTCAAAGATGAGTTTTGGTCATGGGCCCAAGGTTCAAATCTTCGCGGTGCCATACCATTTGACTCAAACATAGGTGGCCTCGGCCACCGCCCCTCCTAGCGAGGCATGTGCTTTTGAGAAGTTCGTTTTTATGTCTTCGGGGTCACTCCAACCTCTTGGTTTGTTTTATATCGGCATCATCGGAGTGTTTCCTGATTTTTGGATGTTTTGTTGTCTCCAACCTTTTTACCAAAACAAATCTTGCATAAGCCACTCTTTTCTTTCTTTACTTTCTGCCTTGGTGGTGTCCAGAGCGGTACTACCGCTGGCTTGGGCGGTAGTACTAAGTGGTACTACCGCTACGACCAGCGGTACTACCGCCGGAGCGGTTCTACCGGGCCTCCTGCCGCTGAGTAGTTCCGAGGCGGTACTACGGCCCTCCCGGGCGGTACTACCGCCTGTGCGGTTCCACGAAGGGATTTGGGGCGGGGCAGGGGAAGTTTCTACTTCCCCATACCCATTCACCCCCCTTCTCTCATGGCTCTCTCTCTCCAGGCACTCCCAAGGCCGCGGAGGTCTTCACCGGATCTCCGATTCCGGTCACTCTTTTGCAAAACCGACCGGCGGAGTTGATCTCCACCCCTCCCTCTCGCCATGGACGCCGATATTGTCCCGTTTTTCTCTCCCTAGGTTCTTCTCTCTTTGAATCTAGGTCTTGGACAATGCGTGTTGTTTCCATCATTTTTGGGCCAATTTCGGGCGAGTTTCTCCTATATATGATTGCTAGGAAGTAGTTCTCAACATTTAGGAGTCAAATATGTGCATTTGACATCCCCGGTAGTACCGGATGCCGCCGGCGGCTATAGGTTCGCTGCGGTTTTCGCCCGCGCGGTACTACCGCCCCTTGGAGCGGTAGTACCAAGCGGTAGTACTAAGCGGTACTACCGCTGGTGGAAGCGGTACTACCGCTGGTGGTGCCAACTGCCCATATTTTTCTCTTAAATTTTCAGACTTGCTTCATTTTTTTTCTTTTTCCTTGGCTTATGCAATCTGGTTTACACTCTTTTGCTCTCATTTGGTGTTCTCGCTTTGGCTTCCAGGTGGTAGTAGGAGGAGCCCGAGCCATGAGACCGGATCCAAGCGACCGCGCACCTCCGAAGAAGGCGACAACTCAGCCAACCCTCCCAAGCAGCAGTCAAAGAAGGTTGCCTCCAAGAGGCCGCAACCATCCCTAGACAAGGTCCCTATCAAAGAGTACTGGGCCATCCGCCATCACGATCCATATGTCTCTCCTCAAGAGAATGCTGTTCGCAACCGTCCCTTCTGGACCAAGCAGCATTTGCGGGTCTACAATGACGTGCTTCTGGGTAAGGAGAACATCTATGTGCCAAATGTCAAGTCGATTGATATGGAGTGCTTGGAAAAGAATGCCCACTACTTTGGCCAGGCTATTGAGCTCTGTCAGAAGCTTCAGCTCACCCATCTCATGGAATTCAACATGGACTTCAATGCTGAGATGATTGCTGTGTTCTATGCTACCGTTCACTTTGGGACTGATGATGCCAGGACTATGACCTGGATGACTAATGGGAGGAGATTGTCTACTACATGGAAGGAGTTCATGGACCTCCTTCACGTTGAGGACAGGGGGCTCGATGACCCTGTCGGTTTTCGCCCACACAAGGAACCTTCGCCAACTCACAAGCGCCAACTTTGGCCCTACTCCACTGAGAAGGTATCCAACACCACTGGCAAAACTACTTATGTTCTGCAGCCGTTCCTTGATATTATGCACCGCATATTCCGGAACACCTTGTTTTCTCGTGTTGGAAACTTGGACCAGGTGCACTCCTACCTGGCGGATCTGTTGCTCTTCTGTCAGCATATGAAGGACTCTGCTGAGGTGCCTGCTCTGGATATTTCTCACATCATGTGGTCTAAACTGCACTCTGCTATCTTTGATCGTAAGGTTCCTATATATGGTCCATACTTGATGCTTCTTCTTGAGACCACGTGGGCTAAGACCCACCCGGATATCATCTTTGAGCATGGTGAGGTGGTTACTCATAAGGTTGTGCAGCTCCGTCAGAAGGACAAATGGGCAAACTATGTTGCTCCCGAGGCTGATCTGGATGATGATGAGGTTGAGGATGGAGATGAGGATTACGAGGATGATGAGGACTTTGTGGTCCAGGGTGGTGCGGCTCCTCGTTCTGTTCCTTCTCTGGCTGAACCATCTTGGGCTAAGAAGCTCAAGGAGAAGATGAAGAAGCTGTTCTGTTTGCAGGCTAAGGGTCAGTACAGGGCTCATGTGGCTGAGAAGGAATCTAGACGGCGTCACAAGGCTCTTGGCCGACACATTGGGTTGGAGGTTCCCAGTGGTTCTGAGGAGGTCATTACTGATGAGGAGGTCTGGATCTCACGACACTGCAAGGACTCTGACGATGATCTGCCTGGCTCTTCTGCTCCTGCTCCGCCCGGCACCGTTTCCCACACTCCAGAGTCCGGAGAGTACTGATGATGGGTCCTCATGTTCTGCCACCTGTGTGTCTTAGTCCTCCCTACCCTTTTGGTGTCTCGCTGCCAAAGGGGGAGAGAGTGTAGGGATTTGCCGAGTCACGAGCATGCGTTTGCTTTCCGAGTTGCTTTCATTTATGTCATTACTCGTGAACTCTTTTTAGTTGCTTTGCTTTGCTTTGCTTATGGTTGTGAGACTTCTGTCCTTCGTCATATGGTGTAAGACATATGCTATCCTTAATTATCCTTATATGTCTCGTTGTGAGTTAGTTTCATTATTCCATCTGTGTTATATTCTCACATTGTGCTCCTTGCTTAGTTATCTATGTCATATTATATATTGTTGCAAGGAGTATTCGTCTCTAAAATATAGGGGGAGTGTTGATCCTAGCATGTGTGTTTTGCATTCCAAACGCATATCAAATATAGCACACATCTAGGGGGAGCCCGTCTATATTTTTGTAGACATTTGGGTTTGCTTTCTTTCTCTTTTTTATTCTCTATGCAAATCCAGTGTTGTCATCAATCCACCAAAAAGGGGGAGATTGTAAGGGCATATTTATACCCTAATGGTTTTGGTGATTGATGACAATGCGTTTGCGGACTAATCGTGTGCATTAAGCTTTCAGAGAATATCAGGTGGCACGAGACGATTATCTTACCCCTCAGGAAGCTAAAATGAAGACGGTGTCTTTTCGATGATTTAGTGTCGGTGGACTTAAGTCGTAGGAAAAATCCGTACTATCAAGAGGGGGTCCGCGGTGGGAAAGATTTAGGAGTAATCATCACGTACACACTCGCACCCCCATTCGTTTCCCGGCAACATGGAGTATCTGCCTTTGCCCTACTCTCCCTGTCTTTCTCTCAGCGGTAGTACCGCTCTGGGAAGCGGTAGTACCGCGCTCAGCCGGTACTACCGCCCCATCCGGCGGTAGTACCGCCTAGGGAAAGAAGGGAGGGCTGGGCACCTCGCGCATGGGGTCAGACGCGCCTCTGGGTGTGTCTGGTGCCGTGCGCCAGCTCCCAGCCGCAGCGGTAGTAGGGGCGGTAGTACTAAGCGGTACTACCGCCGCCCCTTCTACTGGCTTCTGTTGGGCGGTAGTACCGCCCCAGCCAGCGGTACTACCGCTGAAGCGTAGTAGGGGCGGTAGTACTAAGCGGTACCCCCGCCGCCCTTTCTACTGGCTTCTGATGGGCGGTAGTACCGCCCCAGACAGCGGTACTACCGCTGAAGCGCGGCTGGTGGGTGGGCAATGGGCAGATTCCTCTCCCTCCTATATAAAGGGTCTTCTTCCCCAAGAAGCCCTACCTCTTATCCTTCCCCAAGCTCCATTGTTGCCCAAAGCTCATTCTTGCCCGATCTCTCTCCCTAGCCAACAAAACTTGTTGATACTCTAGGGTTTGGTTGAGAGGGCCCCGATCTACACTTACACCAAGAGAATTTTGATTCCCCCCACTAATCCCTTGCGGATCTTGTTACTCTTGGGTGTTTGAGCACCCTAGACGGAAGAGGTCACCTCGAAGCCATAGTCCATTGTGGTGAAGCTTCGTGGTGTCGTTGGGAGCCTCCAATTCAGTTGTGGAGATTGCCCCAACCTTGTTTGTAAAGGTCCGGCTGCCGCCTTCAAGTGCACCACTAGTGGAATCACGGCACCTCACATTGTGTGAGGGCGTGAGGAGAATACGGTGGCCCTAGTGGCTTCTTGGGGAGCATTGTGCCTCCACACCGCTCCAACAGAGACGTATTTCCCTTTACTGGGAAGGAACTTCGGTAACACATCCTCGTCTCCATCGGTTCCCCTTGTGGTTATTCCTTACCTTTACTTCACGCGAGCTACTTACATTGTTTATCTTGCTTGCTTGTGTTGCTTGTTGTGTTTAGCATCATATAGGTTGCTCACCTAGTTGCATATCTAGCCAACCTATTTGTTGCTAAGTATAAATTGTTAAAGAAAAGTTAAAAACTGGTAGTTGCCTATTCACCCCCCTCTAGTCAACCATATCGATCCTTTCACTAGGCGTATCAACGGGCTATGGAGATGCCCATCAATATATATCAATGCGAGGAGTAGGGACTGCCATGCAACGGATGGACTAGAGCTATAAGTGTATGAAAGCTCAACGAAAGCTAAGTGGGTGTGCATCCAACTTGCCTGCTCATGAAGACCTAGGGAATTTGAGGAAGCTCGTCATCGGAATATACAAGCCAAGTTCTATAATGAAAAATTCCCACTAGCATATAAACATGACAACTCGGGAGACTCTCTATATGAAAAATTTGGTGCCACTTTGAGGCAGAAGTGTGGTAAATGATAGTAGCAAAGTCCCTTCTCTCTTGTTCTCTCATTTATTCCTTTTTTCTTTTCCCTTTTCTTTTCTTTTTCTTCGTTCTTTTTTTCTTTCTTTTTTTTTCTTTTTTCTTGGTGGGATCATTTGTCCTCCCCCATTTGTTTTCATTTTTCACCTGTAGCTCATCCCGACTTGTGGGGGAATCATTACTCCATCATCCTTTCCTCACTGGGACAATGCTCTAATAATGATGACCATCACACTTTTATTTACTTACAACTCGATATAACAACTCAATGATGAAAAATAAATGACTCTATATGAATGCCTCTGGCAGTGTACCAGGATGTGCAATGATCTAGTGTAACATGCAAACAATGATGAACGGTGGATGTGCCACAAATACTATGTCAGCTACATGATCATGCAACACAATATAATGATGAACACACAAGTCATGTGATGTAACAGTGGAAGTTGCATGGCAATATATCTCGGAATAGCTATGGAAATGCCATAATAGGTAGGTATGGTGGCTGTTTTGAGGAAGATATAAGGAGGCTTATGTGTGATAGGGCGTATCATATTACGAGGTTTGGATGCACCGGCGAAAGCTACGCCGATCCTCAAGGTGAGAATGGGTAATGCACGGTACCGAAGAGGCTAGCATTATATGGAAAGGTAAGTGTGCGTACATCCATGGATTCACATTAGTCATAAAGAACTCATATACTTATTGCAAAGCCTTATTAGCTCTCTCGAAGCAAAGTACTACCGCATACCCCTAGGGAGAAGGTTGGGAGGAGTTAACCATCGCGTGCCTCTGACCCGAACAACACTAGGATTTCAACGAGGAATAAGAATGCTCACACATCATCATCATGCCATAACCAATATTGAGATGAGCAACAAGTAACATGCTTTAACTACCGATATTTCTACTGACCAACAATCATGTACTCATGCCCTTTCATATTACTACATCAATATCATTAACCCACAATCTCTCTTATATGATGAGCTACATGAAGGTTTTGATTATACACTCATTGAATACCTATCCTTTTTGGACTAGTCTTATAACCCATGCAAATTACCGTTACTATTTATTAGTCTCTCAAACAAATTTAAGTGAAGCACGAGAGTTCAATTATTTCTATAAAATCTACACGCCAGCGTGCTCTAAGAGATATAGGTGAAGCACTAGAGCAACTGCTCAGCTCAAAAGATATAAGTGAAGCACATAGAGTATTCTAACAAATAATGATGAACATGTGTCTCTCTCAAATAGGTGTGTCCAGCAAACAATGATTGTGACGAACTAAAAATAAAGCAAACTATAATACATGATGCTCCAAGCAAAACACATATCATGTGATGAATGAAAATATAGCTCCAAGTGACATACCGATGGAATGGAGACGAAAGAGGGGATGCCTTCTGGGATCTTGACCACTCCCAACAACTCCCTTGGGACTCCAGCTCGAAGAACTTCTCCTAAAGATGTTCATTTCCCTAAGAACAAATTTCTGAAATTTTTGGCCCACAAAATTATGTCAACAAAACTTTGTAAGATTGATAGCAACTACTCATATAGATGCCTAGAGGCCATATCAAGCATTCAAACTACTTGGAACTCAAAGAATTCAACATGCAAGTTCATTTTCAGCAGCACCAAGTGCAGCAAAATATGCAAAATATAAACCACTAAAGTAAAAAACTAATTGAAGCAATGGGAGAGTCACATACCAAGGAGCAATCCCTCAAAACAGTTTTGAAAACGGAGTTCCAAGCAAAGAGATTGAAAATCTTAGGTTTGGGAGCTGGAATACGAGAGAGAGAGAGAGAGAGAGAGAGAGAGAGAGAGCAACCAGGAATTTTTTCTAGAGGAGGAAGAAGGAGTGGGCTGAAGGAATAAGTGAGGGGGTCCCTGTGGAGCCCCCAAGCCATCAGGGCGCGTCCATGGGGTGGCCGCGCCCTGTTGGCTTGGCACCCACAGGTGCACCCCCTGGGGTGTTTTCAGCTCCAATTTTTTTTAAATATTCTAGAAAAATTCCTTTAGAAAATTTGTGGCAATCTGAGAACTTTTATTTTTGGGTCATTTTTATTGCACGGGTAATTCAGAAAACAGGATAATCATGGCAATTTTTTTTAATTACTAAAAATAACAGAGAGTAAACTATAAGTACATAAGGTTGTGCTTACTAAATTCATCGACCACATGCCTCTCCAAAAGGATACATCAATAAGGTTGAATAAGTCTTATTAACAAATCGTTTCCGATTGACATGAAACCGAAGAATCTTCGTATAAAACTAGGTTACCTCAATGGGGATTTGCATCTCCCCAACAATAAGAATATCATATTTCTTCTTGGTAGTAGGAAGAGGAAATTTAAACTCCCCAAAAGTGATTGTGGCAACTTGCTCAATGGCATTAATATTATTCATCGAAGCTTGTTTCTTCGGGAAGTGAACTGTATGTTATTTGCCATTGACATGAAAAGTAACCTTGCTTTTGTTGCAATCAATAACAGCCCTTGTGGTATTAGAAAAGGTCTACCAAGAATAATCGACATGTTGTCATCCTCGGGCATCTCAAGAATAACAAAGTCCGTTAAGATAGTAACATTTGCAACCACAACAGGAACATCCTCATGAATTCCAATAGGTATAGCAGTGGATTTATCAGCCATTTGCAAAGATATTTCAGTGGGTGTGAGCTTATTCAAATCCAATCTTTTATATAAGGAGAAAGGCATAACACTAACACCGGCTCCTAGATCACATAAAGCAGTTTTAACATAACTTCGTTTAATGGAGCAAGGTATTGTGGGTATACCCGGATCTCCCAACTTCCTAGGCACTCCACCGTCAAAAGAATAATTAGCAAGCATGGTGGAAATCTCAGTTTTAGGTATCTTTGTTTTATTAGTGATAATATCTTTCATGTATTTATCATATGGAGGCATTTTCAAGATACCAGTCAAGCGAGTGCGCAAAAAGACATGTCTAATCATTTCAACAAAGTGCTCAAAATCCTCCTCATCCTTACTCTTAGAAGGCTTACGAGGGAAAGGCGTGGGTTTCTGTACCCATGGTTCTGTTTCTTTACCATGTTTTCTAGCAACAAAGTCTCTCTTATCATAACATTTATTCTTAGGAGGTGGGTTATCAAGATCAACAACAGGTTCTATTTCTACATCATCATCATTTTCCTTATCATTATCTGGTGGAGCATCATCATGAACATTATCATTATCATTATCACTAGGTGGATGTTCATCACCACATTGTGTCTCAGCATCAGAAATAGAAACATCATTATGACTCTCAGTGGGTTTCTCTATCACAGGTTCACTAGAAGCATGCAAAGTTCTATCATCTTTCCTTTTGAGAATCTTGTTCAATTCTTTTAGGATGACCTTCAGGATAAAGAGGTTTCTGAGTCATTCTACCTCCTCTAGTCATTACTCTAATAGCATGATCATTCATGTTGTCATTTATTTCAGCAAGCAAATCACTTTGTGACTTAGCAATTTGGTCTAGTTGAGTACGAACCATGGAAGCATATTTACCTAAACCTTTAACGTCATTAGCAATGCTAAACATCAAGTCACTCAGGCGATCAATCATCATAGCATTGCGTTGTAATTGATCCTTGACATAATTATTAAAATGTTCTTGCTTAACAATGTAATTATCAAATTCATCCATGCATTCACTAGGAGTCTTAGTATAAGGTATACCACTTTCATCAAATCTACGAAGAGAAATTACCTCTACTACCTGCATAGGGATATCGAGTCCATGTATTTCTTCAATAGGTGGTAAATTCTTGACATCTTTTGATTTAATACCTTTTTCTTTGATAGTTCTCTTGGCTTCTTGCATATCTTCTGGACTGAGAAATAGAATACCTCTCTTCTTTTGAATGGGTTCCAGCGGTGGTTCAGGAAGTGTCCAATCATTAGCATTCTTCAAAATATTATTCAGTGGTTCTTCAGACTGTCCAATAGTTCGCTCCCTGAAAACACAACCAGCACAACTATCTAGGTAGTCCCTAGAAGCATCGGTTAGTCCATTATAGAAGATATGAAGTATTTCATTTTTCTTAAGAGGATGATCAGGCAAAGCTTTAAGTAGCTGGAGAAGCCTCCCCCAAGCTTGAGGGAGATTCTCTTCTTCAATTTGCACAAAGTTAAATATTTCCTGTAAAACAGCTTGTTTCTTATGAGCAGGAAAATAATTTTCAGTAAAGTAATAGATCACATCCTGGGGGCTACGCACAAAACCAGGAGCAAGATAAAGGAACCAATTCTTAGCATCACATTTTAGTGAAAAATCAAAAGGCTTAAGAATGTAAAAGTAGCGAATATTTTCCTCATGAGCAAACAAGGTGGCAATATCATGCAATTTAGTAAGGCGTGCCACAACACTTTCAGTTTCATAACCATGGAAAGGATCAGATTCTACTATAGTGATTAAATCAGGATCAACAGAGAATTCATAATCCTTATCAGTAACACATATAGGAGAAGTAGAAAATTTAGGATCATGTTTCATTTTCTCCATCATAGATTTTTCTTTCAGTTTGCATAGCAATTTCTTCAAATCATCTCTATCACTACAAGCAAGAAAGTCTCTACCTATCTCCCCGTCCATAACATACCCATCAGGTACCTCAGGCATATCATATCTATTAGGAGAGCTAGGCATAATAGGTGAATCAAAGTGTTCATCAATTTCAGCATTCTCAAGTTCTCTAGCTTTAGCAATATGAGCATTGATACGTCTCCAACGTATCGATAATTTATGAAGTATTCATGCCATATTCACCTATGATTACAATACTTTTATATGGCTTTTATGCACTTTTTATCATTTAATTAGAAGAAACCTGGACTGACGCTGTTTTTAGCAGAATTGCCGTGGTGTCGTTTTTTGTGCAGAAAATGAAAGTTCTCGGAATCGCCCAAAACTTTTTGATGATTTTTTTCTAGAACATATGAGAAACATTGGAGCAAAGAACCACCGGAGGGGGGCCACAAGGCGCTCACAAGCTAAGTGGGCGCGCCTAAGGGGTCAAAGGGCCCTGTTAGCTTGTGGGCCCCTCGTAACTCCATTTTGCATGATTCCGATACGTCTCCAACGTATCTATAATTTTTGCTTGTTCCATGCTGTTATATTATCAATCTTGGATGTTTTACAATCATTTTATAGCAACTTTATATCATTTTTTGGGACTAACCTATTGACATAGTGCCAGTTGCTGTTTTTGCTTGTTTTTTTACTTCGCAGAATATCAGTACCAAATGAAGCCCAAACACCGCGAAACTTTTTGGAGATTTTTTTGGGCCAGAAGACATCCAGTAGGCCAAAGAAGTACCAGAGGGGAGGGTCGTGGAGACCACAACCCACCAGGGCGCCAGAGGCCCCTGGCGCGGCCTGGTGGATTGTGCCCTCCTCGGGACGCCTCTCCACCGCCTCTGGTGCCTATAAATTCCCAAATATTCCAGAAGCCCTAGAGGAGTCGACGAAAACACATCCAGCCACCGCAAGTTCCAGAACTGCGAGATCCAATCTAACACCATCACGGAGGGGTTCATCATCCTCATTGGTGCCTCTCCGATGATGCGTGAGTAGTCCACCATAGACCTACTGGTCCGTAGGCAGTAGTAGCTAGATGGCTTCCTCTCTCTCTTTTGATTCTCAATACAATGGTCTCTTGGATATCTATTTGATGTAAACTTTTGCGGTGTGTTTGTTGGGATCCGATGAATTTTGAGTTCATGATCAGTTTCTATCCATGAATATTATTTGAGTCTTCTTTGATCTCTTATATGCATGATTACTTATAGCCTCGTATTTCTTCTTCAAATCTTCGGTTTATTTAGGCCAACAAGATCGATTTTTCTTGCCATGGGAAGAGGTGCTTTGTGATGGGTTCGATCTTGCGGTGTCCTCTCCCAGTGATAGAAGGGGCACCGAGGCATGCATGTATTGTTGCTATTAAGGATAACAAGATGGGGTCTATTCCTACATGAATAGATCTTGTCTACATCATGTCAACATTCTTATTGTATTACTTCATTTTTCCATGAACTTAATACACTAGATGCATGCTGGATAGCGGTTGATGTGTGGAGTAATAGTAGTAGATGCAGAATCGTTTCGGTCTACTAATCTTGGACGTGATGCCTATATAATGATTATCGCCTTGGATATCGTCATGATTATTTGATCTTCTATCAATTGCCCAACAGTAATTTGTTCACCCACCGTGTGCTATACTCATGCGAGAAGCCACTAGTGAAACCTACGGCCCCCGGGTCTCCTTTTCCAACATATTGCTTTCCGATCTATCTTTTTGCCTCTTTTGCTTTCAGATCTATTATTCCAAAAACCCCAAAATACCTTGCTGCACTTTTTATTTGCCTCTTTTATTTTGTGTTCTTGAGAGATCTATCTATACAATCTATCTTATCCTAATCTATCTTTTTGCCGTAGAGAGATTGACAACCTCTCTTTCGCGTCGGGTTGCAAGTATTTGTTCTTTCTGTGCAGATGTTGTTTACGTGGTGTTGGTGATCCTCCTACTGGTTCGATACCTTGGTTTCATAACTGAGGGAAATACTTACCGTCGCTGTGCTACATCATCCCTTCCTCTTTGGGGAAATACCGACGCAGTCTCAAGCCACGTCAAAGGAATTTCTTGCGCCGTTGCCGGGGAGGAAGCGGTCTCTTCTACGTGCCAATCTCTGGCGCCGAGGAGACACCATCGACATCTACCAGGTTCCTAATAAAAAATCTCATCTCCTTGCAATTACATTATTTGCCATTTGCCTCTCGTTTTCCTCTCCCCCACTTCACCAAATTTGACGTTTTATTCGCCCTCTTTTTCGTTTGCCCTTTTCTCGTCAGATATCTTGCTTGCTTGCAATCTTGTTTGCGTAGTCACGATGACTCAAGAAAACACCAAATTATGTGATTTTTCCAATACTAATAATAATGATTTTATTAGTACTCCGATTGCTCCTCCCGCCACTAGTGCGGAGTCTTGTGATATAATGCCGCTTTGTTGAATCTTGTCATGAAAGATCAATTTGCCGGTACTCCTAATGAGGATGCCGCATCCCATCTAAACACATTCGTAGAATTGTGTGATATGCAAAAGAAAAAAAATATATGGACAATGATATAGTGAAGTTGAAATTATTTCCTTTCTCCTTGCGGGATCGTGCAAAAATTTGGTTTTCTTCTTTGCCTCGCAATAGTATCAATTCTTGGAATAAGTGCAAGGATGCTTTTATCACTAAGTATTTTCCGCCCGCGAAAATTATTTCCCTTAGGACACAAATCATGAATTTTAAGCAACTTGAGCATGAACATGTTGCACAATCTTGGGAAAGAATGAAATTGATGCTAAGAAATTGTCCTACTCATGGTTTAAATCTTTGGACGATCATACAAAATTTTTATGCGTGATTGAATTTTGTCTCTAGAAATCTTTTAGATTCCGCCGTGGGTTGTACTTTTATAGAAATTACTTTGGGTGAAGCTACTAAATTGCTAGATAATATTATGGCAAATTATTCACAATGGCATACTGAAAGAGCACCTACCAGCAAAAAGGTTAATTCGGTTGAAGAAATTAGTACTTTGAGTGATAAGGTTGATGCTTTGATGAAGTTGGTTGCTAGTAAAAATGCTCCTATTGATCTTAATGATGTGCCTTTGTCTGCTTTGATTGAGCAAAATAGTGACTCCGTAGATGTGAGTTTCGTCTCGCAAAACAATTTCAATAACAATGCTTATAGAGGTAATTTTAATCCTAGGCCTTTTCCTGGAAATTCCTCTAATAATTATGGTAATTCCTATGGTAATTCATCTTACAATAATAATAGGAACCCCTCGGATCTTGAGAATAATATTAAATAATTTATCAATGCGCAAAAAGCTTTCAATACTAGGATAGAAGAAAAGTTGAATAAGATTGATGATATGTCTAGAAGCATTGATAGAATTTCTCATGATGTGGAAAATCTCAAGTTGAAATCTTTTGCACCTAATATTGATGAATCAATTAATGCTTTATATGTCTCTATGGATGAAAGTAAGAAAAGAACCGCTATGCTTAGAGCTAAAAGAGAATTTTTAGAAAAAGTGTTTTCTAGTGATTACTTTCAGAAAAATGATGAAGATCTTAAAGTGATTGGTGTTTCTTCCATTGATTCCTTGTTTAGTAATATTAAAATTTATAATGAAGGGACTGAAGTAGAGTCAACTTTAGCTAGAAGGCGTCCCAATGATTTGGGGGGTGAAAATCTTGATAATTTTTTTGATGAAAGTGGGTTTGAAGAGGTCAAAACTTTAACTAGTGATATGCCCACTATTTTGTATTGCAATGACTTTAATTATGATACTCTTTGATTGATTGTATTTATTTGCTGCAATCCATGTTGAATTCACCCACTGCTTATGAACAAAATAAAGCTTTTACTAAACATATCGTTGATGCCATGATGAAATCTTTTGAAGAAATGTTGGAGTTAGAGATTTCTATCCCTAGGAGTGGGAACCTACCATTAAGGTCAAGATTAAAAAATATGAGTGCTTTGCTTTATGTGATTTGGGTGCTAGTGTTTCCACGATTCCGAAATCTTTATGTGATGTGCTTGGTATCACCAATATTGAAGAATGTTCTCTTAATTTGCACTTGGCGGATTCTACTATTAAAAAGCCTTTGGGAAGAATTAATGATGTTCTTATTCTTGCAAATAGGAACAATGTGCCCATAGATTTTATTGTTCTTGATATTGATTGCAATCCGTCTTGTCCCATTATACTTGGTAGACCGTTTTTATGCACTATAGGTGCCGTGATTGATATGAAAGAAGGCAATATTAGATTTCAGTTTCCACCAAGAAAGGGTATGGAACACTTCCCTGGAACAAGAATTAAGACCCCATATGAATCAATCATGAGAGCATCCTATGGATCCAAAACCAAAGATGACAATACTTGAATCTATGTGTTATGCCTAGCTAGGGGCGTAAAACGATAGCGCTTGTTGGGAGGCAACCCAATGAATAAATTTATTTTTTTCTTTTCCTTTCTGTTTTTGAGTATTGACACAATTATGCCTCTGTTATGACTGTGTTTTTTATGGTTTTATTTAGTGTTTGTGCCAAGTAAAGCCTTTAGGATGATTCATAAGATGAGTAGAAACAACGCTGAATCTGAAATAGAAACTTTGCCTCCAGTGTGCGAATTTTCATTTTTTACTGGAACGTGATAATGAGCTGAAATTTTAACACAGTGTTGCTATACAAATTCTTTACGTTTTCCTAATTTTTCAGAATGTTTGGAGTTACAGAAGTATGGTTAGAGTACAGATTACTACAGACTGTTCTGTTTAAGACAGATTCTGTTTTTGTTGCATTGTGTGCTTATTTTGATGAATCTATGGTTTGTATTGAAGGGTATGAGCCATGGTAAAGTTAAAATACAGTAGGTATAATGCAATAATAAAATATGAATGGGTTTGCAACAGTACTTAAAGTAGTGATTTTCTTTATTATACTAACGGATCTCACGAAGGTTTTGTTGAGTTTTGTGTGATTGAAGTTTTCAAGTTTTGGGTGAGATCACGATGGATGAAGGAATAAGGAGTGAAAAGAGCCTACGCTTGGGGATGATACAGCACCCCCAAGATATATCCAAAGATAAACAAGCAACTAAGCTTGGGGATGCCCCGAGTGGCATACCCTCTTTCTTCTAACGACCATCGGTATTTTACTTGGAGCTATATTTTTATTCATCACATATCATGAGTTTTGCTTGGAGCGTCTTGTATCATTTGAGTCTTTGCTTGCTTTGCTTTTTAGTTTGTCATTAGTATTCTTTCTGGACACACCTATTTGAGAGAGCCAAAATTATGCTATGATTTGTTAGAATTACTCTATATGCTTCACTTAAATTCTTTGAGCTATGGATTTGCTCTAGTGCTTCACTTATATCTTTTTGAGCACGGTGTGCTTGGAATTTTTTTGTAGAAATACTCTCATGCTTCACTTAGATTAATTTTAGAGTTAGTAAATTTTGAAGAAATCCTCTCATGCTTCACTTATACTATTTTGAGAGATGAAACTTTTATGCTCATGTTCTTCACTTAAATTTGTTTGAGCTTGTCAAAAGCAATGGCAATATATGAAACTAGTCCCAAAGTGAAAGATATTCAAGAGGGATATAATAAAAACTTTCATGAAGATCATTGGACAAATTAAACTTGATTCCTTTTAATAGTTTTGAGACATGATGATAGTAATATGTGAGTCATGTTAGTGAGTAATTATGCTTTAGTAAGAATATTGGTGTTAAGGTTTGTTATTCCCTATGCAAGTATGGAAGTCAATAGTTATGCAATGAAATTACATCCTACTTATGGTGCATTATTCGGTGTTAGTTATGCTCAATGCTCGTTTATGTGAATTTTCGTTTCTTGGTTGGTTGCTTCTCAATCTATTTGCTAGCTTCCACTTGTACTAAGTAGAAATACTACTTGTGCATCCAAAATACGTAAACCCAGTTTTGCCTTATGAGTCCACCATACCTACCTATACGCGGTATTTCCTTGCCGTTCTAAGCAAATTTGTATGTGCCATCTCTAATTTTCAAAATGAATTTCCTTTTTGTGTGCTCGTACCGCTCATGAAACGGTAGGGGGTGTCCAATATTTTTGCATGCTAGATGCGTTATTCTCAAGATGAGTGTTTATTCACTTGTCATTACATGAGAGTACGGCGGTAATAGGGATGCCCAGTCCCGAAATGAAAAAGAAATTTTACTTTTTGTTGTCAAATAATAAATTCCTTGGACAGTGTTGGTATGGAAGGCAACCGTGGATACGGCCAGCCATGGATTGTGAAAGTATAGTGGAAAAAGGAATAAACTTTACTTTATGTTTGAGAACCGCCTATGATATATCTAGCATGGAAAGTATTGTGAACTACTTTGTCGTTTTCGTTGACAGGAAAGGCATGCCACTCAAAATATTTTTCTCTCTCAATTTAAACTTTGAGCTCTGGCACCTCTACAAATCCCTACTTCCCTCTTATAAAGCACCAACTAGGGGGCACTATGATCATACTTGAGCATTGGGTGTAGTTAATATTTGAGTGTGCTTCATGAATATGATTGAGCATGATGGGCTAGGGATAACTTTCTTTAGTGTTGATATTTTGAAAGACATGGTTGCTTGTTGGCATGCTTGAGTATTAAAGTCTTTATGTCAAAACTAGACTATTGCTTTGAACCATCTAAAAGTCCAAATGTCCATGCTAGAAAAGAAAAGATTATGTGATGAACATGTTAGGCAGCATTCCACATCAAAAATTCTGTTTTTATCATTTACCAACTTGAGGACGAGTAGGAATTAAGCTTGGTGATGCTGATATGTCTCCAACGTATCTATAATTTTTGCTTGTTCCATGCTGTTATATTATCAATCTTGGATGTTTTACAATCATTTTATAGCAACTTTATATCATTTTTTGGGACTAACCTATTGACATAGTGCCAAAGTGCCAGTTGCTGTTTTGCTTGTTTTTTACTTTGCAGAATATCAGTACCAAACGAAGCCCAAACACCGCGAAACTTTTTGGAGATATTTTTGGGCCAGGAGACATCCAGTGGGCCAAAGAAGTACTAGAGGCGAGGGTCGAGGAGACCACAACCCACCAGGGCGTGCCAGAGGCCCCTGGCGCGGCCTGGTGGATTGTGCCCTACTCTGGACACCTCTCCACCGCCTCTGATGCCTATAAATTCCCAAATATTCCAGAAACCCTAGAGGAGTCGACGAAAAACACATCCAGCCGCCGCAAGTTCCAGAACTGCGAGATCCAATCTAACACCATCATGGAGGGGTTCATCATCCTCATTGGTGCCTCTCCGATGATGGGTGAGTAGTCCACCATAGACCTATGTGTCCGTAGGCAGTAGCTAGATGGCTTCCTCTCTCTCTTTTGATTCTCAATGCAATGGTCTCTTGGAGATCTATTTGATGTAAACTTTTGTGGTGTGTTTGTTGGGATCCAATGAATTTTGAGTTCATGATCAGTTTCTATCAATGAATATTATTTGAGTCTTCTTTGATCTCTTATATGCATGATTACTTATAGCCTCGTATTTCTTCTTCGAATCTTTGGTTTAGTTAGGCCAACTAGATCGATTTTTCTTGCCATGGGAAGAGGTGCTTTGTGATGGGTTCGATCTTGCGGTGTCCTCTCCCAGTGACAGAAGGGGCAGCGAGGCACGCATGTATTGTTGCTATTAAGGATAACAAGATGGGGTTTATTCCTACATATAGACAAGATCTATTCATGTAGGAATAAACCCCATCTTGTTATCCTTAATAGCAACAATACATGCGTGCCTCGCTGCCCCTTCTGTCACTGGGAGAGGACACCGCAAGATCGAACCCATCACAAAGCACCTCTTCCCATGGCAAGAAAAATCGATCTAGTTGGCCTAACTAAACCAAAGATTCGAAGAAGAAATACGAGGCTATAAGTAATCATGCATATAAGAGATCAAAGAAGACTCAAATAATATTCATGGATAGAAACTGATCATGAACTCAAAATTCATCGGATCCCAACAAACATCCCAACAAACACAATGTAAAAGTTTACATCAAATAGATATCCAAGAAACCATTGTATTGAGAATCAAAAGAGAGAGAGTAGGCCATCTAGCTACTACCTACAGACCCGTAGGTCTATGGTGGACTACTCACGCATCATCGGAGAGGCACCAATGAGGATGATGAACCCCTCCGTGATGGTGTTAGATTGGATCTCGCGGTTCTGGAACTTGCGGCGGCTGGATGTGTTTTTGGTCGACTCCTCTAGGGTTTCTGGAATATTTGGGAATTTATAGGCATCAGAGGCGGTGGAGAGTCGTCCCGAGGAGGGCACAACCCACCAGGCCGCGCCAGGGGCCTCTGGCGCGCCCTGGTGGGTTGTGGTCTCCTTGACCCTCACCTCTGGTACTTCTTTGGCCCACTGGATGTCTTCTGGCCCAAAAAAATGTCCAAAAAGTTTCACGGTGTTTGGGCTTCGTTTGGTACTGATATTCTGCAAAGTAAAAAACAAGCAAAAACAGCAACTGGCACTTTGGCACTATATCAATAGGTTAGTCCCAAAAAATGATAGAAAGTTGCTATAAAATGATTGTAAAACATCCAAGATTTATAATATAACAACATGGAACAAGCAAAAAATTATAGATACGTTGGACACGTATCAAGCATCATTGAAATCATCATGCCTAGCTAAAAGGCTTTAAAGAAAAGCGTTTGTTGGGAGACAACCCAACACTTATCCTTTCTGTTTTTGTGTGTTCACATGATTAAGATCCTATAGTAATCATGTTTTGAGTCTTTTATTTCAATAATGTGCCAAGTAAATCCTTTGGGATCATATGGATGATAGTAGATTTGATCCTGTGCAAAAACTGAAACTTTTGCGTCAAGTGCAGAATTTCTCCGATTTTACTGGAACATATTTTTGATATGAATTTTTTTACACGGTATTGGTATACAAATTCCCCAGGATTCCTAATTTTTAATAATTTTTGGAGTTACAGAAGTATAGTCTCTCTACAGATCATTACATACTGTTCTGTTTTAGACAGATTATGTTTCTGCTTGCATAGTTTGCTTGTTTTGATGATGCTATGGATTGGGGGTATAAGCCATGGAGAAGTTAGAATACAATACCTACTAAATATGACTCAATTTATAACAGTACCTAAAGTTTATGATTTGCCTATTATACTAACGGATCTCACGAGGTTTCTGTTAAGTTTCGTGTGATTGAAGTTTTCAAGTTTTGGGTGAGATACTGATATGAGGAGAATAAGGAGCGTCAAGACCCTAATCTTGGGGATTCCCAAGGCACCCCCAAGGTAATATCCAAGGAAGACTCAAGCGCCCAAGCTTGGGAATGCCCCGGAAGGCATTCCCTCTTTCGTCTTTAACACTATCGGTATACCTTACTTGGAGCTATATTTTTATTCGTCACATAATATGTGTTTTGCTTGGAACATCATTTTATTTTATTGTCCTCTGGTAGATGTTATTTATAATCATGTTTTTCAATAAAAGGTTCCAAGAATTTCCTTAAGATGTCTCAATTGCATGTTTGATGTGTGACTGTGTAAAAACGGAAACTTTTGCTGTAGTGTTTGAATTTTCATATTTTATTAGAACATGGAAATTTTCTAAATTTTTTACAAAGTACTTTCATACAAATTATTTATCTTTTCCTAAATTTTCAGAATTTTTTGAGTTGCATAATTACACTTTTAAATGAATTTCTACACACTATTCTGTTTGGACAGATTGCTGTCATAGTTTTGTTATCTACTTATCCTAGAGTTTTCATGGCTTATATTGGTAGATATAAATTGTGGAAATGATAGTATACAATACCTAATGTTTGAAAATTATTATGCAACTTGTCTTGGCAGTACATGAAGTGTTGATTTATTTTTATATGTACTAACCTATATCACGAGTTCTTTTCAAATTTTATGTGGATGAAGTTTTTGAGACTTAGGTGAAACCGAGATATGAGAGGATTGAACAAGATACAAAAGCTCGAGCTTGGGGATGCCCAAGGCTCCCAAAGTAAATATTTCAATACGTCTCAAGCATCTAAGCTTGGGGATGCTACGCATCCCACCTCTCTTCGTCAACAATTATCGATTAGCCTATGATAATCATAAGTTTTTATTCGTTCACATGTGCTATTCTTGGTGCATCTTTTGTGTATATTTTTCCTTTTTATTATATGCACCATGCTGGTATGAGATAATCCTTGCTTATTTATAGAATGCTTCATGCGCTTCACTTAAATCTTTTGAGTATGGCTTTATAGAACCCTTCGTGTGCTTCACTTATATATTTTGAGCTTGGATATTGGTCTCTCTCTATTCATTGAAGAATGCTCTATGAACTTCACTTATATCTTTTTGAGAGTAATTTGATGATCACTCTTGTGCTTCACTTATATCCTACGAGAAAATTTTGAATTAATTGAATGTCATAAAATGTGAAATTATATATGCTTCATATGCTTGTCCCATGGGGAGTAGTGACTTCACATACTAAGAGTATAAGCAATAAAATTTATTGGAGGTTAGCAAACAAAGCATTGGTCACTTGAACAATTCATGAAAGAATATTGAAGGAAGAGAGATTTCACATATAAATATACTATCTTGGACATCTTCTATGATTGTGAGCCCCCATTAATTATTTTCAAACTTAATGAAGTAGTTGACGTTGGACAAGGAAGACAACGTAATGGTTATGTTTGTTTATATTCACACAGAAGTTATATCGTCATGGATCCTCTAACATGTGGTGCTTGCTTAGGAACTTTTGCTAGCCAAAAATTCATACTAAGTGGAGATACTACTTGTGCATCAAAAAAACCCTAAACCTAGTTTCTTTCCATGATAGTCCACCATATCTACCTATGGATTGAATAAGATCCTTGAAGTAAGTTTTCATCGGTGCAAAAAGCAATAAAAATTGCTCCTAAATATGTATGATCTTTTATTGGAAGGGAAAATAAGCTTTGTACGAACTTGTGATGGTGAAGAAATAAAAGCGACAGACTGCATAATAAAGGTTGCAATCACAGGGGGCAATATAAAGTGGCGTTCCTTTTCATTAAGAGATTACACATCCAAAATTAAAAACGCATGACAACTTGTGCTTCCGTCTGCGAAGGGCTTATCTTTTACTTTTATGTATTTACTTTTTAATATTTACTTTTATGCAAGAGTCAATAATATTCATCCCTATTCCGATCTATTAATTCTTTAGTTGGCAAGCATCATGTGGTGGGGAAAGATCCAGGCACATATATCCAGTTGGATATAGGTGATCATGATTCATTATTTTTGACATTATTGCTAAGATAAATAAGTTGGGAGGCGGAACATTAAGCCCCTATCTTCCTATGTGTTTGATTGAAACTGCTTGTTCTAAAAATATGCTTTGAGTGCCAGCAATCATGGAAAACTAAATGATAGTTGAGTATGTGGAATTTGCTAAATCAAAGCTCTTACATAGAGCCTTCCTGAAAATAAGATGAACTGTAATAGTTTGATGACTGAAAACATAGTTTGTTAGTTTTCAAGAAAGTTTACGGTCTATACTTTAACATGTGAATAGCTTGTTACTTGATCATGAGAAGTTCTATGAGAAAAGGGTTGTTGTTTACAATGCTAGAAAAAGTGATTGGAAGTAACATTGATCAAACCTATATACTATGCTAGCATTCACACCTCATAAATTATTTCTTCTATCATTTACCTACTCGAGGACGAGCAGGAATTAAGCTTGGGGATGCTGATACGTCTCCAATGTATCGATAATTTATGAAGTATTCATGCCATATTCACCTATGATTACAATAATTTTATATGGCTTTGATGCACTTTTTATGATTTAATTATAACTAACCCGGAGTGACGTTGTTTTCACCAGAATTATCGTGGTGTCGTTTTTTGTGCAGAAAATGAAAGTTCTCGAAATTGCCCGAAACTTGTTGGTGATTTTTTCTGAAACATATGAGAAACATATTGGAGCGAAGAACCATCGGAGGGGGCCACCAAGCGCACACAAGCTAAGTGGGCACGCCTGGGGGGGGGGGGTCAAAGGGCCCCGTTAGCTTGTGGGCCCCTCATAACTCCGTTTTAGGTGATTCCAACACCAAAAAAATCCTATAAATAGAGAAACCATCAGAAATTAACCTAGATTCTCCACTCTACCGCCGCAACTCTCTGTATCGAAGAAAAACCAATCTGTAGAGAAAACAGAGATAGATCCAATCTCGGAGGGGCTCTTGCCCCTCCGGGAGCCATGGAGGCTGATACGTCTCCGTCGTATCTACTTTTCCTAACGCTTTTGCTCTTGTTTTGGACTCTAATTTCCATGATTTGAATGAAACTAACCGGGACTGACCCTGTTTTCAGCAGAACTACCATGGTGTTGTTTTTAATCAGAAATAAAAGTTCTCGGAATTGGACGAAACTTTTCGGAGAATTATTTTACAATAAATAAAAAATACTGGAGCCAAGAACCACCGGAGGGGGTGCCCTAGCGGGGCACGATACACCAGGGCGCGCCACCTCCAGGTGCGCCCTGGTGGGTTGTGGTCACCTCGTGGCCCCCCTGACCCTAATTCCATCACTATAAATTCCTATTTTTGGAGAAAAAAGTAGAGAGGAAGTTTTATCGCGTTTCACGAGACGGAGCCGCCGCCACCTCCTGTTCTTCATCGGGAGGCCAGATCTGGAGTCCGTTTGGGGCTCCGGAGAGGGGAATCTTCGGTCTTCGTCATCACCAACCCTCCTTCATCGCCAATTCCATGATGCTCCCCACCGGGAGTGAGTAATTCCTTCGTAGGCTCGCTGGTCGGTGAGGAGTTGGATGAGATTCCTCATGTAATCGAGTTAGTTTTGTTAGGGCATGATCCCTAGTATCCACTATGTTCTGAGATTGATGTTGCTATGACTTTGCCATGCTTAATGCTTGTCACTAGGGCCCGAGTGCCATGATTTCAGATCTGAACCATTTATGTTATCACCATTATATCTATGTTCTTGATTCGATCTTGCTAGTCATATGCACCTGCTATGTGTTATGATCCGTAAACCCCGGGGTGACAATAATCGGGATACTTTCCGGTGATGACCGTAGTTTGAGGCGTTCATGTATTCACTACGTGTTAATGCTTTGTTCCGGTTCTCTATTAAAAGGAGGCCTTAATATCCCTTAGTTTCCTTATGGACCCCGCTGCCACGGGAGGGTAGGACAAAAGATGTCATGCAAGTTCTTTTCCATAAGCATGTATGACTATTTACGGAATACATGCCTACATTATATTTATGAACTGGAGCTAGTTCTGTGTCGCCCAAGGTTATGACTGTTATATGATGAATATCATCCAACGAATTCACCGATCCAATGCCTATGAGTTTTCCACATATTGTTCTTGCTAAGTTACTATTGCTATTGCTACTATTCCAACTGCTACCAAATCATTGCTATCACTGTTACCATTACTGTTATTGTTACTACTGCTATCAAAACTATCATATTACTGTGCTACTGATCACTCTGCTGCAGATATTTAATCTCCAGGTGTGGTTGAATTGACAACTCAACTGCTAATACTTGCAAATATTCTTTGGCTCCCCTTGTGTCGAATCTATAAATTTGGGTTGAATACTCTACCCTCGAAAACTGTTGCGATCCCCTATACTTGTGGGTTATCAAGACCTTTTTCTGGCACCGTTGCCGAGGAACATAGCTATATTTGTCGAGTCACTTGGGATTTATATCAATTGATCACTATGAAGAATCTGAAGGATACAAGAACCAAGATTTTTTCCTCTAAGACGAGGGGAGGTAAGTAATTGCCATCTAGCTCTGTACTTGATTCACCTTCGGTTATGAGTAGGCTTGCAACACCACCACATGCTATTAATCCTGATGTGTCGCAAGTTATTGATGATTCTACTTCTTCTACGAATGATGCTTATGATGATGCTAGTACCATGCTTGATGATAATGTGCCACTAGGTGAATTCCTTGATGAACAAATTGCTAGAGCTAAAGAGAATGAAATTATTGAAACTGATGAGATTACTGAAAATGATGAAGTCCTTGAAACTGAGAACTATGAAACACCTATTAGACCTAGCTCTCCTAGATTTGAATTGCCTAAGATACCCGAGGGTTATGTTATGGATGAGGAGATAGCTAGAGACATCCTTGCTTGTAAGGATAGAGATGATCTTAAGAAATTATTATGCAAGTATAAAGAAAAGACTTTGAATGCTAGAATAAAATGTGATCCTAAGTTTGCTACTTCACCTATCTTTGTTACTGATAAGGATTATGAATTCTCTGTCAACCCAGAGTTAATTACTTTGGTTGAATCTGATCCTTTTCATGGCTATGAAACTAAAACTATAGTGGCACATCTTACTAAGTTGAATGATATAGCCACCCTTTTTGCTCATGATGAGAAGATTCGCTACTACTATATTCTCAAATTATTTCCGTTCTCATTAAAGGTTGATGCTAAGATATGGTACAATATTCTTGCTTCTGGTTGTGTGCGTAGTCCCCAGGATATGATTTACTACTTCTCTGAAAAATATTTTCTTGCTCATAAGAAACAAGCTGCCTTACAGGAAATATTTAAATTTGTGCAAATTGAAGAAGAGAGTCTCCCACAAGCTTGGGGGAGGCTTCTCCAATTGCTTAATGCTTTGCCTAATCACCCTCTTAAGAAAAATGAAATACTTGATATCTTCTATAATGGACTAACTGATGCTTCTAGGGACTTCCTAGATAGTTGTGCTGGTTGTGTTTTCAGGGAACGAGCTGTTGAACAAGCTGAGGAGCTATTGAATAATATATTGAAGAATTATGATGATTAGACTCTCCCTGAACCACCACCTAAACCCACTCCGAAGAAGAGGGGTATCTTATTTCTCAGTACTGAATATATGCAGGAGGCAAAGAAATGTATGAAGGAAAAAGGTATTAAAGCTAAGGATGTTAAGAATTTATCACCTATTGAAGAAATACATGGCCTTGACACACCACAACCTCAACAGGTGGTAGAGGTAAATTCTTTATTAAAGTTTGGTGAAGGTGATATCCCTTACAATAAACATCCTAGTTAATGCTTATATGAGTTTGACAACTACATTAGGAAGCAAGATCACTTCAATGCAAATGTTCTGAAACAATTGAAATATGATTCTGACATGATTGCTCGCTTGAGTGACTTGTTATTTAGAATCAGTAATGATGTTAGAGGTGTAGGAAAACATGCCTCTATGGTTCAAACCCAGTTAGAACAAGTTGCTAAATCTCAAAGAGAATTGCTTAATGAAATGAATAATAATATGAATGATTTTTCTACTAGAGTAGTAACTAGAGGAGGTAAAATGACTCGGGAACCACTTTATCCTGAAAGACACCCTAAAAGAATTGAACAAGACTCTCAGAGAATTAACACTGATGCACCTAGTCCTTCTAAAAAGGAAAAGAAAAAGAAAAAGAAAAATGATAGGACTTTGCATACCTCTAGTGAACCTGAGATAGAAAAACCTCCTAATAATAATGATGTCTCTATTTCTGATGCTGAAACTCAGTCTGGTAATGAACATTCACCTAGTGATAATGAAAATGATAATGATGATGCTCATGAAGATACTCAACCAAACAATGATAAAGAACCAAATAATGATGTTGAAATAGAACCTGCTGTTGATCTTGATAACCCACAACCTAAAAATAAATGATATGATAAAAGAGACTTTGTGGCTAGGAAACATGGTAAAGAAAGAGAGCCATGGGTTCAGAAACACATGCCTTTTCCACCGAAACCATCTAAGAAAAAGGATGATGAAGAATTTGAACGCTTTGCTAAAATGATTAGGCCAGTCTTTTTGCGTACCCGCTTAACTGCTATTTTAAAGATGGCCCCTTATGCAAAATACATGAAAGACATCATCACTAATAAAAGTAAGATACCTGAAGCTGAAATATCCACCATGCTTGCTAATTATTCTTTTAAGGATGGAGTACCTAAAAAACTTGGAGATCCTGGAATATAAAAGACTTGATTTGAATAAACTCACACCTACTGAAATATCATTGCAAATGGCTGAGAAATCAACTGCCATACCTATCGATATTTGTGAGGATGTTCCCGTTGTTGTTGCAAATGTTACTATCTTAACAGACTTTGTTATTCTTGATATACCCAAGGACGACAACATGTCGATTATCCTTGGTAGACCCTTTTTGAATACTGCAGGGGCTGTTATTGATTGCAATAAAAGCAAAGTCACTTTTCCTATCAATGGTAATGAGCATACGGTGCACTTTCCGAAGAAACAATTCCAAGTGAATGGTATAAATGTTATTGAGAAATCTCCGACACTCACTATTGGAAGTTTTCAACTACCTCTACATATTGCCAAAAATAAATATGACATACTTATTGTTGGGGATATGCATAGCCCCGTTGAGGTAATGATACGTCTCCAACCTATCAATAATTTTTGCTTGTTCCATGCTGTTATATTATCATTCTTGGATGTTTTCCAATCACTTTATAGCAACTTTATATCATTTTTTGGGACTAACCTATTGACATAGTGCCAAAGTGCCAGTTGTTGTTTTTGCTTGTTTTTTACTTCGCAGAATATCAATACCAAACAGAGTCCAATCGCGACGAAACTTTTTGGAGATTTTTTCGGGCCAGAAGACATCCAGTGGGCCAAAGAAGTGCCAGAGGAGAGGGTCGAGGAGACCACAACCCACCAGGGCGCGCCAGAGGCCCCGGGCGCGCCCTGATGGGTTGTGCCCTCCTCGGGACCCCTCTCCACCGCCTCTGACGCCTATAAATTCCCAAATATTCCAGAAACCCTAGAGGAGTCGACGAAAAACACATCGAGCCACCGCAAGTTCCAAAACCGCGAGATCCAATCTAACACCATCACGGAGGGGTTCATCATCCTCATTGGCGCCTCTCCGATGATGCGTGAGTAGTCCACCATAGACCTACGGGTCCGTAGGCAGTAGCTAGATGGCTTCCTCTCTCTCTTTTGATTCTCAATACAATGGTTTCTTGGAGATCTACTTGATGTAAACTTTTGCGGTGTGTTTGTTGGGATCCGATGAATTTTGAGTTCATGATCAGTTTCTATCCATGAATATTATTTGAGTCTTCTTTGATCTCTTATATGCATGATTACTTATAGCCTCATATTTCTTCTTCGAATCTTTGGTTTAGTTAGGCCAACTAGATCGATTTTTCTTGCCATGGGAAGAGGTGCTTTGTGATGGGTTCGATCTTGCGGTCCCCTCTCCCAGTGACAGAAGGGGCAGCGAGGCACGCATCTATCGGTGCTATTAAGGATAACAAGATGGGGTCTATTCCTACATGAATAGATCTTGTCTACATCATGTCACCATTCTTATTCCACTACTCCGTTTTCCCATGAACTTAATACACTAGATGCATGCAGGATAGCGGTCGATGTGTGGAGTAATAGTAGTAGATGCAGAATCGTTTCGGTCTACTAATCTTGGACATGATGCCTATATAATGATCATCGCCTTGGATATCGTCATGATTATTTGATCTTCTATCAATTGCCCAACAATAATTTGTTCACCCACCGTGTGCTATACTCATGAGAGAAGCCACTAGTGAAACCTATGGCCCCCGGGTCTACTTTTCCAACATATTGCTTTCCGATCTATCTTTTTGCCGCTTTTATTTTCAGATCTATTATTCCAAAAAACCAAAAATACCTTGCTGCACTTTTTATTTGCCCTTTTTATTTTGTGTTCTTGAGAGATCTCTCTCTCCAATCTATCACTACCTAATCTATCTTTTTACCGTAGAGAGATTGACAACCTCTCTTTCGCGTCGGGTTGCAAGTATTTGTTCTTTGTGTGCAGGTGCTGTTTACGTAGTGGTGGTGATCCTCCTACTGGTTCGATACCTTGGTTTCATAACTGAGGGAAATACTTACCGTTTATGTGCTGCATCATCCCTTCCTCTAACTTAGCGATTTACGAAAATTCTTCGGTTTCATGTGTCGGGGGGATTACCCCCGGGTAGGCTCAAGGAGACGACTCAACATTTTAAAACATAGGGGGAGTCACTCCCGGTACGCCAAGCCCCACGAATCAACAAGACAGTCGAAGAAGCGAAAACAGAAGACAAAGTTGCGACCCGGCCGGCAGGCTGCTCCTGGCCGGTTGCAGGCTGCAGGCTACTCCTAGCTGGCTGCGGGCTGCTGGCTGCACCTGGCTGGCTGGAGGCTGCCGGCTGGAGGCTGCTGGCTGCGCCTGGCTAGCTGCTGGCTGGCGGCTGGCGGCTGCACCTGGCTGGCTGGAGGCTGCCGGCTGGAGGCTGCTGGCTGCCGGCTGGAGGCTGCTCCTGGCTGGCTACCGGCTGGAGGCTGCTGGCTGCACCTGGCTGGCTGGAGGCTGCCGGCTGGAGGCTGCTGGCTGTCGGCTGGAGGCTGCTGGCTGCCGGCTGGAGGCTGCTCCTGGCTGGCTACCGGCTGGAGGCTGCTGGCTGCACTTGGCCGGCTGGAGGCTGCCGGCTGGAGGCTGCCCACTGCGGCCCAACGAAGTCAGCTCCAGGCGTCCCATCGGACAAGAGCAGAGGACACTGTAGCTGACAGACTGCAGAGTCAGCCACCCCGCTACAGTCCGGCACTGTTGGCGAACAGTGCCTCACTGTGCACCCGTCATGCGTCACTTCACTGCGCTCCAATAGTGATGCACTATAGCTTGCATCATGGGTCACTTCACAGGTCACCTCCAACAGTGTAGTTAGGCCATGTGGGCCACCCCTTGTCCCCTGGGCCTCCCTATATAAGAGGCACTAGGGGAGCTCACCAGCGGGGGGCCTCCTCTCATTCTCTCATCCCTCTCCCATTCTCTCATTCTCACACATGTGAGACCACGGAAAGGAGCAGCCAGCTCCCTCTTCCTCCTCAAACACAGCTCCAGGAGCAACCCTGTACTGCGAATACACATCATATACAGACATGCATGAGTAGGGGTATTATCTCTCCGGAGAGCCCCGAACCTGGGTAAACTACCGCGTGCTGTCGCCCTATCCCGTCCCGGATCTCCACTGCAGCCTTGCTCTCACCTCTTAAGCCATCCCCTGGCATCTGCCGTCTCGGGGCACCCCCCATGAGAAAACGACGACAGTTGGCGCCCACCGTGGGGCTCGCTGCTGTCGCCACCATCTCTCCGGCAGCGCTCGGGGGCCTGACATCGACACGGCCCCGAGGCGGCGCGTCCTCATTGCCGGCCTCGCCCTCTTCGTCATCAGCGCTGTGACATCGCCGTCATCCCTCCGGCGGCGCTCGGGGGCTCGACGTCAACACGCCCCCGGGCGCTCGCGCCTGCGCCGGTCGCATCCTCACCACCGGCCTCGGCGTCGTCCGTCTCCACCATCGAATCCCCGACGCCGCTGCCACGGGCGCTGCGGCTCAGACTGGGGCAGCAGGGGCTGTTGCTGCGTGCATCCGTCCTCGCCACTGCGGGTCGCCCTGCTCCTCGCCACCACCTGCTGCCGCTCCCGGCGGCGCCTCCGCACGCCCTCTGTTGCGCCGTGCTGCCGGCTCGCCGCCGCCACCGGCCGCTGCCACCTCCGCGCGCTTAGCCGGCCCCGGCTCCGCCCACGGCCGCCGCCCCATCGCAACCTCTCCTCCTGCACCCGAGCCTCAAAATCGCCGGCGCACGGCGCGGCATCCTCACCGGCTTCGACCGCGTGCTTGGCAGGTCTCGCGCCCGTCTGCACCTAGGCACCCCGCGTGCCCGTGTCGCTTCGCCTCGCTAGCATCGCACCCCACCGTGTCACCTCCTCCGCCTGCCCTTGCGCGCCCCTGGCCGGCTCCCGCTCGTCGCCCCGCCGCCTGCTGTTGCCTCGCCCGGTTTCTCGTGCCGCGCTGCCGTGTGCCTCGCCCTGCTTGCGAGCCGGCTCCGCCGCGCCTCTCCAGCCCGCGCTCGCACCAGGGCGGATCGCCTGCTCCGCGGCCGGGCGCCCCCAGCCGGATCCCGTCCCACCCACAGCGCTCCGCCCGTCGCCTCCGCCTGCTCCGCGCGCTGGCTTCGCCTGCGGCCCGCCTGCCTGCTGCGCCTGCCCCGGCTCCCAGCCTCCGGCCGCACCCGCACCCACGCCTGGAGCCGCGTCCGGCTCCGTGCGCCTCCCGCCTCGCTCCTCCTCCCGTTCCGGCCCGGCACCGCTGTTCCGGCTGCGTTGGCGGCGGCTCCCCGTCACCGCGCACCCGCCGGCTCACCCCCCGTCGCGCTGGCCGGCTCCGGCGCTCTCACCGTCCACCCCTACTCCCTCTTGCGTGCCCGGACCCACCTCCGGCGCCTCAGCCAGCGGTCCTCGCACCGCCTGGCCGCACCCGGCACCGCTCCGGCTCATGCTCGCCCCGCGCGCCCTGCCCGTCGGCTCCCGCGGCGCGTATCGCGGCCAGCTACGCCATGCGCCGTCGGCAGCCGGCTGCATCTCATCTCCCGCCTGCAGCCGCTCTGTCCGGGCCGGCATGCCCGATCGTCTGCGCCGGCTGCGCCCCCAGGCGCCCTGCTCCCGGCTGCCCACGAGGTAATAAAAAAACGGAGGTGGGGCTGGCTGGAGGAAAGAAAGAAGAGGCCGTCTGGCCAAAAAAAGAAGAAGAAGACCCGCCGGGCCCTGCTTGCCTACGTCGTCGCCCGGCCGGCAGGGCTGCCCGCCTACTTCAACATCGGGCCGGCTGGAGAGCCGGCCCGGCTGCCGGCCTGCTTCAACGCTGATCGGTCGGGCCTGCCCGGCCGGCACCCCCATCGACCGCCCCGGAGGCTACACCCAGCGGGCGACACCCAGCGGGTGCGGCCGGCGCGCCCCGTCGGTAAAAAGCCGCGCCAGCTGAAGGCCGACAGCCGGCTACCTTCGACAACGCCCGCCTCTCCTACGCAAAAATCAATGAACCTCCTCGCCCGGAGGCTCGGAGGCTACTCCCGGCAGGGCCCCGCGCCCGTCAGCCGGCGGACTCCACGTCCGCCCTCGGCTGCGCCTTGCGCTCATCAGCCGGCGGACCCCGCGTCCGCCCTCGGCAGGGCTCCGCGTCGTTCAGCCGACGGACCCCGCATCCGTCCTCGGCAGGGCTCCGCGCCTTTCAGCCGGCGGACCCCGCGTCCGCCCTCGGCAGGGCCGCACGCCCATCAGCCGACGGACCCCGCGTCCGCGCCCGGCAGCGCCTCGCGCTCGACAGCCGGCGGACCCTGCGTTCGCCCGCGGCTGGGCTCCGCGCCCATCAGCCAGCGGACCCCGCGTTCGTGCCCGACATCCCTGATGCCACCGTCTGCTCCAGCAACAGCAAAGACCCTCCGCCCGACTCTTCGAGTCGCCCGGAGGCTCAGAGGCTACACCCAGCGGATCCGCTAGCGCGCCCCCACTGGAAACAGCCAGCCGGTGGACTCCGCGTCCACACCTGGCAGGGCCCCGCGCCCATCAGTCGGCGGATTCCGCGCCTGCGCCAGACATCCCCGACGCCACCGTCTACTTCAGCAAGGACTGCGCGTCCGCATCCGGCAGTGGCTCGCGACCATCCGCCGACGGACTCCGCGTCCTCGACCGGCAGCGCCTCGCACCCATGAGCCGACGGGCTCCAAGTCCGCGCCCGGCGGCGCCTCACGCGCATCAGTCGGACCACGTCGGCTGCGAGCCGCACTGGCCGACATCGACAAAAACCGCCTCGCCGGCACCAAAAAGCAATGTGAGATCTCCACCCTGATATCCTTGCAGCGTACACACAAACGGATACCCCGAGCGATCCTCGGGTTCCATCCACGCATTTGTTTCTACTACTTTACTGTTCACCCTGGCGCCAGCTAGCCTCGGCCCGGGGGTTGACCGTTTGGCCCGATACGTTCATACCCATAGAAGGCTTAGTAGCGTGTACGGTACCAAGGCCCACTCTTTGTCTCAGCTACAGCTCGCACCGCGACTGTCCAGCTAGCGAGAGCACAAGCTGGAGGTCACCACACGCGAAAAGCGTCTAAGGAGAAAACGGCTTGGGCGATCTGGTTGTTTCATTTATGAGTATCTGCTCGGTCGAGTCTGCTCCCAGAGTCCGAGCCCATCAGTCGGCGGACCCCGCTCCCATGCCCGACATCCTACACGCCACCGTATGCTTCCGCAACAGCAATGACCCTCCGCCTGACTCTTCGAGTCGCCCGGAGGCTCGGAGGCTACACCCAGCGGGTGCGCTGGCGCGCCCCCACTGGAAGGAAGCTGCGCCGTCCCCGGCCCGCAATCAACCGTCATCGACATCTTCTGCAACAACAACAACAACGGCGAAAACCCTCCGCCCGACTCTCCAAGTCACCCGGAGGCTACTGTCGGGGGGATTACCCCCGGGTAGGCTCAAGGAGACGACTCAACATTTTAAAACATAGGGGGAGTCACTCCCAGTATGCCAAGCACCACGAATCAACAAGACAGTCGAAGAAGCGAAAACAGAAGACAAAGTTGCAACCCAGCCGGCTGGCTGCTCCTGGCCGGTTGCAGGCTGCAGGCTACTCCTGGCTGGCTGTGAGCTGCTGGCTGCACCTGGCTGGCTGGAGGCTGGAGGCTGCTGGCTGCGCTTGGCTGGCTGGAGGCTGCCGGCTGGCGGCTGCACCTGGCTGTCTGGAGGCTGCCGGCTGAAGGCTGCTCCTGGCTGGCTGCCGGCTGGAGGCTGCTGGCTGCACCTGGCTGGCTGGAGGCTGCCGGCTGGAGGCTGCGGGCTGCCGGCTGCTCCTGGCTCGCTGCCGGCTGGAGGCTGCTGATTGCACCTGGCTGGCTAGAGGCTGCCGGCTGGAGGCTGCTCCTGGCTGGCTGCTGGCTGGAGGCTGCTAGCTGCACCTGGCTGGCTGGAGGCTGCCGACTGCGGCCCGACGAAGTCAGCTCCAGGCGTCCCATCGGACATGAGCAGAGGACACTGTAGCTGACAGACTGCAGAGTCAGCCACCCCGCTACAGTCCAGCACTGTTGGTGAACAGTGCCTCACTGTGCACCCGTCATGCGTCACTTCACTGCGCTCCAATAGTGATGCACTGTAGCCTGCATCATGGGTCACTTCACAGGTCACCTCCAACAGTGTAGTTAGGCCATGTGGGCCACCCCTTGTCCCCTGGGCCTCCCTATATAAGAGGAACCAGGGGAGCTCACCAGCGGGGGGGGGGGGGGGGCTCCTCTCATTCTCTCATCCCTCTCCCATTCTCTCATTCTCACACACGTGAGACCACGGAAAGGAGCAGCCAGCTCCCTCTTCCTCCTCAAACACAGCTCCAGGAGCAACCCTGTACTGCGAATACACATCACATACAGACATGCAGGAGTAGGGGTATTATCTCTCCGGAGAGCCCCGAACCTGGGTAAACCACCGCGTGCTGTCGCCCTATCCCGTCCCGGATCTCCACTGCAGCCTTGCTCTCACCTCTTAAGCCATCCCCTGGCATCTGCCGTCTCGGGGCACCCCCCGTGAGAAAACGACAACATCATGCTAATCGAAAGTGGTTGTTAATAAGACTTGATGAACCTTATTAATGGATCATTTTTGAGAGGTATGAAGTTGATGAATCTAGTAGGCACAACCTTCTGCTCCCACCTTTTGTTTTCTATTCTTCTTAGTCATATAAAATAAAATGCCATGTTTATCCTGTTTTCTGATTTCTCCGTGCAATAAAAATGCCCAAAAATAAAAGTCCTCAGAATGTCCTGAAAATTTAACATGATTTTTTTCTGAATATTTCTGAACTTCTGGTGCAAATAACATCAGAGGGGGGTGCACCTGGTGTCCACGAGACACCAGGGCACGCCAGCAACCCCAGGCGTGCCCTGGTGGGTTGTGGTCCCTGAGGGAGTCCCGGACTAAGGGGTCCTCGGGCCACCAGCCCAACTCTCGATAGGCCGGTTCGACGGGCCATTCTCTGAAGAAGGGCCGGATACATCAAGACTCCACGATCCAGAAGGAAACCCCGAAGGCGCGTCGTGCACTCCAAGTCAAGATGAGGAAATCGCCATCTCCATCCTCGGGAGGAGGCCCACCATGTATAAACCCTAGTCCCCCCCGGTGTCTATATAAACCGGGAGGGTTTTAGATCATAGGACACAGAAACTCATCTAGGGTTTTAGCTAGACGATCTCGAGGTAGATCAACTCTGTAACCTTCATATCATCAATATAATCAAGCAGGACGTAGGGTTTTACCTCCATAGGAGGGCCCGAACCTGGGTAAACATCGTCTCCTTCGTCCCTTTGTTACCATCGATCCTAGTCTCACAGCTCGGGACCCCCTACCCGAGATCCGTCGGTTTTGACACCGACATTGGTGCTTTCATTGAGAGTTCCGCTGTGATCACCCAGGGAGTCGATGGCTCGCATCTTCATCAACGAAGAGGTCCGCAGCATGGACTCTTTTGTCCCTGGACAGATCTTCGCCTTCGGCAGCATCGTGCTGCACGCTGACCCGACCGGCCACCTTGGCCGGGTCGGAAGTTTCGCCCCTGATCAAGAAGTCAGATTCGGGACCTTAGAGTTCTCCGTGGACCCTCGGGGCGATCTCTTGCTCACCGGGCTCGCAGTCTCACCTGACGCGCCCGAGGACTCCGAGGCCTTAACCTCGGACGTCGTTTTCAATCCCGCTCGCGGGGCCAATCCCGGTGATGATCTGGATTTAAGTCCAGATCCGGCTATAGCACCAGATCGCCGAACACCAACTCCTGCCGAATACACTTCTCGTGCGGACGCGGCGGAGGTTAACTCCGAACACGCCGGGCAGGTTGACCCGATTGAGCTTTCGACGCTCTGCGAAGCTCTAGGTCGGATCTCCTTGACAAAAACTATCGATGACCCGATCCCGATCCATGCTCAGATCGGTCTTGAGGCGGGTCAAGAGGGATTTTTCGTCCCACCCACCACCCACTTAGTAGCCACTATCGAAGACTTAACCGATATGTTGGACTACGCCTCCGAGGAGGCAGAAGACATGGAGGAGGAAGATTGCGTTCCCACTCCCGTCAACACCGGGCGATGGACCGCCACCTCCACCTACGACATCTACATGGTGGATACGCCATCCGGTAACGGCGAGCGCACGCCTGCTAACAATGGCGATGACTCAGGTGAGGCGACGTCAAGGCGCCGGAAACCACGTAAGCGGTCAAAGACAAAAAAGGGGAGGGAAGCTATTACCGGCACCGGGGAAAACGATACCCCGGAAGACCTCGGCGATCCCGATATCCCCGAGTATCCGCTGGAGGACCAGGAAAGGCCGGAAGACCAGCGCGACCCTGAAGATCCGAACGACTTCGAGGATGACAACTACCTCCCCCCTGTAGAGGAGGAGGATAGCCC
This sequence comes from Elymus sibiricus, assembly GCA_039707655.1. Lineage (NCBI taxonomy): Eukaryota > Viridiplantae > Streptophyta > Magnoliopsida > Poales > Poaceae > Elymus > Elymus sibiricus. The sequence continues at coordinate 77,970,900 of CM077663.1, read as the reverse complement.
GAACGACGAGGACATGATTGTCCCCGAGACCATCGAGGATCAGGAACGGTTCAGGCAACAGCTTCTAGCCACTACCCGGAGCCTAAAGGCAAAAGCGCGGCAACTCAAGGCCGAACAAGACACCCTCAACGACAGATGGACAAGCGTTCTATCAGCCGAGGAAGAACACGGCGCCGGTCTATGGGACCAACCCAAGAGTTACCCCCGCCGGCGGCTACTGCCACAATTCGATGACGAGCTCCCCAATACGCCGTCCCCCAAGCACACTCCATACGACCAGCCGGACCGCCCTCCTCGAGGACGTGATAGGACGGCTGGCGAGGCAGGTTATAGGCCGGCGATACCCCGCAGAAGGGGAAAGGAGCCAATGGAGCCCAACAACAGGTATGACCTGCGACGCGACCTGGATGATAGAACAGGCCGCACGAGATCCATCTACGGATCGAGAGGGTATTCCCCTGGTAGAAGGGACGAGTACCGGCCCTGGCGCGACCGAACCAACAGAGTTCGGGACCAAAACCAGGCCAGATCAGACGCTGATCACCGGCGCGATATAGCACGGGTCAGAGGCGCTGCCCACCCGCTCTGCTTTACTGACGAGGTAATGCAGCATCAGTTCCCAGAAGGGCTTAAACCCGTAAACATCGAACAATACGACGGAACAACTGACCCAGCAGTGTGGATCGAGGATTTCCTCCTCCACATTCACATGGCACGAGGAGACGACCTCCACGCCATCAAGTACCTACCCCTTAAACTTAAGGGGCCAGCTCGGCACTGGTTAAACAGTCTCCCCAAAAACTCTATCGGGTGCTGGGAGGACCTCGATGATGCATTCTGATCTAACTTCCAGGGCACCTATGTACGGCCCCCGGACTCTTCCGACCTAAGCAATGTCGTGCAAAAAGCAGGAGAGTCCGCTCGACAATTCTGGAACCGGTTCTTGACCAAGAAAAACCAGATCATCGATTGCCCAGATGCCGAGGCTATAGCCTCTTTCAGGCACAATATTCGGGACGAGTGGCTGGCTCGCCATCTCGGCCAGGATAAGCCCAGGACCATGTCCGCCCTCACATCGCTCATGACCCGCTTTTGCGCGGGCGAGGATAACTGGCTAGCAAGGCGAAGCCACAACCCCGAAGACCCCGGTACTTCCGAAGTCTGGGATGGAAACGGGAAACCACGACGTAACAAAAACAAACGACGGCACAACACTAGCGACGCCGATGAAACGGCCATTAACGCCGGTTTCCGCAACCCAAGATGCGGGCAGCGGAAGAAGCCTCCTAAAGGCAACCGCGACGGACCCACCCCGCTGGACAAGATCATGGAGAGGCCTTGCCAAATCCATGGCACTCCGGACAAGCCCGCCAACCACACCAACCGTAACTGTTGGGTGTTTAAACAGGCCAGCAAACTCGTAGCCGAGGACCAGGGCAAAGGCCCACGCAGCGAGGACGACGAGGAGCGGTCCGAGCAATGGAGGCCAGAAGAAATTCCCTCCAGAAGTAAAAACGGTGAACATGATATACGCCACTCATATACCTAAAAAGGAGAGGAAGCGCGCCCTTCGAGAGGTCTACGCCATAGAGCCTGTAGCCCCGAAGTTTAACCCATGGTCGGCCTACCCGATCACTTTTGATTGACGAGATCACCCGACCAGTATCCGTCATGGAGGTTCGGCGGCCCTCGTCCTAGACCCCATTATCGATGGGTATCACCTCACTAAAGTCCTAATGGACGGAGGAAGTAGCCTCAATCTAATCTACTCAGATACGGTGAAAAAGATGGGCATAGATCCGTCAAGGATAAAGCCTAGCAACACTACCTTTAAAGGAGTGATCCCAGGTGTCGAAGCCCGGTGCACAGGCTCTGTTAGCCTGGAAGTAGTGTTCGGCTCGCCCGACAACTTCCGCAGCGAGGAATTGATCTTCGACATCGTCCCCTTCCGCAGCGGCTATCACGCCCTGCTCGGCCGAACAACGTTCGCTCGCTTTAACGACGTCCCACATTAAGCATACCTCAAGCTGAAGATGCCTGGTCCCAAGGGGGTCATCACCGTCAACGGCAACACAGAGCGTTCCCTCCGAACTGAGGAGCATGCATTGGCCCTGGCGGACGAATTCCATTATGAGGACGGTCGGCAAACACCCAAGTCGGCCGCAAAGGCCCGTAAAGTCGACAAACGAGTTCGGTTTCAATCCGAACTCCCAGACTCTTCTGGTCCCCGGAAATAGGGGTACGCCTCCCATTGCACAGCCCTAACGACCGCCAAACACGTGTCAAAAAGGCACAACTTCGTGCTCAAGATCCCATGGGCAGCAATGGGGAGCAACCTTGAAGTGGTAAGTGTTCGGCTGGACCGACCAATACCAATACACGTCCTCGGACAAAACACAGGTACCATCAAGGACCTGTTAAAAAGCGTAAAGCTCATCGATACTTCGGCGACTTCTCAAGACCTTCTTCCCAAGGTCCACTCGGCGGCAGCATCACTCTTAACGGGATGCAACCCTCATAGAGGAACATTAACGAACAGGCGACAAGGCACATCGAAGACGTCACGTCATCAATCGAAGATTCTTGGTACAGCCTCCCCTCTGTAAATTTTATATTTCATCTACCTGTAAACAGTTGCCTCGGCAATCCAAGTTATGAGAATTATTGAGCGAGTACAAAACAATTACATTTGGCTACTTCTTTGTCTTTTATACATTCTCTGTTCTTATCTTGGTCACGCTTCTTGCGAAAACTGTTCGGTATATATTATGATGCAACCGGTTTACAGACCGGGGGCTCGAATTTAAAATCGCCTTGAACGTCACCTCAGTCCAACTGGTTGTGTGTTCGGCATCTTGGGTTTTGCTTTATATGCATCGGATCCGAACTATGTCTTGGGTCAATAGTTGGGTTGCCCGGCTCCTGTGCTTGCCCTCTTACGTTCCGCTCGTTCGGCTAAAAGGGCAAAGCGAGAACCACTGCGATTGTGCTTCCAGCTCGTCTGGTCAAGCACCTCAGGGGAGAAAGCCGAAAACTGACCATCATAGTAAGCGAGAACCGGTCTGCGAACCCGAGCATAAGTGTCATACTTAAACGATCGATAGAGGTTCTTCCGTGTTATACGAGGGGTTTTGTTCTTGTACAAACCATGTGATGCGGGCTTTGGCCCCGAACATCACACTGGGGGCTGGTTATCAACCCCCCGCATTTTTCTACACTCCCACGGCTAAGTGAAAGCGATAGAGCACCATAGTACGATTGCCTTGTCTCGCTCGCACTACCGCCTTCGGGCGCCGATACTTCGGCTAAGGGTAAAAAGTGCGGATACAGGGACACCCCGCACAGTATCTACGTGGGGGCCGAAGCCGACGACTCGCTGCTTTCAGATGAACCGGTCACATAGGAGTATGAATAAACATAAAAACTACTTATAAGACATGATAAACCATGCAACATTAATCGTAAAGCATTAAAGTCTTCGGACATATTACACCGCGCTCATTCATATAAAACATCCTTGGAGCACTGAGCCTCTATCGCCCGAGCACCCTCCATTACATGGGGGAAGTACAGCTCAGGGCACCTATGACTCTTGTCAGGAGGCGGAGATGCGGTAGCCATCTTGATCGGCTGGAGCTTTGGCCAGTGCACCATGGTCATTGCAAAGGCCATCCGCGCGCCCTCGATGCATGTAGAGTGCTTCAGCACTTCAACCCGAGGCGCCGCATCACATAGCCTCTGCACCAGGTCGAAATAGCTTCTCGGCAATGGCTCATCGGGCCACAGGCGGATGCAGAGGTCCTTCATGGCTGGCTCCGCCACTCTGTGCATCTCCATCAGTTGCTTCATTTGCTCGATAAGGAGAGGAGCACGCTCGGGGGACTCAAACTGCACCTAGAAAAGCCGGGCCTCGTCATCCTCCGCCCGCGAAGCATAAAGCTTGTTCGCATCCGCCGCGCTCTTTTGGAGGTCTGCACAGACGCCTAAGGAACGCCACACCTGGGTGAGCAAAGTAAACTTGCTACCACCAAAGGTGCACTGCAGTGAATACGGCTTACCATCAATGGCAGCCTGGACTTGGCGAATCTCCTCTTGTGCCGACCGCCTGTCCACCCGCTCCTTCTGGAGCTCGGATTTCAGCGCGGTCAGCTCTGCGGCTTGTTCTTTGCTTTTCTGCTCAAGGGCCACGCACTTCGTGCCGGCATCCTTGAGCTCTTGCTACACCTCCTCCACCCGAGCCTCGTGCTTGGCGCTTGCAGCCTTCAAGATGGAAAGTGAGGCTGCCGCTTGTTTGGCGACCGTCTTCTTCTCCACGGCCTCTTGCTTCACTTTCTGGAGCTCGGCCTTCAGCCTTTCAACCTCCGTGGCTGAGGCTGTGGAAGCAATAACAAGCAAATCACACTGGGTCACTAGTGCGGACTTTCATCAATACATAGTTCAAAAATTACAATTCGGCTTACCTTGTGCCTCGTCGAACCTCTTGTTCAGGCTAACAAGCTCCTCGTCGGAGACCTTGAGCTTCCGATTTAGCTCGGACAGCTTAGCGGCATTATCGGCCGCCGCCGATGACGAGGCCTGCAAACAAAAATTATGCACCCAGTTACGTGCAATTCAAACCCCCCGAACTATGAAGGATATGACTCCATGTTCGGTCCTTCCAGGGACTTTTCCGAACATTGCAGGACTAAATGGTGCTCTGTGCATCATTGATTCATTCCTCACTATTTGACCCCCGGATGCGTTTTTGCATACCCATCTAGGGCTCGGGGGCTAGTACATATATAAAGAGATAGCACAAAAACTTAAAATTAGCATTGTTCGGGAAAAGGATATTACTTGACTCACCTTGAAGCCCGCCAAGAGACCATTGAAGGCCTCCTTCAGTCCGTTGTCAACAGACTGAATTCCTTGCAAAACCGCACCCATAAGATTGCGGTGATCCTCGGAGATGGGGGCGCCTGCTAGCGCCTCCTCCATAACCGGCCACCCAGCCGTTGGTGGCATCGGTGGTGACCGGGCTGTCCGATCTCTGATCGGGGACTGAACCGGTAACTCCGGAGGCACAGAGCGCTCCGGAGACGTCCTCGGAGGGGACTGGGCATTTCTTCGCCCCTCCTCTTCGGCGACCGGGGGAGCATTCTCCCCCTGGTCCTTAGCAGTCTGGGGAATTTCCTCTCCCTGGCCTTCGGCAGCCGCGGCATCAGCCTCGGCCATGGCATGGTCACCTCCTCCGCCCGTGTTCGGCTCCAGCGGAGCCTGGCTTAATGACACCTCCGCGGTGTCCTTCGCAACCCCCGGAGGTGTAGGGTGCGATGCGGTCCCGCTCTCCACTAGTTTGGCGGGTGGGGACTCCCCGTCCGATATCTGGTCGGTGGGGAGAACGCGTGGTGGGCTGCAGATGAAAAGACCCGCTTGTGTTTAAAACAGTGAAAAGCCCTGCATAAATAACCCATGAGTTTTCGGACTCATACCTTTGAGCGGGGGGCTTGACCCTCAGGCTCCTTCGTGGAACCCTCTCAAACTCCTCGGATTCCGTGTCAAAATCCGAGCTATCATCGGGCAGGATCAGCCTCGCCTGACGTGCCCTCTTCAGGGCGGGAGGGGCAGCATCCTCCACGGCGTCCGATGACGCCGCCCACTTTCTTGTGAGGGGGGAAACGCCTTCCCCCCCATCTTCGTGCTCCTCCTCATGACTAGTGGATTCGCGGGTCTCCTCGGACGCAGCGTCCGGATGGTCCTTTATGAGGAGGCCCTCCCTGGCCTTCTTTTTCTTCTCCTTCTTCTCGGGCGCCGAGTACGGCGCCACGACAAGCATCGCCGCTAGCAGCTCCGACCTGGGATCTTCGGGTTGTGGAGCCGGATAGTTGACCTTTGCGGCTTTGCTCAGCCACTTCTGCTAAGGTAAAGAGGAAGGCGTTCAGTCTTTTTGCCGAAGAAACAGAGTCACCGGATTAAAGTTATACCATACCTTGGTCGGGGGATTGATGGTGCTTAGGCCCGTATCCTCTTCCTTGGCCGGCCATCTCTTCTGAGGCTTGAACAAAGCCTTCCACAGCTTCTCTGGGGTGGTGCGGAAGAATTGGCGCACGGTAGGCTCGTCGTCAGGACGGTAAGCCCACATGGGGGATGCCCGACGTTGGCAGGGGAGGATACGGCGGTGGAGCATGACCTGGACCAAGTTGACCAGCTCCACCTTCGCCTCGATCACCGAGGTGATGCGCTTCTGCAGCAGCTTGACTTCAGCATCCAACCCCCAGTCGAGGCCCTTCCTGAGCCACGAGGTCAATCTCGTGGGGGGCCCAGATCTGAATTCGGCGGGGGCCGCCCAGCTCTCGTCCCTTGGCTCGGTGATGTAGAACCACTCCTTCTGCCAGGTTTTGATCGTGTCGATGAAGGTGCCAGATGGCCACTCGACACGGGGGAGTTTGCTTATGACCGCCCCTCCGCAGTCCGCATGCTCGCTTGCCACGGTTTTTGGCTTGACGTTGAAGACCTTGAGCCACAGGCCGAAGTGCGGTTTGACCCGCAGAAAGGCTTCGCAGACGATGATGAATGCCGATATGTGCATGAAGGAGTTCGGCGGAAGGTCGTGGAAGTTCAGACCGTAGAAAAACATGAGACCCCTGCAAAGGGGTGGAGCAGAAAGCTCAGTCCCCGGATAAATTGGGGGACGAACACCACCCTCTCGCCTGCCTTGGGGGTGGGGATCACCTGGTTCTTCTCTAAGGCGCGGTGGAAGACATTGGCGGGGAGGTAGCCGGCCTGCTTCAAGTCCCGGATATCCTGGTCAGTGACCGTGGAGGCCTCCCACTTGCCGTTGGAGCCAGAACCCGCCATGGCTAAGCTCGGAAGAAAGGGTGGGGAAGAACTGGATCTGAGCTCTCAGAGCTTGGAAAGATTGAGGAGGCGGAGGATGCAAGTGGGAAGCGTGAATAGGCCTTTGGGTTTTTTCCCTTTTATGGGACGTGTCACCGATTAGCCTCGCTTACTGCGCCACAAATCCCTCCGCTTCCCAAGACATGCATGCCGTTATGCGCGTGTGGAGATTAATCATATCTCGTGTGAAACGGAGCACGATCTGCGCATTGATAAGTCGTGTCGCTGAAAAAACGGCCCTGAACCGCAAATCGAGTTTTCATGACTGGTTCGGCGGTCATGGTAGGCCACGATCCTTCGTCAAAGGGGGGTGTCGGAAAACACTGTTTACACTTTGGCGATTGGCCTTCGGGGCTAAGCAATTCATGGTGTTCGGTCAATCCTATGATCGGAAGGAATACTTGTCATCGGAAGCCGAACTAGTCTCAGCCGATCATGGAAAGGGAAGAAGAACTCACCCCGCAAGCCGAAGACTCTGATCATGCGAAGTAGCTGGAGCTGAGACCCTTGGTGTTGGGGGCTAGTTCGGGGGCTACTGAGGGAGTCCCGGACTATGGGGTCCTCGGGCCACCGACCCAACTCTCGATAGGCCGGTTCGACGGGCCATTCTCTAAAGAAGGGCCGGATACATCAAGACTCCATGATCCAGAAGGAAACCCCGAAGGCGCGTCGTGCACTCCAAGTCAAGATGAGGAAATCGCCATCTCCATCCTCGGGAGGAGGCCCACCATGTATAAACCCTAGTCCCCCCCCCCCGGTGTCTATATAAACCGGGAGGGTTTTAGATCATAGGACACATAAACTCATCTAGGGTTTTAGCTAGACGATCTCGAGGTAGATCAACTCTGTAACCTTCATATCATCAATATAATCAAGCAGGACGTAGGGTTTTACCTCCATAGGAGGGCCCGAACCTGGGTAAACATCGTCTCCTTCGTCCCTTTGTTACCATCGATCCTAGTCTCACAGCTCGGGACCCCCTACCCGAGATCCGCCGGTTTTGACACCGACAGTCCCCACGTGGGCCCCCTCACTTATCTCTTTAGCCCATTCCATCTCCTACCTCTCTCTCTCTCTCTCTCTCTCTCTCTCTCTCTCTCGTGTTCTTGCTCTCAAACCCGCGGATCTCGATCTCTTTGCTCGATGCTCCGTCTCCGAAACTGTTTTGGGGGATTGATACTTGGTATGTGACTCCTCCATTGCTCCAATTAGTTTTTGATTTAGTGGTTTATTTTTAGAATAATTAGCTACTCTTGGTGCTGCTGTAGATGGGCTTGCATGTTGGATTCTTAGAGTTCTAAGTAGTTTGAATGCTTAATATGGCCTCTAGGCATCCTTAGGAGTAGTTGCTATCAATGTTACGAAGTTTTGTTGACAAAAATTTTGTAGACTAAAATTTTCAAAAATTTATTTATAGGAATAAGATGATTTTCTTTAGGAAGTTTTCCTCCAAGAAGAATGCTAAATGAGTCATTGGGGAATCATCGGACAACGACCTCAACACTCCGAGAACGGCGGAGGTGCGGCCATGCGAATGGCCGCATAATGCCTTCATGGAGGAGGCCGGGTTCCATCAAGAGTTTGCCCAATTCGTTGCAAATGCTGGGCTGACCGACTTCCTCGCAGATAAGTGTGACCAACACCACCTCCTTACAAATTCCTTTGTGCAAAATTCATTTTCTGAGTAGGAATAATCCTCGTGAGGTGGAGTTTAATCTATATGTTGAAACCCGTCAGATACTGCTCACTGACTTTTGCGACATATGTTTGATCCCTTCTAATGGGGAATTAAGAGAGCCTAGACCAGCGGAGTTTGAGGACTTTCTCCTCACTTTGACAGTGGGTGATGAACGAGGCGTGTCAAATGCCACTGCCACCAGTTTGCAGTTTCCTTCTGTGCATTACTTTGCTTTATTCATCGCGAAGTGTTTAACCGCTAGGGAGAAGGTCGGTGCACTCAGTGCCCCCGACCTCGCCATTTTATGCCGTGCACTGCACAATGATCACACCTTTAGCCTAGGGGCTATTATTGCACGTCGCCTACACCTTAACAGGACTAAGGGCAAGATACATGATGGTATTTATGCTACTCGCTTAGCGAGTCACTTTAATGTTCAGATTCGTCAACATGATTATCCCTTGCCCCTAGTTTTTCTAGATCACAAGGCATTGGAGGACCACCAATTTATTGATGCAGCTGATTCTTTTTATAACATTCGCTACAACTTAGTATTCAACATGGTTACCCGTGATATTATCCCGTTGCCTGCACCTGCTTTGTTTTATTCTATTGCCAGGAACGGGTACAGGGTCATGCCAGAGGACATTCTTGCTTACCGGAACGACCTGGCAGCGGCTAAGGAGGAGCCCTAGGACTGGGACGCACAGGTGCCGCCGCCACAGCACCTCCACATAGGACCGTATGACCATTACGGATGGTAATTACCAAGCTAGGCCAAAAGCCTAAGCTTGGGGGAGTACGTATTTTCACCGACATTATATTCATGTTCACACATTTCAATCCAGTTGTCGGTGTCTACACTTTTTCATTGTATTATCCTTGCTAGATTTATTTTCTTGCTTTCTTCTTGCGTGTTTGAAAAACTTTGAGAAAATCCAAAAATATTTTTGCTTCTTTTTGGGTTTTCTTCCTAGTTTAAATTAATTGTAGTAGCAAAAGAAAACCCAAAAAGATTTCTCGTTTCTTCTTTTACTTGTTGGGAGTTTTCCCGTGTAAATAGTTTCTCTCGTCTTTTTTTCCTTCTTTGATTTGCTTTCTTTAAGAAAAAACAAAAACCCTAAAAAATATTTCAGTGTGTTTCTCTGAAATTCTTTTCCTTTTATTTGAGTCGTGCCAAGGAGAAGACCACGATGAAAATGTTGAGTGGCTCTCATATGCATTATTGTTAATCTAACAAAGAGCCCAAATTACTTTGTCTTCTCCTTTTGAATAAAATGTTTGCAGATTCCATCTTAGTCCACGACACTCTTACACTATTATTTTTTTATATCATTCGGCCGTCCAAGTGAAAGGCAATAATGACGATATTTGATGAAGTGACTGTGGCAGAGAGAAGCGGGTATGAACTCAACTTGTTTTTGTTTTTGTAAATATGTTTAACCTAGTATCCATGATTCATCATATTATGATCAAACATATTTGCAATGACAATTAGAGATTATAGTTGCTCATGCCATGCTTAAGTAGCTAGGAGTGGATAATGATTTATCTTGGATGTCAACATGCATTAAAATGATTGTGATGTAGTATGATGATATGGTATCCTCCTCTGAATGTTTCAAGTGGCTTGACTTGGCACATGTTCACACATGTAGTTGAATCAAAAACCAACATAGCCTTCATGATATTTATGTTCATGGTGTCCATATCCTACTCATGCTAGTATTCAATGTTTATTATTCATAATGCATGTTCATGACCGTTTCCGCTCTCTAGCTGGCCGCTTCTCAACTTATTTGCTAGCCTTCACCTGTACTAAGTGGGAATACTGCTTGTGCGTCAATATCCTTAAACCAAACTTATTCCAGATGAGTCCACTATATCTACCTATATGCGGTATTACCCTGTCGTTCCAAGTAAATTTGCATGTGCCACCTCTAAAATTTCAAATGAACATTTGTTTTGTGTGCCTGGACCGCTCATGGAGCGACAGGGGGCGGTCAGTATCTTCCATGTTAAGCGGGATATTCTCATGATGAGTGTTTATTCCCTCATTCTTGCACGAGAGGGGCGGTAATAGGGATTCCTAGTCCCGAAATTAATTATTTTTTGCAAATAATTAAACAAAACTCCCCCATGGATGTTGTTGGTATGGATGGTACCCGTGGATTCGGCTAGCCGTGGAGTGTGTTTGTTGGTGGAGGGGGAGTAAACCTTTACTTTTACCGCTTGGGAACCCCCACTATTGTGTTTAGCATGGAAGATATTGATAACTCTTGGTCGTAACATTGACTGGAAGGGTGCACCTCCCAAAATTATATTTATATCTGATTTAAGCTTTGAGCTCTGGCACCTCTGCAAATCCCTGCTTCCCTCTGCGAAGGGACTATCTATTTATTTTTATGTTGAGTCATCACCTTCTCAAATAAGCGCCAGATCTGAGAGCACTATTGTCATCCTCATGCATTGTGTATAGTTAATGTTGGATGCATCATGAATGGATCTTTTCTACCGTGAATTACAATGTTTAGTCGCTGCTTGAACTTTGGAGGTGCTCTGCATTTATGTTTTATGGTCTCAGAAAGGGCTAACGAGATACCACTGTTGTCATATTATATCATGATTGTTTTGACAAAGTGTTTGCATTTGAGATATTTTATTATTGCTCACTAGTTGCTTATGTCATTGATATGAGCTAATATAATTTTTAAGAGTTATTGTTGACATGGTTAGTCATAATATTTGCTGAAAACCTAGGTGCTACTTAGGCATATATATGTAAACAAGAACAAAAGAGTTCGTAAAAGTTTTTCTTTATCACTTTCAGTTTGTCAACTGAATTGCTTGAGGACAAGCAATGGGTGAAGCTTGGGGGGAGTTGATACGTCTCTGTCGTATCTACTTTTCCTAATGCTTTCGCTCTTGTTTTGGACGCTAATTTGCATGATTTGAATGAAACTAACCCGGACTGACGCTGTTTTTAGCAGAATGACCATGGTGTTGTTTTTGTGCAGAAATAAAAGTTCTCGGAATTGGACAAAACTTTTCGAAGAATTATTTTACAATAAATAAAAAATACTGGAGCCAAGAACCACCGGAGGGGGTGCCCTGGTTGGGCATGATACACCAGGGCACGCCACCCCCCAGGTGCGCCCTGGTGGGTTGTGGTCACCTCATGGCCCCCTGGCCCTAATTCCAGCACTATAAATTCCTATTTTTGGAGAAAAATATAGAGAGGAAGTTTTGTCACGTTTCACGAGACGAGGCCGCCGCCACCTCCTGTTCTTCATCGGGAGGCCAGATCTGGAGTCCGTTTGGGGCTCCGGAGAGGAGAATCTTCGGTCTTCGTCATCACCAACCCTCCTTCATCGCCAATTCCATGATGCTCCCCACCGAGAGTGAGTAATTCCTTTGTAGGCTCGTTGGTCGGTGAGGAGTTGGATGAGATTCATCATGTAATCGAGTTAGTTTTGTTAGGGCTTGATCCGTAGTATCCACTATGTTCTGAGATTGATGTTGCTATGACTTTGCCATGCTTAATGCTTGTCACTAGGGCCCGAGTGCCATGATTTTAGATCTGAAACATTTATGTTATCACCATTATATCTATGTTCTTGATCCAATCTTGCTAGTCATATGCACCTGCTATGTGTTATGATTCGTAAACTCCGGGATGACAATAATCGGGATACTTTCCGGTGATGACCGTATTTTGAGGAGTTCATGTATTCACTATGTGTTAATGCTTTGTTCCGGTTCTCTATTAAAAGGAGGCCTTAATATCCCTTAGTTTCCTTATGGACCCCGCTGCCACGGGAGGGTAGGCCAAAAGATGTCATGCAAGTTCTTTTCCATATGCACGTATGACTATTTATGGAATACATGCCTACATTATATTTATGAACTTGAGCTAGTTCCGTGTCGCCCTAGGTTATGACTGTTATATGATGAATATCATCCAACGAATTCACCGATCCAATGCCTACGAGTTTTCCACATATTGTTCTTGCTAAGTTACTATTGCTATTGCTATTGTTCCAACTGCTACAAAATCATTGCTATCACTGTTACCGTTACTGTTGGGGATATAACCCCATGGTGAGACCCGCCCAGATGGGGCCGGGTCATGCGGTTGGCGGCTTAATGACAAGGCTTAACATAAGTTTATTCCATGGGCCTGGAGGCCCAGGGCTAGAAGACAAGATGTAACCCGGTGGTGTAAGCCGCCGTTGGCGGCTTGTTAGATAAGGCATGTGTAGTTAGATGTGAGGTCGGTTATCAAGCATAACCCGGCCCGGACTCTTGTAAACCTAGGGCCTTGACCTGAGTATATAAAGGCGGGTTGCCTGGGTGGCTTAGGCCACGAAATAACTCATCGATAGCTAGGTCAAGCGAACTCGCTCCCTTGTAATCGATACCCAATCAATACAACACAAAGCAGGACATAGGCTTTTACCTCTTTCCGAGGGGCCAAACCTGGGTAACCCCTGTCTCCCGATTTCGACCAACCCCTTTGAGATCACCGCCTTAGCGATGGCCTCGAACCTAAGTCCTTTCACGGGGACATCTGCCATGACAAAACCACGACAGTTGGCGCCCACCGTGGTGCTGACGCTCGGTGGTGTGGAGTTCTCGAAGGGCTCTCTCCCAGGGATCGAGGGATACGCCGTTGGCAGGATGACTAAGAGTCGCCGCGGCAAGCTCTACAACGACGACGCTGGCTGGAGCCCCGAGGCCGACTCAATCGAGTACGGGCACCGGGTCCCCTTCGGCGGAATTCACGTCTTCATCGGCAAGATCGGCGGATCTAAACCCGGGCCGGACATCTGCACCGACCTCGTCGAGCCGGCCCGGCACGCGCAACCCGCCCGATTTAACCCGGGTCGGAAGCACGTCTTCGTCGGCTTTACCCAAGGCACGGAACTTGAAGGTTCCTTGTCACGGGAGGAAACCCTCATCTGCTCAGAGGATGGATCCTCGAGCGGAGAGGCGGAATCAATCTACCAGCTTCACAACGGCGGGCTTGGGGGCTACGTCAAGGATTACCCTGAGCCGGAGTACCATGAGCCGGAATACTATGAGCCGCCGAGCCGCGCCGCTGTCTTCATGGTAGGATCGGCACAGGCCCCTGATAGCACGGCCGCTGGTGCGACCGGGTCTGGGTCAGGCAGGCCACCGGCTCAAGTTTTGCTGGATCTGATGAACGAGCTTACAACTCTGATGGGGACCGAGGTCACGGTCGAAAACCAAGCAGCCCGTAACATGGAGATCGCAAGGTTCAAGGACCAGATGGTCGGAGTCCAAGAGGAAATCAACGCACTGAAGGTTCAGATGGATGCTGAGTCACAGCGCCTTAGGACGGAAGCTTTTCGCCTTGACCTGGAGCAGCAGACCGCAGATGCAGTCCATCGGATGAGACATCAGTCCCATTTGCCGACTCAGTATGATGCCAGGAATCTTTTCAACACGCCAGGGACGGGACGGAATGCACCTCTGACCGTAACCCGGACGGCAGAAATACCTGGGAGCAGGGCGGCGGTTCAGCATAGGTAGCCAGACCCGCCCCACAGGAATCAGACCCCGCCGCAGCCTTTTCCAACACCGCCCGGTCATTTTTCTAACCCGGCGGAGAATATGGTGGCAGCGGCAGTCAGGCTTGGCACGATTCCCATCCCTGATGGGACGCCTTTCGCGGAGGAAGTGCGGAACGCCATTGGCTACTTGCAGGTAGCGGTGGCACAACAGGAGAAATATACCTATAGCCGGAGTTGCGTGCATTCAACCCCCATCCCGAGCCGTAGTTACAGCCGGCGCCTAGAGTCGCCTGCGATCTCTAGCAGTGAGCGACGTCGGAACCCGGCGCGAGATGATCAGCCGGCTCTGGATGCCCAGGCGTTGGTGGACCGGGCAAGAGCACAGCAAGAGGCGGCAGCAGCGGCAGCTGCGGCGGCTTATCAAGAACCCACCGTAGCCCCTTCTATTTCGGTGGGAGCCGGAGTAACTTCCAGGTCCGTGGGAGTGCCGTGCTTAGTGCCGGCTTTACGAAATGAACGCCTACCGAAGGACTTCAAGGGTCCTCGCAAGGTGCCCAATTATACTGCTGATCTGCCTCCGGAAGCTTGGATTGAGAGCTATGAGTTAGCCATGGAGATGTTAGACGTCAGTGACGCGGTATGTGCCAAGTATTTCATCATGATGCTGGAAGGGCCGGCTCGCACGTGGTTGAAGGGTTTGCCACCCAACACCATTAATTCCTGGGCCGAGTTAAAGGCGAAGTTCATTAAGAATTTTCAAGGAACGTGCAAGCAGCCCATGACGATTGTAGACTTGGATCATTGTGTATAGCGTGAGGACGAGTCGGCCCATCATTGGGTCCGGCGAGTCTCAACCATCATCCACTCCTCCGATAATATTACGGCGGCTCAAGCGGATCTGATTCTGGAGAAGAATTGCCACTTTCTGCCCCTGAAGCAGAAGCTTGGCCGGCTCAAATGTTCATGCCAGGACATGGGGGAGCTCATGGTGGCTCTCACTAAGTATGCAGACTCTGACAGCACGAAGGACCTTGGTTCCGATGATGAGAAATCAGCCAAGGGTAAGAAGAATAACAATGGCAAGAGTCAACAGCAGAACGGGGGAGGAAATAATAATAATGGCAATGGCGGAAAGCGGAAACACCAGGACGGCGGGTCAGATTTGGTGGCCAACACTAGTGCTGGAGGAAACCGCGGCAAGGGCCATGGTAAGCCGCCTTTCGGTAAAAACAAGCCTGCCAATATGGAGGCGATGTTGAATGCTCCTTGCCCGAAACATAGTCTTCCCGATAAACCGTCCACTCATGCCTGGAGGGATTGTTGGATCATGCGGGAGTTCCGAAATTACAGCGTTAACCAGCATCAAGGTGGCGGTGGTGGACCGTCTGGCGGATCAGGATCCGGCTCTCCTGGGTCCGGCTTTGGCGCAGGCGGCTCAGGTTCTGGCAATCAAGGCCAAGGTAATCACGGTGGCAATAACCAACGGTCTGGCAATGGAGGATAGCAACAAAACAACCAGTCCGGGTACCAGAGTAATCCAAAGCAGCTTAATGGAGGCCAATATCATGTTTTTACGACCAGTCTTGACAAGTGGGATCAGAAGGTGCGCAAGCGGGCGGTTAATGCGGTCATGCCGGCTCTTCCTCGGTACTTAAAGTGGTCAGAGTATGACATAACTTGGAGCAGGGAGGATCACCCACCGCGCGTGGATAACCCGGGACAGTTGGCTTTGGTAGTGGCCCCCCAAGTCGGAGGCTATGTGTTCACCAAGGTGCTTATGGATGGTGGCAGCAGCAT
This sequence comes from Elymus sibiricus, assembly GCA_039707655.1. Classification (NCBI taxonomy): domain Eukaryota; kingdom Viridiplantae; phylum Streptophyta; class Magnoliopsida; order Poales; family Poaceae; genus Elymus; species Elymus sibiricus. Next base: position 77,955,012 of record CM077663.1, on the reverse strand, counting down.
CAACATCCTATACTACGACACGTTCCGCCGGATGAACTTGCTTGATAAGGACCTTAAGCCATCTTCAACAGTCTTTCATGGAGTGGTGCCCGGAAAATCGGCTTATCCAGTCGGAAAAATTTCTCTGGAGGTAGCATTTGGTGATGAGTTTAACTATAGGGTGGAGACCTTATGGTTTGAGGTGGTCAAAATTAAAAGCCCGTACCACGCTTTGTTTGGGCGGCCGGCTTACGCCAAATTCATGGCTAGGCCTTGTTATGTGTACTTGCAGCTCAAGATGCCCGGATTAAACGGGACGATTACAGTGCATGGTGATCGGAAGATTGCTCTTGAGTGCGAGGAAGGCGATGCAGCGTACGCGGAGTCAAGCTGTGCTGAGGCGGAGCTCAAGTTTTATAAGGAGAATGTTGACCCGGCAGATATGACCCCGCTAAAGAAGCCTAGCACGGAATCTGAGCCGCCTCTCAAGTTTGTGGCAGAGGATACCAAGCTAGTGGATTTCACTCCTGGCGACTCATCGCAGCAGTTCACTATTGGGGCTAATATGGATCCCAAATAGGAAAGCGCGCTCATCGAATTCATCCGTGAGAATCGGGACATCTTTGCATGGAAGCCTTCTGACATGCCGGGTGTACCGAGAGAATTCGCTGAGCACCACCTTAATGTGGATCCTAAGTTTAAGCCGGTCAAACAGTTCCTCCGTCGCTTCAATGAGGAGAGGCGTAAGGCTAGTGGGGAAGAGGTGGCCCGGCTCTTGGCAGCAGGGTTCATCGTCGAAGTTTTTCACCCGGAGTGGTTAGCTAACCCGGTGTTGGTACTCAAGAAGAACGGCACGTGGCGCATGTGCGTGGATTACACAGATCTTAACAAGGCGTGTCCGGTTGACCCGTTTGCTCTCCCCCGTATCGACCAAATCATTGATGCAACGGCGGGTTGTGAGAGTCTATGCTTCCTGGATGCTTATTCAGGTTATCATCAGATCAAGATGGCAGTCAAAGACCAAGATAAGACGTCTTTTATTACGCCTTTTGGAGCTTTCTGCTATGTGTCTATGCCTTTTGGGCTCAAGAGTGCCCAGGCGACTTACCAGCGTTGTGTGCAGAACTGTCTTCATGGTCAAATTAGGCGCAATGTTCATGCTTATGTGGATGATATTGTGGTCAAGTCAAGGAAGAAGGAAACTCTGCTAGCGGATTTGAAGGAAACCTTTGATAATTTGCGGGTTTACAAGATGATGCTTAACCCGGCCAAGTGTGTATTCGGTGTACCTGCGGGCAAGCTCTTGGGTTTCTTGGTCTCTGAGCATGGCATTGAGGCTAACCCGGACAAGATAAAGGCGATCACCTCCTTGTCTAAACCGGCGTGTATCAATGATGTTCAGCGCCTGGCGGGTCGTATTGCTGCCTTGAGCCGGTTCATAAGCCGCCTCGGTGAGAAAGCTATTCCTCTGTATCAGATGATGAAGAAGACAGACGATTTCGTCTGGAGTGATGCGGCTAATGAGGCGTTTGAGGCGCTTAAAAAGCAGTTGGCTGAGCCGCCCGTGTTAGCTGCTCCCGTGGAAAAGGAGCCTTTTCTCTTATATGTGGCGGCCAACAACAGAGTTGTCAGTGCTGCAGTTGTGGTCGAGCGCAAGGAGGCGGGTAAGGAGTGCCCAGTTCAGCGGCCGGTTTATTATGTCAGTGATGTCTTGACGGAATCCAAGCAGAGATACCCACATTGGTAGAAGCTGGTGCTTGGTGTATTCATGGCCAATCGCAAGCTGAAGCATTCTTTCCTCGGGCATCCAATTACAGTGGTCAGCTCTGCTCCTTTGGGAGATATCATTAAAAACAGAGAAGCTACTGGCAGGATTGCTAAGTGGGCAATTGAGCTTGGGCCTCTTAATCTGAAATATGTGCCCCGGGCGGCTATAAAATCTCAAGCCCTGGTGGATTTTATCAATGACTGGACAGAATGTCAAATACCTGAAGAAAAGCCAGACAATACCTATTGGACGATCCACTTTGATGGTTCCAGGCAATTGGAAGGCTCGGGGGCCGGAGTTGTCTTAACTTCCCCACGAGGTGACAAATTTTGTTATGTTTTGAGGCTAATGTTTGCTTGTACTAACAATGCAGCGGAATATGAGGCTTTGCTTCACGGGCTCCGTGTGGCCAAGGAGATGAATTTGAGCCAGGTCAGATGTCTTGGCGACTCAGACCTGGTGGCTCAGCAAGCCTCTGGCACGTGGGACTCTAAGGACCCTCGCATGGCGGCTTATCGTCAGGCGGTTGATGTTATTGCTGGCTACTTTAAAGGCTATCAGGTGGATCATATTGATCGGCGGAAGAATGAAGCGGCTGACGCGTTATCAAGGCTGGGGTCTCAGCGTAAGCCGGTGCCGCCTAATGTGTTCTTGGACGTGTTGCATCGCCCATCGGTCAAGTTACCATCAGAGGAGGATTTGGCTATACCTGACCCGGAAGGGAAATTGGTGGCGGCTCTCCGCACAATTCCTGATTGGACGTTGCCTTGTTTGGCATATCTGACCCGCGGCGAGTTACCTCAAGATGAAAATCTGGCACGGCAGATCATAAGGCGGTCTAAGTCTATGACTATTGTCAATGGCGAGTTACACCGGCGCAGTGTGACTGGTGTCTTTCAGCGATGTGTTTCTCCGGATGAGGGTCGTGAGATTTTGCAAGAAATCCATGCTGGCGACTGTGGTCATCACGCCGGGTCAAAGTCTTTGGTGGCCAAGGCTTTTCGGCACGGTTTCTACTGGTTAACAGCTCATAAAGACGCAGAGGACTTGATCAGTAAATGTGGCGGGTGCCAGAAATTTGGGCAACGTGCCCATGTGCCGGCTCAAGAGCTATGGATGATTCCAATCACCTGGCCGTTTGCAGTCTGGGGGCTTGATATGGTAGGACCTTTCATGAGGTCTAAGGACAAGAAGACCCACCTCTTGGTGGCGGTTGACAAGTTTACTAAATGGGTTGAAGCTGAGCCGGTCAGCAAGTGCGATGCAGCAACAGCAGTTCAGTTTGTCAAAAAGCTAATCTTTCGGTTTGGTTATCCACATAGTATCATCACTGATAATGGCACAAACCTGTCCAAGGGGGCTATGGAGGAGTTTTGCAATAGTGAGCATATCCGACTCGATGTGTCTTCTGTGGCTCACCCACAGTCTAATGGTCAAGCGGAGCGTGCTAACCAGGAAATTCTAAAAGGGATAAAACCCCGGCTCATGGTTCCTTTGGAGCGCACGCCGGGTTGTTGGGTGGAGGAGTTACCTTCTGTTCTTTGGAGCATAAGAACCACCCCCAACAGGTCAACAGGCTATACGCCTTTCTTCATGGTCTATGGTGCAGAAGCTGTTCTCCCCAGTGATATCCGTCATGACTCGCCCAGAGTGGCGGCTTACTTGGAAGCTGATAATGAGATGGCGCGTCAGGATGCTTTGGATTCTTTAGATGAAGAACGGGATCTTGCAGCAGCTCGGTCCGCGATTTACCAGCAAGACCTGCGTCGCTATCATAGCCGCAGGGTCAAGACCCGGACGTTCCAAGAAGGCGACTTAGTACTCCGGTTGATTCAAGACCAGTCAGACATGCACAAGTTATCACCTCCTTCGGAAGGACCGTTTGTGATCAGCAGAAATCTCAACAATGGCTCCTATTATCTCATTGATATACGGGAGGGTGACAAGTCACGCACTTCTAGTGAAGAGACTAAGAGGCCGCGGAATATTGCTCACCTTCGGCCATACTATACTTAAGCCGCCAGTCCGGCTCTTATCAATGTACACATTCCTGTCATTGTATATACCATCTTTTATGATATAATAAAGTTGGCATCCCCATGATTAGGGGCCTCTGCCGTTTTTTCGCACTAAAATTTGTGCAAAGGAGTTGATCCTTCATCAGGTCACTTGGGGGCTTCCAACCCACTGGGTTTAGCTTTCATACCCTCTTGGCCAGGCTTTAAATGCCATGTTCGAGTTAAACCTGCCTGTTTGCAACTTGCTACTCCGCCATGTGACCCGCTGAACTCTTGACAGTTAATCTTGCTAAGAGACCCTAAACTTTTTATAAGTTATTCTCGCACAAAGACCCTGAACTTGTCAAGGTTTAAACGACGGTTTTTGTCACGAGAGAGCCGGCTTACAGTGAGCTAGGATAAACTCGCCTTGTCTGCCGTAATCCCTCCGCTATGTGGCCCGTTCGTACTCTTAGCAATGTCAATCTTTTAAAGACCCTGAACTTGCTAAGGTTTAAACGACGGATTTATGTCATGTGAGAGTCGGCTTATGAGGTTTTCAGGCTTTTATGCCTAGTTTCTTCGGAAACAATAAATAATTTTTTATAAAAAAGAAGAGTTATCTTGTCTTGTTGCGCCTTTAAATCCGGCTTATAGGACAAAAGATATACAAGTTGCTTGTTTTTGCAGGTACTCTCCTGATAAGACTCTAAGTTTTGGGTAATTCCGGCTTGGCATTGCTCATGGAGTATAAACCGCCCGGCGAGTCAAGGTAGTCAGACGATTATATATCAAAGACAAACTTGCTAAGTCGCCGGAATATGGATTGAAAGAAGTTTAAAAAGTGCATCAAAAGCACAAGGGCAGGCGGTTAAATGTTTCCTACTGCTATTACAAGGCTATTAAAAGCCCAAAAGCTGCGGACTTCAAATTTTCTCAGCAAAATTATAACCCGGCGTATCAAACAAGGCCGGGTTAACTTCACATGATGCAAGTTTTTGTCTAGCTCGTCGCCGGGTCATCCTGTGCCCGGTCTTCGGTCTCCTGGATCTGGAGGTTATCCACATCCCAATTGCAGTTTGTTAAGGCCTCAAATTTGGCTTCATCGTGCATGATCGGAGATGGGTCAACATCAGGAGCGAAGGGATGCTTACGGCGCTGAGGAATTAGGCTTTTGGCTTCGAAGGTAGGACCTCGAACTCGCTTATTTTCTTCCGAATAAGCCGCCTGATATGATGACAAGTCAGCTTCTTCGGCCATCCGGCTTGCCAAGACTCGAGATGCCTTCATGCAACGAGCATAGTCGTCTTGAGTGAACTCCGAGCCGTCATCTTTCAGCTGAGGAAAGCCATCCATCATCTCGGCCGGGTTTAGCTCGGGGGCATAGGCTAGTGACCGGCTCAAAGCAGCCATTGCGCCCTTGCGGGCGGCTGATCTCTTCATCTCTTCTATCTGTCTTGGAATGGTGGAAAGGACTTCTAGAACGCCCTTCATAAATTTGGGAATGCCCCGCTCAATCATAACGGCTCTGATGGTACAAAGAGAGCCGGCGTACAGCTGTTCCGACAATGAGTATAGAGCCTTCAGCTTCAATAGACTGTCATCAGAAAGCTGGCGACTTCGTTCACCTGCAAGCGAGTTAGATCTTATAAGCCGGAAGAGTTTTCGAAAATCTTTTTGCAATGAATATTGAGGGGTGAACAACACTTACCAAAGACGGCTCCAACCATACGAGATATGTGGCCTTTCAGATTGCTCAGCTCGTCCGTCACCGTTTTAAGACGGCCTTCTGCGTTTTCAGCCCGCTTGGTCAGGGCGGCTTGGTTCGCTTCAGCAGATTTCTTGAAAGCTTTGAGCTCAGCTTTGATCACATCCAGCTCAGTCAAAGCGATCTGGTACTTGGCGTCGGCCTCTGCCCGGCTCTCTTGCTGCAATGCCAGGCTCTTCTTCAGGTCTGACACATTAGACTCGGCGGCGTTTAAAGATTCCTGCGTAAGATACGTCGTAATAAGGCAACATTGTCAGTTTTAAGATGCCTGTCCGGATCATATTGGTTTTTTGAAGTTTGGCACAATCATTACAAGTTCCAAGCAAATTGCAAGCAATATACTTGACACTTGGGGGCTAATGTGTCTCAGTTTTCTTGTAGACCCGGCTCATTACTTACGTAATGACCCGGCCCTTGGGGGCTACACATGGCTCTTAATCTATGATTAACTACCGGCTCATTATTGATATAATGACCCGGCCCTTGGGGGCTGCAAGTTGCTCTACAAATCTATGGATCAGATTTATAAACAGTCCCGGGTCATTATTGGTATAATGATCCGGCCCTTGGGGGCTACAGATGGCTCTTACTCTATGATTAAGTGTCAGCTCATTACTTACGTAATGACCCGGCCCTTGGGGGCTACACGGCGATTTTACAAAAGATAAAAAGTGATTGAAGACCCGGCTGACCTTTTTGAGAGGTCAACCGGCCCTTGGGGGCTACATAAGTATATACATGGAAAAGAAAGGGAAGTGGAATACCTCGTATCTTCTCTTCATCATGCCAACTAGGCTGGCTTCCATATCCCGGCTTGCAGCGAGACGGCTCAGATAACCAGAGTACAACTCGTCGGCTGAAAGCTTCTCTAAGTTAGGAAGGTCAAATTGAGTCTTCTCTTCCTTAGAAGGAGCCGCCTTGTCTTCATCGGTATGCTTTGATAGTACATGAGAGGGAGCTGGAGATTTGTAAGCCGTTCCGGTAACAGTAACTTCTTCATGAGAAGCCACGTCTTCAGCTGTCGGCTGGGGGCTGGGCGGCTTAGGATCGGCTTCTGGATGAACCTCGGGAGCCTCAATATCCATATCAGCCGGCTCATTATGCTGGGGAGCTTCTTCATGGGCATATTTGGCAGCCTCAGACGGCTCAATATGTGCCTCAGGGGTGTTAGGCTTGGGTTTGCCGACTCTAGAACTTCAGGAGTGGCGGTTGACCCGCCTGCTTTCCTTCGTTTGGCTTGAGCCCTGTGAGCAGAGGTGAAATTATACATCCATGAGCAAGAATAAACTATTGATGCATGGAGTGGGATGTAAAAATGCTTACCCCGGGTTGATAATAAGAGGAGGCAACTTTGAGGCGGTTGAGTCGCCAGAAGAAGGGGGCGAGTCCTGAAAGTTATCATTATCAACTACAAGTAAGTTGCAATACAAAGGTAGCATGCAGAAGAAATAAATTCAAGGCAAAAAGTACCTCAGTACGCCGTTTTCGAGGAGCCGGTTCATTTGGTAAGCCGGTTAAAAGATCCTCAGAGCCGGTGCTCTGGGTCTGACGTCTGGTATCTTCTTGCTGTTTCTTCAAAAGAAAATTGGGATCCAAGTGAGCAAAAGGGCGAGAACATTTTACCTTTCGTACAGCCCGCCATATTCTCTTTACTGGTGAAAATTCTGAGTCAGAGGAGATAATGGTTACCTCTGCAGCATCAGCATGACTAGTTTCTGCTTCTTCCTGTGAGTAATCATCCTCAATGAGTTGCATAAAGAGAATACCAAGGGAGTCAAGTTCTACCTCTGAGTCATCTAAATCAAATAACTCTTCTGTTGACTGTTTCCTCCTGCGGGTCGGCGCCTTAGCTTTTGACGCCTTGGGAACCTTGCTCTTCTTCTTGAGAGAAGGGAGTAACTGTTTTTTCCAGAAGGAAGAGCCGGCCTACGTGTGATAAAACATGTTGACAGAAAAGTTAGTAAAATATGCAAAGTACAGCATTAAGAGAATAGATGAGAGTTAAGATGGAGACACTTACTTCCGGAGCCGGGTTAAGTACAGAGAAGGGACTAAACCCCGTTTTGCTGCAGGCGGCTTGTGATTCCCCCAACAAGGACTTGACAATAGTATTAAGATCCGGGTCTGTTAAGGGGGTCTGGTTGAAGCGTTGAGGGTCATCCATTCTACCAGTGTATTGGCACATTAAAGCGCCGCGGTGGCTTAACGGAAGAATCCTCCAAGAGATCCAGCAGCGGGTCAGATCAACACCTGTTAATCCGTTGGCTAACAGGGCTCTTATTTTTGAGAATGTTGGGGCATATTGAGCACGTCCGGCGGCGGTCATCCGGTCTGGAAGCTCCGTATCCGTGCTAAGCCGGTAGGGACGGTAACCCAGCAGTGGGTTCTCCCCCTCTGGTGAAGTGTCTTGGCAGTAGAACCAAGTCTTGTTCCATTCTTTGGGGTGACTCGGTAGAGTTGCTGCTGGGAAGAGTACATCCCTCCGCCTCTGAAGAGTGACGCCTCCGAGCTCGAGGCTTAATCCATCCGCCATTTCTATTTGGCGGTTGATATAGAAGTACTCCTTGAAGAGGTCAACTGACAGCTCTTCCTGCAGATAGGCCTCACAGAAGGTCTGAAACTGGCACAGATTGGTGACAGAATTGGGACCAATGTCTTGGGGGTGAAGCTTGAATGAGTGTAGAACATCCCGGAAAAACTTAGACCCGGGCGGGGAGAAGCCACGCAGCAGATGATCTATGAATATAATGACTTCCCCATCTTTGGGTTTAGGGGTGGTTTCATTGCCTGGGACCCGCCAGTGGATAACATCCTGAGCCGACAGAACTCCCATAGTGACAAAGTCTTTGAGTGATTCTTCGGTCACCCCAGACCTTACCCAATTACAGGTGGATGGGGTTTTAGACATGGCGGCGGCTTAAGAAACTGCATAAAAGTATGAATATTTGGCGGGTTAAAAATACATGATGACCAAGGTCGTTATGACTCTAGAAATGGTAACGGCGTTTGGCGGGTCAATATAAAGTTATGAGCCACCGAAGCTGTTTGCCGTGTGACAGCATGAGTCGGCAACCTTACGGCGGGTCAAGTTTATCAGCGCACACTGAAAAATTGCTAAGTGTGGAGAAACAGATTCCGCAACTACAGCGATGGATTTAAGATCTACGGGCGAGGGAAAAGAAAAATAATTCTAACCCTAAAGGACCAGTGGAAGAATAGACGGCCTCTATACAGATTAAAATGAGCTGCGGATCTACAACGAGTACGGCGTGATTATGGAGCGGACGGCTGCGTGGTTTGGGTAGCATTATAAGGCTTTAAAGAGGTGCTCTTTATCTAATCTGTGAAGAACGCTCTGATGAGCGGCGATGAACACTGAAGAAACCCGATGAACTCGGGATAAACCTAATGTAGATCTAACAAGGGGCAGCAGTGGAACCTGGAGGATGTGGACGAACGCGCGAAGGCTCTGGACAGGTTCAGGTTGATGCAGCGGCCAGTGTTGGTGAAGACGGCAAGGACCGAACGGTGCGGCAAGCTTCGGCGGCGCGGGCGTCCGGAGGAAGAAGAAGCAGGTGACGGCGGGGAAAGTGAAAAGCAATAGCCCCCCGTGCTTATTTAGAAGGTTATAATGGAACAACAACGGTCCGGTGCGAGAATCGAGGGAGCACGATGATGATTAACTAAGAAGACGCCTCGATTCTCGGGCTGGTCATATTAATGGAGAAAGATGCGTTTTGACGTCAGGTCAATCTTTTTTTATTTTTCTGATGACGTCACGGCGGGTCATGAAAGTTTATTAGAAACAACACCGCCCATTTTCGGTGGGTCATGAAGATTGTCAGAGAAAGCAAGACTCGCCAACCAAGAAGATTTGGAGATTGACATGAACCAGTTCAAATCAATCTGGGGCCTAATGTTGGGGATATAACCCCGTGGTGAGACCTGCCAAGATGGGGCCGGGTCATGCGGTTGGCGGCTTAATGACAAGGCTTAACATAAGTTTATTCCATGGGCCTGGAGGCCCAGGGCTAGAAGACAAGATGTAACCCGGTGATGTAAGCCGCCGTTGGCGGCTTGTTAGATAAGGCATGTGTAGTTAGAGGTGAGGTCGGTTATCAAGCATAACCTGGCCCAGACTCTTGTAAACCCAGGGCCTTGACCTGAGTATATAAAGGCGGGTTGCCTGGGCGGCTTAGGCCACGGAATAACTCATCGATAGCTAGGTCAAGCGAACTCGCTCCCTTGTAATCGATACCCAATCAATACAACACAAAGCAGGACGTAGGCTTTTACCTCTTTCCGACGGGCCGAACCTGGGTAACCCCTGTCTCCCGATTCCGACCAACCCCTTCGAGATCACCGCCTTAGCGATGGCCTCGAACCTAAGTCCTTTCACAGGGACATCTGCCGTGACAAAACCACGACAGTTACTGTTACTGTTACTACTGCTATCAAAACTATCATATTACTATGCTACTGATCACTCTGCTGCAGATATTTAATCTCTAGGTGTGGTTGAATTGACAACTCAACTGCTAATACTTGCAAATATTCTTTGGCTCCCCTTGTGTCGAATCTATAAATTTGGGTTGAATACTCTACCCTCGAAAACTATTGCGATCCCCTATACTTGTGTGTTATCAGAGGCCAAGGACCAGAGGGGAGAACCTGTCCCCATCAAGGGAGAGGCCATGGAGTAGGAAGCCTAAGGGGGGGAGACTCTCTCCCCCCCTCTCCCGCTGGGGCCGAAACGCCGTCGGGGCAACCATGGTTACGGCAATCTACACCAACAACTTCGCCGTCGTCACCGCCATCACCTTCCCTCATCTATCTACGGCGGTCCACTATCCTGCACCCCACTGTAATCCCCTAATTGAACATGGTGTTTCATGCCACATATTATTAATCAATGATGTGTTGCCATCCTATGATGTTTGAGTAGATTTTTGTTGTCCTTTGGGTTGATTGATGATCTTGATTGGTTTGAGTCTATGTTTTCTTTTGGTGCTGTCCTATGGTGCCCTTCGTGTCGTGCACAGATGAGGGATTCTTGCTGTAGGGTGTTGCAATACGTTCATGATTCGCTTATAGTGGGTGGCTAGAGTGATAGAAGCTTACACCCGAGTAAGGGGATTGTTGCGTATGGGAGTAAAGGGGACTTGATGTTTAATGCTATGGTTGGGTTTACCTTAATGATTTCTATTAGTTGCGGATGCTTGCTAGAGGTCCATTCATAAGTTCATATGATCCAAGTACGGAAAGTATGTTAGCCCATGCCTCTCCCTCATATCAAATTGCAATAATGATTACCGATCTTGTTATCAATTGCCTAGGATGATTCCGCACACCATACCATCATTATTCCACACTCGCTATTTGTAGTATATTGTAATATATTTTGACTTTATTTAGGCAGCAACTATTTTCATATTTTAGTTCTCCAATATCATGCAAAGCTATCCTTTTTATACCCACAACGCAGTTTTATTTCTCGTTACTAGATAGAAGCTAGCAAATGTTCGGTGTATGTAGAGTCGTATCGGTGGCAGATAGGACTTGAGAGAATATTGATCTTACATTTAGCTCCTTGTGGGTTCAACACTTCATACTTATCACTTACATCTTTGGAATGTGCTACGATGATTCCTTGCACTTGGGGATTATCCAGCATCAAGTAATTCATTCAGTGCCACAGTTTTAGTTTCATCAAGCATAGTTGTAGCATCATCACTAATATCATCCATAGTGGAAACAGTAGCAGATTGAATAACATGTGGAGGTGTCATTAGCTGGTTCAAAACAGTAGGTGAATCAAATGCAGAGTTAGATGGCAGTTCCTTATCTCCCCTTGTCTTAGAGGGTACGATCTTAGTTCTGGTATTTTTCAGATTCTTCATAGTGAAAATTGAGTATCCTTGGTGAACACAATAAATAGAGCTATGCTCCCCGGTAACGGCGCCAGAAAATTGTCTTGATAACCCACAAGTGTAGGGGATCACAACAGTCTTCGAGGGAAGTATTTTACCAAATTTGTTGATTCGACACAAAGGGAGCCGATTCATATTTATCAGTCTTAGTAGTTGAGTTGTCAATTCAACCACACTAGGTTAATCTATGTCACAAAGATTTAGTAGCACAACAATATAGTAATAGGAACAGTAACAGTAACAACAACAGTTTTGTAGTGATGGTAACAACGGTAGCAGCAGTTTTGTAGTGATGGTAACAGCAATAGCAGCAATAGTAACTTAGCAAGATTCAGTATGTAAAAGCGTAGGCCATGGATCGGTGATGGATAATGATTTCGATGACATTCATCATGTAACAGTTACACACTAGAGCGACACAGAACTAGCACCAATTCATCAATATAATGCAGGCATGTATTCCGTATATAGTCATACGTGCTTATAATAAGAACTTGCATGACATCTTTTGTCCTACCCTCCCGTGGCAGCGGGGTCCATAAGGAAACTAAGGGATATTAAGGCCTCATTTTAATAGAGAACCGGAACAAAGCATTAACACATGGTGAATACATGAACTCCTCAAACTTCGGCAATCACCTTGGGGTATGCGGATCATGACACGTAATAGGTGCATACAACTTGCAAGATAGGATCCAAAACACTCTCATATTCATGAAAACATAATAGGTTCAGATCTGAAATCATGGCACTCGGGCCCTAGTGACAAGCATTAAGAATAGAAAAGTCATAGCAACAACAATCTCAGAACATAGTGGATACTAGGGATCAAGCAATATCAAAATAACTCAATTACATGATCAATCTAATCAAATCCCATCATCGTCCAACAAGCCTACAATGGGAGGTGGTGAGCATCATGGGGGTGTTGATGAAGAAGAGTTGGTGATGACGACGACGACGAATCCCCCTCTCCGGAGCCCCAAACAGACTCCAGATCAGCCCTCCCAAGGAAGAATGGGAGGTGGTGGAGGCGCCGTCTCGTAAAACACGATGAAAACTTCTCTCTTATTCTTTTTCTCCGAAAATAGGAATTTATAGGACTAGAATTAGGGTGTGCGGAGCCACCAGGTGGTCCCAAGCCATCAGGGCGCGCCTGGGGGGGTGACAGCGCCCTATTGGCTTGGCACCAACAGGTGGCCCCCTCTGGGGGCCTTTGCTCTAATATTTTTTTATATATTCCAGAAAAATTCTCCAAAAAGTTTTGTACAATTCCAAGAACTTTTATTTCTGCACAAAAACAACACCATGGTAGTTCTACTGAAAACAACGTCAGTCCAGGTTAGTTTCATTCAAATCATGCAAATTAGAGTCCAAAACAAGAGCAAAAATGTTTGGAAAAGTAGATACGTTGGAGACATATCACTCGGGTCCTCCAAGTAAACAATTAGTCCAGTTTCCCAAAGAAGAAGGGTTTCCAAGTTTTTGGCTCCACGGTGCAACATCACATTGTCACTACCATGACGACGAACATGATGGAGATATCGGAGGGAGCTCTAGGCCACGACAAGCCGCATCAGTTTTTTTTTTAAACACGGTCCTTAGGGACCGATTCATTAAAAAAGGTCGAAGAGAGTTGCTCGGTTAATTAACAGAAACTCGGGCGAAAACCGTTACAACATTCCCACAGAGAAGGCAGCGGCCGACCTGGCACCCACAAGACCCACACACACCACCAAGGAAATGACACCGTCGAGGTTGTCTCCAAAGTCATCGTCATCACCTCTCCCCGAGCAAGCGACTCCAACTTCATCGCTGACGACCCATCAAGACCCCTCCGAACGAACAGTACATGGGAACCCTGCCGGCCATGGCCAAACAATCGCCCCCACGTGTCGAGGACGAGGCAGCTCCGACTTTGATGACGAGCCTTGCAGGAGAAAAGGATCATGCCTTGCACAAACATAGTTTGATCTGCCCATCGCCCGGTATCGTTGCAGCAGTGTCGCCCCGCAACGCCGCAACTCCAACTTCAAGCTCAAGAGCATGCCAGACGGTCGACGACGAAGGCAAGCCATGACCCTGCTTATCTTGCAACCATCATCATCGCTACACAAGTCGCAGCGCCACATCTGCATCGCCAGCCGGGCACTTGCCGACCACGATGTCATGCACGTCCAGCCTCAAGGAAGAGCAGGAGGGATCACGGTCTTCAAGATGGCGCCCCCAAGAGGGAGAGAGACGCTGGAGATGCCGTCACTGCCCGATCCTACAACAGAATCTTAGCTTTCACCTTAAGAGCTCGATCTGGAAGAAGAGGATGCACGGATCTCCTCGGCGACACCTCTAAGAAGGATGACGATGCCCACATGCATCGTTGTTGCCGGCTGATACGTCTCCAATGTATCGATAATTTATGAAGTATTCATTCCATATTTGCCTATGTTTACAATACTTTTATATGGTTTTGATGCACTTTATATGATTTATTTAGAACTAACCCGGACTGACGCTGTTTTCAGCAGAATTACCGTGGTGTTGTTTTTGTGCAGAAAATAAAAGTTCTCGGAATCGCCCGAAACTTTTTTATGTTTTTTCTGGAGGAAATAAGAAATACTGGAGCAAGGAACCACCGGAGGGGAGCCACCTATGGGCCACAAGACAACAAGGCGCGCCCACCCGCCTTGGCGCGCCCTGTTAGCTTGTGGGGCCCGCGTGGCTCCGGTTGGCGTGATTCCAAAGCTGAAAATCCTATAAATACAGAAATCCCCGAAAGTTAACCTAGAACTTCCGCTCTACTGCCGCAACTCGTACCAGAGAAAAACCCATGTGGAGCCTTTCCAGTACCCTGCCGGAAGTGGAAAATCATCACCAGTGGCCATCTTCATCATCCCGGCGGAAGCCATGACGAGGGAGTAGTTCACCCTCGGGGCTGGGGGTATGTACCAGTAGCTATGTGTTTAATCCCCCTCTCTCTCTCTCGTGTTCTTGAGATGGCACAATCTTGATGTATCATGGGCTTTGTTAATATAGTTGGATCATATGATGTTTGTCCCTTGCTATCTTGATGTGATGAATTGAATCTTTCCCTTTGAGATTTTGTTATATTGGATTTGAGATCACTTGATGTATGTCTTGGTAATCAACTTGCGGATTCCCGTGGTGACAATGGGGTAATCTATGCATAGTGGTTGATACACAATCCTGTCCTACCTTCTCCGATAGAAATCTTGGGGTACTCTTTGAAGTTCTTTGTGTTGGATTGAATATGATGAATCTGAAATTGTTTGATGCATGTCGAATAATTACCCCACGGATACTTGTGGTGACATTGGAGTATCTAGGTGACATTAGGGTTGATTGATATGTATCATTGGTGTTATTTTAGTACGAACTCTAGGGCTGTTTGTGACACCTATAGGAACAGCCCAATAGATCGATCGAAAAAGGTAATTGTGAGGTGGTTCTACTACCTACAACAATTTCATCTCATGTTCTCCGCTAGATATGAACTTTGGAGTGATTATTTGTTGCACGTTGAGGGATGATCATATGATTCTATTATGTTAGCATTGTTGAGAGATTGCACTAGTGAAAGTATGAACCCTAGGCCTTGTTTCCAAGCATTTATATAACGTTTTGCTTGCCGTTTGCCACATGCTTCCTTGTTGTTTTTATATTTTTCATATTACAAAAACCTATATCTACTATCCATATTGCACTTGTATCACCATCTCTTCGCCGAACTAGTGCACCTATACAATTTTCCATTGTATTGGGCGTGTTGGGGACACAAGAGATTTCTTGTATTTGATTGCAGGGTTGTTTCAGAGAGACCATCTTCATCCTACGCCTCCCACGGATTGATAAACCTTAGGTCATCCACTTGAGGGAAAATTGCTATTGTCCTACAAAACTCTGCGCTTGGAGGCCCAACAGATTCCATGGCGCGGGCTTTGCCTGGCCGCATCCTCCGGCGGTGGCGAGGGGGAGAAGGGGAGAGAAGGCGGGTGGCGTCGGCCGACTACCAGGGTTCCCCCAAGCCGCCTGGGAGCGACGCGGGGGTTGGGCATGTTCGTTACTAAAGTTGTTTGCTGCTCAAGCCGGATCAGATTCACGTACAACTCAAGGAGGCCGTCGTCTAGTAAGCAACAATCTCCAGAGTGTGCCCGCGCTTGGGAACGATAAGCTCCAAGACCAAGAACACAATTTCCTCTCAAGTCTCGGTCTCTTCCGCTCACCATCCCAAGGCCTCGGCTAAATCCCGTCGCCGCCTGCTCCACAAAGGCTTCACCTAGCCAAGATCACTAGTGACGGCGAGGGAGAGGGGGGTGTGCAGGGCGAGGGTTTTGACGGGCACGGGAAGGCGCTGCTCGTGTCGCCATGGGGAGGGAGTGATGTAGCGCCATCAAGCAAAGGTTGTGTCCTTTTACTTTACTATTATTAATCCCAAATAAGTCTAGATAGTGCCAAAAATGCTTGAAGGTGTCATTCTGTTGCTAGGTGCCAATGCACTTGGGTGAACAGTAAATGAGCCAGGGAGGTTTTGGGCTTTTTGCAAAGGTGAATCCATAAAAGATGACCCTTGCAAATGGGTTGTAACTGCTAGTTGGCAGAAGGATGAAAAATGTGTGATGGTAATTGCCTTTTTGTGCTTTATATGTTTCTTGTTTCATTTTTGTCATGGTAATAACCTTCAGATCTGTTCATTTTTTGTTGCAGGTTTTGAGGCATCAAATGGAGCATATTTGTAGTTCAACGAGTGGAAAAGTGACTAGCATGACAACTCAATAGGGTGGCTGATAAGGCAGTAGCTATGTTGAAGAAGGATCTGACCGCTGGTGTTGTGAAAATAGTTAAAGACTTGCAAGATGAGCATCATGTCACACTTAACTATGAGACAGTGTGGAAAGGCAAACAAGAAGCAGCAACCGACTTATATGGGAGTTGGAAAGAAAGTTTCAGTATGTTGTACAACTACAAGGATGAAATAGAATTGAGGTCTCCGGGGAGTATTGTTGAGATTGATACAACCACACATGAAGGTGAAGTATATTTCAGAAAAATATTTATCGCTTTCAAGCCTTGCATAAATGGTTTCCTGAATGGGCCATATGTTACCATAGATTCAACTCACTTAAATGGACAGTAGAATGGTAGCTAGATGTAGCCACTACTTTGGATAATCACAATTGGACGTTCCCGGTAGCGTATTTCTTTATTGAGTATGAAAATTGAGATAATTCGGCTTGAGTTCATGAATCAAGTGAAGAAGGCAATAAGGGACCCTCCGGTATTAGCTGTTTGTACTAATTGTTGCAAGGGTCTTGAAAATGTTGTTAAGAAGGTTTTTCCTCAAACTGGGCAGCAAGAGTGCTTTAGGCATATGTGCCATAATTTTCATAAATATTTTCATGGTGATGTGTTTGGAAGGTTTGTGGCTTGTTACTAGGGCATATAGGCCAGAAGAATATCAACATCACATGGCAAAGGTATTTGATGCATCTGAGAAAGTATATCTTTTATGGATGAGGTGCATCAAGTGTGACTACATAAATAAAAATCTTGTCAAGTGCTTCGACGCCTGGGTGCGCGATATCAAGGACTTGCCGATTGTTCAGCTAGCTAATAAGATTAGAGAGATGATTATGGAACTATTTAGAAAGAGAAGAATGATTGGATAAAGATTTATAGGGATAATACTTCCATTTGTCATTCACCAATTAAAATCAAAGACTCGAGGACTAGGGCATCTCAAGGCTAAAGCATCGGCTGATTGGAGTGGGAAGTGAGAAATGCTAACAAAGAGGATAAAAGACATGTGGTCAGAACTCTCACACATGACTGTACATGTCTGCAATGGTAGCACACATGGAAAGCCTTGCAACCATGCACTAGCCTTCATAAATGTTTTGCAGCTCGCAACTTTGTTAACATGGAGGATTATATATACAAGTACTACTTAGTTAGCAGATTCAGGGAAGCATATGAAGGTGAAACTGAGCCCCTTACGGACAAGAATCAATGGCCACAGGTAGATATAGGCTTTATGTTTCTTGCACCAATTCCAACAGCCAAGAAAAAGGTGCTGGAAGAACAAGAAAACATAGGATAAAGAGTTGGTGGGAAGGTGGATCAAGGAAGGGATCCTTGAACAAGTGCAAAAAAATGCGGGGAGGTGGGACATAGAGAAGTTGGCTGTCTTGAAAAACGAAACAAATAAAAGGTACAAACTAGTACTTGTTATTATCTATCTATAATACCATGGTTCTTATACATGAAAATAGTTCTAATTGCTTCTTTTTGTAGGAAAAGTAGGGGGAAGAATCCATTTCCATGGTTTGATGTTTCAGTTAGCAATGTCGTTCTATCTGCACCAACCAAGAGCAAGAATGATGCCACTTGTAGCAGTCCGAGAGCTATCACAAGAAGCCAAGCTGCAGCTCAAGCTAGTCTTGTCACAAGGAGCAAAGCTACATCTAAAGCTGCTACTCCACTACCAAAATATGCAGCAAAAGGAAAGAAGAAGAAAATGCCTCCTAAGAGCATCTACAGCCGCGATGGGCTAATTCGGCCCCTCAAACGCCTGAGAACGCGTCCGCGGGCACTGACCAGGCACACCTCATATTTCCTCGTCCACATCCAACTCTCTCATATTTCATTCCCTAGATCCATACAAATTCATGCAGAATATATAGCCTACGTACTACGTACTATACTACTCTTCGTCGTCGTCGGAGATGGCCTGAACCGCCTGTGCTGGAGCCTGAGCCGTCTGCACCGCCTCCGCTACGCCGCCTCCATCTGCTACCGACGAAGACGTCTGGCCTCCGCAGCCGACTCCGAGCGGGTGGAGTTCAGGACGGCCTGTTGCTCCGTCATCATATCCATGTCCTCCTCCATCATCGGAGCCTCCTCCTCCCCCACATCCAGCAGTGGTGCCTCCTCCGCCGGCTCCTGCTCCTCCTCTCCCACACCCAGCGGCGGCGCCTCCTCCGCCGGCTCCTGCTCCTCCTTCCCCACACCCAGCGGTGATGCCTCCTCCATTGGATCTTGCTCCTCATCCTCTTCCTCGTCCACCTCCTCATCCTCTTCCTCCTCGACCTCCTACTCCTCCTCAAAATTCTCCTCCGGATCCAGAGGTAGCCCCGTGGCCCTCCGGATCTGGACCTGCTCAAGGAGCCAGAGACGGTGCTGGATCATGTAGTGGAGGCGATGTGGGGGCATGGCTGACGGGCTCGGGTGGCAGCGGGGGGGGGGGGGAGGGAGGAGGTGGATGTTCTAGGGATAGGGGTGCCGGCCGGCTTAAATAGCCGGCTATGACCTCAGACGGCGAGCCGGAGCGGCGCCACATGGCGTTCAAACCGCGACGACCGTCGGACCTTTGGGTTTCCGGGCAAGTCCGCGTGGGGCCCCGTGCTCGGGCTCCCCCATATCCGCCCCATATTGGGGCTGGATATGAGGGGTGCCGATCAGCCCAGGCATTTGAGGCCGGTTTGAGAGACCCTTCTGGGTCGAATTTTTGTGACCAGTCAGTGACCGGACGGCCTTTCCGGGCGTTTGAGACGGGTTTGAGGGGTCCGGGTGTAGATGCTCTAAGAGGAAGAAATTAACCGACATGTGAACTTGTTTGTGACTGTGATGAGCTCATGTGTGAGTGGAGACTCACTTTTACTGTTGTGTATGAGAGGTGCAAACTCACTTTTATTTGCTATGTACGTGAGGTAGAGACTCACTTTTATTTGCTATGTATGTGAGGTAGAGACTCACTTATTTTGTTGTCATGAAGTCATGTAGAACCTGGTTGAACTTATTCTCTATGCTATCATTGAATCATTGTGAGACTATATTATTCCCAGTCTTTTGATTACAGCAAAATATTTTGTGGCTCGAAAACCCAGACAAGGTACAGAGACGTGTCTCTCAAACTGAAGGGTACTTTTGTCTATTCTTATTTCTATTTTATAGTTATATACTATCATATTTGTTAACCATGCAGAGGGGGGTATCAGGGGCATAAGATCAAAGGCGTGCGAGCTTGGGGAGTGGGAGGGGTTAAAATCAATTCTCCTTTTTTTAGAAGCGCGACGAGAGCTCACGCAAACGATGAATCGATGGGTGACGTTCTGTTGGGCCGCATAGGCCGCTAGTGTTCGTGTGGACACGAACGGGGGAGAAGGAAAGAGCGCACCTCACAGCGAGTCGTCGGATCACCAATGGACAGTGCGGGATGTACTACGTCCCTCGGCAGTAGATCGATCTAAGTCAGAGGATCTCGTTCCACATTTTTAAGTGTTTCCCTACTTATACACTTTCGTGAAGAGATCACATTCGTGAAGCTTCGGTAAAAAAACAAATAGTCAAAAAATACCTTTTTCGGAGTATCGATTTTGTTTTTTTTATCCCGAGCACATTGAGTGTTATTTATGCACAAAATTTTGCATGGGATTAGAATATTCAAACATGTGTATTGTAAAACAAGATCAGATTTTTTTGATTTATTTACCACTATTCGGATTTACTGTTCGAGTAGAAACTCCATGTCCAAAAATGATTCTTATCTTTCTGCCTATGCAAATTCTTGAAGTCTTAACTGAAGACCAAACAAATTCCGATCCTAAGAGCATCTACAATCGGAATTGGCAAATCTGGCCCCTCAATTACCCGCGGACACTGACCAGTCACGCCTCAAATAATGCATTCTACAATCGGACACCTCAAATTAGAAACCTCAAATACATATTATTATATGCAACGTAAACCTAATACGAGCGGAGCTCATCCAGCTCCACCGTGCCCATGTCCGGTGGCCGGCTGCGCCCCTCGTAGTGTCGGTCCGGTCGCCGGTGAGGTAGAGTAGGACATGAGACACTAGCCGGCTCACAGGATTCGAGCTCCTGCCGTATCCCATGCCCTACTCTTCCTCATCGGAGCCCGTAACCCGGACGGTGCCGGTGGACGTTAGGTCGATGACGGATCCTTCCTGGAAGGAGACGATGTCCACCACGACGTGGTTGCGGCGCCCGCACCCGTGCATTATACGGGGCGCCGAAGAGTGTGACTCCGCCTCTCCAACGTCCACCGTCGCGAGGGCCTCCGCCGCCTCCCGCGCCCGCTGCCTCGCACGACGGGCACGCCACGCCATGTTAGCGTCCGAGGACGCCCATGGTTCGTCCTCGGCGCGTCAACGGAGGGTTGCGTGTCCACCACGGCATTCGGACGCCAGACGGACCGCACTGCCTCCGGTGAGACAACGACGCCGGATCCAAGCACCGGTTGTGTAGACGCAATGGATTCCCGACGCTGCAAGTCTGAGTGCTGCCGGAGGGCGGCCGCCTCCCGGGAGCGGCGGAGCGCAACCCAGACGACCATCTCCTCCTCAGGGTCGCGTGGGATGAGCTCGTGGTCGACGAATCTGGAGGTGAAGGACTTGGATCCGATGCCCGCCATGCCAGAGAAGGCCGGAGATCGCCGGAGGTGAGCTTGGATGGCGGATGGGACTGGAGGGGAGTGGAGTGAAGTGGTTAGGGTTTGGTCCGGCGAGCGGGTGGGGCGAATATATGTGGGATCGACACGGGCCAGCGCGGGCCAGGCCGACATGGCGGGCGTGCCTAGGCGCGCCCGGGCTCCCCCATATCTGCCCCATATTTGGGCTGGATATGAGGGGCGCCGGTCAGCCCGGGCGTTTAAGGCCCGTTTGAGGCGCCCGGTTGGGTCAAAATTTCGTGACCGGTTAGTGACCGGGCGGCCTGCCCGGGCGTTTGAGACGGTATGAGGGGTCCGGCTGTAGATATTGACTATGATCCATCGTTTTTATTCCTAGCTGGAAATCATGCATGACCGGTAAAATACACTTGTAAGAGCAACTCTAGCAGACCCTCAAATCGCGGACCTGTAATCTCAGTTTACAGTTCGCTCATTGCCTAGGATACGGGCCGAAAACCTCCGATAAAGATCAGAAACCGTAAACAAAACTGTAAAATTTAAATTCAAGACTTCGCGGGAGAAATCGAACGAGTTCATAGTGATGATCACCATACATAGTTCGTACATACACTTCAAATTAGACTAAATAGATGGGGATAGTCGACGGCCACCGTACCCTACAGCCAAAATTTGGCTCACCGGAGCCATCCGGGTGCGGTGGCGACGCTGCGGCGGCGGACAGCTTCAGTCGCCGTCACCGGAGACGAGGCCGACGTACATGTCGTCCTGCGCCTTCTTCTCGCGGCGTCATGCGTCCTCCTTGTCGACGAACTCCTTCTCCTTCGCAAGCCCCTGCTCGAGGAGGACGTCGTCGAGTTCGGCAAGGGTTCGTCGGCGCTGCTCCTCCTCCTCCTCCTCCCGCGCACTGCGCGCCATGATTGCCCGTGCGAAGATGTCCACCTCGGCCGGAGGGAGGAAATCCTCCGGCCCGATGACTCCGCCGCCCCGCAGCACCGGCTCTGCCTCGAGCTCCCGCTTCACCACGCGGAGGACGGGGAGATCCTCCGGATCCCTTTTCACCGGAGTGAGGAGCGGCGTGCGGGGACTCGCCCCCGGCAGAGGAGGAGCCCGCGGCAGAGGAGTAGATCCGCCCGTGCCGGCGGTCATACTCCTCCGTCTCGCGGCGGAGGAGCGACTCCGGCGGCTGTAGACCGTGGTTGGTATATTTCTTGGCCGCGCGCTTCGTCGCGCCGTTCGCTCGGACACACCGCTGGCGCTCGGGGTCGTCGCGCCCGCCGGAGCTCCACATGGTGACATTCGGCGGCCGGATTGGGCTCACCGGCGGCGAGAAATGGGAGGTGGGAGTGGGAAACCGCGGGGAAACGCGGCGGCGGGGGGATAGGGTTTCGACCCGTATCTCCCCCGCAAACCCGTAGGTATACCGGGGGGGGGCGGTTTGCGGGCCACCGTAAATTGTTTTATGGGCTGGGCGAGTATACGGGCTCTGTTCTGGTCAGAAAATTGGGCGGAATTTTACGGATTCGCGCGATTTTAGGGGTCTGCTAGAGTTGCGCTAAAGCAAATACGAGTGTATCAAGATACACTGATTCCAAGGGGCGCCTAAATAGTCTCCTTATACCGAAGCACAAACTAAAATAGTCAGTTTGGCACTGGCAATGAACCATTTCGTTCACGTAGGGTTCGATAGATAAAAGTGGCCTGATTTTCATCCCATTTTTTTAGACTCACTGTGTTTTTGGACTAATACTTTTTTACTACTGATTTATTAACTGGCCCACAATCTGGTTCCATTCATTCCGGTGCTCTTTTTGAAGTATATATACTGCATAGCACATCCTGATGGAGAAATTTTCAGTTCTGAAGTTCCTTGATGGTCTACTCTTGAGACATTTTCCCGAAGATTTTCTGTCTGCAGCCCCCCAAATTGTTGTTTGTTAAGTGTCCAACGGGGCCTTTGGGCTCTGAATGTGCTTCGTGCAGTTTCTGCGCGTGCAGCTGACCATCTGCACTTGGCTGCTTATAGATGTTTTCTTGTTCTGTTTCCGAAGAAGATTCAGTTTTTCAGTCCAATCCTGGACCTTACTGTATTACTGCCACATAACCTAATCCTGATGCCACAAGTCATTTTTATCTAAATCATTGTCTGATTTCGGGCGTGTCCGTGGAGTCATCAGAGGACGAGCCATGCTCACGAGCTCAGGGAGACGCTGCTCAACAAGTACAGCGGCTGCCTCAGCAGCCACCGGACCGAGTTCCTGAAGAAGAGGAAGAGAGGGAAGCTGCCCATGGATGCTCGGCTTGCTCTCATGTTTGCAGGAAGAGGATAAGGTGAAGCTCGCCGCCATGACTGGCCTCGACCCGAAGCAGATCAACAACTGGTTCGTCAACCAGAGAAAGAGGCATTGGAAGCCGTCGGAGGACATGCGGTTCGCGCTCATGGAAGGCGTCGCCGGCACTCTACTTCGGCACCGATAGCATGAAGCTCTTCTGCACAGAGACACGGTGGTTGCGTGACTAGCAAGGAAGGGGTGATATCACTTATCAGATACATCAATCGACGTATAGCCCCATGATCATTTTCTCCATTATTGTGTATATATATGGGCGCCGCAAGGGGAAACTTTTCTGAAGCTACTACTACGGGGTGACCTGTAAAATATTTTCTGAAGCTGCTACTATAATCAGATTGTCTGCATCCACAGGGATTTAACACTTTGCCAGTGAAATCACACTGGATAGAGAAGAATAAAAGGCGATATTAAAAAGTATCAGTTTCTTCTTTCCCATCTTTGAAAATATATATTCATAAATCATAGTATGTCGCTGTCTTTGCTGTGGCAAATTTTGCTACAGCTGTTGACTTGAAAAAGGAGATTGGGTTCCTGTGGCAGGCCGCTCAGGATATATACGAGCTGATTTTTAGCACTGAACATGTCCTTCTTTGTTTTACCTCCATTATTGCTGAATTTTGGTTTGGCCCGGCTGAAATTCGGCCTGAACGGTATAAATACCAAGTTCAGAGCCCATCATTTCGGGAAGTAAGGATATTTTTCTTTAGAGAAGGTCTTCATGTGTTCAAACAGCAGCTACACAAGTTAAGCTGTAATGGGATTTCATCGACCAACAATGAACCAAACCTAGCTAATTCATGAACCATCTCGTTCGTGTCTCTTGGGCAATGGTTGAACTCGACCAGAACAATAAAAACCTTAATTGGGCATGTTGTTAACAAAGTATAAATTCGGTTAAACAAATCAAAAGCAGGATAATCCTAAAATTAAATCAGGGTATCACTTCTTTTCCTAAAAAAAGCAATTGCCTTACAGATCCAGACAGACATTGCAAGACATTTATTTGCAATGGAACGACAAGCCCGACATACTATGAGAAGTCCTTTTTTTCTACACTTTCACCACTCGATAGAAAGCAATTCGATGCGCTCCTCTGCTCCACCATCAGGCCTACCGAAAAATCCGACTCCAAGTCAGTTGGGGACATCACAACCATATACATAACATTTGCTTCAACCCGGGAAGAGAAAGACAAACTTCAACTGTGTCAAACATGTTTAACGTGCAACTAATATCATGACAAATATGAATATCAGTGATAATCACATAATTAAGATACAGTTAATATCCTACCTAATTTCAGCATACAATTAAAGTTCTACCAAATATCACATGCATAGCACGTACATATTTACTGGTGATTTTGTTAAGGAAGATAGTGACACAAGAGGAGAGAGATGTCATAGTTACTGGACCCAATGGGAGAATTTTTGTCCAAAAGGACCACCTGTCGACTGCAAATGCCAAAAGAGACCACCTGCGAAATAAATTGCTAGATCAGACCCCCCTGCCGCCACCAGCACTGGCGGCCGGCCGGGCGGGTGGGGCCTGCCGTCAATGGCCGAGGCGGCAGGGGGGAATCCCGTTTCGGCGTGCTCGCTACGGAACGGACGGCAGGCGCGGGCCCTGCCGCCAGCAGCCGAGGCGGCAGCGCGGGCCCGGCCGCCACCAGCCCCGGCGACATCTGTCGCTAGCCGACGCACCCTGACTGCGCTGAAAACGAGGCAAACGACGCTGAAAACGAGGCACGGAATCGGCCGAGCCGCGCGGGAAACGGCCGACGACTGCTTTCTCTTTTTTTTACTAGATGCTGATTCCTGCTGTCTACGTGCGACACTGATTGATAGATGCTGCCGCTGCTGATTGCGAGGCTGACTAAATGTGTTGTTATTTCATGTGTCATGTTTTTTAATAAGTTCTGTAGCTGCGGCGGACGCGCGTGTTTTATTTTCTTCTACCGACAACACAGTGCTCCTCATCTTTATATATGAGATGCCGTTGCCTGCTCTCTCACACTCTTCTCTTTGCTTCTGCCCACACTGCTTGCTCTTTCTCACTCTCTTCTGCATCGTCCAGGCACACTTCAAAACACCAACGCGCTAGTCAGCATGAGTTTGCCTTGCTCGGATCAAAGCATTAGGCCTAAGAAAATGAAGAGTGCGACTTTGCCTCGGGGGATGGAAGTACTTCGTTGTTGGTGTGGCGATCTCTGCAAGGTGAGAGAGGTGACGGATTTTTCAGATTGGTTGGGCATGAAGTTTTTCATGTGCGCCAATTATGAGGAAGATCCACCCGTTGCTATTTCACCGTACATCAGGCCTCCGGTATGTTTTAGTCACCAAGAATAAACACGTTGTTGATATTATTGTTGATTTGATATTTATATTTCTATTTTTGTTGTAGTCTCCTCCGCCTCTGTGCATGTACTATCGTTGGATTGACACGAAAAAACCGAACTGGGCGGTGACCGAGATTCGTGAAAGAGGTCGTCGTGCATGGGCAAGTTTGGACGTGAAAGAGCGCCGCGCGAAGGCGGCAGCAGAGGAGAAAGCAGAGCAGGAGAGAGAGTGGCAAGAGTACTGTGTGAAGCAGAGGGCTTTTCTTGATGAGATGAAGAAGAAAAACCGAGAAGAGGCACTTCGACTGGCGGAGGTTCAACGACAGCGACAGGAGGCCCGTGAGGCTGAGAGGCAGATAAAGAAAGAAAGGGCTCGTGCAGCCAAGGCAACAGAAGAAGCTGGTGATGGAAAAGGAAAATATCCACGTTGGACTCAGTAGATTTATGTTAGTGTATCCTAAAATTCGCATTGCAGCAAGTTGTATCTTAAAATTCGCAGCAAGTTGTATCTTAATTTTTATGTATCTTATTTTATGTATCTTATTTTATGCATGTTATTTTCGATGCATCTTAATTTCAACAGTTTAATGTATCTTATTTTATGCATGTTATTTTCAATTTTCTTTCCCGCCCTTCTTTCCTGCCATTTTCTTTCCCGCCATTCTTTCCCGCCATTCTCTCCCGCCATTTTATTTCCCGCTCTACTTTCCCGCCATTTTATTTCCCGCCCTACTTTCCCGCCATTTTCTTTCCCGCCTTTCTTTCCCGCCATCTTCTCTTCTGAACCTATAAAACCCCCTCGGCAGTAAGGTGGGTGAGCAGGCAAGTGTAGTTTCGTGGAGATGTCCCATTATCCTTTTGGTCGTAGTTTTCACACTGGTATGTCCGATCGTCTTCTCCGTCTAGCCGCCAATTTCAAGATCGATGATAGAGTAGTTCCATGGGAGGAACTCATCAGTAGTGACACCATAATGAATGAGTTGGCTCACTCATTAGCTTGGAGTGGGTGGCCTCCCAGGACATTTGAGGAGATACGGAAAGAACTTCTCAGGTTGCATGGCAGATGGCAGAAGCAACTGCATAAAGGTGAATCTTACCTCAGGCTTGCTCTAAATAATTCAGATTTATGGTCAGCAGACAGTGAGGACGAAGACGACCTCTTCATGCCGAGCACCAAGTCCAAGATACCTGCATCGTTGAAGTGCAAGAGTACCGCACCGTCGAAGGGCAAGAGTGCTGCATCAACGGAGGATGACGACGATGACTTCATGCCGAGCACCAAGGCCAAGAGACCCACATCGTTGAAGTCCAAGACTACCGCACCGTCGAAGGGGAAGAGTGCTGCATCAACGGAGGATGACGACGATGACTTCATGTAGTTTGTGGGATGTATTTTTTTAGTTAAGTCGTACCGTTTAATTCAGATGTACTTCTATCTTAATTATCTGTTGTAGTCTGTTTGGAAATGTATCTCGTACCGTTTAGTTGAGTCGTACCGTTTAATTCAGATGTACTACTAATATGAAGTAGACAAGTGTCTTGAAAACAAATCAGTCTCTTACATAGCTAATGACTCATACATAGATAGTAACACATACATGAAGGATGTCTGATACATAGATAAGTCCTCACACATGAGAATAGTCTGAAAGTTGGAAACTGACATAGATAGATACAATAGTTCGCACACATAGATAGACGAATCACCCTACGCGACGACGGCCAGCTGGCCTTTCCCGACGACCGGAAGGTGACAAGCGAGTAGGGGGTCGGTGTCCACGAAGACCACGACCGTACTGCCCCTCTTCTTCCTGTGTCTGCGACTCATGCATAGGTGGTGGAGTCTGCAATCCATATTGAGATGATGATTCGAAATTATAGGTGTATGGTTGTGACTGGGAAGGGATATAAGATGGGCCAATAACGTCCGTCTCGAAAAAGTCATTCAATAATCCTAGGACACGGTCAGGATTGTACGGATTAAGGGATTCCGTGAGTATGTCTTTGTTTACGCCACGCTGGGTTTCTTCATCTTCCCATGATGTATCATTACTTTCCTGCACAGAAAAACCGTATGTAAATAAAAGTCATGTAAATGTTGTACACTTGTAATTGCTTGTTATGGTTGAACATACCTGAGCGGTGTTGTAGCTTTGTGATCCCTTGCCCCTAGTGTGCTGGTTTATGTCAGAAAAACGAGTCTCCTCGGGCATCCTGATCCCTCGCGTGGAGGGATACGGCTGAGATCCGTCACCTTGGGTGTATGCGCCATATCCTGTGTCCGCATTTTGGTCCATGAAATGAGTCTGCTCGGGCATGGAATCCAAGCCTGCAACATTTACCTGGGATGTATGCCCCTGTAGTGCCAGAGACGAGTCATGTCGTGGAAATGTCGTTGTAGTATTTGGACCCTCTCCCCACCGCCTGGATGACGACGGCGCTGCACTCGTTCTAGCTGACCTCGGTTCCGGCATGTTGTACGCTCCAGTGTCAACATCGTTCCGTCTACCGCATCTCATCGTTTTGGCGATGAATTCACCAATTTTTTTAAGGCAGACGTTCGACCTGGTGTGTCTCGGGCTTGCATGCCTTCCCTCGCCATCTCCCCTACTTCGTTGCAAATATCAATCTAAAAAAATAGGTTGTTGGTTGCTTGAATTGTTCATGAAATGATGGACTTGAATAGTAAGTTGTTGATGATTACCGTGTAGTCACGATAGTAAGCTGCTGATGTGTCTATCCGTCTCTGCAACTGTTCCATATGTGTGGGATGTGTTGGCATCGTAGGTGGTTGATGCGTCAGTCGAGTACGCGTGCTCATGCAGTACCACTCGTAATACGCTTGTGTTGTAGTCGCGTCGTACGGTCTGCATAATTAAATAATTACATCAACTTGTTTATGTACATAAATTACCGTAAATAAAATTTACCTATGTTCATGCACTATCATTTCCGGTGCTTCATTATTCCACTGGTTTACCCATTGAATGTTCTCTTCACGGTAATCGACACCAGTTCTGCCACTGTTGTTGATCCTGAAATTTACGTAACAGAACGTAAGTTTTATGAATTAAAAAGACATTAACTATTTAGGGAGGTCGCATCTTACTTATGAGTATGTTCGTCGATACATCTTGGAACAGGTGGTGGAATATCTTGATGTAGACCGAACTGTCTCATGACACGATCAGGATTGTACGGTTCAACAAATCACAGACATAGTAAATTGCAACGAGTCATCCAGAAGCCACTATCTCTCACGCATTCCACTGGGATGGGTTGCGAACCAAATACCATGTTAATGTGTAGCTCAGTCCACGGGTTCCATGTGATTAGTGAGTCCTCAAGAAGCTCAAACTGATCATGGTATATGGGGTAACAACTTTTTGCAATTTTTGTAGCCCATTTTTTCCGACCGAGCGTCCACCGTGTAACGCCCCCATGTAATAGCTACAGTAATCACCCCTTTGACAGTGCCATGTCATCATGATTAACCATGCTTGAGCATCATTGCATCATATCTCATTTCAAATTCCAATTTAAACTTGCAATTCAAACCTAAAGTGAAAATAAAAGTTGTTCAAAACCAGAAACTAAAATGTTCAAAACAATTTAAATAATTCTGTGGCAATTATAAAAATATGTGCAACATTAATTAAATTGGTTAAACAACTTTATTAATTGTAACAGTAGGTTAACAGCAATATTTAGCACTAATTAATTTAATAGGATTTAAAGTAAATTCATAATTTAATCAAACCAATTTCTGGTGAATGAGAATAACACACTGATAATTATGGGTCAATCCACATATTTTATAAAAGTCATTAAGTACTCGAACAATTTGCAAAGCAGTGGAAAAGAAAAGAATTGGAAAAAGAAAAAGGAAAAGGGGCTTACCGCTACTGTGCACTTGGACTCAAGTGGCACAGTAGCCAGCCCAGCCCACCGCGACATCGTCGTCTTCGTCGCGCTGTCGCCGTCCGCGCGCGACAGCGTCGTCGCCGCGCCACGCGCCGGCCATCCGCCCGTCCCCGACGCCGATAAGGCCGCGCCCGTGCTGCCCTCGCTCCCCCGAACCCTAGCGCGCCCCCATTCGCCCCCCTGCACCCTCTCCCTCTCGATCCCCTCCTCGCCCGAAGCGTCGCCGTCGCCCATTCCGTCGATCCCGCGGCCACCGTGCGCCGATCGCCTCGCCGACTAGCCCACAAGCTCCGCCGCGACCTCCTCGTCCTCCTCGACCTTGAACTCGAGCCCCGGAGCCCCTGTTGTGAGCGCCTCGAGCTCGTCTTCTCCGCACGGCCATCGTCGTTCTTCTTCGTCTCCGGCCGCCTCTGCTGCTCCTAAGCCGTCGCCGGGCCTCCTTGTGCCTTCCCGGTGAGCTTCTGCTCCTTCTCATCCCCCTCTCGCCCTCGATTAGACGCCGTAGCCGTTGATTCCACCGGAGCCCGTCAGCGCCGCCGTCTGTCCACGTCGCCGACGAGTCCCCGGTGACCAAATGGTCCCGGGCTCGTGCCCGTTGGCTCCCTCGCATCGCGCACGATCTGCCTAGCTAGTTAGCTCGCCCGCTAGCGCTGTGCATCGCCGTTCCCGTCGCACGTCCGAACGCCTCGCCACCGGCGAGCTCCTGCCGCTCGCCACAGGCCGCCTCAGCCGCTCCCGTCGCCACCATTCGACGCGGCGTCGAGCGCCCGTTCGAACACGCCCAACCGCACGTCGAATGGGGCCCTGTGCGCCGTTTCCGACCACCTCCCGTGGATGCGCCGCCGCGAAACACGTCGCCGGCGTGTTTTCCGGCGACGCCGCGGCCGCCGTCCGACGTGGCTGGCCCTGGCCCACCTGCCAGTGACACTGACTGGTGGGGCCGTGGGCCCGTTGACCAGTCAGCGCCGCTGACTGGGTCAGCTGTGCCACTGACATGTGGGGCCCCTCCCCACTGTGTCAATGACATACGGGCCCCACTGTCAGATTTCTAATTAGCTAAATGGATTAATTAAAATTAATTAATTTAGTTTATTGTCTCACTGACATATGGGCCCCACATGGTTAATTAGTCTGTTAATAGATTAATTAACCCACTGTCTATGACATGTGGGACCCGCATGTCAGGTTGACCCCAGTCAACTGCACTGTTGCGTGTTGACGTCATGCCTACGTCAGCCAACACTATTCTGGATAATTCGAATTAAATAATTAAAATAAATTCAGAAAATATTTAAAACTTTAAAAATTCATATCTTTTAATCCGTAGGTCAGATGAAAATAATTTATATATGAAAGTTGATCAGAAAAATGCCACGAATCCAAATATGCCATCCATTCATCTGTCACATGCCTCTAGCTATCTGAACATGGAACTTTTTGACCGTTTGCAGTAGATGAATAGTGCACCACTTTAATAAAACAAATCCAATTAAATTTTTATTAATTCCCAAGAGTTATCTAAATCATATAGATAGGCAGTAGCACCCATCTGCATGTCATCTTAGGCATGTCATGCATAGTGATTGTATTTTGCCGTGAATTTATTGTTTCCTCTCCCCCTTCTCTCTCGTTAGACTTGGTGCCCGCCGACGCCACTGCTACAGAGTACGACTACGTCCCCGACGACCAGCCGTCCGACGATCCCGCCTTTGCCGCAGAGCAACCAGGCAAGCAAACCCCCTTGACGCATGCCTTTGTCACCCAATTCCTTCTCCCTCCTGCTTGCATTAGAAATTGCTGCTATTATGTTTTATCCTATTTCTGATGCATAGCCTGTCCTTGTAACTGCTTATGATAACTGCCAATTGTCCGAGCTGCTTAGAATAGGATTGGGTGGTAAACCATCTGTGGCCCCTCTCCCTTGCTGTAGTTGCTCCGCTTTAGGACTGAAGACAGATGGACTGAAGACAGCACATCACTGCACAACCCCTGAATTGCCCGACACTGCAGGGTTAGCATCGAGTGCCGAGGGTGATACCTCTTAGCTCACTTCCGATGGTGCCTCTGTAGAATAGCTTCCCGGATGTGTGTTATCGAGGGTGATTCCTCTTACATCACCTCCGCTAAGCTACCGTCGCGCAACTCCTCGAGTGGGAATCCATCGAGGGTGATTCCTCGGATTCCTCCTCGTTACTTGGACACACGGTTACTTTGACCTTTGTTACAGGCGGGTCCACCTCGAGAGGTACCCGCGGGGAAATGTAAAGTCGGGCTGGCCCCAAGGGTGCCCGCGAGCGAATATCATTAAAGACGGGTCGGCTCCAAGAGCACCCGCGCGATACTAAATACGCCTAACGGAACTGGGTATTTGATCTGAGTGGGTCGTCGTGCCCATTTCGCACTACCACCACGTGGGATAATGGTTTAATGGGGCCCTCTGCATCGTAGTATCAGCCGAAAGCTCTTCAGACGTCACAAGTTACTTTGCGGGCTGATCGCCGGGATTGGGCTGGTTACTTCACTGGGTTGTCCAGTGTCGCGCCTGTTTCTCCGGCCAGTCACGTAACGTGCAGGAGTGCGGAGGGCGATGGCCC
This sequence comes from Elymus sibiricus, assembly GCA_039707655.1. Lineage (NCBI taxonomy): Eukaryota > Viridiplantae > Streptophyta > Magnoliopsida > Poales > Poaceae > Elymus > Elymus sibiricus. The sequence continues at coordinate 77,922,916 of CM077663.1, read as the reverse complement.
AAGACCCCTGCGCACTTAGGATTTAGACCGGCGTGTTGACCTCTCTGCTGAGCTCTAGGTCGGGCTGCGTTGTGTCGATCACCCGAGGCCGGGTATTACCCAGCAAGTGTATCCGGCCGGAGGTAATCGAGCGTGTTGGGTAACAGTAGTGCACCCCTGCAGGGAAGATATCTATTCGAATAGCCGTGTCCACGGTAACAGGACGCTTGGAGTTGTGCCCGGATCCATGACAACTATAAAGAGATGATGATACATGATAAACTGTTAATACTGCTCTCGGGATCGCTTTCTCGCAGGGTGTCGAGAAAGGATCTCAGGGCATTGCTACTGTATGACAACATGTATGCTACTACTATCTACTCTCTTCTGATGCTGCAAGACTGCTTGAAGATGCTAGTCTTCGATAGGCTAGGCCTTTCTCTCTCCTCTGGCATTTCTGCAATACCGTCCACAAATACAGCCTTCTCATTTGATACCATTGCATGTTTAGCATAGTTCTGATGTCAGTCTTGCGAGTACTTTGGATGAGTACTCACGGTTGCTCTGCTATTCTTTTTCCCCCATATCCAATTGATGATGCATCAGCCGATGGAGCCCAGGAGCCAGACGCCACCGCCGATTGCTACTACCAGGAGAGTCCCGGAGGCCACTTCTATTACGATTGAGCCAGTCGACCAGGAGTAGTTTAGGAGGCTCCCAGGCAGGAGGCCTTGCCTCTTTCGATCAGAGCTGTTGTTTGTTTTCGCCTTCTTAAGGCACGCTTGTCTAACTAATGTCTGTACTCAGATATTGTTGCTTTCGCTGAATTGTGCTTGTCAGAGCTTTATATTCGAGCCCTCGAGGCCCTTGGCTTGTAATATTAAGCTGTATGACTGTTATTTGTGTCCTTTGTCGTGTTGTGGTACTAATCAGTGAGTCCCTAATCTTGGCCGTACGCATTGCGTGAATGATTAGCGTACGGACGAAATTGGGGGCGTCACAAGTTGGTATCAGAGCCGACTGCCTGTAGGAAGCCCCTCTCCAACTCCTTGGCCGCAGTTGAGTCTAGTATTTCCAGAAACTATTTTACTAACATGGTTGTGTGGCTTACGGGCCCACGTTGCCAACTGGGTGGTATTAGGATCTTTTATTCCTCTTCTATACTCTGGGACTCTGAACTTTCTTCCTTTCGGGTTAAATGAATTTTACTAACGCCGACACTAGGTTCTCATGATCACATCCACCCGGAGTTCTGAATTAACCCCCCTTTCTTCAAGATGAGGGCCAGGTTCTGCGGCACAATACTCACGGCCCGCAGGATCCTTTTATCGAGGACTCCCTGCGTTGTCACTTGCAGATTCCTCGCTCCAATAGTTTTCTCCGACGTTGATGTAGCCTTTGCTATGTCTCGTTGTGTAGTTCCTCACCGCGTGCCTGCGCGCCGCCTAGCATGTCTTTTTCCTTAATTTTACGCTGTTATGCTGTCCGCATGTAACCGACTCTGTGTATGGATTTGTATGTCTTAATTGACTACTGTTATGTATCTGAAGCACTACTTATCCATTGTCGTATTACATCATGTTTGTCGCTAAACACTCGCAAGTGCTTTTTCTAAACTACCCCCTGTTGAAATTTTAGCAGGATGGTTAGACCAGGTGGTCGTGGTCGTGCCCCTGAGCAGCCACCACCGCCCGACTACATGGCCGCAATGATGCAACAATTCGAGCTGAACCGTCAGTTTATGACTAATATTATGGCTCAGTTTCCACATCAGAACAATCAGAACCACAACCCAGCTTCAATAACACTGTCAGAGTTTGTGCGTCTCAACCCCACTATTTTCCGCAACTCTGATCAGCCACTGGATGCCGATGACTGGCTCCGCGACATCGCTTTTGAGATGGAGTCTGCCAATGTCGCCCCTGAAAGCCTTGTCGCCTTCGCGACCTACTTCCTGAAGGGCCCCGCTGCTCAATGGTGGTCCACTCACAAGCGTACACTGCCTGCTGGGACAATCGTTACTTGGGATGAGTTTCAGACTGCCTTCCGTGCTCGCTATATTCCTCAGGGGATCATAGATCGGAAGAAGACCGAGTTCCGCAACCTCGTTCAGGGCAACAAGACCGTCGAAGCCTATCAGCGGGAGTTCCTTAACTTATCCCGCTATGCTGAAGAAGACATTCCAACTGATGCTCGTAGACAGGAGAAGTTCCGTAGTGGACTCCACCCAGACCTCGAGCTTGCACTTGCTGCTCAAGACGTCACCGACTTTGCCACTCTCGTGAACAAGGCTATTCTGGTTGAGACCGCTCAGATCAAGCACAAGGAGTCGCAGAAGCGCTATCGTGACATTGGCTCATCTTCGAGCCCAGCACAGAAGCGTCGTATCTGGATTCCCAACAGTGTGTACCGTCCAGCTGCCCCTGCGTCAAGACCCTCTTATGCTGCACCCCGTCTGCCTCCTCCACCACCGAGGCAACCAAGAGTTCAAGCTGCTCCACCGCGTGTTGCTCCTCTTCGTCCTGAAGATGGTCTATGCTTCAAGTGCCGCAAACCAGGTCACCTTGCTAAGGACTGCAGCCAGAATCACAATCAGCTGGCTTTTCCTCATAATGGCCGTGGTAATGGTCGTGGCAACAATCAGGCCCGCAACTATAATATTGGGTCTGCTGCTTATGGTCGTGGACATGCTTACAACATTTATATTGAAGAAGTCTAGGACCAACCTGCTACTGTGATGGGTACTCTCCTCGTTAACTCAGTACCTGCTTCTGTTTTATTTGATTCAGGAGCATCGCATTCATTCATGTCAGAAGCTTTTGCATTATCACATGACATCACGCTTGATAGAATGAACCTAGAAATGGCCGTACGTACCCCTGGTGGTCAGTGTCATGCTGACGTCCTAGCACCTAACGTCACCGTCGAAGTTGAAGGATTGGAATTCCTTGCCTGCCCCGTTGTTTTGAAGTCTTCCACCATAGACCTCATCCTGGGGATGGATTGGCTGAAAGCTCATATTGCTAACATCAACTGTGCCACTAAAGTCGTCCAACTCCTTCACCCCTCTGACGAGATAGTGATCTACACCGCCCGGATTACCCAGAATGCCGAAGCACAGATATATGCTCTGAATGCTTTGAACGCCTCACCTCTGGAAGGGATTGAAAGCGTTCCGGTCGTCCGTGACTTTCCGGACGTCTTTCCGGAGGAACTTCCGGGAATACCCCCTATTAGAGCTGTCGAGTTCGTCATCGACTTGAAGCCTGGCACCACTCCTATTGCGAAGCGTCCTTACAAGATGCCTCCGCATGAACTTCTCGAGCTTAAGGAAGAAATCGACAAGTCACTGAAAAAGGGTTTCATCCGCCCCAGTTCCTCTGCTTGGGGAGCACCTTCTCTCTTTGTTAAGAAGAAGGATGGAACTAACCGATTGGTCCAGGACTATCGGCCCATTAACCAAGCCACAATCCAGAACAAATATCCACTGCCCCGGATTAACGATCTTTATGATCAGCTTGCTGGATCCTCTGTGTTCTCGAAACTCGATTTGAGGTTGGGTTATCATCAGATCCGAGTTCGAAAGGAGGATATTCCGAAGACTGCTTTCGTTACTCGCTATGGATCATACGAGTACACTGTTATGTCCTTCGGATTAACTAATGCTCCGGCAACCTTCTCCCGATTGATGAATTATATCTTCATGGACTACCTCGACAAGTTCGTCGTGGTCTACTTGGATGATATCCTGATATATTCCAAGAATGAAGAAGAACACGCTGAACATCTTCGGCTTGTATTGGAGAAGTTGCGAGAACACCAGTTATATGCCAAGTACTCCAAGTGTGAATTTTGGTTATCCGAGGTGACTTATCTTGGTCACGTGATTTCCAAAGATGGCATTGCCGTTAACCCCGAGCGAGTTCAGGCTATTCTTGACTGGACTCCTCCGAAGAATGTCAAGCAAGTCAGGAGTTTTCTCGGACTCGCTAGTTATTGTCGACGATTCGTTGAGAACTTCTCGAGGATTGCAAAGCCATTAACTGACCTGCTCCACAAGGGTGTTAAATTTGAATGGACAGAAAAATGTCAAGAAAGCTTTCAGATGCTTAAAGATAAGTTGACATCTGCCCCAGTGTTAGCACCCCCGGATTCTCAAAAGGACTTCGAGATTTACTGTGATGCATCTCGTCAAGGATTAGGCTGTGTCCTAATGCAAGAACGCAGAGTAGTTGCTTATGGCTCTCGTCAATTGCGTCCTCATGAGGAAAATTATCCGGTACATGATCTCGAGCTTGCTGCAGTTATTTATGCTCTGAAGCTATGGCGACATTACCTCCTTGGTAACCGTTGCGAGATATACACTGATCATAAGAGTTTGAAGTATCTGTATACCCAGCCAGACTTGAACCTTCGTCAACAGAGATGGCTCGAAACAGTAGCTGATTATGATATGAATATCTCCTACACCCCTGGCAAGGCTAATGTAATGGCCGATGCTTTGAGCCGCAAGCCTTATTGCAACAACCTCATGGTTCAGGAAGCACAACCTATGCTTTATGAAGAGCTTCGCAAATTGAACCTTCACATTGTTCCTCAGGGTTATCTCAATACGCTGGAGGTTGAGCCAGACCTCGAGCGCAACATCAAGACCAGACAGAATTATGACTCTGAAGTTGAGAAGATCAAGAAATTCCTCTCCAAGGGTAATCCTTCTTTCTACCATGTTGGTGAGGATGGTGCTTTGTTCTTCAAAGGCCGCCTAGTGGTCCCCAGGAGGCATAATATAGACTCTCGTTCGGATGTTATGAAGGAAGCGCACGACACGCCTTTGTCTATTCACCCTGGTAGTACCAAAATGTACTAAGACATTCGTCAACGGTACTGGTGGCCCGATATGAAACATGATATTGCCCAATACGTTGCTGAGTGTGACGTTTGCCGTCGCGTCAAGGCAGAACATCAAAGGCCTGCTGGAACCTTGCAACCACTTGAAATTCCGGAGTGGAAATGGGACAAAGTTCAAATGGACTTCATTACTGGTTTTCCCAGATCGCAGAAGGGTCATGATGCTATCTTTGTCGTCATCGACCGGTTCTCAAAGGTTGCTCACTTTTTACCTGTCAAGGAGACTATCACTGCTAGTCAGTTAGCAGAATTGTATGTTTCCAGAATTGTGTCACTCCACGGTGTTCCGTTAGAGATCAGTTCAGATCGTGGCAGCCTTTTCACTTTCAGATTCTGGAACAGTTTCCAGGAAGCCATGGGAACTCATCTGTCTTTTAGCACTGCTTTTCACCCTCAATCTCAGGGTCAAGTCGAAAGAGTCAATCAAGTGCTTGAAGATATGCTTCGAGCTTGTGTCATCTCATTCGGTAAGAAATGGGAGGAATCTCTTCCGTATGCCGAATTCTCCTACAACAATGGCTATCAAGCTAGTCTGAAGATGGCACCATTTGAAGTTTTGTATGGACGTAAGTGTCGAACCCCTCTGAATTGGTCAGAAACTGGGGAACGTTCACTTGTTGGACCGGACATTATTCAACAAGCTGAAGAACAAGTCCGCATTGTCCGTGAACATCTGAAAACTGCTCAGTCTCGTCAGAAGAGCAACTATGACCGAAAGCACAAGGTAATGGTCTATCAGCCTGGTGAGCAAGCTTACCTTCGCGTCACTCCGATGAAAGGCACCCACCGATTCGGAATCAAGGGCAAGTTAGCTCCTCGCTATATTGGCCCGTTCCGCATTCTCGCTCGTCGAGGAGAAGTGGCATATCAATTGGAATTGCCGCCAAACCTTTCTCAAGTGCATGATGTCTTTCATGTGTCGCAACTTCGTCGCTATTTTAAGGATCCTATCCGAGCCGTGGATCATGAGGTACTTGAATTTCGAGAAGATCTGTCTTATCCAGAATATCCGATCCGCGTTCTAGATCAAACTGAACGTCGGACTCGTCAAAAGTCGATCAAGTTCCTCAAGGTTCAGTGGTCAAATCATTCTGAGGATGAGGCCACTTGGGAACGCGAGGACCGTCTTCGTGAAGAATACCCTACTTTCTTTCAGTCTTCCTCTTAATTCTCGGGACGAGAATTCTTGTTAGAGGAGGAGAATTGTAACGCCCCCATGTAATAGCTACAGTAATCACCCCTTTGACAGTGCCATGTCATCATGATTAACCATGCTTGAGCATCATTGCATCATATCTCATTTCAAATTCCAATTTAAACTTGCAATTCAAACCTAAAGTGAAAATAAAAGTTGTTCAAAACCAGAAACTAAAATGTTCAAAACAATTTAAATAATTCTGTGGCAATTATAAAAATATGTGCAACATTAATTAAATTGGTTAAACAACTTTATTAATTGTAACAGTAGGTTAACAGCAATATTTAGCACTAATTAATTTAATAGGATTTAAATTAAATTCATAATTTAATCAAACCAATTTCTGGTGAATGAGAATAACACACTGATAATTATGGGTCAATCCACATATTTTATAAAAGTCATTAAGTACTCGAACAATTTGCAAAGCAGTGGAAAAGAAAAGAATTGGAAAAAGAAAAAGGAAAAGGGGCTTACCGCTACTGTGCACTTGGACTCAAGTGGCACAGTAGCCAGCCCAGCCCACCGCGACATCGTCGTCTTCGTCGCGCTGTCGCCGTCCGCGCGCGACAGCGTCGTCGCCGCGCCACGCGCCGGCCATCCGCCCGTCCCCGACGCCGATAAGGCCGCGCCCGTGCTGCCCTCGCTCCCCCGAACCCTAGCGCGCCCCCATTCGCCCCCCTGCACCCTCTCCCTCTCGATCCCCTCCTCGCCCGAAGCGTCGCCGTCTCCCATTCCGTCGATCCCGCGGCCACCGTGCGCCGATCGCCTCGCCGACTAGCCCACAAGCTCCGCCGCGACCTCCTCGTCCTCCTCGACCTCGAACTCGAGCCCCGGAGCCCCTGTTGTGAGCGCCTCGAGCTCGTCTTTGCCGCACGGCCATCGTCGTTCTTCTTCGTCTCCGGCCGCCTCTGCTGCTCCTAAGCCGTCGCCGGGCCTCCTTGTGCCTTCCCGGTGAGCTTCTGCTCCTTCTCATCCCCCTCTCGCCCTCGATTAGACGCCGTAGCCGTTGATTCCACCGGAGCCCGTCAGCGCCGCCGTCTGTCCACGTCGCCGACGAGTCCCCGGTGACCAAATGGTCCCGGGCTCGTGCCCGTTGGCTCCCTCGCATCGCGCACGATCTGCCTAGCTAGTTAGCTCGCCCGCTAGCGCTGCGCATCGCCGTTCCCGTCGCACGTCCGAACGCCTCGCCGCCGGCGAGCTCTTGCCGCTCGCCACAGGCCGCCTCAGCCGCTCCCGTCGCCACCATTCGACGCGGCGTCGAGCGCCCGTTCGAACACGCCCAACCGCGCGTCGAATGGGGCCCTGTGCGCCGTTTCCGACCACCTCCCGTGGATGCGCCGCCGGGAAACATGTCGCCGGCGTGTTTTCCGGCGACGCCGCGGCCGCCGTCCGACGTGGATGGCCCTGGCCCACCTGCCAGTGACACTGACTGGTGGGGCCGTGGGCCCGTTGACCAGTCAGCGCCGCTGACTGGGTCAGCTGTGCCACTGACATGTGGGGCCCCTCCCCACTGTGTCAATGACATACGGGCCCCACTGTCAGATTTCTAATTAGCTAAATGGATTAATTAAAATTAATTAATTTAGTTTATTGTCTCACTGACATATGGGCCCCACATGGTTAATTAGTCTGTTAATAGATTAATTAACCCACTGTCTATGACATGTGGGACCCGCATGTCAGGTTGACCCCAGTCAACTGCACTGTTGCGTGTTGACGTCATGATGACGTCATGCCTACGTCAGCCAACACTATTCTGGATAATTCGAATTAAATAATTAAAATAAATTCAGAAAATATTTAAAACTTTAAAAATTCATATCTTTTAATCCGTAGGTCAGATGGAAATAATTTATATATGAAAGTTGATCAGAAAAATGCCACGAATCCAAATATGCCATCCATTCATCTGTCACATGCCTCTAGCTATCTGAACATGGAACTTTTTGACCGTTTGCAGTAGATGAATAGTGCACCACTTTAATAAAACAAATCCAATTAAATTTTTATTAATTCCCAAGAGTTATCTAAATCATATAGATAGACAGTAGCACCCATCTGCATGTCATCTTAGGCATGTCATGCATAGTGATTGTATTTTGCCGTGAATTTATTGTTTCCTCTCCCCCTTCTCTCTAGTTAGACTTGGTGCCCGCCGACGCCACTGCTACAGAGTACGACTACGTCCCCGACGACCAGCCGTCCGACGATCCCGCCTTTGCCGCAGAGCAACCAGGCAAGCAAACCCCCTTGACGCATGCCTTTGTCACCCAATTCCTTCTCCCTCCTGCTTGCATTAGAAATTGCTGCTATTATGTTTTATCCTATTTCTGATGCATAGCCTGTCCTTGTAACTGCTTATGATAACTGCCAATTGTCCGAGCTGCTTAGAATAGGATTGGGTGGTAAACCATCTGTGGCCCCTCTCCCTTGCTGTAGTTGCTCCGCTTTAGGACTGAAGACAGATGGACTGAAGACAGCACATCACTGCACAACCCCTGAATTGCCCGACACTGCAGGGTTAGCATCGAGTGCCGAGGGTGATACCTCTTAGCTCACTTCCGATGGTGCCTCTGTAGAATAGCTTCCCGGATGTGTGTTATCGAGGGTGATTCCTCTTACATCACCTCCGCTAAGCTACCGTCGCGCAACTCCTCGAGTGGGAATCCATCGAGGGTGATTCCTCGGATTCCTCCTCGTTACTTGGACACACGGTTACTTTGACCTTTGTTACAGGCGGGTCCACCTCGAGAGGTACCCGCGGGGAAATGTAAAGTCGGGCTGGCCCCAAGGGTGCCCGCGAGCGAATATCATTAAAGACGGGTCGGCTCCAAGAGCACCCGCGCGATACTAAATACGCCTAACGGAACTGGGTATTTGATCTGAGTGGGTCGTCGTGCCCATTTCGCACTACCACCACGTGGGATAATGGTTTAATGGGGCCCTCTACATCGTAGTATCAGCCGAAAGCTCTTCAGACGTCACAAGTTACTTTGCGGGCTGATCGCCGGGATTGGGCTGGTTACTTCACTGGGTTGTCCAGTGTCGCGCCTGTTTCTCCGGCCAGTCACGTAACGTGCAGGAGTGCGGAGGGCGATGGCCCAAGACCCCTGCGCACTTAGGATTTAGACCGGCGTGTTGACCTCTCTGCTGAGCTCTAGGTCGGGCTGCGTTGTGTCGATCACCCGAGGCCGGGTATTACCCAGCAAGTGTATCCGGCCGGAGGTAATCGAGCGTGTTGGGTAACAGTAGTGCACCCCTGCAGGGAAGATATCTATTCGAATAGCCGTGTCCACGGTAACAGGACGCTTGGAGTTGTGCCCGGATCCATGACAACTATAAAGAGATGATGATACATGATAAACTGTTAATACTGCTCTCGGGATCGCTTTCTCGCAGGGTGTCGAGAAAGGATCTCAGGGCATTGCTACTGTATGACAACATGTATGCTACTACTATCTACTCTCTTCTGATGCTGCAAGACTGCTTGAAGATGCTAGTCTTCGATAGGCTAGGCCTTTCTCTCTCCTCTGGCATTTCTGCAATACCGTCCACAAATACAGCCTTCTCATTTGATACCATTGCATGTTTAGCATAGTTCTGATGTCAGTCTTGCGAGTACTTTGGATGAGTACTCACGGTTGCTCTGCTATTCTTTTTCCCCCATATCCAATTGATGATGCATCAGCCGATGGAGCCCAGGAGCCAGACGCCACCGCCGATTGCTACTACCAGGAGAGTCCCGGAGGCCACTTCTATTACGATTGAGCCAGTCGACCAGGAGTAGTTTAGGAGGCTCCCAGGCAGGAGGCCTTGCCTCTTTCGATCAGAGCTGTTGTTTGTTTTCGCCTTCTTAAGGCACGCTTGTCTAACTAATGTCTGTACTCAGATATTGTTGCTTTCGCTGAATTGTGCTTGTCAGAGCTTTATATTCGAGCCCTCGAGGCCCTTGGCTTGTAATATTAAGATGTATGACTGTTATTTGTGTCCTTTGTCGTGTTGTGGTACTAATCAGTGAGTCCCTAATCTTGGCCGTACGCATTGCGTGAATGATTAGCGTACGGACGAAATTGGGGGCGTCACACACCGGCTGGACATAGTTACAATACCCTCACCACAGTCGTATGGGGTTACGGGATTTACTATCTGGGGTCGTCCAACAGGTAGGTATTCCCATGACCACAACTGTAGAAACTCGTACGAGACACAAAGTAATGGAGCTTTAGCTGCGAATGAAGATTTCTGAGTGGCATCACACAACCCTCTATATGTGTGAGAAAGTATAGCAGAACCAAAGCTGTATGTTGGAAACGCGGGTAAAGGTTCGTCCACTATCTTTGCGGCAAAGTAGATGAGACCAGGGAGGACTACCTCACCATGAGAATTAGGAAACATCACACCAAATAGCCACAACAAATATGCAAACAAGTGTCTCTTCCTCGTCTCAAGATCAGCGTAGCTAGATAACGTTTCAAAGTTATTAAAAAGCCAGCTGAGTGGGACACCCCGAGGCGGACCAGGACGATTTGATTTTGGCATTGTAAGCCCAAGACGGACCGAGACATATTCTGGCCAAGTTGCAGGAACTAGTGGAGGGACCACTGGCTCACCTCTAATTGGTAAAGCTGTGATCATTGACACATCTTTTAGCGTAGGTGCGAGCTCTCCACAGCGAAAATGAAAGCTGTGGGTCTCAGGTCTCCATCGGTCAACGAGGGATGTCAAAAGCGATGGGTCAGAAGTGAAAGTGCCTGGACGAGTTGCGAGGTTAGCAAAATGAAGGAGTCCATAAGCCTGAAGGTGTTGACGGAAATAATTGTGTATTGGCCATGTGTTCTTTATGGTTCGAAGTCTGAAGGTCTGAGGAGGATTTTCATGATTCGGGTTTAAGAAAAGGTGGCAACGGTGGTGGGCGTCGTGATGCCGCTGCAAAAGCGCTGGCATTTCGGCCATAACCTGCAATCACGATTAAATGAAATTAAATATCCGAAGATTACATCAAGATTAAATGTAATTAAATATCCGAAGATTAAATCACGATGAAATGAAATTAAATATTCAAAGATTACATTACATCAAGATTAAATGTAATTAAATATCCGAAGATTACATCACGATGAAATGAAATTAAATATCCGAAGATTACATTACATCACGATTAAATGAAACTAAAATACATAGCATGATTAAATATCATGCGGTGTTGTTGGTACGATACGGACATTCCCTACGCGAGTGTCCAGGGCACCTGCAAACGCGACATCGCCTTGGTTCTCCCGACTGGCTATGGTCCATGTCATTGCGATGACGCCTAGACTGACGCCGTCCCTTGGTGGTTCTCATCAACTTGGGATCAGAAACCCATTTGGACCCGTTTGTCCACAATAGCTTGTAGTCCATATCAATGCCCCATGCCCAGAACTCACCGTTCCAAGTGTTGTATAAATTGTGCATGTTAAAGAACGGCGATACGTAAGGTTCGACACTGATTTTTTGATCGGCAGCTGCCCGGAGTACGTGACTGCAAGGGTATCCCAGAAGCTTGGGCTTGTTGCAAGTGCACTCACACGAGGTTGTGCCAAGGGTCACAGCTTGTTTTTTTGATCCTCTGTGGTGACCCTTAACATACTTGGCTCGCACATTGACTTCCCATTTATTCCTAAGTGCATCTACCTTCCTGCAACCATGGCTTTGCGACTTCTTTGCTTTCTCATCAAGATGTCTTTGCATCTTCAGCTCTATCAGCAGGCCCCTTCTTTTGCAATACTTAAGAAGGTCTCTCATGGGTTGTCTTGGAGATGTAGGATAAGAGCTTTCCTATTATTTTATTTTGGGGAGACCTTTTCTAGCTACACGCGACTTGCTCTGCTCCTCCTAAAACCCTTTTCGATAGTAAGATAGATATAGATCTAAAGGGCCTAGAAGGGCAAGCATGGACCGAATAATACACATACTCTGTCTAGATAGACGATTTCTTCTTTCATTTCAACTCAAATAAAAGCACTTTCTTTCAAGCTTATTTGCTTGAAAAAGCTACGCGGATCAGGGGCCCAGCTAACGCGTGAAACACTCCGCCTGGGGAGTACGGTCGCAAGACCGAAACTCAAAGGAATTGACGGGACCATGGCTTGTTCAAATTAACCAGTGCCTTGGCGACCGTGACTCTGTCTGCAAAGTATGACACAGTCCGGTTCCAAGTTTCATCGATTAGGGCTGTGATAGGTAGGGCCCTCACCCCTTTAAGAACACCATTGTACACCTCTGACATGTTGCTTGTCATTATACCGTACCGAGCCCCACTGTCGTGAGACTGCGCCCACTTGTACAAATGGGGACAATTCTCGCTGATCCACTGGCTCAAATTTATTGCTGTCCGACGACCCCTCTGGTCTTCTCTCTCCGGCAGGGATGCGCGCTCGATCTCACCATTGATACCTTCCCAGATAGCATTCATTTTGGCTTCAGTTTTCTGCATGCACATCCTCTTGAATAACTTGAACCAATCTTTGTTTTTGAATTTGGAATAAAAATTAGTTGCCAAATGCCGCATGCACCACCTTGTCTCCAGATCGGGCCACCTCCAGTCTGGTTCTTCTGAAGCCTTAATTATGTCGAGCGCGCTTAATAGCCCAGTGTTGCGATCAGAGATGATGCAAACCCCTTCGCGATCTTTGACGACCCCCATCTTCAGGCAACTCAGGAACCACAGCCAACTATGTTTGTTCTCGCTCTCGACTATTGCATACGCAATAGGTAGAAGTTGATTATTTGCATCTGCAGCAATTGCCACCAAGAGTGTGCCCTTGTACTTTCCAGTGAGAAATGTACCATCGATTGATAAAACCGGACGACAATGCTTGAATGCTTGTATAGTCTGGGCGAATGCCCAGAATAAGCGGTCCAGGATTAGCTCGTCCCGGTTCATTGGGTTTGGACGTTGTTTCCGGAAAACTTGAGTCCCCCTGTTAGCAGTTGCTATCTGATGCAGCATTCTGGGGGCAAAAGAATACGCCTCCTCATAGGTTCCATACAACCTCTGGAATATCTTTTCCTTTGCATGCCTTGCCTTGCTGTAGCTGACATTGAAGCCAATCTGATCAGCTGCAGTTTTTTGCAAAGCCCTAATACTAATATTAAGACTTTCCTGCACAGTCGTTTGCATGATCTGTGACACAAATTCTGCAGTCACATTGCGGTGGTCTGGAAGAGTGCCGGTTTGCTCACAGCCATGTTCCACTATTTTTGTGATATGCCATGGCTGACATACCCCAGGCTTCCGGCGAGCAATAACTCTTCCGTGGCAACCATTTGACTCGCGATGGATGCATATGACCTTCAACTCCTTTTTATCAGACTGCATCACTTTATGCTGCCGGTGTATGGCAATTGCATAGCTATTCATTGCTTGGTAAGCAGATTTCTTATCAGGGAAAATCTGCCCAACGGCCAGACTTCCCGCTTCCAGGCCAGAAACAGAGTGAAATTCATTGGTGATGCTCATAACCTGTAAAAACTCTGGGTTCATTGGTGGAGCGACCGCCTTCTCAGGAGGAACAACTTCATCATCATCTGATTCCGAAGAGGCAGAAGAATGACCATCATCGTCATCATCTAGCGCCTCCGGCAATCCCTCCACGTGTTCGCTCATGTCAACGACCGCAGACCAGTATCCTGTGTCATACACTTGTTGGCCGCCTGTCGGTTCCGATGGACCGGCGCTGGGGGCTATAGTGATTGCCAACTCGGCCTCACCACCCCCGCTACTGCACTTGGCGACATCAGTGACAGAAATGAACTCCACATACACCATGGGCTGTCCAAACATGGAGTTATTGGGATTGCTTGCAAACACCATGTACGACGCCCAGGCTTTTTCACCAGTAACCCGCCGCAGACCCCAACGGGATACTGTCCCATCATTTCCTCCGTCGACCACGAAAGCCTCCATGGTCATTTTTTTTCCATCCATTGCTGAACCAAACACCGATCGGATGCACCTTCTAACTACCGCATACCCTACATCAACCATGTCTCTCACTACAACCGTAGTCATCTCGCACCTAGACACATCCACACCGGAAGGACCGTCGCGTACGATGTCCCCATAGAACACTAACAAATTTTCCATAGTACCTAACGAGCAGCCATATTTACATCGTTAGTCAATTTATATTCTAATAACTTATGGTAATAATCGTTTATTTACATATAATAATCCGACTAATATTCACAACACAACAGTAACATCATTCAAAGCAGTACATCAACACAAAAATAATTGTTCAAAAAATTACACCACAGCATTTATACCTCTTGTTCAATAAGGATATCCTTCCGAATAGAAAAATCCGTTAGCGTGAATATATCACCGGTAATATATCAACGGGGTCGACCTATGATCACATGAAAAAAAATTAGACGCATACTTTTTTTCTGCTGCCAAAAGTTTCAAAATAGCAGTAGCATGCATGTGGTCATCACCTCTAAAGAGAAACCGAAGACCGAAAAACAATTTCATCAATCACGTCATCTCATCCTAGTTTGCTACCCAGACGATATTTTCCTTACCTAATTACATACATCATCAAGGATATTAGCATTTATCTTGCATTTCATGTACGGTTTCCTACTCTATCAAATTAGCTAATAAAGTCTACGTATGATTTCCTTACTACAACACTTATTAAAAAACATGACACATGAAATAACAACACAATTAATTATGCAATGACCAATTATAGTACATTCATTTTCTTAATTAACATTTTAAGAACTTCTTGCATGTCTAACTAAAATGATGCATCTTAAAGGCTTAACGCTGACTGACAATACAGTCAAATATTTGTTATCAAGATTCCGGCTCTAACGCAACCAAAACGTTTAACATAAGTCCTAATTACGACTTACTAAGAACAATAACAACATCTTGCATGTTCAAAAATAGTACTAATGGACATAGCTAACATTGATGTATAACATCTTCAACATACCGTTCTAACAAATATTACTATAAATGCAAATGACGGGCTAAAAAATATCTCATATGAAAACGTTTATAACTTTCAAGAAATAAACATCGCATAGCTAATAACGGGCTAAAATACTAACTAATTTCCAACGTGCATGCACAAAAAAATTCATGTATTGAAAAGATCATACCTTGATCAAATTACTCCACTAAGTACTTCACTTCACACGGCAAATCGTACTCCTGAAGCTCCAAATTACTTCACAAAGTGATGAAATACTACCTAAAACAACAGATAATACATACTTAAAAACTAATGAAACAAAGTAAAAACATCATGCATGCGAACACAACCAACAAAAATGGACTGCTCTTACCTTGATCTTTCGTTTCTTCAACTACAACATCTTCAAAATCTTACTCTAAACCGTCCTAAATCGCGACTAAAAGTCTGTACCAAGCTGTGTCCTTGAGACTTAGAACGAGAGAGGCATAGTAGTGTCGGGAGAGAGCAGGCAGGCAGAGCAGCGGTCTCACATATAAAGCAGCACCATCTAGCACTGTAGTGTCGGTCGGCAGCATCTAGCAATCAGCAGCAGTGTCTAGCAATCAGCAGCAGCACGCAAATTTCGCAATCAGATAAAGCACTGGAATCAGCGCCGTCACCCGTCAGCGTCGTAGGCGTGAAAATCAGCGCCGTCAGCAGCTTTCGACGCGCGTGCATGCGCACAGTTGCGGCCGCCTCGAGCCGTGGCGGCCGGTCCCACCACCTCTGTCCGTTCCGTCGCAGCACAGTGCCGAAACGGGATTCCCCCCTGCCACCTCGGCCATTGGCGGCAGGCCCCACCCGCCCGGCCGGCCGCCAGCGCTGGTGGCGGCAGGCCCCAGCCGCCTCCGCTGGTGGCGGCAGGGGGGTCTGATCTAGCAATTTATTTCGCAGGTGGTCTCTTTTGGCATTTGCAGTCGACAGGTTGTCCTTTTGGACAAAAATTCCCAATGGGATGGGTTGGGTCGATTAGATGGAATAGATTAGCAGATTCAAAAAAAGATGGAATAGATTAGCCAAGATGCCATGAAATGGTGTCAGTTAAAATAAAGAAGTACTCCGTATGTATTAAGTTGTATTAGGAGCTTAACGAGTTGATTGTGAAACTCAGCTCCTTTTTCGTTAAGCTCATTAAGTTTGACAAGCTAAAACAACCGGCTGATTTGGTTCATTAAGAAGCGAGCTAAGACCTTAACGAAAACTATTTGAGAGAATGATTAGCAAACATTACAAACATCTAAGCAGGGGCAGAAAGAGAGCAGATACAATGGACAAGACTTTTTAGTGTTTTTACCATATCCTGTACCTACGCATCTCAACAACAAAATCCTATACCTACGCAATGTTGAACACCCTTGGTTGTTTGATGATGCCAATGTTCTAAACAGAAGCCAATCACAATAAACGCAAATCTGCAATAAAATATCAGTGGACACTCGGAATTTTTTCATCAAAATATCCATACAACGGCAAATGCTAGAGCATGGCGTCTCCACTATGGCTTTTTAGCAATTCTCCGGTCATCACAGGTTCAGAGCACATATATTAGGTAAAAAGGAGTGCATTGATAATTTCAGTTACAATCCCTGTGAGTAATCTAATTTTGGCAAAAGGAGACTTGACATTTCTGTAAGCAATTTGATCCAGGGTATACATATACATACAAACATAACATAATCAACACTCAGCAATCAACCTGGATCATGGCATAAAATTCAATCAAACGCTTGCCAAGGCAACACATATAACTAAATAATTTGATGCAAACATATATAGGCTCCATGTTATTACAAATCACCCTAAAGATAGGCACGATCCATTTGTGCTCCGCCACACATCAATGACATTGTTCTTATCCATATCCACTGGGTAGGAGCACAGGACACGATAGGCAGGATTACAACCACAAAATAAGTACTAATAATGGTCTAGGATTACCATAAGCAACACGAATCAAACATAATTAAACATGAACCAAGCAAACTAGTAGTACTAGTATTCTGCAGCAGTAGTAGATGAGCAGCAACCATATCCATGGTGGTCCAATGCAGTGGCATGACATGTCTTCTTGGCGGCTCTTGGCTCAGAACTGGAACGCGTCCGGCATGCCACCGGCGGCGGCCAGCTGGGGCGCGAACGGGGACTGCCACGGGCGGAGCAGCGGGTCGGGGATCTCCGGGATGTCGACGGGCGCGCCGGCCACCTGGAAGATCTCCAGGACGCCGCCGAGCGCCTGCAGCCGCCCGGCGAGCTCGCCGTGGCGCGCGCGGAGCACGGCGTTCTCGCCGTCCACCTTGGTCAGCTCGGTCGTGTAGGCGCCGATCTGGGCCTCCACGCGCGCGTTCTCGGCCTGGAGGCGGCTGGCCTCGGCGATGAGCTCCTCCATCCGCTGCTGCTTGCGCGCGCGGGACCGCCTGGCCGACTCCCTGTTGGACAGCATCCTCTTGCGCTTGCGCTCGTCGCCGGCGGAGCCGCTGCCGCTGGCGCCGTCGACGTTGCTCTCGGGGCTGGAGCTCCGGTGCGATGGCGACGACATGGTCGGGCGGGTTCTTGATCCAAGAACCAGAAAAAAAATCTCTTTTCTTTGGTGGCGGGGAAGGAGGAAGACAAGAAAGTGGAAGAAACGAAGGTGGATCTAATCAACTAGAGGCTGGATGGATGCGGCGTTCTCGAGGGGCGAGGAGTTCATGAGAAGTCGTAGAACCAGTAGAGGAAGGCGACGGAGAAGGAGTGGGAGCGGCAGCGGACGCGCAGCTTCATCGGGGGGCGACGGCCGTCAGAGGAAGGGGAAGGTAAACATGGGTGGTGCTGGGAGGCTCCCTAGATCGGATCTGCGACGAACTCCTCCCGAGACCAAGGAGCTGAGGCTGGAATTTGACAGAGCTCGGGGGCTTATTTGCAACAATATGCTTGTGGTGGCACCGGAACAGAGAGCGGACTGTAAGAAAAGAGAAACTACAAGGACTGAAACGTAAGAGGAGGAAGGGAGGAGGCAGGACTTAGCTGCAAATCGAAGGCAACTCCGGGGGCTCTAATGCATAAGCAGGTAGAGATGATGGGGAAGGTTTCTAAGCGCTGGGAGAGGGTCTATTTATAGGTGGAGCGGAGGGTATTTTGGGTATTTTTGGAAGTTGGGAAGGTGGGCGGCATTTTCTGGAGGACAACCTGTCGTGGGCTATTTTTTAACTTTCAAGATATCTATTGCACTTTTGCAGTTTCACATATAGGAAAGTGCGATATTTGATATATGCCCATCCAGTTACGCCGAAGTCATGCCGAGCAAACATCGGTTAATGCACACAGTGGTAAATGATAAAAAAAAATATGTTACTCCCTCCGTTCCATAATGTAGTGTGTTCTCGGTTTTCGAGCTTGAACTTTGACCATGAATTTAACCAACGAGACAAAAATACGAATTCAGTGGTATAGTTTTTACCCCGTCGCAATCGGTCTAGTTGGTCAAATTCATGGTCAAACTTAGATTTTGAGAAGCGCGGGCGCACTACATTATGGAACGGATGGAGTATAATTTTTTGATAGGCCAGCGTCTAGGCAACAGATGTGTCATTTCAGATGCAGCATCGAACATTCTCAACTAATCAACCAAAGGTCAATAACTAAGCTTCATAAAAAATGTAAATAAGATTGCTCGAATTCAAAGAGAAAATATAGTTTCAGAAACTTGTATGTAGAATTTTAGAGTCTAGGACATTTTCTATATAGTTGTATAGGCGGTGTTGCAAACTCTTCACATCCATTACAAAATTTGAAAGATGTTAATTTTTGAAATTTTTAGAAAAATGCTTCCGATGAGTTCATTCTAGAGAAAAACGAAAGAAAAACAAAATCAGTTGTCAATCAACCAATCGTCGTAAAAGACGTCATTTGCGCCTAATCCTCGAGAACAACCTGAGAAATCATGTATTTAACGAGGGTGGAAACGCAAAAGCTACATAAGAAGGAAGCAGCCCATTGATTGACCAGACCGAAACGATCGACGCGTCCAAAAAAGCTGTGACGGTGACCCCTTCACGCCTTCACGCACATGCCCCCAGCTGTTCACGGCCATCAAAGTCTTCCCAAACTTTGCAAAATATCTAATCAACAACTAATACCCACTATATAACAAAAAAAAGTAAGCAGTGCCAAATTTGCCCATGGGTTACATGTTTGAAATGCAATCCATATCCTCCATGGAAGGGAGGGGAAGACGGTAGGAAGACGTCCAACGAGGCCAGGCCAAGAAACGTCCAGCGTCGGCCAACCGGTTGGTTGATGTCACGCACATAAATAAAATCGCCTCGAAACCAGCAGAGAGCAAACGCAAAGCAGCTGTTTCGGTTGTGAAAACAGAGGTTAGGTCGTGAAGCATTAAAAAAGTATGATATTGGAGTAAATAATTTCCATGTATGAGCAAAAGTTATTGAGTGAACAGAAGCTGGCACCGATGCGTATCCGGATCGGCCGAGGGTTGATAGGGACCTTCTTTTCCCTGGAGCATATTCTAGCTCTAGGTGCAGCCCCTCTTTTTCTTGTCTTGTCTCTTGGAGTTTATCTCTTGTGGCTAGGCTAAACTCGGACTAAGAGCAGAAGAGGAAGAAAAAAAACGAAGGTCCTCGAAACCAACTGCCTTTTTCTTGCGCCGCCGGTCCTCGTGCGTGCCCTCGCGGCCAGGGCCGGTCTGGAAGCTTCCCTGGTGGTAAAGCGCTCCATCGGAGGAGTTAACGATTGGTTAATTGCGTTTTATAGAAAGTATAAAAGCAGTTGGTTAATTGCGTTTTAAGTCGAAGCATGCCCTTCGTGTTCACGACGTCGCATCGTGCGAACGAGGTGCGTCCACAAGGAACCGGCCGGAGACGGTTGCCTTTTTCTTTCTTTACCCCTCCATTGGACATTCGTGCACCCCAGTTCACGCGTGCAATATTAAATCGATCGAAGAGCACGTAAAAAGCGCTTGCCGGCTCTCTCTCTCTCTCTCTTTTTTTACGATTGGTGCCGTTCCCTTTCTATGATATTTATACAACTGTTATGGTGATTGGCAATTTTAGGAGTCGTCCATCCACCCTAATCCGACGGTGAGAAAATAGAAGTTACGAGGAGTTACGAAACAAAAATTACGGAAAATTACACGTGATGGTGGGACCGGTACAAAATTTTGATGGGACCAATTAGTTTTTCGAAGGGTAGATCCGTCATCCTTCGAAAATTGCCCATGGCAACATCGTCATGTTCCGTTCCTTACTACAGTTTCATCAGCCGTCCCTGTCCCCATGCAGATGAATCCCGTCGCATGGCCGCCGCTGCCGCCCTTCTCGCCGATCCTGCGTCGGCCCCGATCTAGGGAAGCAACCACCGGCCCGCCTCCCTGGTCTCGCTCCTGACGCGAGGGTTCCAACCCAGCGCCAGGAAACGGAAACCCTCCGCTGCGGCGCGCCGATCCCGCCCGAAGCCTCCCTGCCCCACCGCCCCCTGCAGCTCTCCGTCGAGCAGCCGGTGGCGCCCGTGGATAGCGTCCCCCCCCCACACACACACACCACCACCACCAACAGCATGCGGCTCAATCTGAATCTTTGTGTATTTGCTCTGCTCTTTATCTGAATCTTTTTGCTTTGTTCAGCGTCCTGCAACATGCTGCCTTCTCATCTTACCCTTATTTTCTGTATATAACCCGAAAATACATGGTCAACACTCACCAGGCACTCTGGCATACATAAGTTTAAACTTTCAGTAGGAAACTGGTGAAGTTTAGTTTGCTTCTACTCATAGATGTACAAGATATTCAGGATCGAGTCTAGTCAAGGTTATACTTGCATGCCTTTTGTTTTGTTTCAGCTAGCCAGCCCATCATCGACTGAAAGTGGAAGGTTCAGAAATTTCAAGTTCTCTTGGAGTTCATTATTTCATTTTCCAAGTATGAAAGCTGTTGACAGCTATATAATTTGTTAAAATACATCCAGATATTAAATTACTATGAGATTTAGTATAATTATGATGTTCACAGAGATGGAAAATGCGCTTCATTAACAAACTTATAAAATTTGGTATATTTATTCGCAAACTTCTCATAGTTGTTAGTACCTAAAACTTAATGTCATATAATGCAATGGAGGAGTTCTTGACATTTTCTTTTCTTTCCTTGTGTGGATTAGGACCAGTGGAGGAGCTCACCTGAAGCTCACTGGAGTAAAAAGGTATCTTGCCCCTTCTCATTAAGGAGCTCATGCCAGTGCTTTTGATTATCTTTTGATTACATATTTAATTTAGTAGGTAATACTGAACATGCTACAGTTCATTGGAATATCACTTGCTGGTTGTATTGTGCATTAGAGAACCTACGTGCTAATTCATTCCCCTCATATTATTTGTGACAAATGCCAATTATTTCCTCGGCTTGTACCACATAGTTCACACAGACCTGGAAGAAATTTACGTATATCTCGCAACCACCGTAGCTTATCACCTTTTGTATGTTACAGCCGGCTCATGTGAGGTGGTGAGGCGGCTTCCTCGTATGGATGCTGGCAGCGTCGTGGTCGAGCCCCATGGAGCCCAGCGCGAGTACTGAATCGTCGTGTGGTAGTCGACGACGCTGGTCCACCTGCTCCTGAGTGTGCAGTCAGGCAATCTCGATGATCTCAGCCCTGACCAGCTGGACCAGATCGACGAGCTACAATGCTGAACTTGGTAGCTTAGCAGTTCTGTAACCTCTTGTTCTGAATTTTGTGCAAGTCTCTAAATTTTGTGCAAAACTCTAAATTTTGTTCAGTTTTGCTGGAAGAGGGCTATAGATAGTTAGACACTCCAGCCTAGTATTCTCTATGCAATCCGACAAGAAACACAAAGTGCAGTTTAACCAAATCAAAAGAGACAAGGTTGCAGATTTTGCAAGTGTAACTGGAAGAGAAGAAACTGGAATGTGCAGCTTTCAAACAGAAATTTCTTATGTACTTTTTGTTGATTGTAAACTGACCTTATATCAATTTTTGCGGTTGTAAACTTACTTTATATCAACTGTAACATGAACTTCTCATTATATGAATATATCAATAAAATCAATATACAAGGTTTCAGTTCTGGAAAGTTAAGCATGGTAAAGGCTGCGTGATTTGTATCTTGTGATCATAATGTTCCAACTAGAATCATGAATAAGAAATCTGTCCGATGAAAACATACATCTTTTTGTACTACTGTTCTGCATTGGTTGTTGAGAATGACAAATAGTAAAGATTATCAGGCTGCTGTCAGTTTAGGCAAGATTGACAAGAGCGCTGCTATGCAGACGACATATGGTGGCCGATTCATGCAGAACACTCCTAATCGAACCGTCTATGCATATGAGCAAAACTGTGGCACGCCATTGGATTCATCAACGTCCAGTTTTCGTCCAAGAAGAAGAAGTATCGTTTGCATAGTAGTGCGAGACAAACTCTGGAAGCTATCAATCATGGGAAATAGCTAGCAGCAATGTGCATGCACACACCATGGAAATTGCAAATACTATATAACAACTCTGTATCAGTTCTAGTACTTTAGGGAAAAAACAGAAGATAAAAACATAGATTTGTTTACTCGCTAGTGCTCGAGTGCCTTTCAATTATTACATTGCCAAGTGCATAGAAAAATATTGCATCCACCATCTTCCAATTACATAAATCATGTCTAAATCTGATTCATCGTATTCTTGAGCCCTCCAATTCCATCAAAGTGTAATTCTGCAAGACTGAACACTACAGCCGATCCTTGCTGAACTTGAAACAACATACTTGTATATTCTCCCAGAATTGGAGGCATAACCATTGTCGATGAACCTTCATATAGTATTGCAACTGTTGGGGTTAGATTTATGTTGCTAGTAGCTATGCCCAAGTCAAATGATCCCAGCTCCAAATAAAGTCACAAAATGACATGGATTACGAAGTTTTTACTACGAATAAAAAATATGAGAAACTAAAATACCTGAGGTGTGCTACTACAAGCTATGCAATCCAAATAAACTGCTTCCTGACTCTATTTCAGATTGCAAATCTGTTAGCTATAAAAAAAGCATGAAAATAATATTGTTGAACAACGGAAAACAAGAATTAGATACTGAATGTTCCATAACATCTTGTTCTAGAATATCAGCGTCTGATTTTTTCCTTTTATTATTGGACCTTTTCTTGTTTAAATCCATAATGTTTGAGGGCTATCCATCATTAACATTTGCTTGCTGCAGTGGTCTTCACCTTGCACTACAGAGTATCTCCTCTGCATATTATTTAACCCTCACAGTCAAGAACACGGCTAAGGTAGCCTTATTTGCTGTCATACCGTTGCCATATTTCACTCTCTATTCAGAGTTCATGCCCTGGAATGAGGCCTTTCGAATGGTTATGCATATCTATTTTTCATTAAAAAAAAGTCAAGTTGACATCCAACCGTACGTATATCAAAGTAGTAAATGGTATTGATCCCAAAAATGTTCTAGAATGCTACTGCAGTAATAAGCAAGTAGTATATTACCTTGAGGACATATGTGAGAGTGGCTGGTGAGTGGTGACTACGTATTTCCGGGTTATACAACAAACAAGGATAAGATGAGAAGACGGTTACATTGCAGGATAATGAACGAAGCAAAAAAGATTCAGAAAGAGCAGAGCTAATACTGCAAACTGATTCAGATTGACCCGCGCTGGGGGTGGTCGCTATCTGCCTACAGACTGGTGGCCGGCGTTGCTGGCCTTCACCGGCAGCTCGACGGTGGGAGGCGCTGCAGGGGGCGGTGGGCAGGGGACGCTTCGGCGGGCTTGACGTGCCGCATCGGAGGGTATGCAGTTCCCGGCGGAGGGTCGGATCCCTGGCGGCAGGAGCGACACCAGGGAGGTGGACTGGTGGTGCTTGCCTTGATCGGGGCCGTCGCGCGATTGCTTGATAGGAACGGCGGAAAGGGCGGCGGCGGCTATGCGAGGAAAGTGCGGTGACGTGACGAACGGAACGGAAGAAGCGACGGGATTACAACTTTACCATTATACCCTTTTTACAAAAATATAATTCTCTAAATGAATTTCGCAGATCTAACGGTCAGAAAAAATCGGAGGTGGAGTTACACGAAATTACAAGTCGTAACTCGCCAATCATCGTAAAAGAGCTCTGATATTTAACGGTAAATAAATTCTAGGAGAATTTGACTTTGTCTCCTCTTGTGATCTTGTGACAACATTTTACCTTGTCGACAAAAATAGTCACATTTTACTATGCTGCTTTTTTTCGCATTTTATTGTGTAGTTCTGACGGCTTCTGTATTATTTTTATTATTCTCCAACTGACATGGTGAATTCCCACAAAAAAAATATTGTAGCTCGTAATAAAATGGGTGAACGAATCTGTGATTGGATGGTTAGGAGGAAAGTGGTTTTCTCATCCCACCAGAGTTCAAGTCGTAGACTTGACATTGATGCTCGCATTTTTTCTGAATTTATTTCAGACCTTTCCAGCGATGTGCGTTTAATGAGAGGAACGTAAACATGGTCATTGACACGTGCAACCAATAACACCATTGCATGTGCAACAAATGAAAGTCATATATAGGGTTTTCACCCCGAAGCTCGAGACCTACTATTCAAAGTGCACCGTCAAACCAAAATTACCATGTGTTGTCGGCCAAGGTGTTGTGGGGCATAGAGAGGCACATCGGGATTACATGGAATCCGAATTGTGCCATGGCAATACATGCCCGGAGACAACTACACCCGTGCATAACATTGTCATGGGCATCACCACGCGACAAAAGCTATGCATGTGAACACGAACCGTCGCACAATGTAAAGAGTCAAACGTCTTAAGGGGAGTCTCAACACCTCGTCCACACGTGCTCTATAGCCATTGTGGAGGGCTAACGACACCCAAAAGTGGCAATCAATAGCGACACTATCCCCAATCCACCACATCGCAGCTTTGCCCACCATTGTTGATGTCCATCACCACAAGCCGATGACCAACTCCCGGACGGTCACTGGACGACCACCGGCCATATCAGAGGAGGCGGTCATCTGTCACCGATCGTCGCCATCTAGATCATGGGTGCCCCAATCCGCCATGAAGATCCCCCGCGACATGCTTCCGACTAGTATGCCTCAAGATGTTTGCCGATCGACTTGTTATGTCATCCTACAGAAGTGGATCTAGCTTTTAGGTATGTCAAAGAAAAAACACTAGGATAACAGCTTCCACAATGTCTTTTTTAATTGACTTACACAATGTTACAATAAGGGGTAAAGTCCCTGAGATTTTTAACTCGGATAAATACCATCACAATGTCACACCTATGATGAGTACGTGATCTTTTTTTTACTCCTCAGTTGGGGCCTTCTCAAATGTCTCTTCAGTATGAATCTATCAGGTTTCAATTAGAGTTTTTTTGAGATACTTGTTATTTTAGATTCTGAATATAATTTTATTCATTGTGTTCTTTTACCTTTTATCAACAGAAAAAAAAAGGAAGTTGCTCATAGAGCTTGAGCTCCATTGAGCCCTTAATTTAAAAAAAAAATCAAAAATCTAAATTTTAGCTCTTAAACATTGTGAAAAAATACACACATACATATGGATGTGTATGTCTTGTCTGCTAAATTTCGTGGCCAAATATATTTACATGTGAGTTATACAGAAAAAATAAAATCATGTATTTCTAACACACGTACTACTTACTATAAAAGTATATGATTTTGTTTTTCTAGGGGAGCACACACCAAAGCGTATTTCCTGATGAAATTTCACACGCATCTAGTATACATCTAGAAATAGCCATGTATTTATTTTCAGTTTTTTTAACTTAAAAATGTATTGTTGTTTTTTTCAAATTTCGGGCTCCATGGAGCCGGAGAGCAAAAAACCCACTCTCCTGAAAAAATAACCAATTAATCTATATTCGGCTTACATGCACTCCTTTGGAGAGCTAAACCATATTTAATTTATATTTTCCAAAGAAGAATCTGACAAGAAAATAACAGAGGAGTAGTGTGACATCTCACACATATATTTTACTCTATTTTATCATTGTCAAGAAACATTGTACAAACGTAGATACTTAGATACACGTACACTCACGTTCACCTATATGAATGTACGCATGCATATCTTACCGTATGAGCATGTGTGACAGACCGAGCAGTCGAATTTAGGATTAATGAAGTCATCATATATGTTTCGAAGTTGGCGAGAACATTTTCTTCCGTTGGACGAGCATCTCAAAAAAAAAATGGAAAAAATCCGTGAAAATGCACAATCATGCAAAGTCTAGGACCTAAATTCGGACGTCTCAGTCGCACTCGGCTCGTTACTTTGTTTGTTTAGCAAAACATACATTTTACTCATGTGCTAAAAAATTAAAATATCTATTCAAAACGAAGAGAGTAATAGTAATTGCTTGCCATTGTTTCGGAAAAACTCATGATTTGATACTCTTTCGGGCATCCCCAACGCCGACCCTCAAACCCTAACCGTTCGGATCGCGTTGTCCGGACGGCGGAAGTCATCCAACGCGGTCCTGTATCGGTCCGCGGAGCGGTCCAAACACGATTTCTCGTGCAAACCTGAGACAAACGTGGGGAGCTTTGTAGGAGTCTGGACCGCTACTTCGTCCGATTCTGACCCCCTTGGCCCACCAAAAACCCCTTCTCTCTCGCGCGTGCGCTTCCCGCCCGTTGCCTGCATTCATGTCGTTGTAGAGCGGTCACTCCCCATTAAAGAGCGTACGCGACCTCTCACTGGCTTCGGCATTGGAGCGGCCCCTCGGCCGAGAGCGCCACCCGTGACGTGTCTCCGGTGTCCGCGCCTGTTCAATTCCAAAGACACGTGACTGGACGGGACGGGACGGATATCTACCGCACCCACTCAATGCCCCGCCCGTCTGTATGCCACCATTAAGCAGGCTCACCGGCCAAGAAACCCACTTCGGCGTCCCGACATCTGGCGTCATCGAAATCCGCTATTTAAGGGCGGCCACACCCGGATATCTTCATAGCACAACACATTCGCTCCACACCCTTCTCCCTTGCAGCACATCTGCCATGATGATAACCCACAAGTATAGGGGATCGCAAAAGTTTTCGAGGGTAGAGTATTCAACCCAAATTTATAGATTCGACACAAGGGGAGCCAAAGAATACTTTAGAGTATTAGCAGTTGAGTTGTCAATTCAACCACACCTAGAGATTAAATATCTACAGCAGAGTGATCAGTAGCACAGTAATATGATAGTTTTGATAGTAGTAGCAAAAGTAACAGTAGCGGTAACAGTAGTAGCAATAGTTTGTAGCAGTTGGAACAGCAACAACAGCAGTAGTAACTTAGCAAGAGCAATAAGTGGAAAGGTCGTAGGCACTGGATCGGTAACTCGTTGGATGATATTCATCATGTAACAGTCATAACCTAGGGCGATACAGAACTAGCTTCAGTTCATCAATGTAATGTAGGCATGTATTCCATAAATAGTCATACGTGCTTATGGAAAAGAACTTGCATGACATCTTTTGTCCTACCCTCCCGTGGCAGCGGGGTCCATAAGGAAACTAAGGGATATTAAGGCCTCCTTTTAATAGAGAACCGGAACAAAGCATTAACATAGGGTGAATACATGGACTCCTCAAACTACGGTCATCACCGCGAAGTATCGCAAATATTGTCACTATGGGGTTGACGGATCATAACACGTAATAGGTGCATATGACTAGGCAAGATCGGATCGAGAACATGGATATAGAGATGATAACATAAACGGTTCAGATCTGAAATCATGGCACTCGGGCCCTAGTGACAAGCATTAGGCATAGCAAAGTCATAGCAACATCAATCTCAGAACATAATGGATACTAGGGATCAAGCCCTAACAAAACTAACTCGATTACATGATGAATCTCATCCAACTCCTCACCGACCAGCAAGCCTACGAAGAAATTACTCACTCCCGGTGGGGAGCATCATGGAATTGGCGATGGAGAAAGGTTGATGATGACGAAGACCGAAGATTCCCCTCTCCGGAGCCCCAAACGGGCTCCAGATCTGGCCTCCCGATGAAGAACAGGAGGTGGCGGTGGCTCCGTCTCGTGAAACGCGATAATTCTTTCTCTCCTATTTTTTCTCCAAATTTAGGAATTTATAGTGGCGAAGATAGGGCAAGTGGGGCCCCGAGGTGCCCAACACCCACCAGGGCGCGCCGGGAGGAGGCTGGCGCGCCCTGGTAGGTGTTGCGCACCCTGGCCCCCCCTCTCCGGTGGTTTCTGGCTCCAGTATTTTTTTATATTTTCCAAAATAAATCTGCAGAAAGTTTCGTTCCATTCCGAGAACTTTTATTTCTGCACAAAAACAACACCATGGCAATTCTGTTGAAAACAGCGTCAGTCCGGGTTAGTTCCATTCAAATCATGCAAATTAGAGTCCAAAACAAGGGCAAAAGAGTGAGGAAAAGTAGATACGTTGGAGACGTATCAACCCCCCAAGCTTAAACCTTTGCTTGTCCTCAAGCAATTCAGTTGATAAACTGAAAGTGATAAAGAAAAACTTTTATGAACTCTTTTGTTCTTGTTTATATATATATGCTTCAGTAGCACCCAGGTTTTCAGCAAAGATCATGACTAACCATGTCAACAATAACTCTTAGGAATTATATTTACTCATATCCATAACATAAGCAACTAGCGAGCAATAATAAGATATCTCAAGCGCCAACATTTTGTCAAAACAATCGTGATACAATATGACAATAGTGGTATCTCGCTAGCCCTTTCTGAGACCGCAAAACATAAATGCAGAGCACCTCCAAAGTTCAAGCAGCGACTAAACATTGTAATTCATGGTAGAAAAGATCCAGTCATGCTGCACCCAACATCAACTATACACAATGCATGAGGATGACAATAGTGCTCTCAGGTCTGGCGCTTATTTGAGAAGGTGATGACTCAACATAAAAGTAAATAGATAGTCCCTTCGCAGAGGGAAGCATGGATTTGCAGCGGTGCCAGAGCTCAAAGTTTAAAATAGAGATAGATATAATTTTGGGAGGTACACCCTTCCTGTCAACGTCACGACCAAGAGTTATCAATATCTTCCATGCTAAACAAATTAGCGGCGGTTCCCAAGCGGTAAAAGTAAAGGTTTACTCCCCCTCCACCAACAATCACACTCCACGGCGAGCCGCATCCACGGGTACCGTCCAAACCAACAACATTCCTGGGGGAGTTTTGTTTAATTATTTTTTATTTTTTATTTCGGGACTGGGAATCCCGATTATCGCCCCTCTCGTGTAAGGACAAGTGAATAAACACTCGTCATGAGAATAACCCGCTTAGCATGGAAGATACTGACCACCCCCTGTCGCTCCATGAGCGGTCCAGGCACACAAAACAGATGTTTATTTGAAATTTTAGAGGTGGCACATGCAAATTTACTTTGGAATGGCAGGGTAATACCGCATATAGGTAGATATAGTGGACTCATCTGGCATAACTTGGTTTAAGGGTTTTGATGCACAAGCAGTATTCCCGCTTAGTACAGGCGAAGGCTAGCAGTTAGATTGAGAAGTGGCCAGCTAGAGAGCGAAGACGGTCATGAACATGCATTACATATAATCAACATTGAATACTAGCATGAGTAGGATATGGACACCATGAACATAAATATCATGAAGGCTATGTTGGTTTTGATTCAACTACATGCGTGAACATGTGCCAAGTCAAACCACTTGAAACATTCAGAGGAGGATACCATATCATCATACCGCATCACAACCATTTTAATGCATGTTGACACCCAAGCTAAATCATTATCCACTCCTAGCTACTTAAGCATGGCATGAACAACTATAATCTCTAATGGTCATTGCAAACATGTTTGATCATAATGAGCTGAATCAAGGGATACTAGGTTAAACATATTTACAAAAACAAAAACAAGTTGAGTTCATACCCGCCTTTCTCTACCATAGTCAATTCATCAAATGTCGTCATTATTGCCTTTCACTTGCACGACCGAACGATAAGAGAATAATAATAGTACAAGAATGTCGTGGACTAAGCTGGAATCTGCAAACATTTTATTCAAGAGGAGAAGACAAGGTAATATGGGTTCTTTGTTATATAGACGATAATGCAGATGAGAACCACTCAACGATTTCATCGTGGTCTTCTCCTCGGTATGACTCGAGTAAAAAGAAAAGAATTTCAGAGAAACACACTGAAATATTTTTGGAGTTTTTGGTTTTTCATTGAAGGAAGCAAATTAAAGAGAAAAAACAAAAACGAGAAAAACTATTTACAAGGGAAAGCTCCCAACAAGTAAAAGAAGAAGCGAGAAATCTTTTTGGGTTTTCTTTTGAATGCAACAATTAAACTAAGCTAGAAAGAAAAACTAAGAAGAAGTAGGAAATGTTTTTTGGTTTTCTCAAGGATTTTTAAAAACACAAGAAGAAAGCGAGAAAACAAATCTAACATGGATATTACAATGCAAAAGTATGAACACCAACAACTGGAATGAAATGTGCGAACATGAATGTAATGTCGGTGGAAATACATACTCCCCCAAGCTTAGGCTTTTGGCCTAGCTTGGTAATCACCATCCGTAGTAGTCGTCGGTCCCAAGTCGTAGTGAGGCTGAGGCGGCACCTGAGCATCCCACCCCTGGTGCTCCTCCTCAGCAGCTACTAAGTTGTTCCGGTAAGCTGTAATGTCATCTAGCATAATCCTGTATCCGTTCCTGGCAATAGGATCAAACAAAGCAGGTGCAGGCAACAGGATAATATCACGTGTTTCCTCGCTAAATACTAAGTTATAGTGAATATCACGTGGAGAGTCAGTTACATCAAGAAAATGGTGAGCCTGCAGTGTCTTATGATCGAGGTAAACTCGGGGTAAGAGGTAATCATGTGGGCGAAAGGGGATTTTAAAGTGGTTCGCTAAGCGAGTAGCATAAATACCACCATGTATTTTTCCCTTAGTTTTATTGAGCTGTAAGCGCCGGGCAATAATAGCCCCCATACTAAAGGTGTGATCATCATAAAGTGCACGTCGTAAAATAGCGAGGTCAGGAGCACTGAGTGAGCTGACCTTCTCCCTAGCGGTTAAACACTTAGTGATGACTAAGGGGAAATAATGTACTGAGGGAAACTGTAAGTAATCGCAGTGGCCTTCGACACGCCTCTATCCTCACCCACAGTTAATGCGAGGAGAAAATCCTCAAACTCAGATGGCCCAGGTTCTCTCAAGTCCCCATCAGAAGGAATCAAGCATATGTTACAGAAATCAGCTAGCGATAATGTGTGAGGTTCAGCATAGAGATTAAACTGCACTTCAGGAGGGTTGTTCCTCCCAAGATAAGTAAAACTTTGCGCAAAGGAATTTGTAAGGATGTGATATTGGTCACACTTATCTGCGAGGAACTCGGTTAACCCAGCGTTTGCGACAAACTGAGAGAACTCTTGATGGATCCCGGCCTCCTCCAGGAAGGCATCATGCGGCCATTCGCACGGCCGCACCTCCACCTTTCTTGCAGTGTGAAGGTCATTGTCCGATGATTCCCCAATGACTCCCTTGGCATTTTTCTTGAAGGAGAACTTCCTAAAGATATTCATTTTATTCCTACAAAAATTCTGAAAAATTTTAGTCCACAAAAATTTGTCAACAAAACTTTGTAAGATTGTTAGCAACTACTCCCAAGCATGCATAGAGGCCATATTGAGCATTCAAACTACTTAGAACTCTAAGAATTCAACATGCAAGCTCATCTACAGCAGCACCAAGAGTAGCTAATTACACTAAAAATAACCCACAAAAACAAAAACTAATTGTAGCAATGGAGGAGTCACATACCAAGTAGCAATCCCTCCAAACAGTTTCGGAAACGGAGCTTCGAGCAAAGAGATCGAAATCCGCAGGTTTGAGAGCAAGAACACGAAAATGGTGGCTGTGGTGATTTTTTGCTGGAGGTAGGTGGTGATGTGGGCTAAAGAGATAAGTGAGGGGGCCTACGTGGGGGCCACCACCCACCAGGGCGTGCCTGGGGGGTGCTGGCGCGCCCTGGTGGGTGTTGTGCACCCTGGGCACTCCCCTCAGGTGTTGTTTGCACTAAAAATTCAGAAATATTCGGAAAAAATCGTGTTAAATTTTCAGGGCATTCTGAGAATTTTTATTTTTGGGTCATTTTTTATTGCATAGAAAAAACAGAAAACAGGATAAACATGGCATTTTATTTTATTTGACTAACTAAAACAAAAAATAAAATGCGGGGGCAGAAAGATGTGCTTACTAGATTCATCGATGTCATACCTCTCAAAAATGATTCATTAATAAGGTTGATCAAGTCTTATTAACAACCACTTCCGATTAGCATGAAACCGAGGATCTTTCGTAAAAACACTAAGTTACCTCAATGGGTATGTGCATATCCCCTACAATAAGTATATCATATTTCTTTTTGGCAGTAGGTAGAGGTAATTAAAAACTTCCAATAGTGATGGTCGAAGATTCTTCAATAACATTTATACCATTCACTTGAAATTGTTTCTTCGGAAAGTGCACCGTGTGCTCATTACCATTAATATGAAAAGTGACTTTGCTTTTATTGCAATCGATAACAGCCCTTGCAGTATTCAAAAAGGGTCTACCAAGGATAATCGACATGTTGTCGTCCTCGG
This sequence comes from Elymus sibiricus, assembly GCA_039707655.1. Lineage (NCBI taxonomy): Eukaryota > Viridiplantae > Streptophyta > Magnoliopsida > Poales > Poaceae > Elymus > Elymus sibiricus. The sequence continues at coordinate 77,890,152 of CM077663.1, read as the reverse complement.
GCATCTCAAGAATAACAAAGTCTGTTAAGATAGTAACATTTGCAACAACAACGGGCACATCCTCACAAATACCAATAGGTATGGCTGTTGATTTGTCAGCCATTTGCAATGATATCTCAGTAGGTGTGAGTTTATTCAAATCAAGTCTTTTATATAAGGAGAAAGGCATAACACTAACACCGGCTCCCAAATCACACAAAGCAGTTTTAACATAGTTTCTTTTGATGGAGCAAGGTATAATTGGTATTCCAGGATCTCCAAGTTTTTTAGGTACTCCATCCTTAAAAGAATACTTAGCAAGCATGGTGGAGATTTTAGCTTCAGGTATTTTTCTTTTATTAGTGATGATGTCTTTCATATACTTTGCATAAGGGGCCATTTTCAAAATATCAGTCAAACGGGTACGCAAAAAGACTAGCCTAATCATTTCAGCAAAGCGCTCAAATTCTTCATCATCCTTTTTCTTAGATGGCTTAGGTCGAAATGGCATGGGTTTCTGAACCCATGGCTCTCTTTCTTTACCATGCTTCCTAGCCACAAAGTCTTTCTTATCATACCGTTTATTTTTAGGTTGTGGGTTATCAAGATCAGAGGCAGGCTCTATTTCAACATCATTATCTGGTTCTTTATCATTACTAGGTTGAGCATCATCGTGAACATCATCATTATCATTTTCATTATCACTAGGTTGATGTTCACTACCAGATTGAGTTTCAGCATCGGAAATAGAGACATCATTATTATCAGGAGGTTTTTGTGTCTCAGGTTCACTAGAGGTATGCAATGTCCTATCATTTTTCTTTTTGTTTTTCTTCTTAGAAGGACTAGGTGCATCAAGATTAATTCTCTGAGAGTCTTGTTCAATTCTTTTAGGATGACCCTCAGGATAGAGTGGTTCTTGGGTCATTCTACCTCCTCTAGTTTCTACTCTAGCAGCAAAGTCATGCATATTACTATTCATTTCATCAAGCAATTCTTTTTGATACTTAGCTACTTGTTCTAATTGGGTTTGAACCATAGAGGCATGCTTTCCTACACCTCTAACATCATTACTGATTCTAAATAGCAAGTCACTCAAGCGAGCAATCATATCACAATTGTATTTCAATTGTTTCAGAACATGAGCATTGAAATGATCTTGCTTCATAATATAGTTATCAAACTCATATAAGCATTGACTAGGAGGCTTATTGTGAGGGATGTCACTTTCATTAAACTTTAATAAAAAATTTACCTCTACCACCTGTGGAGGTGGTGGTGTGTCAAGGCCATGTATTTCTTCAATAGGTGGCAAATTCTTAACATCCTCAGCTTTAATACCTTTTTCCTTCATAGATTTCTTTGCCTCTTGCATATCTTCAGGGCTGAAAAATAAGATACCCCTCTTCTTTGCAGTAGGTTTTGGCGGTGGTTAAGGAAGAGTCCAATCATCATAATTTTTCAATACATTATTCAATAATTCTTCAGCTTGTTCAACAGTTCGTTCCCTGAAAACACAACCAGCACAACTATCTAGGAAGTCCCTAGAAGCATTGGTTAGTCCATTATAAAAAGATATCAAGTATTTCATTATTCTTGAGAGGATGATCAGGCAAAGCATTAAGCAACTGGAGAAGCCTCCCCCAAGCTTGTGGGAGACTCTCTTCTTCAAGTTGCACAAAGTTAAATATTTCCTGTAAGGCAGCTTGTTTCTTATGAGCAGGAAAATATTTTTCAGAGAAGTAATAAATCATATCCTGGGGACTACACACACAACCAGGAGCAAGAGTATTGTACCATGTCTTAGCATCACCCTTTAATGAGAACGGAAACAACTTAAGGATATCATAGTAGCAAATCTTCTCATCATGAGCAAAGAGGGTGGCTATATCATTCAGCTTAGTAAGGTGTGCCACTACAGTTTCAGTTTCATAGCCATGTAAAGGATCAGATTCAACGAAAGTAATTAACTCTGGGTCGACACAGAACTCATAATCCTTATCGGTAACATAGATAGGTGAAGTAGCAAACTTAGGATCACATTTCATTCTAGCATTCAAAGTTTTTTTCCTTATACTTGCATAGCAGTTTCTTAAGATCGTCTCTATCCTTGCAAGAAAGAATTTCTCTAGATATCTCCTCGTCCAGAACATAACCTTCAGGTATCTTAGGCATTTCAAACTTAGGAGAACTAGGACTAATAGGAGTTTCATAATCATAATCAGTTTCATAAGCTTCATCAGTTTCAGCAATTTCATTTTCTTTAGCTCTAGCAATTTGTTCATCAAGAAATTCTCCTAGCGACACATTATCACCAAGCATGGTACTAGCATCATCATAAGCATCATTCATAGTAGAGATAGCATCATCAATAACTTGCGACATATCAGGATTACTAGCATGTGGTGGTGTTGCAAGCTTACTCATAACAGAAGGTGAATCAAGTGCAGAGCTAGATGGCAGTTCCTTACCTCCCCTCGTAGTAGAGGGAAAAATCTTGGTCCTTGGATCCTTCAAATTCTTCATAGTGATAAATTTATATAAATCCCAAGTGACTCAACAAATATTGCTCTGCTCCCCGGCAACGGCGCCAGAAAAAGGTCTTGATAACCCACAAGTATAGGGGATCGCAACAATTTTCGAGGGTAGAGTATTCAACCCAAATTTATAGATTCGACACAAGGGGAGACAAAGAATACTTGAGAGTATTAGCAGTTGAGTTGTCAATTCAACCACACCTGGAGATTAAATATCTGCAGCAGAGTGATCAGTAGCACAGTAATATGATAGTTTTGATAGTAGTAGCAATAGTAACAGTAGCGGTAACAGTAGTAGCAATAGTTTTGTAGCAGTTGGAACAACAGCAACAGCAGTAGTAACTTAGCAAGAGCAATAAGTGGAAATGTCGTAGGCACTGGATCGGTAACTCGTTGGATGATATTCATCATGTAACAGTCATAACCTAGGGCGATACAGAACTAGCTCCAATTCATCAATGTAATGTAGGCATGTATTCCGTAAATAGTCATACGTGCTTATGGAAAAGAACTTGCATGACATCTTTTGTCCTACCCTCCCGTGGCAGCGGGGTCCATAAGGAAACTAAGGGATATTAAGTGAAATCACATTTGCTCCCTTTGTGGTTTTGGTAATTAATAACAACATATATATCATTGAACTAATGTTTCCACTAAGTATATTTCAGGAAAAGTTCAATGATGGGTTGGCAAAAGGATTGTGGAGAAACCCCAAGATGCAAGGAAATGGATTGGCAAAGCTTCAAGCAAGAGGACTCTACATTTTACTTTGTGAGAAATCACTTTGAGTCCATAGGAAAGCCAATACTATTAAAAGGGGGTAAGGTACTGTTGGTGAAGAAGATGCTCCACGTGCACAAGTGATAGTCACCAAAAACACCCACAAGCTCTTCCACAAATACTGTGTCTAGAACCCTACCAATTGTTGCTATTTGGTTTTTGATTTTTCTTTTGCCAATTGGATGGACAAGAATGCCTAGGACCAGTCTCTAGCTATCTATGCTTTCTCGTCTCATATTCCATTCTTGCTGCATCACAAAATTTGAACAAGGACTTTTCGATCTCTCTGTGTGAGGAGCACTCGGAGTTCCGTATCGACAAAGGACTGACCATTAAAACCTCCCAAGTGCATCTCGGTGGAACCAATACCAAATTCTCGATATCACCGAATGCCTAGGGTTGATCTGGTTTTCACACTCGGTATCACCGATTCCATCTTCTCAGTTACACTGAGTTTCCCTGTCAGCTGACAGTAGAGGAACTCGGTGACACCGAAAAGCTAGAACCGGTGTCACCGACAGCCACGGGTATATAAAGAGGCGGACCCGACTTTTGAAATTAACTCCTCAAACGTCATCCCCTCCAAAAACCCTAGCTGCCAAACAAGACCCCTAGTCGTCGCCTTCGTATTCCCGAGCGCCTCCGCCGTTGGAAGTCCACGCCGCCGACGGATTCTCCCCCCCCCATCGCCGCCGTAGCGAGATCGTCACCAAGTTAGGGTACGATTTCGACCCCTCGTGCGCTCCCCTTTCCGAATCTTGCGCATTAGGACTTTTCCATCTATAAGACAAAGTTTGAGATCGATCTATCCAATAGAAACTTCATTAGACAAGAGAACAAACGATTTTTTAGGGTTTGCCGTCCGCGACTTGAATCACGGTAACACCGAAGCAAAAGAATCGGTAGCACCGATTCCCTTTTTTGGTCGACTGAGAACAACCTCGGTGAAACCGAGTGCCCATTTTCGGTCTCACCAAAAGTGGTGCCAAGTTTCTGTTTAGCAGGTTGTTTGTCTCGGTGGGTTCGGAAAGTTTGCATCGGTAGTACCGAAATTCACTTGGCAGGATGCAAATCTTAAGAAATTTTAGTTCAATTGAGAAAATCTTCTGTAATTTTGTGATGACTCAACCTATCCACTCTTCTATACTCTATTTCACAGGGTCAGAGATGTCAGGGTCTGATGATAGCCAAAATGACTTCAGAGAGAAAAATGTTGTCATGAGCTCAGGCACTAGTCCTGATGAGAGCTATGATGATGTACCTAGCTCACCAGATTTGCCCAAGGCTGCAACTAGGGCAAGAAGGAAGCTCAATTCTGATGAGGAGGATGAAGACTTTATTCCAGAAGAGCTGTCCAAGAAAGATGATGCTGCCAATAGCACTACTGCTGCCACTACTTCCAAGAAGAAGGCTATAAGGAAAGAGTATGCTAGCTCAGGGTCAGTGAGAGCACCAGAGAGTGCCAGGCAACAATGACTGTTGAGCCCTCCAAGAAGTCTATGCCTAAGAAGGCTGGGGAGCAGAAGAGGAGAGAAAGGACAAGATTTGTTAAAGCTAAAGTTCTTCCTTCTACTCCAGAGTATTTATATGAGGAAGAAGAGGAGGAAGAGCCAGTTGCCAAGGCTCCTCCTAAGAAGAAGAAGAAGCTCATGGCTGATGCTATGCCTAAGGATACATCATCCAAAGGCACCAAGACTGTACCCAAGAAGGCTGCTGCTGTTCCTAAACCCAAGAGGTTTTCCAGAGACATCCCAGCTACTTCCAAGAACAAGACTTCCACTTTCAGGGAAGCTAAGGATGCTATGTCTGCTTTGATGAAGCTTAGACCACACCTTCCAGAGCATAATGCCAGCCATCTTGTTGCTGAGGACATGAAGAAGAGGAAGGACTCAGGGTTGAGAGAGTGGAGAGCTATTGATCCATATTCACAGAGGAGGAAGACTGCTGTGGACTACATGTTCTATACAAAAGAACAACAAGACTTCTATGAAACAATTTTGCTTGACAAGAGCCCTGCTGTGAGTGATATGAGGTTTGTGGACTGGAAGTACATCAAGGACAATGAGGATTACTTCCCAAGTGTGCAAGACAACTTCCACTGCATTGGTCTTGATGAGTTTGTTGGTAAGGAGTTTACTACCTGGAATGATGAAATGATCATGCAATTCTACTCCACTGCTCATTTCTATGGAGATGGTAGAATTGTATGGATGACTGAAGGTGCAAGGTATGAATCCACTGTTGAGGAGTGGGCTGCCATCTTAGGAGTCCCAGAGGTGGAAGATGGTGACATTAATGTATACAATGAGCCCAAGGCAAATCACAATGCTATGAAGAACATGTACAATGAGATTCCTGTTGCACATGTGAAGTCTCACAAGCTAGGATCTATCTACTTCCTCCAGGCTGGTCTACGCACGATCAACACTATCTTAAGGCATACCTTGATGCCTAAGTCTGGACATGAGAAGATGATAAGAGGATATTCCATCAACATGCTGCTCCATCTAGATCAACATACGAGATTCAGAGTGATGGATCTGATTGTGGAGACTGTGAAGAGGGTTGCTGCTGATCAGAAGCGTTCATGTTGCTATGCACCCTATATTTAGATGCTTATCAACTCCAAGTTGGAGAAGCACATATTTGCACTTGACCGACCACATTTGCCACTATTGCCAGAGCTAGAAGACAACGTTGTGGTGATGGACCCAGATCATCCCACTTCAGCTACAGCACAGACACGTGCAGAGGAAGCCAGAGACTCTAGTTCTCAGGTGCCAAGGTCTAGGAGTGAGCAGATCGATCTCCTACTTAGCTCTGTCCTCAGCATGCAGAAGGACATCAACAACATATTGAAGAACCAGGAGAGCCTTGCGAGGATTGTTGACACCAAATTTCATTCTCTCAACAACAAGGTGGATGAGCTCACAGTGACTGTGAATGAGCTCAAGAAGGAAGTTGACGCAGTGCCTAGCCCTCACTCTACAAATGATGATGATGAGGATCGTGCACCTCTCAGGACAAGCACTCAGTTCACTACTCAGGCTAGATCAACTACAGTGCCAGCTCTAGAGTTGAGACCTTCTTCATCAGCACCTGCTACAGCTTCTTCAGCTCCATCAGCTCCTCCAGTTCCTCCAGTTGCTACACCAACTCCGTCCATAACGTCTGCAGAAGTCTTTGCTGATGCCATTCTCTCGACTCCTTCATCGACCACCGGAGGAGATCAGCCCCAGAAGAGCGCTTAGTTATATACCTTTGAACTTTTTGGTAACTTGTTGCCAAAGGGGGATAAGATGTATATAGATCTTTAGGCTTCGAGAGAGAGTTTTGCTTTTTATTGCTTTTCAAAACATTGATATCTTTTGGTTGGTTTGCTTATTGCTTTTCAAAACATTGATATCTTTTGGTTGGTTTGCTTGTGTTAAACTTTGTTGGTGTTTGATCATACACTTGATGTGTATTGCTACTATTTCCTATCCTTGTGATGCTTATGAAATGATCATTCACCTTTGCTTGATTGTGTTGTGCTATGATATTCATTCTTATTATTCTCGCACACCACCAAGTTGTATGTGACATGAAAGAGTGCCCCAAGTACCTAATCGATTGTGCATTTGCATTCAAATGCAAATTCAAAATAATGCACAAATTTAGGGGGAGCTCTTGCTTATCACATACTTCTCAAAGCGATGATTATATTCATTGATTATATCATATGTCGAAGCTTTGATCTATATGTTGTCATCAATTACCAAAAAGGGGGAGATTGAAAGCACATGTGCTCCCTTGGTGGTTTTGGTAATTAATAACAACATATATATCATTGAACTAATGTTTCCACTAAGTATATTTCAGGAAAAGTTCAATGATGGGTTGGCAAAAGGATTGTGGAGAAACCCCAAGATGCAAGGAAATGGATTGGCAAATATTCAAGCAAGAGGACTCTACATTTTACTTTGTGAGAAATAACTTTGAGTCCATAGGAAAGCCAATACTATTAAAAGGGGGTAAGGTACTGTTGGTGAACAAGATGCTCCACGTGCACAAGTGATAGTCACCAAAAACACCCACAAACTCTTCCACAAATACTCTGTCTAGAACCCTACCACTCAAATCGGTAAGACCAACAATTCCTATTCAGTCTCACCGAGATTCAAACCCTAGACAGATCATAAGCCAAACCCTAGCCCATCGGTGCAGCCGATTTCCACTTCGGTGCCACCGAGTTCAGTTGCCAACTTTCTGGTTAGCTATTTTCAAGCATCGGTACCACCGAGTTTTGCCAATCGGTCTCACCAAGATTTGGACCAACTTCCTGGTTAGCCATTCTCATGAATCGGTACCACCGAGTTTTGTGAATTGGTCTCACCGAGTTTTTGGACCAACTCTCTGGTTAGCCATTGTCAAGAATTGGTACCACCGAAAATTGAGAATCGGTCTCACCGAGTTGTGCATTCTGACCGTTGATCATCTAATCGGTACCACCGAGAGTTATGTATCGGTCTCACCGAGATTCAAAAGTTACTGCCTTTTGGTCACTTCGGTACCACTGAGTTTTACACTTCGGTGTCACCGAGTTGGTCACTTTAGGTGTAACGGTTGGATTTTTGGGGATGCCTATATATACCCCTTCACCACCACCTACTCGAAAGAGAAGCACTCAGAACTATTCCATACTTGCCCCATCCAATTTTCTGAGAGAGAGCCACCTACTCATGTGTTGAGATCAAGCTATTCCATTCCTACCATATGAATCTTGATCTCTAGCCTCCCCAAGTTGCTTTCCACCAAATCAATCTCTTCCACCATAGCCAAATCTGTGAGAGAGTGATTGTGTGTTGAGGAGTCTATCATCTTGAAGCACAAGAGCAAGGAGTTCATCAACATTACTGAGCCTATTACCTTTTGGAGGGTGGTGCCTCCTAGATTGGTTAGGTGTCGCTTGGGAGCCTCCTACTTTGTGTTGTGGATTTGAACCAAGAAGTTTGCATGGGCAAGGAGATCGCCTACTTCGTGAAGATCTACCCATAGTGAGGCTAGTCCTTCGTGGACGGAAGCCGTTATGGAATAGTCAAGGTTGCTACTTTGTGGACCCTTATGGGTGGAGCCCTCCGTGGACTCTCGCGACCGTTACCCTCCGTGGGTTGAAGACTCCATAAACGTGGACGTACGATAGCACCACCTATCGGAACCACAGGAAAAATCTTCGTGTCTTCAAATTGCGTTTGATCTTCCTTCCTACCCTCTACTACATATGCTTGTTGTTACTTTCCGCTGCTATACTCTTAGACATGCGTGTGTAGGGTGCACTTGAATTGCTATCATTGCTAAAATCTGCCAACACTTAAAATTGGGAAAAGGTAGATTTTTTATTTGCTCAAGTAGTCTAATCACCCCCCCCTCTAGACATACTTTCGATCCTACATTAAGGCCTCCTTTTAATAGAGAACTGGAACAAAGCATTAACACAGGGTGAATACATGGACTCCTCAAACTACGGTCATCACCGCGAAGTATCCCAAATATTGTCACTGTGGGGTTGACGGATCATAACACATAATAGGTGCATATGACTAGGCAAGATCGGATCAAGAACATGGATATTGAGATGATAACATAAACGGTTCAGATCTGAAATCATGGCACTCGGGCCCTAGTGACAAGCATTAGGCATAGCAAAGTCATAGCAACATCAATCTCAGAACATAATGGATACTAGCGATCAAGCCCTAACAAAACTAACTCGATTACATGATGAATCTCATCCAACTCCTCACCTACCAGCAAGCCTACGAAGAAATTACTCACTCCCGGTGGGGAGCATCATGGAATTGGCGATGGAGAAAGGTTGATGATGATGAAGACCGAAGATTCCCCTCTCCGGAGCCCCAAACGGGCTCCAGATCTGGCCTCCCGATGAAGAACAGGAGGTGGCGGCGGCTCCGTCTCGTGAAACGCGATAATTCTTTCTCTCCTATTTTTTTCTCCAAATTTAGGAATTTATAGTGGTGGAGATAGGGCAAGTGGGGCCCCGAGGTGCCCAGCACCCACCAGGGCGCCGGGAGGGGGCTGGCGTGCCCTGGTAGGTGCTGCGCACCCTGGGCCCCCTCTCCGGTGGTTTCTGGCTCCAGTATTTTTTATATTTTCCAAAATAAATCTGCAGAAAGTTTCGTTCCATTCCGAGAAATTTTATTTCTACACAAAAACAACACCATGGCAATTCTGCTGAAAACAGCGTCATTCCGGGTTAGTTCCATTCAAATCATGCAAATTAGAGTCCAAAACAAGGGCAAAAGAGTGAGGAAAAGTAGATACGTTGGAGACGTATCACATGACTACAGGTGTGACACCCTTGAATCATGCTATAGTGATCAATGTAATTAAGCTACGGTAACATGAGGTTTAAGCTAATCCATTTTGCTAATCCAAGTTTGATTACTTTGGGAATCAATTCTCAAATCAAATTCTTTTGCAATTCAAATTGATTTTAAAAGTGGATTTAATAGTTTTGCAAACCTGAAAACAAAAATCATGGATGGGTTGGAAATATTCTCTAAGGAATTGTAAAATTGCAACCAACTTTTTGTAAAGTGTTTTAGTGCCTCAAAATAAATAAAACACAGGCCAAAATCATTTATTAAATGCCTTTTTGAATTATGTGGTTTTCAAATAAATTAAAAAAGCCCCCAAACTTTTTGTGGCTCTGTCAAATATTACAACACTAATAGTTGACCAAGTGAGCCTTTTTACAAAAGTGAATTGGTGCTGCAAATTAAATGGAATTGAAAGAATTAAGTAAAAGCACAAAAGGAAAATTAGAAAAAAGGAAAAGACTTACTGGGCACATAGGCCCCGCTGCTACAGGCTGGCCCGGCCCAGTAAGGCTGGCCTTTCTTCCACCTCTCGCCAGAGGGGAAGACCATGGCGCGTGCACGGCCGTCCGAGCGCCGATTGCCTCGCTGGCGAGAATCCCGCGGCCCTCCTCGAGGATAAGAGCAAGCCGTGGCGTCTCCCTCTCTCCCCCCGCAACCCTAGATCGCCATTCTTTCCCCTTCACTCTCGCCCTCTACCTCCCGCACGCCGGCCGAGCGCTGTCGCGGCCATGACCGTCTGTTAGCCGCGCCCACCGTGCCTCCCACGCCTCGCCTCCATGCCAAGAAGGACCGACGCACTCTCCTGCGTCCCCTGCGCCCATCCACTGGAGCCCGGAGCCCCTGCACCGCCGTCCCCGTGCCTTCTTCCTCCTCGGGACGCCGCTGCGCTTCGGCAACGATTCCGGCCGCCTCGAGCCTCCCTCGCGCCCACTTAGCTCACCGACACGATCACGGTGAGCTCCTCGATCTCCCCCCTCCGTCTCTTCGAATCCAAGCTCGGGGCGCTCAATTCGACCGGAGCCGAGGATCGACTTCGCTCGAGCTCGACGCTGGCAAGCCTCCGGTGACCATTTGGTCTTGCACTCGACACCATTCGACTCCCCGCGTCGCGTAGGCCCCCGTAGCATCGCTAGTTCGGTCGCTCGCTTGCTGATTTGCCGTCGTCGTAGGAGCCCGAACGCCGGCCGCCGCAGCGAGCTCGATTCCGACGAGCTCCGGTCACCCCCGCCCCTCCTGATGGTCGGAACGGGGCCGCGCTCACGCCAACTTTTGAACGCGCCAAAGAACGCGCGAAATGGTGCCCTCTGTGAGAAACCTGAGCTCCTCCCGAGCTCGCCGCCGCGTTTCTTGGTCGCCGGCGACGCCTCCGGTCGCCGGAGCTGACCTGGTCAACCGGGGCCACCTCCTAGTGTCACTGGCAGGTGGGCCAGTGGCCCAGTTGACCTGTTGACCGTGGTCAACTGGCTGACTAGGCACTGCCCAGTCACCGCCAGGTGGGGCCATTTCCCCCCTGAGCCTATGACATGTGGGCCCAGGATGATTAGTGTTAATTAAAACTGTTTATTTAATTTTAATAATTAGTTTAACCTAAATAGCCACTGATAGGTGGGACCCCTGCTAATTAATCTGTTTTAAGTTAAATTAAACCCTGTTTGACCAACTGTCTATGACAGGTGAGGCCCAGCTGTCAGGTTTTACCTGGCACAGCTGGGTTGACTGCCGATGTCACAGTGATGTCATGCTGACATCATAATTGTGATATTCAAATTTAATTAAATCTGTTTATTTCAAAAATGATTAAAACTTTGAAAATTAATATAAAATAATCTGTAAGCCAGATGAAAATAATTTATGTATGAAAGTTGATTAGAAAAATCCCACGAATTCGAATACGCTATCCGTTCATCTGTCACATACTCCTAGCATGATGAACTTGGACATTTTGCGTTAGAATCATTTGTCCGGTAATAGCGAGAGATCCGGGAAATATCGCCAGATATTATCCCGCTCCGTCAGTACCGTGTAGTACTGCGTTAGCTCATCCCTAGCACTACATATTGCCATGTCATGCATCGTGTTGCATCTTCTTGCGTTATATTTATTGTTTCTTCCCCCCTCTTCTCTCCGGTAGACACAAAGACTAACGTTGCTGCCGGGTACGACTGCGCCACTGACGATCGGCCTTTTGCAGCAGAGCAACAAGGCAAGCCACCCCCCCTTTATCATTCCGATATCGTCCATGTCTTTCCCTCTCATGATTGCATTAGTTTTTGCTACTGTTGTAAATAGCTCCTATTCTGATGCATAGCCTGTTTTTGTTAAACTGTTGTTGTACCTACTGTTATACTAAATGCTTAGTATAGGTTGGTTAGTGATTCCCAAGTGAGCCCACTTTGTCCCTGTTGCCCCTGCTTCATCATCGAAGACTTGGCGATCTGAAGACTTGAAGAGTCGATCAACCGATCGACAAGCGATGCCCGTCACATTCACATCACCCCCCTTTAGTTGTACGACTCTATAGGGCTACTATCGAGTACCGAGGGTGACACCTCGTAAAGTACTCATGATGCTAACTCTGTAGCGTAACTAATCGGTCGTGGATATCAAGGGGGATTCCTCCGTCACCACTACCGATAACGACTCTGTCGTACAACACCTCAAGCATAGACTGATACGTCTCCAACGTATCTATAATTTTTGCTTGTTCCATGCTGTTATATTATCATTCTTGGATGTTTTACAATCATTTTATAACAACTTTATATCATTTTTTGGGACTAACCTATTGACATAGTGCCAAAGTGCCAGTTGCTGTTTTTGCTTGTTTTTTACTTCGCAGAAAATCAATACCAAACGGAGTCCAATCGCGACGAAACTTTTTGGAGATTTTTTCTGGACCAGAAGACACCCAGTGGGCCAAACAACTGCCGGAGAGGTGGGCTGTGGAGAGCACAACCCACCAGGGCGCGCTAGGGGGGGGGGGCGACCCGCCCTGATGGGTTGTGCCCTCCTCGGCCCCGTTCCACACCGCCTCTGATGCCTATAAATTCCCAAATATTCCAAAAACCCTAGGGGAGTCGACGAAACACAATTCCAGCCGCCGCAAGTTCCAGAACCGCGAGATCCAATCTAAACACCATCACGGAGGGGTTCATCTTCCTCATAGGTGCCTCTCCGATGATGCGTGAGTAGTCCACCATAGACCGACGGGTCCGTAGGCAGTAGCTAGATGGCTTCTTCTCTCTCTCTTATGATTCTCAATACAATGGTCTCTTGGAGATCTATTTGATGTAAACTTTTGCGGTGTGTTTGTTGGGATCTGACGAATTTTGAGTTCATGATCAGTTTCTATCCATGAATATTATTTGAGTCTTCTTTGATCTCTTATATGGATGATAGCTTATAGCATCATATTTCTTCTTCGAATCTTTGGTTTAGTTAGGCCGACTAGATCGATTTTTCTTGCCATGGGAAGAGGTGCTTTGTGATGGGTTCGATCTTGCGGTGTTCTTTCCCAGTGACAGAAAGGGAAGCAAGACACGCATGTATCGTTGCTATTAAGGATAAAAAGATGGGGTCTATTCCTACATGAATAGATCTTGTATACATCATGTCATCGTTCGTATTGCATTACTCCGTTTTTCCATGAGCTTAATACACTAGATGCATGCTGGATAGTGGTCGATGTGTTGAGTAATAGAGGTAGATGCAGGCAGGAGTCGGTCTATCTATCTTGGACGTGATGCCTATATAATGATCATCACCTTGGATATCGTCATGACTATTCGATTTTCTATAAATTGCCCAACAGTAATTTCTTCACCCACCGTGTGCTATACTCATGAGAGAAGCCACTAGTGAACCCTACGGCCCCCGGGTCTACTTTTCTATCATATTGCTTTCCAATCTACATTTTTTGCAATCTTTGTTTTCAGATCTACAAAACCAAAAACCCAAAAACATATTGCTGCATATTTACTCTTTTTATTGGTGTTCTTGAGAGATCTATCTCTCCTATCTATCACTACCTAATCTATCTTATTACCGTAGAGAGATTGACAACCTCTCTTTCGCGTCGGGTTGCAAGTATTTGTTGTTTGTGTGCAGGTGCTGCTTATTGGGTGTTGGTGATCCTCCTACTAGTTCGATAACCTTGGTTTCATAACCGAGGGAAATACTTACCATCGCTGTGCTGCATCATCCCTTCCTCTTTGGGGAAATACCGACGCCGTCTCACGCCACGTCAAAGGAATTTCTGGCGCCGTTGCCGGGGAGGAAGCGGTCTCTTCTACGTGCCTATCGTAGGCGCCGAGGGGACTCCACCATCATCTACCAGGTTCCTAATCACAAATCTCATCTCCTTGCAATTACATTATTTGCCATTTGCCTCTCGTTTTCCTCTCCCCCACTTCACCAATTTGCCGTTTTATTCGCCCTCTTTTTCGTTTGCCTTTTTCTCGTCAGATCTCTTGTTTGCTTGTCACTATGAGTGATTTTGGTATGGCAGAAACGGATGATGGCAGGACTCCTAAAATTGGAGGTTTTGCTAATCTTGATTCTAAAACTTTTATTTTGGGGCAAGGGAACGCTATAGGAAAAGAAACTATTCAAGAGTTTTTCACTTGCGTTGGTAATTTGACTCTCGATGATATCCCTATTCCGAAAAGAACTAAATCTTATGCGGAAGCAATCTCGGCGCTAGTTCTAAAACTTGAAAATAGATTTATTCATACCCATCCTACCTTGCAAAGATTGTTCTATGAGCTACCTGTCATAAAGAATCTCAAGGTTAAGAAGTTGGCTACCCTTGTTCTCATGCATGAATTTGATCACATAGTACGGGAAGCTAGGGAGATCTTTGATTTTTATGGTATGAACCGTGAAAAATCGGTAATAGGAGAAATCCTTTACAATAGTGATTACATGATGATATATTTTCTTGGAAATAATCAAATCTTTGATGAGAATCTCAAAAAGGAAGTCCCAGTTTTAGATATTATCCAACAAGTTTTCAATGACGTGAACCAACAATATTCTTGGATCGTAGCCGGTCATCAAAGGGGGTATGTAGAGGGACAACTTGATAGTGCTAAGATTGCTATGGATGATGTGTTTCAAGTTCTATTTGCGAAACCTCTTGACAAAAGCTCCTCATCCAAAACCAAGGATGATAATACTTGAATCTATCATTTATACCTAGCTAGGGGCGTTAAACGATAGCGCTTGTTGGGAGGCAACCCAATGAATAAATAATTTTTTGATTTTTCCTTTCTGTTTTTGAGTGTTGACACAATTATGCCTCTGTTATGATTGTGTTTTTATGGTTTATTTAGTGTTTGTGCCAAGTAGAACCGTTAGGATGATTCATAGGATGAATAGAAGTGATGCTGAATCTGAATCAGAAACTTTGCGTCCAGTATATGAATTTTCATTTTTTGCTGGAATGTGATCTGGAGCTGAAATTTTAACCCAGTGTTGCTATACAAATTCCTTACGTTGTCCTAATTTTTCAGAATTGTTAGAGTTACAGAAGTATGGGTAGAGTACAGATTACTACAGACTGTTCTGTTTAAGACAGATTCTGTTTTCGTTGCATTGTGTGCATGTTTTGATGAATATATGGTTTGTATTGGGGGTATAAGCCATGATAAAGTTAAAATAAAGTAGGTATAATGCAATTATAAAATTTGGATGGGTTTACAACAGTACCTAAAGTAGTGATTTGCTTTCTTATACTAACGGATCTCACGAAGATTTTGTTGAGTTTTGTGTGATTTAAGTTTTCAAGTTTTGGGTGAGATCACGATGGATGAAGGAATAAGGAGTAACAAAAGCCTAAGCTTGAGGATGCTACCACACCCCCAAGATATATCCAAAGAGAAACAAGCAACTAAGCTTGGGGATGCCCCCGAGTGGCATCCCCTCTTTCTTCTAACGACCATCGGTATTTTACTTGGAGCTATATTTTTATTCGTCACATATCATGTGTTTTGCTTGGAGCGTCCTGTAACTTTGCTTGCTTTGTTTGTTAGTTTTTCCTTTGTATCCTTGTTGTACACACCTATTTGAGAAAGCCAAAATCATGCTATGATTTGTTAGAATTGCTCTATGTGCTTCACTTAATCGTTTTGAGCTATAGAAATTGCTCTAGTGCTTCCCTTATATCTTTTTTAGCACGGTGTGCTTAGAAACTTTTGTAGAAATACTCTCATGCTTCACTAAGATTAATTTGAGAGTTAGTAAATTTTGAATAAATCCTCTCATGCTTCACTTATACCTTTTTGAGAGATGAAATCTTTATGCTCGTGTGCTTCACTTAAATTTGTTAGAGCTTGCCAAAAAGCAATGGCAATATATGAAACTAGTCCCAAAGTGATAGATATCCAAGGAGGATATAATAAAAACTTTCATGAAGATCATTGGAAAAATTGAACTTGATTCCTTGTAATAGTTTTCAAACATGATGATAGTAATATGTGAGTCATGTTGATGAGTAATTATGCTTAGTAAGAATATTGGTGTTAAGGTTTGTGATTCCCTATGCATGCACGAAAGTCAATAGTTATGCAATGAAGTTACATCCTACTTGTGGTGCATTATTCGGTGTTAGTTATGTTCAATGCTCACTTATGTGATTTTTCGTTTCTTGGTTTGGTTGCTTCCCAATCTATTTGCTAGCCTTCACTTGTACTAAGTAGAAATACTACTTGTGCATCCAAAATCCTTAACCCAAGATTTGCCTTATGAGTCCACCATACCTACCTATGTGCGGTATTTCCATGTTGTTCCAAGCAAATTTCTATGTGCCATCTCTAAATTTTCAAAATAAATTTTCTCTTTTGTGTGCCCGTACCGCTCATGAAACGGTGGGGAGTATCCAATATTTTTCCATGCTAGATGTGTTATTCTCAAGATGAGTGTTTATTCACTTGTCATTGCCCGAGAGTGCGGCGGTAATAGGGATGCCCATTCCCAAAATGAAAAATAAAAAATATTTACTTTATGTTGTCAAATAATAAATTCCTTGGAAAGTGTTGGTATGGAAGGCAACCGTGGATACGACCTGCCATGGAAAGTGAAAGTTTGGTGGAAAAAGGAATAAACTTTATTTTCTATTTGGGAACTGCCTATGATATATCTAGCATGGAAAGTATTGTGAGCTACTTTGTCGTTTTCGTTGATAGGAAAAGCATGCCACCCAAAATATTTTTCTCTCTCAATTTAAACCTTGAGCTCTGGCACCTCTACAAATCCCTACTTCCCTCTGCGAAGGGCCTATCTATTTACTTTATGCAATTTTTATTTTTGCTTTGAGTCTCCATCTTCTCTTATAAGCACAAACTAGGGGGCACTATGATCGTACTTGAGCATTGGGCATAGCTAATATTTGAGTGTGTTTCATGAATGGATCAATGATTGAGCATGATGGGCTAGGGATAACTTTCTTTAGTGTTGATATTTTGAAAGACATGGTTGTTTGTTGACATGCTTGAGTATTGAAGTCATTATGTTAAAACTAGACTATTGCTTTGAATCATTATAAGTCCAAATGTCCATGCTATACAAAAGAAAAGAATGTGATGAACATGTTAGGCAGCATTCCACATCAAAAATTCTGTTTTTATCATTTACCTACTCGAGGACGAGTAGGAACTAAGCTTGGGGATGCTGATACGTCTCCAACGTATCTATAATTTTTGCTTGTTCCATGCTGTTATATTATCATTCTTGGATGTTTTACAATCATTTTATAACAACTTTATATCATTTTTTGGGACTAACCTATTGACATAATGCCAAAGTGCCAGTTGCTATTTTTGCTTGTTTTTTACTTCGCAGAAAATCATACCAAATGAAGCCCAATCGCGATGAAACTTTTTGGAGATTTTTTTTGGACCAGAAGACACCCAGTGGGCCAAACAACTGCCGGAGAGGTGGGCTGTGGAGAGCACAGCCCGCCAGGGCGCGCCAGGGGGGCCCCAGCGCGCCCTGATGGGTTGTGCCCTCCTCGGCCCCCTTTTGCACCGCCTCTGATGCCTATCAATTCCCAAATATTCCAAAAACCCTAGGGGAGTCGACGAAACACAATTCGATCCGCCGCAAGTTCCAGAACCGCGAGATCCAATCTAAACACCATCACGGAGGGGTTCATCTTCCTCATAGGTGCCTCTCCGATGATGCGTGAGTAGTCCACCATAGACCTACGGGTCCGTAGGCAGTAGCTAGATGGCTTCTTCTCTCTCTCTTATGATTCTCAATACAATGGTCTCTTGGAGATCTATTTGATGTAAACTTTTGCGGTGTGTTTGTTGGGATCCGATGAATTTTGAGTTCATGATCAGTTTCTATCCATGAATATTATTTGAGTCTTCTTTGATCTCTTATATGCATGATTGCTTATAGCATCGTATTTCTTCTTCGAATCTTTGGTTTAGTTAGGCCGACTAGATCGATTTTTCTTGCCATGGGAAGAGGTGCTTTGTGATGGGTTCGATCTTGCGGTGTTCTTTCCCAGTGACAGAAGGGGCAGCAAGACACGCATGTATCGTTGCTATTAAGGATAACAAGATGGGGTCTATTCCTACATGAATAGATCTTGTCTACATCATGTCATCGTTCTTATTGCATTACTCCATTTTTCCATGAACTTAATACACTAGATGCATGCTGGATAGCGGTCGATGTGTGGAGTAATAGAGGTAGATGCAGGCAGGAGTCGGTCTATCTATCTTGGACGTGATGCCTATATAATGATCATCGCCTTGGATATCGTCATGACTATTCGATTTTCTATCAATTTCCCAATAGTAATTTGTTCACCCACCGTGCGCTATACTCGTGAGAGAAGCCACTGGTGAACCCTACGGCCCCCAGGTCTACTTTTCTATCATATTGCTTTCCGATCTACGTTTTTTGCAATCTTTGTTTTCAGATCTACAAAACAAAACCCAAAAACATATTGCTGCATATTTACTCTTTTTATTTGTGTTCTTGAGAGATCTATCTCTCCTATCTATCACTACCTAATCTATCTTATTACTGTAGAGAGATTGACAACCTCTCTTTCGCGTCGGGTTGCAAGTATTTGTTGTTTGTGTGCAGGTGCTGCTTATTGGGTGTTGGTGATCCTCCTACTGGTTCGATAACCTTGGTTTCATAACGGAGGGAAATACTTACCGTCGCTGTGCTGCATCATCCCTTCCTCTTTGGGGAAATACCGACGCAGTCTCAAGCCACGTCATAGACCATCGAGGGTGATACCTCACTGGTCACCTTGACGATTACATTAAGTGGGATCCATCGAGGGTGATTCCTCGGTTTTGCCCCTTGGTGTTGTAGACACACAGTTACATTTACTTTACTGCTGATACATGTTGAGGTCAGGATGACCTGGAGGGCGTTGGTGTAATGACGACGAGGCGTGGTCAGGCATTCTTGGCCGTTGCCACAAGTCCTCGAGACGGGATGACGGGACCACATATCATGGATTATTGATCGTCACCGCAGTTAACAAAATGCTAATGGGTTGGGTATTTAATCTGAGTTGGTCGATTGACCTTTTTCGCACTAACCTTCACGTGGGAGAAGTTATGGGTACTCGACATCGTTGTATCAGCCAAAGCTCTTCGGATGTCAGCGATGGAGTGGCGGGCGCCCGAGTGGTCCGCGATAGCATTGATCTTGTATATGAGGTGCTAGGACTGACCTCGGCCGCCCACGCATCGTGCAGGAGTGCAAAGGGTGATGGGCACATGACCCCTGCACGCTTAGGATTTAGACCGGCGGGCTGGCCTCTCTGTTGAGCCTAGGTAGGGCGACGACGTGTTGATGTCCCGAGGCCGGGCATGACCCAGGAAAGTGCGTCTGGCCAGAGGTTATCAAGCGTGTTGGGAAATGTGGTGCACCCCTGCAGGGATGATTTCAACTATTCGAATAGTCGTGTCCACGGTAACAGGACGACTTGGAGTTGTATCCCGATCTAATACAACTAGAATTGTGACTTGAAATTGAAATGTTTGGCTCCGAGATTTCTTTCTTGCAGGGAGTCGAGAACGAATCTCTGGGCGTGGTTACTTAATAACTTGCCACATTATAATTATGCTAATCTGCACTCTTCTAATGCTGCAAGACACTGAAGATGCTAGTCTTCAATAGGACTAGGCCTTCTCTATATTCTGGTATTTCTGTAGTTAGTCCAAAGATATAGCCCCATTCCTTTGATACTGATGCATACATAGCATAGTTCTGATGTGAGTCTTGCGAGTACTTTGGATGAGTACTCAATGTTGCCTTGCTTCCCTTTTTCTCTTGATACGATTGCCGCGACCAGATGACGGAGCCCAGGAGACAGCTACTCCCGCCGACGACTACTACTACACCAACGGTGCCTACTACTACGTGGAGGTCGCCCCCGACCAGCAATCGGATAGGAGGCTCCCAGGCAGGAGGCCTTGCCTCTTTCGATTAGTAGTTTGTGTTTGTGCTAGCCTTCTTAAGGAAAAACTTGTTTAACTTATGTCTGTACTCAGATATTATTTGCTTCCGCTGACTCGTTTGAATTTGAGCTTATGTATTCGAGCCCTCGAGGCCCCTGGCTTGTAATATGAAGCTTGTATGACTTTAATTTGTGTCTAAAGTTGTGTTGTGATATCTTCCCGTGAGTCCCTAATCTTGGTCGTACGCATTTGCATGTATGATTAGCGTACGATCAAAATGGGGGCGTCACAAGTTGGTATTAGAGCCGACTGCCTGTAGGTAGCCCCCCTTCCAACTCCTTGGTCAAAGTTGAGTCTAGTACTTGAAAAACTTTACTAACATTGTTGTCTGGCTTACGGGCCCACATCTCAATCGGGTGGTATTAGGATCTTTTATTCCTCGTCTATACTCTGGGTTCTGATCTCTCTTCTCTTTCGGGTTAAAGATTTTGCTAACTCTAACATTAGGTTCTCATGACCACATCCACCGGAGAGTTGTTTTATCGACAATTGTTTTCCCTTGAAATTATGATGCACACACTATCATTTGACATCTTTGAATCTCCTTGTAAAAGATGCGTCCCTCTAGGCATCTCGTTTGTCTGACTATGGCTGTCGATGCGATTGGATTCCCGACCATTCTGATCAACCTTTTGACCAGGCTGGGATATCGCTGGTACCCCGAGTACACTGTTTACAAGGACTACCGCGAGTTCAACCAGGAGCAGTACCAGGATGAGGTTGTTATCTGGGATCGGCGAGACCGCTCCATCACTGAGCTGCACACCTATTGCGATGTTGGAGTGACTATTGATATGCCAGTCAATGATGCTGCCTTTACTGCTATCACCCGCCTCCGTAGAGAGCACCCCTGCTTGGAGAAGACTGGATTCAGATACATTCCGTATGCCCCCGCTGGGGATGGGACTGGATCAGACACCGCTGCCTTCACTTCTTACGTGCGGCAGCGCGACCGGTCCTACACTGCGGTCTGTACCCCTTATGTGAGCCGTTGTTACGATCCATAGATTCTGGTTCAGTACACTGAGGCGCTGTATCGTGCTGTCCGGGCTTTGACTGTTGAGTTGTACGCCACTCGTACTCGTATTTATGACGCTATGGAGCAGTTGATACCAGTAGTCCGTGCGGGGATGTATCCAGATTACATCCTTTACCCACGCAGGACAGAGCTACCACCAGGTCTTGAGTGGCCTGCTGTTGGAGGTCGTACACCTGCACGTGGACCTCTGCTCCCCGGTCCGGACCAGTATCTGCATCAGAGTGTTCATGGATTGCAGAATCCTGCCCCCCAGTTTGCCATACATGATCACCGGTAGTTACCTGGCTTCAGTGGCTGTCCCCGACATTGATGTAGCATATCGCTATCTCCCGTTGTTGTATCTCTCTATCGCGTGCTTGCGTGCCGCCTAGTGGTCTAGGTTGTTTACCTTTCCGAACTTGTACCGCTAGTTTGTA
The DNA here is from genome assembly GCA_039707655.1 of Elymus sibiricus. Lineage (NCBI taxonomy): Eukaryota > Viridiplantae > Streptophyta > Magnoliopsida > Poales > Poaceae > Elymus > Elymus sibiricus. Next base: position 77,868,525 of record CM077663.1, on the reverse strand, counting down.
ATAGACCTATGTATGGATCTGTATGTCGTGTTCGACTACTATGATGTATCTATTGCACTTCCTTCTTTGTGCATGATTACCTCGTGAATGATTCTTTGTCTTTGCTATTACTCAATGCTAAGCTACCACTATTGATTTTGACAGAATGGTTAGACCAGCTGGACGTGGCCGTGGTGCCGACCACCCACCATCACCTGAATACATGGATGGAATGATGCAGCATTTTGAGCTGAACCGACAGTTTATGCAAGGGCTTATGGATCAGTTTCCGAGGCCGAACATGAATCAGCAACCAGCCCCAATGACTCTGCAGGACTTATGCGCCTCAACCCTGCTGTCTACCGCAGCTCAACTTAGCCGCTTGACGCTGATGACTGGCAACGTGACATCACCTATGAGCTGGAGTCTGCAGGCGCCCCAATGGCTAGCTATGCCACCTTTGCGTCGTACTTCCTGAAGGGTCCTGCTGCTCAATGGTGGGACAGTCACAGGCGCTCACAGCCTGTTGGACTTAAGTGTGTATTCCATATGCTTCATGATGCTCTCTTTGTGTTGCTATTATTATCTTTCATGAGGGCATCATTGAAATCTCAAGCCTATCTTAATGGCTATAAAGAAAGAGCTTGTTGGGAGGCAACCCAATGAATAAAATTTATTTTTACCTTTTTCTTTCTATTATTGAGTGTTGACACAATTATGCTACTGTTATGATTGTGTTTTTTATGTTTTAATTAGTTTTTGTGCCAAGTAAAGCCTTTGGGATGACTCACAAGATCAGTAGAAACGATGTTGAATCTGAAATAAAAACTTTAACTCAACTGCACGAATTTTCATTTTTTACTGGAGAGTGATAATGAGCTGAAATATTAACACAGTATTGCTATAAAAATTCTTTACGTTGTCCTAATTTTTCAAAAAAATTAGAGTTACAAAAGTATGGTTAGAGTACAGATTACTACAGACTGTTCTGTTTTTGACAGATTCTGTTTTCGTTGCATTGTGTGCTTGTTTTGATGAATCTATGGTTTGTATTGAAGGGTATAAGCCATGGTAAAGTTAAAATAAGGTAGATATAATGCAATTATAAAATATGAATGGGTTTGCAACAGTACTTAGAGTGGTGATTTGCTTTATTATACTATCGGATCTCATGAAGGTTTTGTTGAGTTTTGTGTGATTGAAATTTTCAAGTTTTGGGTGAGATCACTGATACGTCTCCAACGTATCTATAATTTTTGATTGTTCCATGCTATTATATTATCTATTTTGTATGTTTTATATGCATTAATATGCTATTTTATATTATTTTTGGGACTAACCTATTAACCTAGTGCCCAGTGCCAGTTTCTGTTTTTTCCTTGTTTTTGAGTATTGCAGAAAAGGAATATCCAACGGAGTCCAAACGGAATAAAATTCTACGCTGATTTTTCTTGGACCAGAAGGAACCCAGGAGGCTTCGAGAAGAGGCCAGACGACCTATGGGTGGGCCACAAGCCACCAGGGCGTGCCCCTGGGGGGTGCCCCCCCTGGCTTGTGGCCCCCCCGTAGCTCCTCCAACCCTAATTCTTCGCCTATAAATTCAGGAATATTCCTCCAATACCAAAGAGAGCCATGATAATACTTTTCCGCTGCCGCAAGCCTCTGTTCCCGTGAGATCCCATCTTGGGGCCTTTTCCGGTAATCTGCCGGAGGGGGATTCGATCACGGAGGGCATCTACATCAACACCATTGCCCTTCCGATGATGCGTGAGTAGTTCACCTCAGACCTTCGGGTCCATAGCTAGTAGCTAGATGGCTTCTTCTCTCTCTATGATCTTCAATACCATGTTCTCCATGATCTTCATGGAGATCTATCCGATGTAATACTCTTTTGCGGTGTGTTTGTCGAGATCCGATGAATTGTGGATTTATGATCAGATTATCTATGAATATTATTTGAATCTTCTCTGAATTCTAATATGCATGATTTCGTATCTTTGCAAGTCTCTTCGAGTTATTGGTTTGGTTTGGCCAACTAGATTGGTAATTCTTGCAATGGGAGAAGTGCTTAGTTTTGGGTTCAATCTTGCGGTGTCCTCACCCAGTGACATAGTAGGGGTAGTGAGGCACGTATTTGTATTGTTGCCATCAAGGATAAAAAGATGGGGTTTTCATCATATTGCTTGAGTTTATCCCTCTACATCATGTCATCTTACTTAATGCGTTACTCTGTTCTTCATGAACTTAATATTCTAGATGCAGGCAGGAGTCGGTCGATGTGTGGAGTAATAGTAGTAGATGCAGAATCGTTTCGGTCTACGTGATACGGACGTGATGCCTATATGCATAATCATTGCCTTGGATATCGTCATAACTATGCGCTTTTCTATCAATTGCTCGACAGTAATCTGTTCACCCACCGTATTATTTTCCTTCAAGAGAGAAGCCTCTAGTGAAACCTATGGCCCCCGGGTCTATTTTCCATATTATATTTTCAGATCTATAAACCAAAAATACCAAAAATACTTTGCTGCAATTTATTTACTTTTATTTTAGTTATCGTTTTAGTAATCTTTTATATCTATCTCTATCAGATCTCATCCTTGCAAGTAACCGTGAAGGGATTGACAACCCCTTTATAGCGTTGGGTGCAAGTGTTTGATTATTTGTGAAGGAGCATAGATTGGGGCCTTGCTTGTACCTCCTACTGGATTGATACCTTGGTTCTCAACAACTGAGGAAAATACTTATCTACTTTGCTGCATCACCCTTTCCTCTTCAAGGGAAAACCAACGCAAGCTCAAGAAGTAGCAATCACGATGGATGAAGGAATAAGGAGTGAAAAGAGCCTAAGCTTGGGGATGCTACAGCACCCCTAATCTAATATCCAAGGAGAAACAAGCAACTAAGCTTGAGGATGCCCCGAGTGGCATCCCCTCTTTCTTCTAACGACCATCGGTATTTTACCTGGTTTTCTGGCGCCGTTGCCGGGGAGGATACATAGCAAGTCAAGACAAGAACTCTCCCGTCAACTTGCCAATTTTTGGCGTGGTTGTCGGAGAGATCTACATCAAACCTACCAAGTACCCATCACAAACTCATCTCTTGCATTTACATTATTTGCCATTTGCCTCTCGTTTTCCTCTCCCCCACTTCTAAAACGATTTTCAGAAAAAACCAAAAAGATTTGCCTTTCCATTCACCCTTCTTCCGTTCGTCTTTTCGTTTGCTTTTCGTTTGTTTGGGTGCTGGTTGAGAATGGATTGCATACCAAAGATGACAATACCTAGATCTATTGCGTTATGCCTAGCTAGGGGCGTTAAACAATAGCGCTTGTTGGGAGGCAACCCAATTTTATTTTTTGTTTTTTTGTTTTTGTTTCTGTTATTGAGTGATTTAAACATTATTACCTCTGTAGTAATTGTGTTTTAGTGTTTTAATTAGTGTTTGAGGCAAGTAAGACCTTTGGGATGGTCTACGGTGATTGTTGATTTGATCTTGCTGAAAAACAGAAACTTTTGCGCTCAGTCCAGGAATTTTATAAATTCACCAGAGCGTCGAATGAGGCTAAATTTTTCACACAAGATTGATATACAAATTTCCCAGATTTTCCTAATTTTTCAGAATTTTATGAGTTACAGAAGTATTCGAAGTTTACAGATTGCTACAGACTGTTCTGTTTTTGACAGATTCTGTTTTCTTTGTGTTGTTTGCTTATTTTGATGTATCTATGGGTTGTATCGGGGGTATGAACCATGGAGAAGTTGGAATACAGTAGATATTACACAAATATAAATAAAGAATGAGTTCACAACAGTACCTAAAGTGGTGATTTATTTTTCTTATACTAACGGATCTCACGAGTTTTCTGTTGAGTTTTGTGTTGTGACGTTTTCAAGTTTTGGGTAAAGATTTGATGGACTATGGAATAAGGAGTGGCAAGAGCCTAAGCTTGGGGATGCCCAAGGCACCCCAAGGAATATTCAAGGATACCCAAGAGCCTAAGCTTGGGGATGCCCCGGAAAGCATCCCCTCTTTCGTCTTCAATCCATCGGTAAATTTACTTGAGGCTATATTTTTATTCACCACATGATATGTGTTTTGCTTGGAGCGTCTTGTATGATATGAGTCTTTGCTTTTTAGTTTGCCACAATCATCCTTGCTGCACACATCTTTTGAGAGGGACACGCATAAATCGTGAATTTATTAGAATACTCTATGTGCTTCACTTATATCTTTTGAGCTAGGCAATTTTGCTCTAGTGCTTCACTTATATCTTTTTAGAGCACGGTGGTGTTTTATTTTATAGAAATAATTGAACTCTCGTACCTCACTTATATTCTTATGAGAGTCTTTAAAAATCATGGTAATTGGTTTAGGTTATGAATTTAGTCCTAATATAATGGGCATCCAAGAGGGATATAATAAAAACTTTCATATAAAGTGCATTGAATACTATGAGAAGTTTGATTCCTTGCATATAGTTTTGAGATATAAAGAGGGTGATATTAGAGTCATGCTAGTGAGTAATTGTGGATTGGTATAAATACTTGTGTTAAAAGTTTGTGATTCCCGTAGCATGCACGTATGGTGAACCGTTATGTAACGAAGTCGGAGAATAATTTGTTTATTGATTGTCATCCTTTGTGTGAGGGTCAGGAGCGTGCGATGGTTAACTCCTACCAACCTCTCCCCTAGGAGCATGCGTCTAATACTTTGCTTCGATAACTAATAGACTTTTGCAATAAGTATGTGAGTTCTTTATGACTAATGTGAGTCCATGGATTATACGCACTCTCACCCTTCCACCATTGCTAGCCTCTCTAGTACCGCGCAACTTTCGCCGGTGCATTAAACCCACCATATTCCCTTCCTCAAAACAGCCACCATACCTACCTATTATGGCATTTCCATAGCCATTCCGAGATATATTGCCATGAAACTTCCACCGTTCCGTTTATCATGACACGCACCATCATTGTCATATTGCTTTGCATGATCGTAAGATAGCTAGCATGATGTTTTCATGGCTTGTCCGTTTTTTGATGTCATTTGCTATGCTAGATCGTTGCACATCCCGGCACACCGCCGGAGACATTCATATAGAGTCATATTTTGTTCTAAGTATCGAGTTGTAATTCTTGAGTTGTAAGTAAATAAAAGTGTGATGATCATCATTATTAGAGCATTGTCCCATGAGAGGAAAGGATGATGGAAGCTATGATTCCCTCACAAGTTGGGATGAGTCTCCGGACTTTACAAATAATAAAAGAGGCTAATGAAGCCCAAATAAAAAAAGAGAGGCCAAAGATGCCCACCAAAAAATTGTGAGAGAAAAGAGAGAAGGGACAATGCTACTATCTTTTTTTTCCACACTTGTGCTTCAAAGTAGCACCATGATCTTCATGATAGAGAGTCTCCTATTTTGTCACTTTCATATACTAGTGGGAATTTTTCATTATATAACTTGGCTTGTATATTCCAATGATGGGCTTCCTCAAATTGCCCTAGGTCTTCGTGAGCAAGCGAGTTGGATGCACACCCACTTAGTTTCTTTTTGAGCTTTCATACACTTATAGCTCTAGTGCATCCGTTGCATGGCAATCCCTACTCACTCACATTGATATCTATTGATGGGCATCTACATAGCCCGTTGATACGCCTAGTTGATGTGAGACTATCTTCTCCTTTTCCTCACAACCTCCACCATATTCTATTCCACCTATAGTGCTATATCCATGGCTCACGCTCATGTATTGCGTGAAAGTTGAAAAGGTTTGAGAACATAAAAAGTGTAATTGCTTGACTTGTCATCGGGGTTGTGCATGATTTAAATACTTTGTGTGGGGAATATGGAGCATAGCCAGACCATATGATTTTGTAGGGATAACTTTCTTTGGCCATGTTATTTTGAAAAGACACGATTGCTTTGTTAGTATGCTTGAAGTATTATTGTTTTTATGTCAACATTAAACTTTTGTTTTGAATCTTATGGATCTGAACATTCATGCCAGAATAAAGAATATTACATGGATAAATATGTTAGGTAGCATTCCACATCAAAAATTCTGTTTTTATCATTTACCTACTCGAGGACGAGCAGGAATTAAGCTTGGGATGCTGATACGTCTCCAACGTATCTATAATTTTTGATTGTTCCATGCTATTATATTATCTGTTTTGGATGTTTTACATGCATTAATATGCTATTTTATATTATTTTTGGGACTAACCTATTAACCTAGTGCATAGTGCCAGTTTCTCTGTTTTTTCCTTGTTTTTGAGTATTGCAGAAAAGGAATATCCAACGGAGTCCAAACGGAATAAAATTCTACGCTGATTTTTCTTGGACCAGAAGGAACCCAGGAGGCTTCGAGATGAGGCGAGAAGACCTACGGGTGGGCCACAAGCCACCAGGGCACGCCCCCCGGGGGGGGGGCTAGCTTGTGCCCCCCCCCCGTAGCTCCTCCAACCCTAATTCTTTGCCTATAAATTCAGGAATATTCCCCGAATATCAAAGAGAGCCACGATAATACTTTTCCGCCGCCGGAAGCATCTGTTTCCGTGAGATCCCATCTTGGGGCCTTTTCCGGTAATCTGCCGGAGGGGGATTCGATCACGGAGGGCATCTACATCAACACCATTGCCCTTCCGATGATGCGTGAGTAGTTCACCTCAGACCTTCGGGTCTATAGCTAGTAGCTAGATGGCTTCTTCTCTCTCTATGATATTCAATACCATGTTCTCCATGATCTTCATGGAGATCTATCCGATGTAATACTCTTTTGCAGTGTGTTTGTCGAGATCCGATGAATTGTGGATTTATGATCAGATTATCTATGAATATTATTTGAATCTTCTCTGAATTCTTATATGCATGATTTCATATCTTTGCAAGTCTCTTCGAGTTATTGGTTTGGTTTGGCCAACTAGATTGGTAATTCTTGCAATGGGAGAAGTGCTTAGTTTTGGGTTCAATCTTGCGGTGTCCTCACCCAGTGACAAAGTAGGGGTAGCGAGGCACGTATTTGTATTGTTGCCATCAAGGATAAAAAGATGGGGTTTTCATCATATTGCTTGAGTTTATCCCTCTACATCATGTCATCTTACTTAATGCGTTACTCTGTTCTTCATGAACTTAATACTCTAGATGCAGGCAGGAGTCGGTCGATGTGTGGAGTAATAGTAGTAGATGCAGAATCGTTTCTGTCTACTTGATATGGACGTGATGCCTATATGCATAATCATTGCCTTGGATATCGTCATAACTATGCGCTTTTCTATCAATTGCTCGACAGTAATTTGTTCACCCACCGTATTATTTTCCTTCAAGAGAGAAGCCTCTAGTGAAACCTATGGCCCCTGGGTCTATTTTCCATATTATATTTTCAGATCTATAAACCAAAAATACCAAAAATACTTTGCTGCAATTTATTTACTTTTATTTTAGTTATCGTTTCAGTAATCTTTTATATCTATCTCTATCAGATCTCATCCTTGCAAGTAACCGTGAAGGGATTGACAACCCCTTTATAGCGTTGGGTGCAAGTGTTTGATTATTTGTGAAGGAGCATAGATTGGGGCCTTGCTTGTACCTCCTACTAGATTGATACCTTGGTTCTCAACAACTGAGGGAAATACTTATCTACTTTGCTGCATCACCCTTTCCTCTTCAAGGGAAAACCAACGCAAGCTCAAGAAGTAGCAATCACGATGGATGAAGGAATAAGGAGTGAAAAGAGCCTAAACTTGGGGATGCTACAGCACCCCAAAGATAATATCCAAGGAAAAACAAGCGACTAAGCTTGGGGATGCCCCGAGTGGCATCCCCTCTTTCTTCTAACGACCATCGGTATTTTACTTGGAGCTATATTTTTATTCGTCACATGTCATGAGTTTTGCTTGGAGCGTCTTGTATTATTTGAGTCTTTGCTTGTTTTGCTTTTTAGTTTGTCACAATTATTCTTGCTGGACACACCTATTTGAGAGAGCCAAAATTATGCTATGATTTGTTAGAATTGCTCTATATGCTTGACTTAAACTTTTTGAGCTATGGAATTGCTCTAGTGCTTCACTTAAATCTTTTTGAGCACGGTGTGCTTTAAATTTTTGTAGAAATACTCTCATGCTTCACTTAGATTAATTTGAGAGATAGTAACTTTTGAAGAAATGCTCTCATGCTTCACTTATATTATTTTGAGAGATGAAACTTTATGCTCATGTTCTTCACTTAGATTTATTTGAGCTTGTCAAAAGCAATGGCAATATATGAAACTAGTCCCAAAGTGATAGATATTCAAGAGGGATATAATAAAAACTTTCATGAAGATCATTGGACAAATTAAACTTGATTCCTTCTAATTTTGAGACATGATGATAGTGATATGTGAGTCATGTTCGTGAGTAATTATGCTTTAGTAAGAATATTGGTGTTAAGGTTTGTGATTCCCAATGGAAACACGAAAGTCAATAGTTATGCAATGAAATTACATCCTACTTATGGTGCATTATTCGGTGTTAGTTATGCTTAATGCCCGTTTTTGTGAATTTTCGTTTCTTGGTTGATTGCTTCTCAATTTATTTGCTAGCCTCCACTTGTACTAAGTAGAAATACTACTTGTGCATCCAAAATCTTTAAACCCAGTTTTGCCTTATGAGTCCACCATACCTACCTATATGCGGTATTTCCATGCCGTTCTATGCAAATTTGTATGTGCCATCTCTAATTTTCAAAAGAAATTTCCTTTTTGTGTGCTTGTACCGCTCATGAAACGGTAGGGGGTGTCCAATATTTTTCCATGCTAGATGTGTTACTCTCAAGATGAGTGTTATTCACTTGTCATTGCACAAGAGTACGGCTTTAATAGGGATACCCAGTCCCAAAATGAAAAAGAAATTTACTTTATGTTGTCAAATAATAAATTCCTTGGAAAGTGTTGGTATGGAAGGCAACCGTGGATACGGCTAGCCATGGATTGTGAAAGAATGGTCAAAAAAGAATAAACTTTACTTTATGTTTGGGAACCGCCTATGATGTATCTAGCATGGAAAGTATTGAGAACTACTTTGTCGTTTTCGTTGACGGGAAAGGCATGTCACCCAAAATATTTTTCTCTCTCAATTTAAGATTTGAGCTCTGGCACCTCTACAAATCCCTACTTCCCTCTGCGAAGGGCCTATCTATTTACTTTATGCAATTTTGATTTTTAATTTGAGTCTCCATCTTCTCTTATAAAGCACCAACAAGGGGGCACTATGATCATACTTGTGCATTGGGTGTAGCTAATATTTGAGTGTGTCTCATGAATGGATCAATGATTGAGCATGATGGGCTAGGGATAACTTTTTTTAGTGTTGATATTTTGAAAGACATGGTTGCTTGTTGGCATGCTTGAGTATTAAAGTCTTTATGTCAAAACTACACTATTGCTTGGAACCATCTAGAAGTCCAAATGTCCATGCTAAAAAAGAAAAGAATATGTGATGAACATGTTAGGCAGCATTCCATAACAAAAATTCTGTTTTTATCATTTACCTACTCGAGGACGAGTAGGAATTAAGCTTGGGGATGCTGATACATCTCCAACGTATCTATAATTTTTGATTGTTCCATGCTGTTATATTATCATTCTTGGATGTTTTACAATCATTTTATAGCAACTTTATATCAATTTTTGGGACTAACCTATTGACATAGTGCCAAGTGCCAGTTGCTGTTTTTTGCTTGTTTTTTACTTCGCAGAATATCAGCACCAAACGGAGTCCAATCGCGACGAAACTTTTTGGAGATTTTTTTTGGACCAGAAGGAAGCCAGTGGGCAAAGAAGTGACCAGGAGGGAGCCCAGGCGGCCCACAAGACACCAGGGCATGCCATGGTGGGTTGTGTCCGCCTCAGGAACCCCCTCCACCGCCTCTCAGCTCTATAAATAACCAAATATTCCAGAAACCCTAGAGGAGTCGATGAAAAATACTTCCAGCCGCCGCAAGTTCCAGAACCACGAGATCCAATCTAACACCATCACAGAGGGCTTCATCATCCTCATTGGTGCCTCTCCGATGATGCGTGAGTAGTCCACCATAGACCTACAGGTCCATAGGCAGTAGCTAGATGGCTTTCCCTCTCTCTTTTGATTCTCAATACAATAGTCTCTTGGAGATCTATTTGATGTAATGACTTTTTGCAGTGTGTTTGTTGGGATCCGATGAATTTTGAGTTCATGATCAGTTTCTATCCATGAATATTATATGAGTCTTCTTTGATCTCTTATATGCATGATTACTTATAGCCTCGTATTTCTTCTTCGAATCTTTGGTTTAGTTAGGCCAACTAGATCGATTTTTCTTGCCATGGGAAGAGGTGCTTTGTGATGGGTTCGATCTTGCGGTGTCCTCTCCCAGTGACAGAAGGGGCAGCGAGGCACGCATGTATCGTTGCTATTAAGGATAACAAGATGGGGTCTATTCCTACATGAATAGATCTTGTCTACATCATGTCACCGTTCTTATTGCATTACTCTGTTTTTCCATGAACTTAATACACTAGATGCATGCTGGATAGCGGTCGATGTGTGGAGTAATAGTAGTAGATGCAGGATCGTTTCGGTCTACTAATCTTGGACGTGATGCCTATATAATGATCATCGCCACTAGTGAAACCTACGGCCCCCGTGTCTACTCTTTAAACATATTGCCTTCCGATCTATCTTTTGCCGATTTTTGTTTTCAGATCTATTATTCCAAAAACCAAAATATACCTTGTTGCACTTTTTATTTGCCTCTTTTATTTTGTGTTCTTGTGCGATCTATCTATCCAATCTACTACAATCTAATCTATCTTTTTACCGTGGAGAGATTGACAACCTCTCTTTCGCGTCGGGTTGCAAGTATTTGTTCTTTGTGTGCAGGTACCATTTATATAGTGTTGTGTGGTTCTCCTACTGGTTCGATAACCTTGGTTTCATAACTGAGGGAAATACTTACCGTCGCTGTGCTGCATCATCCCTTCCTCTTTGGGGAAGTACCGACGCAGTCTCAAGCCACGTCACTGATGCCTTGAGCCGCAAGTCATACTGCAACCACCTCCAGGTTCATAAGGTCCACCCCCTTCTTCAAAAGTAATTCCCCAAGCTGAACCTCCATATTGTTCCTCAGGGTTATCTCGCTCCCCCTCCTGAAGAGTTCCGCAAGATGAACCTCCGTGTTGTTAACCAGGGGTTCCCTTAATAATCTGGTTGTTGAACCAGATCTCGTGGGCAACATCAAAACTATTCAACACTATGACGATGAAGTCAAAAATATTAAACGCTATCTTGCGGAAGGTAAACCCTCTTGCTTCACTGTTGCTGATGATGGCGATGTGTACTTCAAGGGTCGCTTATTCGTTCCAAGTAAGAGGAAAAACCTGGATATGACTGAGAAAGTGATGAAAGCAGCTCATGATACACCTCTGTCTATTCATCCGGGTAGTACCAAGATGTACCAAGACATCCGTCAAAAGTTCTGGTGGCCGAACATGAAACAAGACATTGCACGCTATGTTGCAGAATGTGACATTTGCCGTCGAATCAAAGCAGAACATCAAAAGCCTGCTGGAACTCTGCAACCTATTACTACTCCTGAATGGAAGTGGGACGATGTCGAAATGGACTTCGTCACTGGTTTTCCCAGATCGCAAAAAGGTAATGATGCTATTCTTGTCGTCATTGACCGACTGTCCAAAGTTGCATATTTTCTGGCCGTCAAGGAAACCATCACTGCTAGTCAGCTGGCAGATCTATATATGTCCAGAGTTGTTTCACTCCATGATATTCCATTGGTGACTAGCTCAGACCGTGGCAGCTTATTCACTTCAAGATTCTGGGCAAGTTTCTAGGAGGCTATGGGAACTCATCTGTCCTCTAGCACCACTTTTCACCCTCAATCCTAGGGACAAGTTGAACGAGTCAACCAGATTCTCGAAGACATGCTTCGAGCTTGTGTCATTTCTTTCAGCGAGAAATGGGAGGAATCTCTCCCGTATGCCGAATTCTCCTACCACAATAGCTATCAAGCTAGTCTAAAGATGGCCCCCTTTGAAGTGTTGTATGGACGAAAGTGTCAGACTCCTCTGAATTGGTTAGAAACTGGGGAACGTTCACTTTGCGGTCCGGATATTATCCAACATGCCGAAGATGAAGTCCGCGTTATTCTTGAGAATCTGAAGGCTGCTCATTCTCGTCAGAAGAGTCAGTATGACCGTCATCACAAGGATATGGTCTATCAACCTAGCGAGAAGGCTTATCTTCGAGTCACACCAATGAGAGGTGCACACCGCTTTGCGATCAAGGGCAAGCTAGCTCCTCGCTATATTGGTCCATTCACTATTCTCGAAAGGCATGGAAAAGTGGCATATCAATTGGAACTACCGTCGAACCTTTCTCAGGTTCATGATGTTTTCCATGTGTCACAGCTCCGCCGCTGCTTCAAGGATCCTATCCGAGCAGTGGATCATGATATGCTTGAGCTGCAACAAGACATTTCTTATAAAGAGCACCCGGTTCGCATTCTCGATCAAACTGAACGTTGGACTCGTCAAAAGGTTACCAAGTTCTTCAAAGTGCAGTGGTCAAATCGTTCTGAAGATGAAGCCACATGGGAACGCGAGGATCATCTTCGTGATGAATACCCTGAGCTCTTTCCTTCTACCTCTTAATTCTCGGGACGAGAATTTCTTTTAGTATGGGAGAGTTGTGACACCCTTGAATCATGCTACAGTGATCAATGTAATTAAGCTATAGTAACATGAGGTTTAAGCTAATCCATTTTGCTAATCCAAGTTTGATCACTTTGGGAATCAATTCTCAATTCAAATTCTTTTGCAATTCAAATTTATTTGAAAAGTGGATTTAATAGTTTTGGAAACCTGAAAACAAAAATCATGGATGGGTTGCAAATATTCTCTAAGCATTTATATATTGCAACCAACTTTTTGTAAAGAGTTTTAGTGCCTCAAAATAAATAAAACAGAGGCCAAAATCATTTATTAAATGCCCTTTTGAATTATGTGGTTTTCAAATAAATTCAAAAAGCCCCCAAACTTTTTGTGGCTCTATCAAATATTACAACACTAACAGTTGACCAAGTGGACCTTTTTTCAAAAGTGAATTGGTGTTGGAAATTAAATGGAACTGAAAGAATTAAATAAAAGCAGAAAAGGAAAATTAGAAAAAAGGAAAAGACCTACTGGGCACTTAGGCCCAACTGCTACAGGCTGGCCCGGCCCAGTAAGGCCGGCCTTTCTTCCACCTCCCGCCAGAGGGGAAGGCCATGGCGCGTGCATGGCTGTCCGAGCGCCGATTGCCTCGCTGGCGAGCATCCCGCGACCCTCCTCGAGGATAAGATCAAGCCCTGGCGTCTCGCTCTCCCCCCCCCCCCGCAACCCTAGATCGCCATTCTTTCCCCTCCACGCTCGCCCTCTTCCTCCCATACGCCGGCCGAGCGCCGCCGCCGCCATGACCGTCGGTTAGCCGTGCCCACCGTGCCTCCCACGCCTCGCCTCCGTGCCAACAAGGACTGCCGCACTCTCCCGCGTCCCCTGCGCCCATTCACTGGAGCCCAGAGCCCCTTCACCGCCGTCCCCGTGCCTTCTTCCTCCTTGGGACGCCACCGCGCTCTGGCAACAATTCCGGCCACCTCGATCCTCCCCCGCGCCCACCTAGCTCACCTACGTGATCACGGTGAGCTCCTCGATCTCCCCCTTTCATCTCTTTGAATCCGAGCTCGTGGCGCTTGGCTCCGCTCGAGCTCAACACCGGCAAGCCTCCGGTGACCATTTGGTCTTGCACTCGACACCATTCGACTCCCCGCGTCGCGTAGGCCCCCGTAGCTTTGCTAGTTCGCTCGCTCGCTTACTGATTTGCCGTCGTCATAGGAGCCCGAACGCCGGCCGCCGCCGCGAGCTCGATTCCGACGAGCTCCGGCCACCCCCACCCCTCCTGATGGTCGGAACGGGACCGTGCTCACGCCAGCTTTTGAATGCGCCAAAGAACGTGCGAAATGGTGCCCTCTGGGAGAAACCCGAGCTCCTCCCGAGCTCGCCGCCATGTTTCTTGGTCGCTGGCGACGCCTCTGGTCGCCGAAGCTGGCCTGGACGACCGGGGCCACCTCCCAATGTCACTGGCAGGTGGGCCAGTGGCCCAGTTGACCAATTGACCGTGGTCAACTGGCTGACTGGGCAGTGACCAGTCACTGCTAGGTGGGGCCATTTCCCCCCTGAGCCTATGACATCTGGGCCCAGGATGATTAGTGTTAATTAAAACTGTTTATTTAATTTTAATAATTAGTTTAACCTAAATAGCCATTGACAGGTGGGACCCCCTGCTAATTAATATGTTTTAAGTGAAATTAAACCCTGTTTAACCCACTGCCAATGACAGGTGGGGCCGAGCTGTCAGGTTTGACCTGGAACAACTAGGTTGACTGCTGATGTCACGGTGATGTCATGCTGACATCATAATTGTAATTTTCAAATTTAATTAAATCTCTTTATTTCAGAAAATGATTAAAACTTTGAAAATTAATATAAAATAATCTGTAAGTCAGATGAAAATAATTTATATATGAAAGTTGATTAGGAAAATCCCACGAATTCGAATTACGTTGTCTGTTCATCTGTCACATGCTCCTGGCATGATGACCTTGGACATTTTGCGTTAGGATCATCTGTCCGGTAATAGCGAGAGACCCGGGAAATATCGTCAGATGTTATCCCGCTCCGTCACGAACATGTAGTACTGCGTTAGCTCATCCCTAGCACTGCATATTGCCATGTCATGCATTGTGTTGCATCTGCTTACGTTATATTTGTTGTTTCTTCCCAACTTTTCTCTCCGGTAGACACCGAGACTGACGCTGCTGCCGAGTACGACTACACCACTGATGATCAGCCTTTTCCAGCAGAGCAACAAGGCAAGCCACCCCCCTTGATCATTCCAATATTGCCCATCTCTTTCCCTCTCATGCTTGCATTAGTTTTTGCTACTGTTGTAGATAGCTCCTATTCTGATGCGTAGCCAGTTTTTGTTAAACTGTTATTGTACCTACTGTTATACTAAATGCTTAGTATAGGTTGGTTAGTGATTCCCCAGTGACCCCACTTTGTCCATGTTGACCCTGCTTCATCATCGAAGACTCGACGACCCGAAGACTTAAAGACTCGATTAACCTATCAACAAGCCATGCCCGTCACATTCACATCACACACCCCCTTTCGTTGTATGACTCTGCAAGGCTACTATCGAGTACCGAGGGTGACACCTCGTAAAGTACTCATGATGCTAACTCTGTAGCATAACTAATCGGTCGTGGATATCGAGGGTGATTCCTCCGTCACCACTACCGATAACGACTCTATCGTACAACACCTAAAGCGTAGACCATCGAGGGTGATACCTCACTGGTCACCTTGACGATTACATTTAGTGGGATCCATCAAGGGTGATTCCTCGGTTTCCCCCCTTGGTGTTATAGACACACAGTTACATTTACTTTACTGCTGATACATGTTGAGGTCAGGATGACCTGGAGGGCGTTGGTGTAATGACAACGAGGCATGGCCGGGCATTCTTGGCCCTTGCCACAAGTCGTCGAGACGAGGCGATGGGACCACATATCGTGGATCATTGATCGTCACCACGGTTAACAAAATGCTAACGGGTTGGGTATTTGATCTGAGTTGGTCGGTTGAACTTTTTCGCACTAACCTTCACGTGGGAGAAGTTATGGGTACTCGGCGTTGTTGTATCAGCCGAAGCTCTTTGGACGTCAGCAAGGGAGCGGCACGCGCCCGAGTGGTCCACGACAACATTGATCTTGTATAAGAGGTGCTAGGACTAACCTCGGCCGCCCACGCATCGTGCAGGAGTGCAAAGGGTGATGGGCCCATGACCCTTGCACGCTTAGGATTTAGACCGGCGGGCTGGCCTCTCTGTTGAGCCTAGGTAGGGCGACGACGTGTTGATGTCCCGAGACCGGGCATGACCCAGGAAAGTGTGTCCGGCCAGAGGTTATAAAGTGTGTTGGTAAATGTGGTGCACCCCTGCAGGGATGATTTCAACTATTCGAATAGCCGTTCCATGGTAACAGGACAACTTGGAGTTGTATCCGGATCTAATACAACTAGAATTGTGAGACTTGGAATTGAAATGTTTGGCTCCGAGATTGCTTTGTCGCATGGAGTCGAGGAAGAATCTCTGGGCGTGGTTACTTAATAACTTGCTACATAACTTGCCACATTATAATTATGCTAATATGCACTCTTCTAATGCTGCAAGACACTGAAGATGCTAGTCTTCGATAGGACTAGGCCTTCTCTCTATTCTGGCATTTCTGTAGTCAGTCCAAAGATATAGCCCCATTCCTTTGATACTGATGCATACTTAGCATAGTTCTTATGTCAATCTTGTGAGTACTTTGGATGAGTACTCACCGTTGCCTTGCTCCCCTTTTTCTCTTGATACGATTCCCGCGACCAGATGATGGAGCCCAGGAGACAGCTACTCCCGCCGACGACTACTACTACATCGACGGTGCCTACTACTACGTGGTGGCCGCCCCCAACCAGCAGTAGGATTGGAGGTTCCCAGGAAGGAGGCCTTGCCTCTTTCGATTAGTAGTTTGTGTTTGTGCTAGCCTTCTTAAGGCAAAACTTGTTTAACTTATGTCTGCAGTCAAATATTATTTGCTTCCGCTAACTCGTTTGAATTTGAGCTTATGTATTCGAGCCCTCGAGGCCCCTGGCTTGTAATATGAAGCTTGTATGACTTTAATTTGTGTCTAAAGTTGTGTTGTGATATCTTCCCATGAGTCTCTTATCTTGGTCGTACGCATTTGCGTGTATGATTAGCGTATGATCAAAATGGCGGCGTCACAACAGGCGGCGAAGCTCTGTGGGACAACTTTTCCCCGGAGATGAAGCACGAGGTGGCCGCCCTTGCCACTGCCTGGCATAGCCCCCTTCTAGGCGGATCGAGGCCGGCTTGCCTTCCAGCTCGCCCGAGGTCTCCGACAATGAGGACGACACCACGATGGAGACGGGCTCCTACGTTGGCGTTAGAGCGGACGCTGGAGCAATATCGGCTCGCGTTGGGTCAGATCAATGGCAAGCGCACGAGCTAGGAGGCACTGGCGGCCATGGCCGCGACGAACCTGAACTTTGTCGCGGAGCAGCATGCCATCTACGATGCCATAAGCGCTCAAACCACTGCTCGCCAGGAAGCGGCCGCCGCGGAGGTGCAGTTGTAGGCGATCGCGGAGGAGAACAACGTCAGCTGCGCCTCCTACGCGCCGTCGACGAACCATTAGGTGGCCCGGTGATACGTCTCCAACGTATCTATAATTTTTGATTGTTCCGTGCTGATATGTTATCATTCTAGGATACATTTTGGGTCATTATTTACCAATTTCGAATATTTTTGAGCACTAACCTGTTGACCCAGTGCCCAGTGCCAGTTGTTGTTTTCTGCGTGTTTTTGCCTTTGCAGGTTTACTGTACCAAACGAAGTCCAACTGCCATTAAACTTTTTGATGATTTTTTCTGGACCATATGAAGATCTAGAAGCTTCAGAAGGAAGCCGGGAGGCACACGAGGGCCCCACCACACATCAGGGCGCGCCCTGGGGGGTCACGCCCTGATATGTGGTGGCCCCCTTGGGCACCTCCCGACGTCCCTCTTCGGCCTATAAATTCTCTGATATTCTAAAAACCCTGGAGGCAGTCCCGAAACCCTTTTTTCCGCTGCCGCAAATCTCTTTTCCATCGCGAGGCCATCTGGAACACCGTTCCGGCACCGTGCCGGAGGGGGGATCATCCACGGAGGGCCTCTTCATCAACCTTGCTGCCCTCATGATGAGACTTATGGGTCCATAGTTAGTACCTAGATGTCAATCTCTCTCTCTTATGATCTTCAATACAATGGTCATCGCATCTTTGCTTTGATTTATCCGATGTAATCCTATTGTGCGGTGTGTTTGTTGGGATCCGATGAATTGTGGGTTTATGTTCAAATTATTCATGAAAAGTATTTGAGATGCCTCTGAATTATATTATATCTTAAGTGCATGATCATTTTAGCTTCGTAATGCTCTCCGATCTATTGATATGCTTTGGCCAAGTAGATTGATATTTCATCGGTGGGGGTGGTGCGTTGTGGTAGGTTCAACCTGGCGAGTTTCTATATCCCAGTGACAAAGTAGGGGACACGATGCATCTTTGTGTTGTTGCTACTAAGGATAAAATGATGGGGTTCATTCATATTGTTTGAGTTTACTTTGTCTACATCATGTCATCGTTCTCCAAGCATTAGTCTGTTTTACTTAATACTCTACATGCATGCTGGGTAGCGGTCGATGAGTGGAGTAATAGTAATAGGTGCAGGCAGGAGTCGGCCTATTTGCCTATGGACGTGATGCCTATATATACATGATCATTGTCGTGAACATCGTATAACTATCCGTTTTTCTATCAATTGCCCAACAATAATTTGTTTAACCACCGTATGCTGCCTACATGAGAGATGTCGCTAGGGAACACTATGGCCCCCGGGTTTATTCACTTATATATTTGCAAACGCTATATTTACCTTGCTGTCTTTATTTAATTTTTATTTATTTTACAATTTATATTTATCAACAATTATCTACACAATTCATTTGCTTGCAAATAACGAGATCAAGGGGATTGACAACCCTCTTGCCCGCGTTGGGTGCAAGTTGTTTGTTCATTTGTGTGCAGCCGCTGAAGACGGTTGAGGGTTGATATTCCTATTGGTTCGATAAACCTAGGTTTCATAACTGAGGGAAATACTTATCCGCTTTGTGCTGCAATTACCCGTTCCTCTTCACAGAAAACCCAACGCAAATCACAAGTATCAGGAAGGATTTCTGGCGCCGTTACCGGGGAATATCATCATCAACTACCAAGTAACTTCACACAAATTTTCATTCACTTGTTCTTCTTTTTATTTGCTATTATATTTAGCTTGTCACATAAAAATCAAAAATACAAAAATATTTACCTTTGCTAGTTAGTAGTTTACTTCTTTGCTTGCTAGTTTGCTTGTTTTCCTTGTTACTTTGCTTGCTCAGTCACCATGTCTCAAGATACTACTAAGTTGTGTGAATTCTTAATTACTAATAATAATGATTTTATTAGTACACCCATACCACCCGCCACTAGTGCGGAGGCTTTTGATATTAATGCTGCATTGCTAAATCTTGTCATGAAAGATCAATTTTCAGGAAGTCCTAATGAGGATCCCGCGTCACATCTTAATACCTTTGTTGAATTATGTGACATGCAAAAGAAAAAAGATATGGATAATGATGTTGTGAAATTAAAATTATTTCCTTTTTCACTAAGAGATAAAGCTAACGCTTGATTTTCATCTTTACCATGTAATAGTATTGGAACATGGGATAAGTGTAAAGGTGCTTTTATTGCCAAGTATTTTCCTCCTGCTAAGATCATCTCCCTTAGAAATCAAATAATGAATTTTAAACAGCAAGATCAAGAGCATGTTTCACAAGCTTGGGAGAGAATGAAATTAATGATAAGAAATTGTCCAATTCATGGCTTAAATATGTGGATGATTATTCAAAACTTATATGCTGGACTAAACTTTGTGTCCAGAAATCTTCTAGATTCTGTTGCAGGTGGTACCTTTATGGATGTGACCTCAGGAGAGGCCACCAAACTTCTGGACAACATTATGACAAAGTATTCTCAATGCCATACCGAAAGGGCTCCAACCGGTAAGAAGGTAAATTCTGTTGAAGAAATCGCTACTTTGAGTGAAAAAGTGGATGCTCTTATCAATATGATTGCTAGTAAAAATGCTCATGTTGATCCCAATGATGTTCCCTTGTCTACTTTGATTGAGAAAAATAATGATGCTATTGATGTGAATTTTGTCTCGCGAAATAATTTCAATAACAATGCTTATAGAGGAAATTTCAATTCTAGGCCGTATCCCGGTAATTCCTCTAACAACTATGGAAACTCTTATGGTAATTCTTATGGAAATTCTTCTACAAATGCTAATAGGATACCCTCTGATCTTGAGAACACAATTAAAGAATTTATTAATTCTCAACAGGTTTTCAACACTATGGTAGAAGAAAAATTGCATGTAGTTGGCACTTTGGCTAAAAACATGGATAGAATTGCTCTTGATGTGGAAACTCTTAAAAATAAATCTTTGCCACCTAAGCATTATTTCAATGATGCTATTAAATCTATCCAAATATCTATTAATGAAAGTAAGGAGAGGACCGCTAAGTTGAGACCTAAGCGGGAATTCTTAGAAAAAGCTCTTCCACCCGGTTTTTACCGGAATCATGATGAAGATATTAAAATGATTGGTGTTTCTCCTATTGAATATTTATTTAATTATCTGAATATAAATGATAAAGGGACTGGAGATGAGTCAACTTTAGTAGAGGAGTGTCCCGTTTGCTTAGAGGGTGATGATTTTGATGCTAAAACTGAAAAATGTGGGTTTGGAGAGGTCAAAACTTTAACTAGTGATGTGCCCACTATCTTGGATTACAAGGATTTTAATTATGATAATTGCTCTTTAGTAGAATGTATTTCCTTGTTGCAATCCGTTATTAGCTCACCCAATTCTTATGAACAAAACAAAGCTTTTACCGAACATATAGTAGAAGCTATGATAAAAGCTTATGATGACAAAACTTGAGCTCTTATGAATCAATTATGAGAGCCACTTATGGGTGGGGTGTCAAAGATGACAAAACTTGAAACTATGCATTATGCCTAGCTAGGGGCATAAAACGATAGCGCTTGTTCGGAGGCAACCCAATAGTTATCTTTAAATTTTTGCTTAGAACTTTATTTTTATTTTTAATAACATGATTATTGCCTCTGTAATTATTATTTTTTTGTATTTAAATTAGTGTTTGTGCCAAGTAAAGCCTTTGGGATGACTCACAAGATGAGTAGAATCGATGCTGAAACAAAACTGAAACTCTTGACTCTAGTATAGGAATTTTCATTTTTTTGCTGGAGAAAGATAATGATCTGAATTTTTTACACAGTGTTGCTATTGAAATTTTAGAGGTTTCAATAATTGTTCAGAATTTTTATAGTTACATAAGTATAGGGTCTCTACAGATTTCTACAGACTGTTCTGTTTTAGACAGATTCTGTTTTTGCTTGCATAGTTACTTATTTTGATTAAACTATGGATTGTATCGGGGGTATAAGCCATGAAGAAGTTAGAATACAGTACCTATTATGCATTTATTAAATTTTAATCAATTTACAACAGTACTTAAAGTATGCAATATGTTTCTTATACTAACGGATCTCACGAGGTTTTGCTAAGTTTTGTGTGATTGAAGTTTTCAAGTTTTGGGTGTTATCTTGATGGACAAAGGAATAAGGAGTAGCAAGAGCCTAAGCTTGGGGATGCCCAAGGCACCCCAAGGTAATATTTTAAAGGAGACTCAAGCATCTAAGCTTGGGGATGCCCCAGAAGGCATCCCCTCTTTCGTCTTAAATCCATCGGTATGTCACTTGAAGCTATATTTTTATTCGTCACATGATATGAGTTTTGCTTGAAGCGTCGTTTGCTTTTTTTGCTTTTACTTTAAGTTTGCCACAATTATTGTTTGCTGGACACACCTATTTAATAGAGACACACCTTCATCATAATTTGTTAGAATACTCTATGTGCTTCACTTATATCTTTTGAGCTTAGCAGTTGCTCTAGTACTTCACTTATATCTTTTTGAGCACGGTGGCGTGTAGATTTTAAAGAAATAATTTCACTCTCGTTCTTCACTTAGTTTTTGTTTGAGAGTTAATAAATAGTGATGGTAATTTTCATGGGTCATACAGACTAGTCCAAAAATATTAGGTATTCAAAGAGTGATAATCAAAACCATCATGTAGCACATATAAAGAAATTATGGGTTAATGATATTGATGTAGTAATGTGAAATAGGTGTGAGTTCATAATTGTTAAATCGTAGAAGTGTCGATATTAAGAGGGGTTGACCTTTTTTTCATCTAAAAATTAAAGAGGCATGTTGATGATGTGTGAGCATTTCTATTCCTCGTTGAAATCCTAGTGTTGTTTCGGGTCGGAAGCGCGCGATGGTTAACTCCTACCAACCTCTTCACTCGGGGCATGCGATTAGTACTTTGATCTATGATAAAATAATAAAACTTTGCAATAAGTATATGAGTTCTTTATGACTAATGTGAAACCATGGACATACGCAATCTCACCTTTTCATAATTTGCTAGCCTCTTCGGTACCGTGCATAGCCCGTTCTCACCTCGAGGATCGGTGCAACTTTCGCCGGTGCATCCAAACCCTGTGACATGATACGTTCTATTGCACATAAGCCTTATTATATCTTCCTCAAAACAGCCACCATACCTACCTATCATGGCATTTCCATAGCCATTCCGAGATATATTGCCATGCAAATTCCATCATCACTTCACATGACTAGTTCGTTCATCGTCATATTGCTTTGCATGATCATATAGAGCTGACATAGTATTTGTGGCAAAGCCACCTTCATAATGTTTTTGATACATGTCACGCTAGATCATTGCACATCCTGGTACACTGCCAGAGGCATTCATACAGATTCATATCTTCATATCAGTTCTCCATGTTGAGTTGTAAGTAAATAAAAGTGTGATGATCATCATTGTTAGAGCATTGTCCCAGTGAGGAAAGAATGATGGAGACGATGATTCTACCATAAGTCGAGATGAGACTCCTGATGAAAATAAAGATGGGGGAGGCCAAATGAGCCCACCATCCATTCAAAAAAATGAGAGAAAATGAGAGAAGGGACTTTGCTACCATCCTTTACCACACTTGTGCCTCAAAGTGGCACCATGTTCCCCATGTAGAGAGTCTCATGATATATCACTTTCATATGCTAGTGGGAATTACCTATTCATTATTTCAAACTTGGCTTGT
Source organism: Elymus sibiricus (assembly GCA_039707655.1). Classification (NCBI taxonomy): domain Eukaryota; kingdom Viridiplantae; phylum Streptophyta; class Magnoliopsida; order Poales; family Poaceae; genus Elymus; species Elymus sibiricus. The sequence goes on along the minus strand of CM077663.1, from coordinate 77,845,543 downwards.
ATATTCCTATGACGGGCTTCCTCAAATGCCCGGGGTCTTCATGAGCAAGCAAGTTGGATGCACACCCCCACTTAGCTTCATTTGAGATTTCATACACTTATAGCTCTAGTGCATCATTTGCATGGCAATCCCTACTCTTTGCATTGACATCTATCGATGGGAATCTCCATAGCCTGTTGGTTCGCCTAGTCGATGTGAGACTATCTTCTCCACTTCCTACCCCTTTGATATCTACCACCATACTCTATTCCACCTAAATGCTATGCCCAATGGCTCACGTTCATGTATTGCGTGAAGAATAAAAAGTTGATGCATATTGAAAAAGTATGAACCAATTGCCTGACTTGGACACCGTGGTGCTTAACATTTGTATTAATGCGGTGAAGATGGAGCCATGCCTTGCAAATACAATAAGATTAAGGGGGGGGGGTAAACATTTCTTAAGGATCGTATACTTTTAGGAATTAACAATTTTGTTTCTTACACTTTGAATATTGCTATGTTAATATTTGTTGATTCATCTTTTCGCAATGAGCATACCTGAATAAGATTAAATAGTGGATAGCATGTCACATCAAAATTTTTGTTTCTATCATTTACCTACTCGAGGACGAGCAAGAATTAAGCTTGGGGATGCTTGATACGTCTCCAACATATCTATAATTTTTTATTGTTCCATGCTGATATATTATCATTCTAGGATACTTTTTGGGTCATTATTTACCAATTTATAATATTTTTGAGCACTAACCTATTGTCCCAGTGCCAGTTGCTGTTTTCTGCGTGTTTTTGCCTTTGCAGGTTTACTGTACCAAACGAAGTCCAATTGCCACGAAACTTTTTGATGATTTTTTCTGGACCATATGAAGACCTAGAAGCTTCGGAAGGAAGCCGGGAGGCACACGAGGGCCCCACCACACATCAGGGCGCACACTGGGGGGCGCGTCCTGATATGTGGTGGCCCCCTCGGGCACCTCCCGACGTCCCTCTTCCGCCTATAAATGCTCAAATATTCTGAAAACCCTGGAGGCAGTCCCGAAACCCTTTTTCTACCGCCGCAAGTCTCTGTTCCGTCGCGAGGCCATCTGGAGCTCCGTTCCGGCACCCTGCTGTTGGAAATATGCCCTAGAGGCAATAATAAATTGGTTATTATTATATTTCCTTGTTCATGATAATCGTTATTTATCCATGCTATAATTGTATTGATTGGAAACTCAAATACATGTGTGGGTACATAGACAACACTGTGTCCCTAGTAAGCCTCTAGTTGACTAGCTCGTTGATCAAAGATGGTTAAGGTTTCCTAGCCATTGACATGAGATTTCATTTGATAACGGGATCACATCATTAGGAGAATGATGTGATGGACAAGACCCAAATTATAAACGTAGCATATGATCGTGTCAGTTTATTGCTATTGTTTTCTGCATGTCAAGTATCTGTTCCTATGACCATGAGATCATGCAACTCCCTGACATCGGAGGAGTACCTTGTGTGTATCAAACGTCGCAACGTAACTGGGTGACTATAAAGGTGCTCTACAGGTATCTCCGAGGGTGTCTGTTGGTTTGGCATGGATCAAGACTGGGATTTGTTACTCCGTGTGACGGAGAGGTATCTCAGGGCCCACTCGGTAATACAACATCACAATGAGCCTTGCAAGCAATGTGACTAAAGTGTTAGCCACGAGATCTTGTATTACGGAACGAGTAAAGAGACTTGCCAGTAACGAGATTGAACTAGGTATAGAGATGCCGACGATCGAATCTCGGGCAAGTAACATACCGAAGAACAAAGGGAACAACATACGGGATTAACTGAATCCTTGACATAGAGGTTCGACCGATAAAGATCTTCGTAGAATATGTAGGAGCCAATATGGGCATCCAGGTCCCGCTATTGGTTATTGATCGTAGAGGTGTCTCGGTCATGTCTACATAGTTCTCGAACCCGCAGGGTCTACACACTTAACGTTTGGTGACGATTAGTATAGTTGAGTTATTGTGTTGGTGACCGAAAGTTGTTCGGAGTCCCAGATAAGATCCCGGACATAACGAGGATCTCCGGAAGAGTCCGGAGGTAAAGATTGATATATGTGATAATAGTGTGTTGATCTCCGGAAAGGTTCCGGAATTCACCGAAAGGGGTTCCAGATGTTTACCGAAGTGTTCAGGTGCAGCAACACTTTATATAGGCCAAAGGGGTAAAGCCCACGAGGTAATGGAAAGTGCAAAAGGAAGTTTTGCTGCTGCCTTAAGCGGTACTACCGCTGGTAAGGCAGTACTACCGCTGTGAAGCGGTACTACCGCTCAAGCGGTAATACCGCTCGTGAGCGGGACTGCTGGGATCCGAGTTGGACTCTTTCCCTGCGGGCCAAACCGACCTTGTGCGGGCAAAACCGACCTGGAGGAGGCTTTTACTCCAAGTTTAGACCCCAAGGCTCAACATATAAATAGAGGGGAAGGGCTAGCACACGGGACACATTAAGATTTCCCAAGCCGTGTGCCGGCAACCCTAACCCTCTAGTTCCTCCCGTCATAATCTCCGTAGTGCTTGGCGAAGCCCTGCAGAGATTGTTCCTCACCACCATCACCACGCCGTCGTGCTGCCGGAACTCATCTACTACTTCATCATCGCTCGCTGGATCGAGGAGGTGAAGGCGTCATCAAGCCGTACGTGTGTTGAACGCGGAGGTGCCGTCCGTTCGGCACTAGTTCGTGATCGGATCGAGGGACGACTTGCGATTTGGATCGCGGAGACGTTCGACTACATCAACCGCGTTTCTTAACGCTTCCGCTTAGCGATCTACAAGGGTATGTAGATTCACTCTCCCTCTCGTAGATGCTCATCACCATGGATAGATCTTTTGTGCGCGTAGGAAAATTTTTGTTTCCCATGCAGCGTTACCCAACACCTGCCGGAGGGGGGATCGTCCACGGAGGGCCTCTTCATCAACCTTGTTGCCCTCATGATGATGTGTGAGTAGTTCACCACAGACCTACGGGTCCATAGCTAGTACCTAGATGGCAATCTCTCTCTCTTATGATCTTCAATACAATGGCCATCACATCTTCGCTTTGATCTATCCGATGTAATCCTATTGTGCGGTGTGTTTGTTGGGATCCGATGAATTATGGGTTTATGTTCAGATTATTCATGAAAAGTTTTTGAGATGCCTCTGAATTATATTATATCTTAAGTGCATGATCATTATAGCTTCGTAATGCTCTTCTATGTATTGATATGCTTTGGCCAAGTAGATTGATATTTCATCGGTGGGAGTGGTGCGTTGTGGTAGGTTCAACCTGGCGAGTTTCTATATCCCAGTGACAAAGTAGGGGACAAGATGCGTCTTTGTGTTGTTGCTTCTCAGGATAAAACGATGGGGTTCATTCATATTGTTTGAGTTTACTTTGTCTACATCATGTCGTCGTTCTTCAAGCATTACTCTGTTTTATTTAATACTCTAGATGCATGCTGGATAGCGGTCGATGAGTGGAGTAATAGTAATAGGTGCAGGCAGGAGTCGGCCTATTTTCTTATGGATGTGATGCCTATATATACATGATCATTGTCGTGAACACCGCATAACTATCTGCTTTTCTATCAATTGCCCAACAGGAATTTGTTTACCCACCGTATGCTGCCTACATGAGAGATGTCGCTAGGGTACACTATGCCCCCCGGGTCTATTCACTTATATATTCGCAAATACTACATTTACCTTGCTGCCTTTATTTACTTTTTATTTATTTTACAATTTATATTTATCAACAATTATCTACACAACTCATTTGCTTGCAAATAACGAGATCAAGGGGATTGACAACCCTCTTGCCCGCGTTGGGTGCAAATTGTTTGTTCATTTGTGTGCAGCCGCTGAAGACGGTTGAGGGTTGATATTCCTATTGGTTCGATAAACCTTGGTTTCATAACTGAGGAAAATACTTATCCGCTTTGTGCTGCAATTACCCGTTCTTCTTCACGGAAAACCCAACGCAGATCACAAGTATCACCTGGTAGGACGACGACGGCCAAGGTGCCACCATTTCCCTCGTGGACCTCACATCCACCGGCGACGGACAGGGCGCGGACTCCTCCGTGGATGAGTAGAGCACGGGAGGCGGCAGGGCCTGGTGTCCCATGTGGGCCAGCCCGTCTCCCGTGTTCTACTCTTCCTCACCAGAGACCGCACCTTCACTTCATTGGTCTTTATAGCCGGTCCTCATGGAGACGGCAGATGGAGGACGACATGGGCTTGGACGTCGAGCGCCGCCGTCGTAGTATAGGTTTAGGGACGGGTCTTTTTTTGTTCTAGATGTTCAAAATGTAATGAAATCAGTCGTGTTTGTATGAAATCCGTCATGTTTGCATGAAATTCGGCCGTGTTTGCACGAATTTCGTCCAGTTGGTTCGAGTTGTTGTCAAAATGTATGCGGCTAGCTTTAAATATCGCCCTCCCACATCCGTGTCCGCGGACTGGTCCTCCCCTGTTCGCGGACAGATGCAGAAAAAAATTACGGGTTGCCATTGAAGATGCCATTACTTGACTTTTTCTAGGTTTTGAAAATGTCAAGTAAGCAATATGAAGAACCCCTCAGTTCACACAGAATTACATTTTGGATGCCTTACCTTAAACTTTGATGTTACCTTAAATTTTTGTACTTGAAACATGAATAACATATTCAGAACATCGTCTTGAAAAATATTTATACAATACTACTAGATTCTACTACAGTCTACACACGGATGTATATAAACATATTTTAAAATGTAGATTCACTCATTTTGCTCCGTATGTAGTTCATAGTAGAAGCTCTAACAAGACTTATATTTAGAAACGGAGGAAGTATAATTTGTTTGTCAATACATATATTGTAAGTAATACAATAGTACTCTCTCCATTCCGAATTACTTGTATTAGATTTATCTAGATACACATGTATCTACACATGTTTTAGTGTTAGATATATTCATACCTAAACGATTTTAAGAGGGGTAATTTAGGGTGGAGATAATAGTAGTGCTTCCTTCATTCCATAATGTAGTGCGTTCTTGGTTTTCGAGCTTTACGTTTGATCATAAATTTAACCAACGTGGGCGATTACGGCGGGAGCAAAAATTGTATCATCGAAAACTTCACTCGAATACGAATTAAATAGTATAATTTTTGTTCCCGCCACAGTCACTCATGTTGGTTAAATTTATGACCAAACTTAGACCTTAAAAAGCGCAGGCGCACTACATTATGAAATTGAGGGACTATGATGCATATAATTTTGTTTTCGAAGTATGAATGAGTGATCAAAGATACATTTCAAAGACCGTACCAATATCTAAACATAATCCCCTCAAATAATATTTAAACATAATTTTTCATTTAGTGAATGTATGTAAACATCATCTTTTTTAAACCGGAGAGGGGTATCAATTATTGTAGGTAAGAAACAAAGGATGCTTGAACAGGGCGGGCCCGAGGGAAAGGGGACAATGACCGTGCCTACAAGTTGGTGCCGCGTCCACCGACAGATGACTCGGCTGCATGTACTATTGGACGACAGGCTGCTGCTCAGTGCCAACGGAAACAGCTCACAGCACCGAAACCCACATGCGAACCTGTACCACCGTATCCTATCATATCTTCCCTCTGCGACCCTATTGACCTCTCGTCATTTCCGTTTTTTACTTTCCACTTCAGGGCTGTTTGTTGCTCACTTTTCATAGCTTTCGCAGGTTTGCACCTTTTATCCTTTCCAAATCTCGCACGATTTTATCCATGGTGAACGCACAAGAGAGTGCCGAAACAATCGAAATCATGGAGTTAACCCCATCTTGACAATTGAATACTAATAATACTGCAAAATAAAACAAATTACATTCATATATTGTTTGGTATCAACCGGAACGACCTGCTAAAATTTGCAAAATTCTGGCCATGCTTCTATGCAGTTCGTTATCCAACGTTGCATGTAGAATGACTTTGATTGAAAATGCCCTCTATTTCATCCACGCGAAGGGATCCAACAGCTTTTTGGTCGCCGGATGCCGGATTGGCGTAAGTGTGTGTCGGGTGGTGTGGTTTTGGGACCGTGGGAAACCATCGGTCGGCTGGTCCGGCCCGGCCGCAGCGACGCCCTCGGGCACCGCCCTTCCTCTATAGAGGTGCAGCTGAGGTCCCACCCATATCCATCCTCTCCCTCTCGGGTGAAAGCCCAAAATCTGGCTTGCATTGAGCGGCGACGGCGTACTGCGAGTCGGGTCCTCCTTGGAGGTGCCGTCTGGGGAGGTTGCGTTCGGCTCTGAGGCGTCAAATGTGGAGTTTTGGGTGACTCCGATTATCAGATTGCAACAGTTTGGTAAGGTGCCGCGTGACGGTCCGTCCCCGCTTCCCTCAAGGGTGGTCCTCCTTGGCGGCGACGTGTTTGGCTCAGCTCCGACGGTGCGGCGTCTGCAATCCGGTGATAGGGGATAGGGGTCCCCTTCCCGGTAGTACCATCACGTCCCTGGCTGTGGACGCCCAATGCTCTTCTTCAGTGGTCGACAACCCTTGCTCCCCATGTTCTGCGGCCTCCTTCTGATGTCCATGTTGCTCGTCCTTCAGTGGCTGCTCCCGGTGGCTTTCCTGCTGTTTTCAGGTGTCCTAGGTTGCGGTGTCAATGTGGCAGATATGGTGTGTTCATGTCCAAGGTGGTTGTGCTATGTGGTTGTTCCAGGTCTTGAGGCTGACACCTCTCCTGCTCTAGGGTGAGCATCTCTTAGGTTCGTCGACGTCGCCTTTCGATCCAAGGCGAGAGGGTAGGGCCCCTCTACGGCGAGAGCGAAGGAAGATGTTCGGATTCCTCCCCCCTTGGAGTCAGTCAAGTCCGCAGCTACATTCTGTTTAGGCAGGTCCCCGTCGTGCTGTTGCTGCTCGCTAGCCTCGGTTTCTGTTTGATGCGGTCTGCGGCGGGTACAAGCCAGGGTCTTCATGTCTTTATTTTGAGCTTGTATTCTACGTTGAGTTGTAAGCTTTCTAGGGTGCTCCCTTGTATCGTTCAATCGATGTGGTTGTTGTTGCGTTGTATTTCTGTGTGGTTTTGTTAATTCAAAGCCGGGTTCTTTGCGAGCCTTCGTTCTAAAAAAAGGGATGCATATTAGAGAGGAAGATATTTCCTTATTATTTTATTTAAGCTAAGTCCCATGCTTAGTTGATGAATTTTCTTTTTTTTAAGAAAGGACACCTAAAGAGCATCTTATAACTGAAAATTATAAGAAAAAGATCAATACAAAAAATGACCACTAAAATAAAAATTACATGAAACTCACTCTTCTTTCTTCAATTTTGTGCCGCCTGCAATCGCTCTCTTCGTACAAAGCTTTGAAGACCGCAATAACCACTCACCACTAGAACTGAGATGTAATAACAGTTGAAAGAATGTCGGTTGGGGCATCACCCCACCCAATGCTGGCTTGCAATCCTTCACCATCGGTCCAGATGATTGAAAAACCAGGCCATGCCACATAAAAACTCAAAAGAAGAGGTTGAAGTCGCCTCACCAAAATCCAACCAACTGCTTTCCTTGGCTGATAGGCTAACTGCCAAGAAGAAGAGAGTCAATAAATCTGGCAACACACTCCCTCACAGACCATTCACCGGTTCTAAGTCAGACATCTTCGAGGTAGGAAGTGGACAAATAGATTTTATTCCAGTGCACCATCGCTGCCACCTCATCGATTTCGCTAGGGAAACAAGAACTTATTAGACTTGGTTCCCACTACTCTGGCCGCCAATGAACAGTCGGACGGGAGAGATGGGAGTGGGGGACCCTGAAGCAAATCCGCTATAGATTCCTAATTTTGTGTGTTTTGTTTCAAACTAACTCAACATTGTTAGATGGCCTAACATTATCCCCCTCCCTCCCCCGCGCAAGTGGAGCATGTTCCGTACAATTTGAGAAAGAGTTAAATACACCATGGGTGCCTTATCATGTTCGGTCAGTTTAGTGTTTAAAGTTGTAAAATACACGAAAGTGGTGCTCTAATTTGTCCGGCTGTGCAAATACGGTGCCTCGAGCCCGCATGTCATTGACCGGGAGCATTTTTTTACAGCCAAACCCCTCACATTTTATTTATGTACACATAATTGTATCGCATATGGATGCAGACTGATGGGTCCAACCTGTCAGGTTTGGGTCCCGCATATCAGCTACACCAAGCACGGCTGTATGTGCAAATCATAGATATAACGCAATTTATAATAATGATACCGTGCGAGATATTAAAGAAGAATAAGAAAGAAAAAAGGGATCCGAAGATTCAAACCCAAGAGCTCACGTGTGCCACCCTTGCAATCTAGCCGATAAACCAAGCAAGATTTATGTTTAGTTAGAGCATCTAGTTGGAATTTTCCTATGGATTTATTTGTCTCACCCTCTAAAAGATGTAAACATTATTTCTCCACTATAGGCAATATTGTTCACCGAGGGACCTCTCCTAACCAACAGACAAAACACCATTTGATGCCTAAATGAGATAATTTACTTCCTAAACATTTTAGTGTCGAGGGAGATTTAGGGAATATGCTGGTGCATTTGGAAAAAAAATGTTTGTCATGCGTTCAAAAAAATTATTTTTGAAAGATGTTTGTCATGCGTTCAGGAAATTGACAACATATATTTTTAAAAATGTTCAACGTGCATTGAAAATGCTATTGTGTAAAACTTACATTTCTACAAACACCTTTAACACGTTTTAATACATTTCTATAATAACTTTTATTACACACTAATTTTTAATACACATTGAACAGTCACATTGTCATTTTATTCGGTAATTGTGTATTTTAAAAATATAGTAATACAATGAAGATACACACTAATTGTCCGTGGTTGTGGTCCTACATGAAGATACATAATTTAGACAACAATTTTCAATGTACGTTGAACTGTCGAAATCCACATAAATTTTAGAAAACGTTCATGTTAACCTCTTCAAAGTACACAATAATGAAAATAGAATAAATATTTAAAATACACAATAATACCCTACCGATAATTACCGTATATTTTATTTGGTAAAATTTACATATCATGAAAGCTAAAAAAAAATTGAACAAAAATAAAAAAATGTAGAAAATGTGTTGAAGCATTGCAAACCGATACGCCGAATTGGTATGCATACATTTCTAGCTAATACTACGACGTATAACTTAGTTTGGCCCCGTGGCCAGCATGTTATTGCATTAAGCAGGATGTCCCAGCTTCAAATTTCCATCCCAACAAAAACTAAAAATCACTCGTTCACTTCCAGCCACTAACTTATGGGCGGCCGCCATGCTGGCACGCCACACGGGCAAGGCATACACCCAAATACGGTAGGGGGCACCGTATTTGCACGGTCGGACAAGTTAGAGCACCATTTTGGTGTATTTTATAACTTTAGGCACCAAACTGACCGCACATGACAAGTTAAGACACCCGTAATGTATTTAACTCTTTGAGAAACTCCTGAAGTTGCTTAGATTTGGCACATTTTTTGTGTACCCGTCCTCGGTGTTTTAACTTAAGTTTGAGCTAAATACTAGTATTGAAAAGCGCACACAATTTACACTTAATTTAAGCATGCATGCTATTTTGCTCTAGCACATTTTCTACAATGTGAAAAAATTGAGCTCTTTTGTGAACACTCATACACATGCAGTGGCGGAGCTAGCTAGTTCATGGAGCGGGGACAAAACATGAAGGGATGTGGCTCATGGGCATTTGCCCCCTATAACTTAACTGATGATTAAATCTCCATTTCCTTCTATAATCTCATGGGAGTTCGTGGGCAGAGCCCAGGGGGAGGTGGCTCCGCCACTGTACACATGTATGGTACGTGTGTGGAAAGTTTCATAACAATATACCTTGACAAGTGGCGTACACAAAAAAGAAAAATACATATCTCTAAAATGGCCTGATTTTCTATTGTTGTTGGGCCGAAATTTTGTTTTTTTGTACAACCTGCAAATCACAATATTTTCAAACGATTTTTCACACGTTCATGTTGAACGCATATAAGTTCTCATATATATATATATATATATATATATATATATATATATATATATATATATATATATATATATATATATATATATATATATATATATATATTAATAAAGGGGCTATTGCTTCTGCTCGTCCGTCGCTAAAATTACCCCCGAAGTTGACATAAATTACCCACTACGCCACCCATAAGTAAAAAAAATGTTTCGATTCGCTACAGGACCGTTTTATTTGGTTTATATACTGCGCAACCTCTAACTATACACAATCACATAGGCAGCCCATTGGCCAAAGCCTTATTCCACCACCTAAGAGACCCGAGTTCGACCCCAATCATTTGTGGAAATTCAAATGCTAGCTTTTTAAAATAATCATATATTTCAAACCCTAACTCCAAATCTAACATGTTATATATGAAAATCACTCAAAAAATGTGTAGATTTCAAATATGCTATTATCTTGCATGTTATTCATTTCTAGATTAAAGTTTATGGTGCAACCTTAATTAATACCTTATCTATATTTGATTTTTTGGAAATGCCTATTACATATGTCTTCCATCACATTTAACTTGAGTATATATGATAGTTTAATGCTCTCATAAAGATAGTATTGACACTATAGCGGATGTTAATTCGTACTAGCTACCCTATGCTAAAGGTTACAATAGGTACATAATCATCATATTTTCCATCATGCACAATAACCAACTAATATATGATGATGTACACTAAACTGTTGATACGAGGTTTACGTAAACACGTGGCTTAATGTTAATCTCCATAATTTTTGAAATTGTGCCCATAAAGATTTTTTAAAACACCTTAAGTACACTTTAAAAATCATCAAATCATTATGTTTTTACGCAACACCGATTATCATATTGTTTGTTGTGTGGAAATTTCAAAGGATTTGCTGATATCGTCCGGTTTGTATAAGGAGGTGATTTTTTTCTCTTTCGTTGCAACGCACAAACATGTTTGCTAGTATTTTCTAATATTTTTGAAACTTTAAAATATGCCTTTTGATTAATTTTTCTAAATAACGAGCTCACTGGAGCTTGGTCACTAAAAGTCTGCACTCATACTGACATACGTTTGGGATGCCACATTTTTAGGAACGTACATTTATATCACAGAACTGTAGGTTGAAGGACAGATCAAACTAAGAATATCATTAAAGATGATGGCAGATTCCTTAATGTCCAAGCTACCCACATACTACTATGGGCCTGTTTGGATGCATGGGTTAGAGTTAGAGTTGATTAGATTGGACTGAACTAACCCCAAAACATCCAAACAGGAGTGTTAGAGTTGGTTAGATGCATCTAACCCACCCAAAAGAACTAACCCACCCAAGAGGTGCTTATTTGGGTTAGAGTTAGGTGGGGCCCAGAAAAAAAATCCCACAGCCCCAGCCGCACCAGATCCCCTCGCCACCCCACCCATCCCGCTCCCGTCGCCCCCACCCATCCCGCTCCCGTCGCCCACATCCATCCCGCTCCCCGTCGGGCCGCCACAGCCACCCCCTTCTGCCGGCCTACTCCGCCGCCCGGCCAGCCTCCCCATCCGCCCGGCCGCACCCATCTCGCCGCCCGAGCCGCCCCCAGCAAGGCTGCCGCCGGCACCAACCCCGCCCCGTTCCTTCGTCCCCAGCCGCTCCATTCCGCCGGCTCCAACCAGCGGCCGCCGGCACCAGCCTCATCCCGTTCCTCCGTTCGGCTCTGAAAATCTGTTCGCCTCTGCATCTGAAAGCAGTGTGCGACTGTGCGAGTCTGCGTGTACCTCGACCCACCTGCGATGGACGGAGACGAACCTCTTGTTGAAGATGTCAACATGAATGCCTTCCGTGATGAGTTAGCTCATGCTTTGTTTCATGGAGTGTAATATTTTTTGAAGCTTCGATTGTCGACTTGTATGTTTAAGTGGGACATCTCATTTGTATGGACAAAATAAATTTTATCATGTTTTGTATGCTTGATTTGTAAAGAATGTTCGTTTATGCCAATTGTGAGCGGGAGGAGGCCACACAAGGACCGGCCACACCAAATCCGGCAGCAAATAGGGGCCAAAGTAGCCAAGTGATTGAGAAAGAGCATTTATTGTTAATCTAACCATGTCATCCAAACACCTCTTTGGTTAAAGTTAGTTCAGGGTTAGTTCAGGGTTAGAATCTAACTCTAACCTCTAACCGAGTTAGAGTATCAAAGAGGGCCTATTTCTTGACGGACACACCCTGGCTACTTACTAGCACCCATGTGATTGCGCGCTTGGCTACCTCTTTCGTCATCGATAATAAAAATATCGGGATCACTCACGGGTGCCTTTTCATTCTCATGGCGTCCTCCGTCCCACTAACCTAACTTGAGCGTCATTAGTTGAAAGGTCACGATACTGGCTAGAAATTTATGCTTAGATTAAGGCAATAACTAGGGTTATTAATTACATCATGGATGATGCAAACAATCACCCGGACCGTGCCATGCTCGATCACGACGTACCTTTGCTTATGCTTTACAGGACACGAATGGCCATTAGTTTTACTTATTCGTGCGTGAACTTTCTCATGGTTGGCTCTTTTGATTGCTGCAATGGCCATTAGCGCTTCGCGGTGCGCTCTAGCTAGTCATTGTCAACCTTTGGTCGGCCTAACTTCTGCCGGTTCGTATTTTCTTTTCTTTTTATTTATTTTCCAGGGTTACACCCTCCGGTTTGTTAATGCCTCCTTCGCGGGAAAAATAATCCTTTTGTTATATATTAAAATGGAGTTATATTGATTGATTAAGTCGTATCTAAAGTCATCCGTTTTGCGCATCTTACATTCTTAAGAAGTTGGTCCCAATTCTCTCAACATGCAAAGTGTCCACCTCAACATTTCACTAAGCCATGCAAAATCCTATCCACCTCAGCAACCTTGCCACATCATCAGTTATTCATAATTCTTTTGATCATGCAGCCCACCACGTCAGCATTCCTTAAAAAACCTATGATTTGATTCTCTGGAAACCGTAGAGGCCTCTTTGGTCTTCCATAAACGAACTCTCCGTCCCTGTCTCTCTCTCTCTCCCTCCAAGAGACTCTCGCCCCCCCATCTTCTCCGTTCCTATCCCTTCCCCTCCTCCCCTCCCTTCCATAAACGAAGTTGCGGGGGATTTTGTGACTAAAAGCCCTGTCCTCCTCTCCGTTCTCTGTATCCGTTTCGGCCAAGCTGCCGCTGGCGTTCCTAGCGAGTTTTGTTCCGGTCGGTACCACTATAATCGGACCGGCCGCTGGGGTCCAGACCTGCCTTTCTTTCTGTCCTGGATCGATGCTCTGGTGGCGACGTCGGCCTGTCATGGACATGGAGTCGACGCGGCGACGGGCAGGTCCCCATAGGGACGGGCTGGTAGTGGAGCCCGGCAAGGCCTCAGTTCAAAGGCACGGCTTGGAGGAGCGATGGATCCACCTCCTCCCGACAGGTGCCGCCCCGACTGATTCAGAGAGGAGATTGTATGGCAGCAGTGGTGGCCTTTTTCTGCAAGCTGACCTCCTACATCTGGACAGGAAGTCCTACTCCTTTGTTTCGGTCATGGTTTTGTGGGCAACGACGACGAACCTACGACTACAGCGAGCGACATTTGTGGAGTTCAAGGTTCTGTACTCTGTTCTTCAGTATTGGGTGTTCTGTCTTTAATATTTCATTACTTCATCCCCTCTGCAGATTTTTATGGTAGTTTAAGGGATTGCGCAATGATTCTGGTGACCATACACTGGACTGTCACGCCAGTGAGAGCCTCTGTCATGGCATGGAGGTTGACAGCAAGAGAAGCGTTGGATCCAGCTCCTGTAGTTAGCGGCCACTTTGTCTCCCTCCCACGCATGTAGATTTCAGGTTGTTGATTACTTTGTACAAATCTGGGATTAGCAGTTAATAAATTAGGCAAAGTAAGTTTGGTTCATTATTTTTTCCGTACTGCAGCTTTTGATGGTGTAGCCACAGGTAGCGGAATCTAGCACATGTGGTTGCCACCCTGTTCATATGGAATTGGTATGTGCCTAAAATTCTTGATGTTTATACATATTTCTTCTCAGTACTTTGTACATATTAATCTGGAATTAGCAGTTCATAAGTTAGGCAAAGTAAATTTGGTTCATTATTTTTTCTGCAACTTTTGATTGTGTACGCCACAGGCAGCGGAATCTAGCACATGTGGTCGCCACCCTGTTCACATGGAATTGATATGTCCCCAAAATTCATGATGTTTTTACAGGTTTTTTTTTCTCAGATTCTTATGTTCATAGCAGTAAAACTCAACATGGTTTTCTAGGGCAAATTCGGTGCCATTATGTTTCAGAGAAGACATTTCATCTGCTTCATCCACAATTAGAAGAATCAATTGGTGCCGAAAGTGCTATATTTTGGTGTGTATCCATTGTCAATTCAATTTGTTTATTCATGTTGGCCACAATATTCATGTCTGTTAAATCATAGATGCTTATGTCCTTCATATGGTCTTCTAATATTTAATCAGAGATGAACACTTGGATTTTCTTTTGCTTTCTGCTCATCATTTGTGCAGATATTGTCATATTAGAAGATTTCTTCCACTTGATGGCAATGGTTAAGATCAGATAATTAAGCTGGCAGCAAGGGTTAATACCAGATTAAGAAAAAGGAAATTGTATCATGCTAAGAAGATTCAGTTAATTAGATGTTTTTGAGTTGGGAGATCCTTTGCAGCCACTATTTTACTGTTCGGTCTTGGGATAGGTGAAGAATAATGTGGAATTTCAGCTAGAGTACAGATTCTTATGTGGTTAAGGCTTGAAGCTGCTCTTTCTGTCGGGTTTACATGAGCTAAAAGAATAAGATACATAGAAGATGATTGAAGTAAATGAATATTATGGAGATGGAACCTTTTATCACGTTATTTCAGCTTACGTAAAAATTGTTCTATGATTAAGGCTTGAAGCTGATCTTTTTATGACAGGTATGCATGAGCTAAAAGAATAAGATACACAAGTCTTTCATCATCTAATTTGAGCTTTCTTATATTAAAATCAGTAAATTTCCTTTCTGATCAATGTGGCATCACTTCTATATTAATGGACATTACTAGATGATGCCAAAAGAGTCGTCTTCGTTGATCGACATGCTATTGCTACAACATTTGTTTCATCATTTCTCACAATATTTGCCTTCTTTCTCCCTCTATTAATATCAGAATTTGGTGCGACTAATCATTTATTCATGTGGGTTTCAGATGTGTTCGAATGTGATTTGGGTAGACAACGACATGGACATATGCCCCTACTGTAGTTCAAGTAGTTCTAGAACATGATACTCTCAAATATGGCAAATAGGATACCAACCAAACCATCTCGCCATGATTCCAATTGCCAAATATCATCCCATGCTTTTCTTTGCATATCTTTTCATTGTATAACAACTATCAACTTGATCAACAAGGGATAAGGAATGTAAATCTTGAAGGAAATGCTAACACTCTCTTTATCAGGATGCTATATTGTTTATACATATTATTTCGGATCATGCCCGCAGCAATGCGCGGGGCATCATCTAGTATCAAAATACACACAACGCTGAACAATACAGGTTAGGCCCAATTCCTTTTGTAGTACTCTTTCTTTAAAAAGAACAGATGAAACACGAGTAACTTGCAATTAAAGAGAAAACAGTATGTGCCTGGATTGCGTCGGTCCTCCGTCCTCCTAACCTACCCTCCGGCCCTTGGGCTTGATGTGCGCTCGAGGCTTCGTCGTCACCACCTAATCTCTAGGTCATCTAGAACATTTAGAGTGCCGGTCCTTAAAGACATGAGCAGCTTTTGCTATCCTCCATTGTCCACTCGTCCCTGCCATCAAGAAGATCTCGTTCGATCATGCCTCGAGCAACACATCAAATCATTGATTGCTTTTGATCGAGAGCGACCTACCAGAGTTGGCTCGACCATTAACCGCTCATAGCACTGTTGCGACTGGGACAAGCTAGTGAGCGCCAGTTTTTTTTTAAAATTGAACATTTTAAACCTTCTGGTAATATTTTTCATGTAAAATGCGAACACTATTTGAAAACATGAAAATTTCTTGAGAATTTGGATTTTCTTTGAAAACATGATCATTATTATTACTATTTTAAATTCATATTTTCATTATTTGTAATTTTAACAATTTTTAAGAAAATAAGAGAAAAAATCTCAAACATGATCATTATTATTACTATTTTAAATTCATATTTTCATTATTTGTAATTTTAACAATTTTTAAGGAAAATAAGAAAAAAATCTTTTTTTTTTCAATTCTGTTCTTAGTGTGGTTTTTGTTTTAAGAAGAAAATGTTAGGCTTATCATTGAATTAGCTCAGCCATGCCACACTCACACAAGATGTTAGATACAACACAGACTGATGCAATGCATGAAACCAAAGCATGCCCTTAAAGATACCGCTTGAGAAACGATTGTTAGGCTAATTCCATGGTGTCACATTGCACATGAGTAGGGCCGTCCATAGGCTAGGGCAAGAGGGCCGATGGCCTCGAGCCTATCCATATAGGAGCTTCGACCCAATTCATGGTGGATCCTATTCCCCGCGTACCGCGGGGACAACGATCAGGGCATCCTATTCCCCGTGCCCGATTTGTTTCCTGCTCAGTTTGTTAACTGTTTTATAGGGGTAACTATTTTTTGTTTTCAGGTGATATTTTAACTCATTTTTAAAAAGTTTTTTAAAAAATTTCGAAAGCATTTTTTGATAAAATATGAACATTTCTAAACGTTGTCATTTTATTTTTGGAAAACTCAAACATGTTTTCAAAAGCGCGAACATTTTTTAATCCTATGTGACATTTTTAAATTGAACATTTTTTAACCTTATGGTAACATTTTCATGTAAAGTGCGAACAATATTTGAAAACATGAACATTTCTGGAGAATTTGGATTTTCTTTGAAAAGATGATCATTATCATTAATATTTTTAAATTCTGATTTTCCTTTTTTTTGTAGTTTTTTTAACCTTTTTAAAGAAAAATAAGAGAAACAAACTTCTTATGTTTTTCATTTCCTATTTTAGTATGGTTTTTCTTTTAAAAAATGCTAGGCTTATCATTGCATTAGCTCATCCATGCCAGAGTCACACAAGATGCGCTAGATACAGCGTAGACTGATGCAACACATGGAACCAAAACATGCTTTAAAGATACCGCCTAAAAAACGATTGTTAAGCTAATTCCGTGGTGTCAGGTTGCACACGCGTCGGGCCACCCTTAGGCTAGGACAAGAGGGCCGATGGCCTCAGGCCTATCCACCATATGCGAGCTTCGACCCAATTCATGGCGGATCCTATTCCCTGCGTACCACGGGGATAGCGATCCAAGGCGTACCCCTAGGTTGCTACCAATGCATTATGGGCCGGCCCATTCAGGTTTTGTTTTTCTATCGGTTTTGGAAAGGTTCTAAAATCTTTCTTTATCCCTTTTTTCTTTCTTTTCTTCTGGCTTTTGTATTATCTTTATTACATTTTTCCTTTCCTTCACTTTAATTTATTTTTTTGTTTTTCATTTTTATTTACCTTTATCATTTTGTGAACATTTTTTAAATTTACAAATATTTTTGAAATCATGAACATTTTTGAAAATTTTGAAAACATGAACATTTTTTAAATGTGCAAATATTTTTGAAATTTTGAACATGTTTTGAATTTGCAAATATTTTTGAAATCATGAATAATTTTGAACATTTTTGAAATTATGAACATTTTATTTTTCATTTTTATTTACCTTTATCATTTTTACTTTATTTACTGGATGTCGTTGGATGTTTCTAAGATTCGCGCATCGATATAACGTAGTCAACGTACATTATACGCTCCATTATGTATCAGTACAGATTGGATACACTATAAGCACGATTGTATACCCGTACATAATGCATGTGTCACTCATACGTTCAATTCCTCAACAATCATTATAGCCCCTGCAAAATATGGATGGAATATGGGCCCGATGGAAACCAGCACTGTACTGCTGGGTGAGCTACTTTACTTTAATGACTGACGCAAAGTTTCACCCGTTACAAGTTAAGCACATTTTATATTATGTAATTTTTGTGTGATACATGTCAGGGAAGCAAGAGTGCACACATATGACTACCATACATATATGATACCTTGTCAAAAACAAAGTTGGAATACTAGTTTAAAAAAACACGTCGAACCAGATCATGCACGGTTAGCTAGCTCGTCCATCCATTTTACATAAGAAGTAGGGCGAAACAATGGCACACCCCCTCTATAGCCATACATGTTTCATGGATGCATTACTTTCATCCCGTTACAAGTTAAGTACATTTTATATTATGTAAATTTTACGTGGTACATGTCACGGAAACAAGAACACACATATAGCTACCATACATATATGATACCTTGTCAACAACCAAATTAGGATGCTAGTTTTTTAGAAAACGCGCCAAACCAGGTAATGTACGGTTAGGTAGCTCGCCAATCCGTTTTACATAAAAAGGAGTAATGCTTGCACAAAGGGTGAAACAATGTTATTCACACATAGAGTTAAAGGTTATGAGTTGTATGAACATCCGTTGGAACAGAATATGTTTAGTGGAGAGCTATGCCTCACTTCAATGCTATGACCTAGACAACATCTAACCCCCGACCAACAATACGGTACTGAATTTAATGGTATGCAACATGTACAGAGTACACATGAGTTGCGCTTCGGTACACAACACGCCTATACATGTTGACCGTTGAATACTGCACGAATCTCATCGCTGTATTATGTGGCATCCCCGTACCCGGTAGAAATCCGGACCGCTAGAAAAACCACTCTCGATGATCAATGCATAATGTTCGCATACATGCATGACCGAGAAGTATATGTACATGGAAATTTTTAGTTGTCAGACATAGGAGGTTCAGCGTCACGTAGATTGTGTGGATCATGTAGAGATTAGTTTTGGGATGGGCTTATCACCTACTCCCTCTGTCCTATAATATAAGAGCGTTTTTGACCCTACACATATTATGGACGGAGGGAGTATGTTATTTTCACTCTGAGTAGTCTGAGGAAGTATGTTATTTTCACTCTGAGTAGTCTGAGGAAGCTACTAGTAGTTAATTCATGGTATAAGTGCTGGTGGCCACTACTCCATCTGGCGTGCCGACGTCGAGCTGCAGATCGCAAATTTCGGCCTCCTCGATCACATCGCCCTGATGTGTCGTCTGCGCAAGGTAATTTTTTTAGTTAGCATGGCAAATCCGCCTAGTTCTTCATGTAGGAATTTTTCATCCTCATGACGACATAAATTACCTAAAAATCGGTCGTAATGCCATGCCCTCCCAAGGAGCGCCAGCACAATAATATTCCCCTATAATATTTCCTAACGTGCAAAGCATGTACAACTTACTATAGTTGTAGTTATCCTTTTATTGGCTGGTCATTGAAACTTTGAGTTTAGAGTTTCAAACCAACACTAGTAGAAAACGGACCTTTCGTCCAGAGCTTTAGTCCCGGACGGGTTTGGAACCGGGACTAATGTTAGCATTAGTTCCGGTTCCAACGGCTAGGAGCGGACGGGGACAGGGCCACCTCTAGTCCTGGTTCGTTTGGGACTTCTAGTCCCGGTTGGTGACACCAACCGGGACTAAAGGGTTGTGTCAGGGTTGCGCTAGCCTGGGGCCCCTGCGATCACCTTTAGTCCCGGTTGGTGTCACCAACCGGGACTAGAGATGGACATTTAGTTTCGGTTGGTATCATCAACGGTACTAAAGATGTCCCTATATATAGATGCTTCTTCCAGCCCGAGCCCAAGCTCTCTTTTCTCTCCACTCTGTTCCTAGCTCGAGCTCATCATCCATTGTTGCCAAGATTTGTCAAGATTGGAGGCACCCCATCGTTCTAAAAGGTTAGCAACTTCATTATTTCATCTCTCATTGCTAGTTTAGCTCGTTTCATGCTCTATAAGTTTATTTGAAGTTTGTGGGTTTTAGTTTGGGAGTAATTATGTGAAGTTTATTTGATTTATATGCAATTTGAGCCCAGATTAACTTGTATAATTTTCTTACTTGTATGATTGTTTGTTATATATAGTGATATGGTTTTGATATCCGTCCCCGTCGGCCCTCGTCCGGTTTATGATTCGGATGTGGTATATAATCTTTTATAACTATTTTGTTTCATTTCGTGTTTTTATGACAATTATGCCCATCAAGTTGACATAGATATTTTTATCTAGGAGGTATGTGAACCAGAAACTGCAACCGACCCTCTTGTCGAGAAGTTAAATTTAGTTGAAAAAGAAAACGATTATTTGAAAGAAAAATTGAAAAGAATTGAAGAAGAGAAGATGAAATTGGAGTTGTATGTTGCCGATGTCGTCGATGATCACAAGATCAAGATGGACGCAATGCGCTTAAAGATTAGAAAGATTAGAAAATATGCCATTAATAAAGAGGCTTGGTATCATTATGCTGTTGGATCAATTATTACCTTAGTTGCAATTTTGATCGCATTTGTTGTTGCATTTAAATGCTTTATCTACATAGTTGTATGTTTTTTATGAGAATAAGTTTGTATGAACATGTATTAATTTGGTCACTTTGATGTTGTGTAATGAAGATGAGTCGGCAATGGATGTACGGTGATCGACGCTCTCCCCAGTTCATTAATGGCGTGCATAGTTTTCTGCATGCGGCTGAGGCAAACATGCGGGAAGGTTTTATGTGTTGTCCATGTGGTGTTTGTAAGAATGATAGGAATTACTCTACCTTAAAAGTCCTTCACATCCACCTGCTTCAGTCCGGTTTTATGTCCGGCTATAACTGTTGGACCAAGCACGGAGAAAGAGGGGTTATAATGGAAGACAATGAAGAAGAATAGGATGATGACAACTATGATGGGTTCTCTAAATACGATGGTACTGCAATAGGGGAAGAAGATGAAGAAGAGGCATCAGATGAGCCCGCTGATGATCTTGGTCGGGCCATTGCTGATGCAAAGAGAAATTGTGCAAGTGAAAAGGAGAAGTTGAAGTTGCAGCGCATGTTAGAGGATCACAAAAAAATGTTGTACCCAAATTGCGAAGATGACAAAAAAAAGTTGTGCACCACACTGGAATTGCTGCAATGGAAGGCAGAGAATGGTGTATCTGACAAGGGATTCGAAAAGTTGCTGAAAATGTTAAAGAATATGCTTCCAAAGGACAACGATTTGCCTGACAGTACGTACGAAGCAAAGAAGGTTGTCTGCCCTCTAGGATTAGAGGTGCAGAAGATACATGCATGCCCTAATGACTGCATCCTCTACCGCGGTGAGTATGAGAATTTGAATGCATGCCCGGTATGCGGTGCATTGCGTTATAAGATCAACCGTGATGACCCTGGTGATGTTGAGGGCGAGCGCCCCAAGAAGAGGATTCCTGCCAAGGTGATGTGGTATGCTCCTATAATACCACGGTTGAAACGTTTGTTCCAAAACAAAGAGCATGTCAAGTTGTTGCAATGGCACAAAGAAGACCGTAAGAAAGACGGGATGTTGAGAGTACCCGTTGATGGGTCGCAGTGAAGAAAAATCGAGAGAGAGTCGCCGGATTTTGCAGATGACGCAAGGAACTTATGGTTTGGTATAAGTGCAGATGGCATTAATCCTTTTGGGGAGCAGAGAAGCAATCATAGCACCTGGCCTGTGACTCTATGTATCTATAACCTTCCTCCTTGGTTGTGCATGAAGCGGAAGTTCATTATGATGTCAGTGCTCATCCAAGGCCCTAAGCAACCCGGCAACGACATTGATGTGTACCTAAGGCCATTAGTTGAAGAACATTTACAGTTGTGGGATTTAAAAGGTGTACGTGTGTGGGATGAGCACAAACAGGAGGAATTTGACCTACGAGCGTTGCTGTTTGTAACCATCAATGGTTGACCTGCTCTTAGTAACCTTCCAGGACAGACAAACAAGGGATACAATGCATGCACGCACTGTTTAGATGAGAGTGAAGGTATATATTTAGATAAATATAAGAAGGTTGTGTACCTGGGACATCGTCGATTTCTTCCGATCAAGAATCTCTTAAGAAAGAAAGGCAAGCATTTCAAAGGTGAGGCAGATCACCGGAAGAAGCCTGGCCATCGTACTGGTGATGATATACTTGATATGGTCAAGGATTTAAAAGTAATCTTTGGAAAGGGTCCTGGCGGTCAATCTGTTTCGAATGACACTAACGGACACGCCCCCATGTGGAAGAAGAAATCTATATTTTGGGAGCTACCCTATTGGAAAGTCCAAGAGGTCCGCTCTACAATTGACGTGATGCACATGACGAAGAATCTTTGCGTGAACCTGCTAGGCTTCTTGGGCGTGTATGGGAAGACAAAAGATACACCGGAGGCACGGCAAGACTAGCAACGTATGAACGAAAAAGACGGCATGCATCCAAAGCAGTATCAATGTCCTGCGAGCTACGCTCTTACCAAAAAAGAGAAGGAAACTTCTTTGAATTCATGCTCAGTATGAAGGTCCCGTCTGGCTTCTCGTCGAATATAAAGGGAATAATAAATATGGCAGAGAAAAAAATTCCAAAACCTAAAGTCTCATGACTGCCACGTGATCATGACGCAATTACTTCCGGTTGCATTGAGGGGGCTTCTACCGGAAAATGTTCAAGCCATTGTGAAGCTATTGTTGGGGAACGTTGCATGGGAAACAAAAAATTTCCTACGCACATACAAGATCTATCCATGGAGATGAGCATCTACGAGAGGGGAGATCGGATCCACATACCCTTGTAGATCGCTAAGCGGGAAGCGTTAAGAAACGCGGTTGATGTAGTCGAACATCTTCGCGATCCAAATCGCAAGCCGTCCCGCGATCCAATCACGATCTAGCGCCGATCGGACGACACCTCTGCGTTCAGCACACGTACAACTCGATGACGATCTCCGCCTCCTTGATCCAGCAAGGGAGAGCGAAGAGGTAGATGAGTTCTCCGACAACACGACGACGTGGTGGCGGTGGTAGTGGTGCTATCCCGACAGGGCTACGCCTAGAGCTACCGAAACCGCGAACGGAGGTGAAAACGATCTAGGGAGAGAGAGGAGCGCCAAGGGCTTCGTGTGTGCTCTTGGGACGCCCCCTCCCCTCTATATATAGGTGGAGGGGCGTGGAGATCAGCCCCTCCAAGCCCTAAGGCGCAGCCAAGGGGGAGGAGTTGGACTCCTAGTCCAATTCCCTCCCTTTCCATAAACAGGTGGACTTTCCACCTCTCCCAAGCCACATGGGCCTTGAGGGACTTGTGCGCCTGGCCCAATAAGGATAGGGCGCCTCCCCTCAGCCCATGCAAACCCTTGGGACATGGTGGAACCCTTGGTGGACTTCCGGACTCCTCCGGAAGTTTCCGGAACCTTCTAGAAGCTTCCCGGTACAATACCGAAAAAACCCGAAACTTTTCCGGTCGCCAAAATATGACTTCCCATATATAAATCTTTACCTCCGGACCATTCCGAAGCTCCTCGTGACGTCCGGGATCTCATCCGGGACTCCAAACAACCTTCGGTCACCAACATAAATAACTCAATAATACCGAAACGTCACCGAACGTTAAGTGTGCAGACCCTGCGGGTTCGAGAACTATGTAGACATGACACCTCTACGGTCAATAACCAATAGCGGGACCTGGATGCCCATATTGGTTCCTACATATTCTATGAAGATCTTTATCGGTTGAACCTCTATGTCAAGGACTCAGTTAATCCCATACGCTGTTCCCTTTGTTCATCGGTATGTTACTTGCCCGAGATTCGATCGTCGGTATCTCCATACCTAGTTCAATCTCGTTACTGGCAAGTCTCTTTACTCGTTCCGTAATACAAGATCCCGTGGCTAACACTTTAGTCACTTTGCTTGCAAGGCTCATTGTGATGTTGTATTACCGAGTGGGCCCTGAGATACCTCTCCATCGCACGGAGCAACAAATCTCAGTCTTGATCCATGTCAACTCAACAGACACCCTCGGAGATACCTGTAGAGCATCTTTATAGTCACCAGTTCCGTTGTGATGTTTGATACACACAAGGTACTCCTCTGGTGTCAGCGAGTTACATGATCTCATGGTCATAGGAACACATACTTGACATGCAGAAAACAATAGCAATAAACTGACACGATCATATGTTACATTCATAGTTTGGGTCTTGTCCATCACATCATTCTCCTAATGAGGTGATCTTATCATCAAATGACAACTCATGTCTATGGCCAGGAAACCTTGACCATCTTTGATCAACGAGCTAGTCCATCAGAGGCTTACTAGGAACACATTGTTGTCTATGTACCCACACATGTATTTGAGTTTCCAATCAATAGAATTTAGCATGGATAATAAACATTTATCATGAACAAATAAATATAATAATAACCATTTTATTATTGCCTCTAGGGCATATTTTCAACAGTCTCCCACTTGCACTAGAGTCAATAATCTAGCTCACATCACTATGTGATTCACGGACGAAATCACTGTTTTGACCTTGTCAGCGAAGTTCGTCACACACCGGACTCGATCGGAACAAATTTCACGATCTGACCTTTTGGGAAACGCCAGAGACCGCGGCGTTGCCAACGCACGTAGAAACGCCGAGCTCTGCTGCGTTTCCACTGGACATAGAAACGCCGTCCCTTGAAGCGTTGCTTCCCTGGCCCACTGCCAGGCGTCTGGTGACGTAGCAGGCCGGAAACGCCGAGCTCTGCTGCGTTTCAAGAAACGCCAGGGACCCTGGCGTTTCTAGTGTGCATTAAGTCAGCCGCGCGGGGCCGCATCTGGGCTCATCCCATCCCCTTCTTCCCTCACCCGGCGGCAGTTCTTCCGCCCCTCTCTCCTTCTCCACCAAATCCCGTCTCAATCTACCAATTTGTCCATAAAAAATAGTAGATCTGACCGGCCCCAAGTTGCTTGAGGTATTCTCCTTCCATTCCTCCAATTTTTTTCAGTCAATATTCAATATTGTAGATGTATTTTTTGAAAGATGGTGGAACCCTAATTTTTTTGATTTGTGATTTGTTTGAAGAATATATTAATTGTGTTGAAGTATTTGTTAGGATAGTAATGTAGTATTAGATATAGATATATGTTTGTAAATTTATTATGTAGGTAAATTTAGATATATGTTGATATAGATATATGTAGTATTAGATATAGATATATGTTGGTAAATTTATTATAGATATATGTTGGTAAATTTATAATAGATATATGTTGGTAAATTTAGTAATGTAGTATTTGTTATGTTGAATCCTAAAATTATATGTTGGTAAATTTATTATGTAGGATGTTTGAGCCGGATAAATATCCCGGACTTGATGATTTTTGCGAGAAGAAGCATCGTGCTGTGCTAGTGGAAAGAGGGGAGGTAATGATGTATCTACATTGTTTGATTTCCATTTTGTGACAAATTGAGAGAAGTAACTAAATTGTGCTTTTGTTTTTTTTAGGTTCCACCGGTTCTTCGTTTGAGGGGCCACAACCCGCGTGAATCTCTCAAATATGACCGTCGATACAAGCCTTATTTTAGAAGAATGGATCTTCTTCAGTTTGTGCTCAACTTTAAAGGCACACCACCATGGCTGAACTCGACGGCCATTACCGCACTTACGGACCGTTGGAGGCCGGAGACGCACTCTTTCCACTTTGCTCTTGGTGAGATGACCATCACTTTGGAGGATATTGCGATGATCTCCGGGCTACCGATCGAGGGCAGGGCTCTTACCGGGAAGGTGAAGTCTGAGGGATGGCGACAACGTGTTGCAGGTTTGGTTGGTGTTGAACCACCACCGTGGATTCATGAAACCAAGAAAGATCCTAGGCCATCCGGTGTGTTATTCTCATGGATACGAGACCATTTTTACGAGTGCCCACGGAATGCTAGTCTGGCTGTTGTGGAGATGCACGCCAGGGCTTACTTATGGAATCTTTTGACCCAAGTGGTATTTCCGGATGGCACGGGGGACACAGCCTCATGGATGTTCTTGGACCCTCTTCGTAACTGGGATGTTAAGTGGAGTTGGGGGTCGGCGGCACTAGCTTTCTTGTACAGTCAGGTAAAGCTTAGTAAGATGCATTTCATTATTTAGAATATATATGTTTGCGTGCGATCGTTTAACGTTTGAACAAATGTGCAGTTGGACGGAGCATGTATGAGGAGTAAGCCGACATCGACTCTTGGTGGTTTTGTTTGGGCCCTACAGATTTGGATGTGGGAGCGTTTCCCTGTAGGCCGTAACGTCACCATTGCTCCGGATGAACATTGGGAGTGGCCTTTTGACGGGGATGAGGAGCGGTACCCCACTATCGCACACACATGGGCTAATGTGCAAGTGTCTTCTGCCGCGGCCATGGGGCGGTACAAGGCATACATAAGCGAGCTTGACATGCTGACTTATAATCAGGTAATTATCTAGATGCTTTGCCATTCTTGTTGTTTTTTTGCACGAGCTAGTGAAACGTTCTGATGTAGGTCAATTGGAGGCCATACATGGTACTTAGGCAGTTCCCTTTAAGCAATATGTGCTTTCGTGACCAACATCTATGGCGTGTGCGGTGTCCCATGATATGCTTTTTTGCGGTTGAGTGGCATCTTCCACATCGTGTTTCAAAGCAATTTGGAGTACAACAACGCACCCCGCCGGAATACGTTGAGACAAGTGTGTCGCTACATAGGTGAGAGTTTTTGGTAACACATGTTTATCAATGTCAAACACGAAAAAATGCAATTGATGTATTCTTGTCATGCTTTGTAGGACGAGCCGACAAAACAACAAGAATGTCACGAATTGGGAGGATCACCACCTTATGTGGGTGGACATGTGGAATGCCCAAAGGAATGCTCGAATTGAAAATGATCACACACCCGACAATGACGAGGAGGCATATTTAAGGCATTTGGAGTGGATTCGCAAAGAGTACAGAGTTATCCACAAGGGTGCGTGGACTCGTGCCGATTGCTTGGACCTAATGCTAAGTGAGGCTGCTGATGGTGCATTCAACAACTCTATTAGGGAAACCATTGGAGCGCAATTAGATTATGGCCCTCTGCATGACCGAGTGGTATGTCTCTTTTCATTATAATGAACATTTGTCGTTTATTCGTGAGTGATGTGGCACATATGTTTTATTCAGGGCACGGAGCTATGGAGATGTATCAATGAGAGTAATGTGGTGCTTGCTCGTGCCCCTGGTCCACAAACGGACGGACTTGTTAGGAGTACTCTGCAGGTTAGATGGCTTGTTGTGGTACATTCTTTCTTCGTGAGTGATGTGGCATATTAACATGTCAATGTCTTTCCTTGTGCAGAAGGTCGTGAATCGTTGCCGCACCCTAGCCGCTTTACTTTCTTGCCATGGTGGCTCATCCACGGATGTGCGGGCACGTTCTCAGTATACAATGGATGTGCTTTCTTCGGCTCGTGCATCTTCGAGTCGAGCTCGTGATTCTTCGAGTCGAGCTCGTGATTCTTCGAGTGGAGCTCGTGCTTCTTCGAGTCGAGCACGGATTGAGGAAGAGGAAGAGGAAGAGGAAGAGGAGAGGGACGAAGAAATGGATCCGGACTACATTGAGCTCGATGCTTTGCAAATGGAAGATGCTCCGCAGCCAACTCAACCTTCTCAGCCGTCACAACAAGCACGACGAGCTAGCTCACGACCCATCCGACGTCCACAATGGCAGAACACTCTAGAGGGCTACATCAACAAGGGGAAGCTCGCTGCGAAAAGAGGGAGGAAGTGAAGTGATGTATGCTTTATGTAGCTAAGCTTTATGATGGGTGAACATGTCAAGTACTTGTATGTCTGATGAACTTGTTATGTTTCTTGTGAACTTGTTATGTTGAAACTGTTGGTGAAATTATGGTGTCAACATATGCTGTAGGTGTAATTGTTATGTGCCAATCCATATCTTGTGAAATTGTCATGTTGAAATTGTAGGAGAAATTCTTTAGGTGAGCAAGTATGCCAGAAATGCCAGGATGTTTGGCGTTTCAATGTGGAGAAGAAACGCCGGGCAACCTTGGCGTTGGGAGTCCACGTGGAAACGTTCTCCCGTCGTCGCTCTCGCAGGTTCTGTCTTAAAGGAATGCCAAGGCGACATTTGGCGTTTCTGTATGGATTGGAAACGCCAGCCTCGTTGGCGTTGCGGGGACACATTGAAACGCCATTATGTTTGGCGTTTCATGCAGAACAAACTGTCCCACAACTACTCTCTTTCTTGCTCTTTTGCGTTTTGCACAGAACAGAATTTACACAACACATAGCAAAAAAATGAAATACACACAACATAACGAAGTTCATACAAATTAAGAGTGCACATAGAGGAGTACACATAACGGAGTTCGTAGCAATTAAGAGTACACATAGATGAGTTCACATAATGGAGTTCAAAGCTCATAATCTAGGCGAGAAGTGCATGACGAGAACCACATTGTTCTACTGTGTAGAGCAAGGGCCCTTTCCCTTCTTCTTCTTCCTCTCTTCTTCGTCCTCCTCCTCCCTTTTCCTTATGAGATGAGCCTCGCGAACCACCCTCTCTATGAATAGCTTATTCTCCCTCTCTTTCTTTGCATTCTCAATAGCCACAGATTTCTTCCAATGCTCTTCAAGATCCTTTTGCCGTTGCGCATCTGCCTTCTCAAACTTCATTTTCAGATTTTTCTGCATCACAACGGAGAAGGCTACACATGCGGAGTTAAGATCCTTACAAAGATCCTTGTTCTTACAAGCCCTGTAAAAGTTTGGAACGAAGTGCCTCATACACCAATGGTGGTGAAGCCTCACATGCCCTGGAATGTGAATAGCCACGGCCTTCAATATGCCTTGGTGCCGATCGGATATGATGCATACCTCCCTATTCGGAGGAATGACCGTGGTCCTCACAAGTCTCATGAACCATTCCCAGTTGTCTTGGTTCTCCACAGACACCAAATCAAATGCCACAGGCAACACCTGATCATTAGCATCATGTGCCATTGCTATCATGAGTGTGCCCTTGTATTTGCCAGTCAAAAATGTTCCATCTACAGACAAAACCGGACGACAATGCTGGAAAGCTGCAATGCATGGGCCAAACGTCCAAAAGGCACGATGAAACACTCCTTCAATATCTTGGACATAGTGGTACATTCCTGGGTTTCTATAGGACATCGCTCCCATCAACCTAGGTAGCATGTTGTACGCCTCTTCCCATCCACCATACAACATTCTAAGAGCTACTTGCTTGGCTTTCCATGTCTTCCCGTACTTGACCTTATACCCAAACTTATCGTAAACCCAACTCATCAACAACCTCACTTTAATGGTTGGATCCTCGGCTATATGTTTCTGGTATTTATAACCGATGAATTCCGAGGTTAGCTGACGGTGTTCCCTTCATGCTTCTACGGCCGGCTGTGTGCATTGGTGAGTGGCTTTGCAACTTGTTATCTTCCACCAATCATCTTTCGTGAGTCTTCCATTCACTGTCCATTTGCATCTTTCTACCTCACATTTCACGGTGTATCGCTTGTTGCAGTCCGAGTGAATAACTATGAAAGGCCTGTGGTGTTTGACAGCATACTCACACAACCACATCTTGAATTATAGCATGTGCTCGAACATCAAACCTTTCCTTAGGTAAGACATCGAAATCTCGTCGGTGTACTACTTGGGAACTGTCTAGCCTCAATTGTCTTACTCATGCCACCGTCGACTATAGCCTTGTCTGCAAGTCTAACATCACAAAACAAAGGAACTTTGTGATCCCTACCGGTGATTTTTGTGTATCACTCTGCTTCTTTCTCAGTGAAGCCATCCTCGTCCAACTCATTCATCGGTCCTTCATCATCCGAGTCATCCACACAAGCACGCTGATAGATAATGTCAGGATCCATGTCCTTATGCCTTACTTGAGCCTCTACGTCACCAACAATGTTGTGTTGCCTCTCATACTCTTCCTCCAAGTAATGATCATCATCCTTGATCGGTGCACTAGCTCCCAACTCATATTTAGGATACACATTGGCTTCCACTTCAACTTCATGCTCAACATCTTTTATCAAGGTTTGGTTCAAGTCAACTTCAAAGAGAGGAGCCTTGACCACCTTACTTGCAAACACTTTGAGTGACTTGATTGTCGATGATGCAACAACCTCCTTATATGCAACCCAATGCAAATTGGACATGATAGGCATTGTCTTCAGTCGACACTTGTGTGCCAATCCAACATCATATCTTCCTACTAATTCAACTTGGTCACTTGCATCCACCCACTTTAATCTTGTCCGTATTTCTTCCACAACCTCTTCATAACTAGGACTCTCAATAAATATCAACACTTCCTCATACTTATCATCAATATCAACATTCTTGAATGCCTCTTTGTCAACATAATGAATATTCACAATTTTTTCCATCTAAAAAATTCAAACATAAGTACAAGAAATGCAACACATTGCTATGAAAACCACTAACAACAACTTTGTCCATCCAATTTAAAGATTAACCCTAACCCTAAATCTTAACATAAGACATAACTCTAACCCTAAATCTTAACATTAGACCCAAACCCTAAATCTTATCACAATGCCACACTTTTGAAACAATAATAATCATGAACATCATATAACAACCACAATATTCAAAACTAGGGTTACCTCATGAACAAAACAATCCAAATAGACAAATTCAACCAATAAAATTTTGTGAGATGGAGGAGATTACCTCAAGGAACGGAAAAGACACCGGATCTACGGAGAAACCCAATCAATTTCCAAGGATTTGAGAGGGGGATAGTGAGGGAAACAAAGGGAGAAAAGAGAGGAAACTCGGGATAGGCCAATGGGGGAGAAGAGAGTGAGTGGTGAGTGGTGGATGAGAGCTCCACGGGCGCCTAAAATATCTGGTTAAGAAACGCCAAAGGGAGTCGGCATTTCTGGAAACGCCAAGAGGGGTCGGCGTTTCTGGAAACGCAGCACTGCTCGGCATTTCGGGACTGCCACGTCACCAGGAAACATGTTCTCCGCCTGGCAGTGGGCCAGGGCAGCAACGCGGCAGAGCTCGGTGTTTCTACGTGCGTTGGCAACGCCGCGGTCTCTGGCGTTTCCCAAAAGGTCAGATCGTGAAATTTGTTCCAATCGAGTCCGGTGTGTGACGAACTTCGCTGACAAGGTCAAAACAGTGATTTCGTCCGTGATTCACATTGTAATGAATCTAACACCCATACAGTTCTGGTGTTGATCATGTTTCCCTCGTGGAAGAGGCTTAGTCAACGGATCTGCAACATTCTGATCCGTGTGTACTTTGCAAATACTTATGTCTCCTCCCTTGATGTAATCGTGGATGGAGTTGAAGCGTCGCTTTATGTGTCTGGTCCTCTTGTGAAACCTTGGTTCCTTGGCTAGAGCAATGGCACCAGTGTTGTCACAAAACAGAGTCATTGGGTTTAGTGCACTGGGCACTACTCCAAGATCCATCATGAACTGCTTCATCCAGACACCTTCCTTTGCCGCCTTCGAGGTAGCTATGTACTCCGCTTCGCATGTAGAATCAGCTACCACGCTTTGCTTGGAACTGCACCAGCTTACCGCTCCTCCATTGAGAATAAATACGTATCCGGTTTGAGACTTAGAGTCATCCGGATCAGTGTCAAAGCTTGCATCGACGTAACCCTTTACGACGAGCTCTTGATCACCTCCATAAATGAGAAACATTTCCTTAGTCCTTTTCAGGCACTTTAGGATATTCTTGACCGCCGTCCAGTGATCCACTCCTGGATTACTTTGAAACCTTCCGGCCATACTTATGGCAAGGCTGACATTTGGTCTTGTGCACAGCATTGCATACATGATAGAGCCTATGGCTGAAGCATAGGGGATGACACTGCAGTTACTGGGCATTGAGTCTTACTCAACTTCACACCTTGTAACATAGGCAATAACCCTTTCTTGGACTGATCCATCTTGAACTTCTTCAAAACTTTATCAAGGTATGTGCTCTGTGAAAGTCCTATTAAGCATCTTGATCTATCTCTATAGATCTTGATGCCTAATATGAAAGCAGCTTCTCCTAGGTCCTTCATTGAAAAACTCTTGTTCAAATATTCCTTCACGCTTTCCAAAAATTCTATAGTGTTTCCAATCAGCAATATGTCATCCACATATAAAACTAGAAACACTATAGAGCTCCCACTCACTTTCTTGTAAATACAAGCTTCTCCGTAAACTTGTATAAACCCAAACGCTTTGATCACCTCATCAAAGCGCTTATTCCAACTCTGAGATGCATGCACCAGTCCATAAATGGATCGCTGGAGCTTGCAAACTTTGTCAGCATTTTCTGGATCGACAAAACCTTCTGGTTGTATCATATACAACTCTTCCTCAAGGAAACTGTTATGGAACGCTGTTTTGATATCCATCTGCCAAATTTCATAATCGAAAAATGCATCTATTGCTAACATGATTCTGACGGACTTAAGCATCACTACGGGAGAGAAAGTCTCATCGTAGTCAATTCCTTGAACTTGTGACAAACCCTTTGCCACAAGTCGAGCTTTATAGACGGTGACATTACCGTCCGCGTCCGTCTTCCTCTTAAAGATCCATTTATTCTGAATGGCCTTTCGCCCTTCAGGTAATACTTCCAAAGTCCACACTTTGTTTTCATACATGGATCCTATCTCGGATTTCATGGCCTCTAACCATTTGTCAGAATCCGGGCCCACCATCGCTTCTCCATAGCTCGTAGGTTCATCGTTGTCCAACAACATGACCTCCAAGACAGGGTTAATGTACCACTCAGGAGCAGTACGTGCCCTTGTCGACCTACGAGGTTCGATAGTAACTTGATCCGATGCTTCATGATCACTATCATTAGCTTCCTCTTCAACTGATGTAGGCTTCACAGAAACATTTTTCAGCGCTGCGCTACTCTCTGGTTGAAGTGAAGGTTCAACAACCTCATCAAGTTCTATCTTCCTCCCACTCAATTCTATCGAGAGAAGCTCTTTCTCGAGAAATGAACCGTTCTTAGCGACAAACACTTTGCCTTCGGATCTGAGATAGAAGGTGTACCCAACCGTCTCTTTTGGGTATCCTATGAAGACGCATTTCTCTGCTTTGGGTTCCATCTTTTCAGGCTGAAGCTTTTTGACATAAGCATTGCATCCCCAAACTTTAAGAAACGACAAGTTTGCTTTCTTGCCAAACCACAGTTCATACGGCGTCGTCTCAACGGATTTAGATGGTGCCCTATTTAAAGTGAATGCAGCTGTCTCTAACGCATAACCCCGAAACGATAGTGGCAAATCGGCAAGAGACATCATAGACCGCACCATATCCAATAAGGTTCGATTACGACATTCGGACACACCATTACGCTGTGGTGTTCCAGGTGGCGTCAACTGTGAAACAATTTCACATTGTCTTAAGTGATTGCCAAACTCATAACTCAGATATTCTCCTCCTCGATCAAATCATAGGAATTTAATCTTCTTGTTACGATGATTCTCAACTTCACTCTGAAACTGCTTGAATTTTTCAAACATTTCAGACTTATGTTTCATTAAGTAAATATACCCATATCTACTTAAGTCATCGGTGAAGGTGAGAAAATAACGATATCCACCGCGCGCCTCAATGCTCATCGGACCGCACACATCAGTATGTATGATTTCCAACAAGTCACTTGCTCGTTCCATTGTTCCAGAGAACGGTGTCTTAGTCATCTTGCCCATGAGGCATGGTTCACATGTGTCAAGTGATTCAAAATCAAGTGACTCCAAAATTCCATCAGCATGGAGTTTCTTCATGCATTTTACACCAATATGACCTAAGCGGCAGTGCCACAAGAAAGTGGTACTATCATTATCAACTCTACATCTTTTGGCATCAATGTTATGAACATGTGTATCATCACCATCGAGATTCAATAAGAATAAACCCCTCACATTGGGTGCATGACCATAAAAGATATTACTCATATAAATAGAACAACCATTATTCTCCGACTTAAATGTGTAACCGTCTCGCAATAAACAAGATCCAGATATAATGTTCATGCTTAACGCAGGCACTAAATAACAATTATTCAGGTTCATCACTAATCCCGATGGTAATCGAAGAGCGAGCGTGCCGACGGCGATCACATCAACCTTGGAACCATTTCCCACGCGCATCGTCACTTCGTCCGTTGCCAGCCTCCGTCTATTCCGTAGTTCCTGTTTTGAGTTGCAAATGTGAGCAACCGAACCGGTATCAAATACCCAGGCACTACAACGAGAGTTGGTAAGGTACACATCAATAACATGTATATCATATATACCTTGTTTGGTGTTGGCCGCTTTCTTGTCGGCTAGATACTTGGGGCAGTTCCGCTTCCAGTGGCCAGTACCCATGCAATGAAAGCACTCAGTTTCTGGCTTGGGTCCAGCCTTGGGTTTCTTCACGGGAGGGGCAACTGCTTTGCCACTCTTCTTGGAGTTACCCTTCTTGCCCTTGCCATTTTTCTTGAAACTAGTGGTTTTATTGACCATCAACACTTGATGCTCCTTCCGGATTTCAGACTCAGCGACTTTCAGCATCGCAAACAGCTCGGCCACTGACTTGTTCATCCCTTGCATGTTATAGTTCAACACAAATCTCTTGTAGCTAGGTGGCAGTGATTGAAGAACTCTGTCAGTGATCGCCTCTGGCGGGAGGGCAATTCCCAACTCAGCCAGACGGTTGGA
The DNA here is from genome assembly GCA_039707655.1 of Elymus sibiricus. Classification (NCBI taxonomy): domain Eukaryota; kingdom Viridiplantae; phylum Streptophyta; class Magnoliopsida; order Poales; family Poaceae; genus Elymus; species Elymus sibiricus. The sequence goes on along the minus strand of CM077663.1, from coordinate 77,810,758 downwards.
ATACCCAGACATTCTGAGTATGTGCTCACTAACAGACCCGTTCTCCTCCATTTTGCAAGCATAGAATTTATCGGAGGTCTCATACCTCTCGATCCGGGCATTCTTCTCAAAGATAAACTTCAACTCCTTGAACATCTCATATGCTCCATGACGTTCAAAACGCCTTTGAAGTCCCGGCTCTAAGCCATACAACATAGCACACTAAACTATTGAGTAATCATCCGAATGCGATTGCCAGGTGTTCGCAACATCTGGAGACGACACTGGAGCAGGTGGCTCACCGAGCGGTGCATCAAGGACTTAAGCCTTTTGGGAAGCCGTGAGGATAATCCTCAAATTACGGGCCCAGTCTACAAATTTACTTCCATGATCTTTTAGCTTAGATTTCTCTAGGAACGCATTGAAATTCAGGGGAACTACGGCGCGAGCCATTGATCTACAAAATAAAATTTGCAAAGACAACTTAGACTATTGTTCAAGATAATGAGTTTAGTTAATCATATTAATTAAAAACTCCCACTCAAATTGACATCCCTCCGGTCATCCGAGTGCTACATGATCCAAATTCACCAACCCAAGTCCGATCATCACGTGAGATGAGGTGGTTTCAATGGTGAACATCTCCATGTTGATCATATCTACTATAAGACTCATGTTCGACCTTTCGGTCTCTTGTGTTCTGAGGCCATGTATGTACATGCTAGGCTCGTCAAGTTTAACCCGAGTGTTCCGCAGGTGCAACACTGGCTTGCACCCGTTGTATGTGAACGTAGAGTCTATCACACCTGATCATCACGTGGTGTCTCGAAACGACGAACTTTCGCAACGGTGCACACTTGGAGAGAACACAATTTTATCTTGAAATTTTAGTGAGGGATCACCTTATAATGCTACCGTCGTCCTAAGCACAACAAGGTGCATAAAAGGATTAAAATCACATGCAAATCATAAGTGACATGATATGGCCATGATCTTGTGCTTTTGATCTCCATCTTGAAAGCACCGGCATGATCTCCATCATCACCGGCATAACACCATGATCTCCATCATCTTGATCTCCATCAACGTGTCTCCATGAGGTTGTCGCGCCAACTATTGCTTCTACAACTATTGCTAACTCATAGCGATAAAGTAAAGCAAAAAGGCGAAAATAAATTAAAGACAACCCTATGGCTCCTGCCGGTTGCCGTACTCATCGACATGCAAGTCGTGATAATCTATACAAAACATGATCATCTCATACATCACATATATATCATCATGTTTCTGGCCATATCATATCACATCATACCCTGCAAAAACAAGTTAGACGTCCTCTAATTTGTTGTTGCATGTTTTACGTGGCTGCTATGGGTACCTAGCAAGAACGATTCTTACCTACGCAAAACCACAACGGTGATATACAAGTTGCTATTTCACCTTCTACAAGGACCACCTCTATCGAATCCGATTCAACTAAAGTGGGAGAGACAGACACCCGCCAGCCATCTTATGCAACAAAGTTACATGTCAGTCGATGGAACCGGTCTCTTGTACATGGACGAGTAAGGTTGGTCCGAGCCGCTTCATCCCACAATACCGCCGAATCAAGATAAGACTAAGGAGGGAAGCAATCTGAATATCAACGCCCACAAACTCTTTGTGTTCTACTCGTGATCTCATCTACACATAGACCTAGCTCATGATGCCACTGTTAGGGAACGTTGCATGGGAAACAAAAATTTTCCTACGCACATACAAGATCTATCCATGGAGATGAGCATCTACGAGAGGGGATATCGGATCCACATACCCTTGTAAATCGCTAAGCGGGAAGCGTTAAGAAACGCGGTTGATATAGTCAAACATCTTCGCGATCCAAATCCCAAGCCGTCCCGCGATCAAATCACGATCTAGCGCCGAACGGACGGCACCTCCGCGTTCAGCACACGTACAGCTCGATGGTGATCTCCGCCTCCTTGATCCAGCAAGGGAGAGCGGAGAGGTAGATGAGTTCTCCGGCAACACGACGGCATGGTGGCAGTGGTGGTGGTGGTGCTATCCCGGCAGGGCTACGCCTAGCGCTACCGAAACCGCGAACGGAGGAGAAAACAATCTAGGGAGAGAGAGGGGCGCCAAGGGCTTCATGTGTGCTCTTGGGGTGTCCCCTCCCCTCTATATATAGGTGGAGGGGCGTGGAGATCAGCCCCTCCAATCCCTAAGGCGCAGCCAAGGGGGAGGAGTTGGACTCCTAGTCCAATTCCCTCCCTTTCTAACAGGTGGACTTTCCACCTCTCCCAAGCCACATGGGCCTTGAGGGACTTGTGCGCCTGACCCAATAAGGCCAGGGTGCCTCCCATCAGCCCATTCAAACCCTTGGGACATGGTGGAACCCTTGGTGGACATCCGGACTCCTCCAGAAGTTTTCGAAACCTTCTAGAAGCTTCCCGGTACAATACCGAAAAAACCCGAAACTTTTCCGGTCGCCAAAATATGACTTCCCATATATAAATCTTTACCTCCGAACCATTCTGGAGCTCCTCGTGACGTCTGAGATCTCATCTGGGACTCCGAACAACCTTCGGTCACCAACATACATAACTCAATAATACCGAAACGTCACCGAACGTTAAGTGTGCAGACCCTGCGGGTTCGAGAACTATGTAGACATGACACCTCTACGGTCAATAACCAATAGCGGGACCTGGATGCCCATATTGGTTCCTACATATTCTATGAAGATGTTTATCGGTTGAACCTCTATGTCAAGGATTCAGTTAATCCCGTACGGTGTTCCCTTTGTTCATCGGTATGTTACTTGCCCGAGATTCGATCGTCGGTATCTCCATACCTAGTTTAATCTCGTTACTGGCAAGTCTTATTACTCGTTCCGTAATACAAGATCATGTGGCTAACACTTTAGTCACTTTGCTTGCAAGGCTCATTGTGATGTTGTATTACCGAGTGGGCCCTGAGATACCTCTCCGTCACACGGAGCAACAAATCCCAGTCTTGATCCATGTCAACTCAACAGACACCCTCGGAGATACCTGTAGAGCATCTTTATAGTCACCCAGTTACGTTGTGACGTTTGATACACACAAGGTACTCCTCCGGTGTCAGCGAGTTACATGATCTCATGGTCATAGGAACACATACTTGACATGCAGAAAACAATAGCAATAAACTGATACGATCATATGTTACGTTCATAGTTTGGTTCTTTTCCATCACATCATTCTCCTAATGATGTGATCTCATCATCAAATGACAACTCATGTCTATGGCCAGGAAACCTTGACCATCTTTGATCAACGAGCTAGTCCATCAGAGGCTTACTAGGGACACATTGTTGTCTATGTACCCACACATGTATTTGAGTTTCCAATCAATACAATTTAGCATGGATAATAAACATTTATCATGAACAAGGAAATATAATAATAACCATTTTATTATTGCCTCTAGGGCATATTTCCAACCACTGTGTGCATTCCTCAATGCAATTTCTCAGAAGGTAATTGATCCAGAAATCCTACCAAGGTTACAGAATGATTTGGTCCAATGTCTTGTCAGTTTCGAGTTGGTGTTCCCACCATCCTTCTTCAAGATTATGACGCACGTCCTAGTTCACCTAGTCAAAGAGATTAGCGTTCTGGGTCCTGTATTTCTACACAATATGTTCCCTTTTGAGAGGTTCATGGGAGTCTTAAAGAAATACGTTCATAACCGTGCTAGGCCATAAGGATGCATCTCCAAGGGCCATGAAACAGAGGAGGTTATTGAGTTTTGTGTTGACTTTATTCCTGATCTTAAGCCGATTGGTTTTCCTGAATCACGGCATGAGGGGAGACTGAGTGGAAAAGGCACACTAGGAAAGAAAGCAATAATATGTATGGACAGGCATTCTTTCACTCAAGCACACTACACAGTTCTACAAAATTCCACCTTGGTGGCTCCGTATATCGAGGAACACATGGATATTGTACGCTCCAAGAACCCGAAGCAGTCTGACCCCTGGATTAAACGTACACACATGGCGACTTTCGCCGGTTGGTTGCAAACACATTTCATGAATAACAACACTGTTGGAGATGAGATGTACTCTTTGGCCAAGACACCATCTTCGATGGTATTGACTTTCCAAGGGTATGAGATAAATGTACACGATCACCCAAGATAAAAAGAGCACCAACCAAAACAGTGGTGTCTGCTTTGATGCAACGAACAACAATAGGGAAAAGGACACATATTATGGTTACATCGAGGAGATATGGGAACTTGACTATGGACGTGATTTTAAGATCCCTTTGTTTCGGTGCAAATGGGTCAATATGACAGGGGTTAAGGTAGACCCGCGGTATGGAATGACAACAGTGGATCTCAACAATCTTGGGTACACAAAGGAACCATTCATCCTAGCCAATGATGTGGCGCAGGTTTTCTATGTGAAGGACATGTCTAGCAAACCAATAAAAAGAAAAGATAAGGAAGCGAATACCTCATATGATGAGCCAAAGCGTCACATAGTTCTTTCAGGAAAAAGAAACATCATGGGAGTGGAGGACAAGACAGATATGTCAGAAGATTATGAAAAGTTTGATGAAATCCTCCCTTCAGGGTGAAGACTGACCCAAGCATCCTGTTAAATGATGAAGATTATCCATGGTTACGACGCAATCATAAGCAAGGGACACACGCGAAGAAAAAGTTTTATACCCCAGGATTGTTGGGGAACGTTGGATGGGAAACAAAATTTTTCCTACGCACACGCAAGATCTATCCATGGTGATGAGCATCTACCAGAGGGAGAGTGGATCTACATACCCTTGTAGATCGCTAAGCGGGAAGCATTTAGAAACGCGGTTGATTGATAATCACCAAGTGCAAGGAATCATCGTAGCAATTTCCAAAGGTGGAAGTGATAAGTATGGAGTGTCGAACCCACAAGGAGCTAAAGGTAAGATCAATATTCTCTCAAGTCCTATCTGCCACTGATACGACTCTACGTACGCCGAACGTTTGCTTCCAACTAGAAACGAGAAATAAAACTACATTGTGGGTATGAAGAGAATAGCTTTGCATGATATCGGAGAACTAAAATATAAAAATAGGTGATGTTATCATAAAGTTAGAATATATTACAATATATTACAAATAGCGAGTGTGGAATAATGATGGGTCGGTGTGCGAAATTGTCCTAGGCAATTGTTAACAAGATCGGTAATCATTATTGCAATTTTATATGAGGGAGAGGCATAAGCTAACATACTTTCTCTACTTGGATCATATGCACTTATGATTGGAACTCTAGCAAGCATACGCAACTACTAAAGATCATTAAGGTAAAACCCAACCATAGCATTAAAGCATCAAGTCCCCTTTATCCCATACGCAACAACCCCCTTACTCGGGTTTAAGCTTCTGTCACTCTAGCAACCCACTATAAGCGAATCATGAACATATTGCAACACCCTACAACGGGAATCCTTCACGTGTGCGCGGCACGGAAGGCACCATAGGACATCACCAAAATAAACATACAACTCAAACCAATCTAGATCATCAATCAACCCATAAGACAAAAGAAATCTACTCAAAACATCATAGGATGGCAACACATCATTGGATCATAATATGTGGCATAAAGCACCATGTTCAAGTAGGGGATTACAGCGGGATGCGGGAGAGTGGACCGCTGAAAAGATATGAGGACGGTGATGAAGAAGGTGATGTTGATGAAGACGATCACCGCGGCGATGGTTCCCCCGATGGCACTCCGGTGCCACCGAGAGAGAGTGGGAGAGGGTCTCCCCCTTGTGCTTCCTCCTCCATGGCCTCCCCCCTAGGTGAGGAGAGGTTCTCCCTCTGGTCCTTGGCCTCCATGGTGATGATGGCCCCTCCGTCTTCCTGCACCATGGTCTACGGTGATGGTGACCCCCTCCGGCAGGGTGCAGGAGAGGGCCAAGATTGATTTTTTGTGGCTACAGAGACTTGCGGTGGCGGAACTTCTGATCTAGGTTTCTTTCTAGGGGTTACGGGATTTATAGGAGAACTTGGCGTTGGAATCAAGTCAGGGGGACTCCCGAGGGGCCCACAAGCCAGGGGGCGCGCCCTGGGGGGGGGGCGCCCCCTAGGCTTGTGACTGCCTCGGGACTCCTCTCCGGTATCTTTTTGCTCTAGTATTTTTAATATTTTACAAAAATATTCTCCGTAAATTTTCAGCCCATTCCGAGAACTTTTATTTCTGCACAAAAAACGACACCATGTGTGGCGCCCCGCCTGATTACCACTGTAGCCAGACGGTCGCCGCGCATGCCAGCCCAGGAAATCACTCTGGCATGTGCGTTTACAACAAGTATCATGAACACAGGCATTTCTATTAATGGATATATAAGTCTTACATGATATATTACAACGGTGATGGCAGCGGAAAAGCTCTATCTAAGGCAGCATGGTCTTGGTGCGGCTCCAATCCACAGGGATCTGACTGGGTTACTCTCCCAGCCTGCGAACACTCCGGCTCCTCGACGACGGACGACAGATCCTTATGTGATCCTGGCCATGTTAAAGGCCGCTTACTCGCAAGCAAACCAAACTAACATATACACCAAGAAAAGCAATCCATGGCATTCAAGCATGAATTTGTTATTAGAGCAACATTAATCATCATGACATAGCATACCTATCTAGTAATATTAATTATCATGTTGTAACAGGATTATCCAGTGTGATACTACTAGAGTAAAGTAAAGCATGGCAAGTAAATAATCCATACTCCGAACATTCTCAGGATACAATCCAAACCTTAACCAGATCCAGCTTATTCTCTTACGGGTTGTCCCACAACCCTCGAAATACTCACGAATCATCGAGTACTTCTGATCATAGGACAAGTTCTTCCATCATTATTATCACTGTTATGGTTGACCACCTAGTGAGGCCTGGACGGACTGTCCAATACCGTGGACGCGGCTATTCGAATAGATTCTTCACTCTGCAGAGGTTGCGCACTTTACCCACACCATGGAGCACCTGGCCTCGTGATCCCATTCGGGTGGACCAGCGTTGCTCCAACGAAACCCGCCTGACCCGTGACTCTCCCATCGTACCACCGGCATTCATCCTCCCCCGGAGTCCTGCCCTGGGTGGCCCCTGTATCACCTCGTGACACCTGCCACCGTCGTGGCCAAACTAAACTGTCCCAAACGGGGACGCCGGCACAAAACTCAACTGGGCTCACAAGGTTATCGCCGCCTACCGGGCTAGGGTAGCGCGCGCATAACCTTCCCTGTCTCGAGGTACCAGTGAAAGAGCACGCGATCAGACCAAGTCAAGGCCGTCCCATACCGGCAAATGTGGCTGCACGGATAAGCCCGGACAGGTGACTCTAGATCAACCGACTAGGTTTAGCCTTAGCAAGTATTTAACAAGCATGGTTGTTTATCACAATAACTTGAGATGGCAGTAGCTACGCATGATAAAAACATAACCACCTATCTCCATATGATATCACGACAAGTCATTAGTGCATTGATAAGATGAGCAGTAGCAGGTAATGTAAATGACAATATCGAAATGGCAGGAGTTTAAATATTTCTAGCTCAAGCATATCATTAATTAAACACGCAAGAATAACACAGAGCAATGCTTTAGGGCATATATCGGATGGTCGGCTTGCCTGGGGATGAAGGATACTCCGGGAAGAAGTGCGGAGAGTCCGCGGAAAGGATCGCCGGAAATCGTTCTCTCTCAGAGAGGGCTGTTTGAAGGCAAGGGCAAAATGGTCATTTTCAGAATGTGCAAACATTATGAAAATGATACCATCGGGATGGGCTCGATGAACTGAAGACGTGAGCATTGGTTTCACCTGAATCGGAGTTACGAGCGAAAAGATGTCAGTGGTTGACTGTGGAAGGACCTGTTTGTAAATACAATATTTACTTCTAGGTCCCTGGCTGATTTTTTTTCTGGAAAATACTAAATAGCACTGTTGCCCTGGGCCGACTCGGACTAAAATGGGCCGCAGCCAGAGCGCCAGCTGAGCCACGCCGCCGCGGCCGTTGCTGGGCCGGCCCACCCGCGCCCCCACTGAAAAAAACGGGCGGAGGGAGCGAGTGAGAGGCCGACAGCGCGGGCCCTCCTGTCGGGTCATCTCCCTCCTCCGTCAGGGATAGAGAGAGACAGGGGGGGCGTCAGCCGCGACGATTGCCCGCGATGTGGGGCTCGGCAACCTCGGGCGGCGGTGGGGATGAATCCGTAGCAGCTCGCCGCGTCCACTGGTGGGCTTCACGCGGCTTGGGGGCGGCCGGAGGTGACGGTGCGGTGGCGGGCAGAGCCGCGGCGGCTCGGCCAAATTGGAGCGAAGGGAGCAGACGGAGCTCGACCTCGCGAGCTGGGGTGGGTCTAGGAGGGTCATGGAGAGGTGGAGAGGGCCGGGGGTGGCCTCGCTGCTCGGTTTGAACCAGAGCGGTGGCGGAGGCCGAGGCGGCCGGAGGCGGAGCGGAGGGGCTCTGGTGCTCTTCCGAGCAAGCTAGCAGGTAGAGGAGGAGGGAGAGGGGAGTGGTGTGAGTGCCAGAGGAGCTCGGGCGGCCTATTTATAGGCGGGCAGGGGCGGTTGGATGAGCTCGGCCGCGGTGGCGATGTCATCGCCGCACTGGAGCTTGCAGGCGAGCTGGCTGGACGGTAGCGGCCTCGGGTGGCTTCGTGGGAAGGAGAGATACCTCGGGGGTGCTCGAGAGAGCTCGAGGAGGAAGGGGACAAAGAAGGAAACAATGATGGCGAGTCACGGGTGGAGCAGTACCACGGCGGCGATCGCCGTGGCGTGAGGAGGAAGGGAGAGGAGTGCAGAAGGGTCGAGAGATGGGCAGCTGGACGCCGCGATGCCCCTAGATAGGTCGGGATGCGCCGGAGCTGGCCGGAGCGAGCTACCCGACGAGGACAGGACGCAGACCACCGTTTTGGCCGGCTCTACTCGTGGTCACCACGGCCAAAGTATGTCCTGGCCTTTTCCTGGCTGTGAGATCATGTCAACAGGACATCTCACTACTCAAATAGATAAGATATGAGGCTAGAGTCAACTGGAAGACTCTGGGGTGAGAGAAACTTACAAAAACAAGGTCTAGCAGCAAACTGTTTGGTGTGAGCTGAGAGAGATTGAGCAGGAGACAGACTCAGGTTTTTGGTTGAGAGTGATCACCCACTAAGATTATCATCTCTGCAAAATTGCAGCTCATTTATATGAGTATAAGTGGCACTTGCTGTAGAATGCACCCCACTGGTCAGAAATGCAAACTATGAAGTAGCACTCACATATCAAATGGGATTGATCTGAAATTTGGAAGAGATGAATAATTTGAACATAGAAAGCCACTGTAAAAGTTTCATACCATTTGGGTACACCGAAATGGTACTTGCTTCACAGAGGTTTCAAATGGACAGAAACTTAGGAAAATTGCTGTGGATGAATGGATAGAGGGATTGAGCTGGTTTTTGGTTTCCATGAGTGATTTAGCAATGTTAACCACCATGAAAAGTTTCAGCTCAAATATATCAAGGAATAGAGCACTTCCTTTGCAACTTGCCCAACTGGATAGAATCTGCAAATTGATGTTGTGCTCAAAATTTGAACTATGAAACTTGGGTTCTTAATGGAAATGGTGAAGATATGGATAGGAGAAGCTCCACAAATTATTTGGGATTTTTCCTGGCTACCAAAATGGTAGTTCCTTTAGAAAGTGCCCAAAATGCAATATTGGCATTAAATAGGAAAATGCAATTTCTCCTATTTAATTATGGCCAATATTTTTATGGGAGCTCAATATGATCACAAATAATATCTCCACAAGTTTTCATGAACTTTGGAGATGGATAGATATTTTCCTGGATTTAATTCCTTTAACTGGCAGAAAAAGGAATTAATTATAAATGAAAAATATTGCAAATGACTTGGCAATATTTTTGCATATCTAGGGTTTATATATAAAGGATGATCACTGGGAAAAGTTTGGGAGGCAACAGATCAAAGGAAACTAAGGTTCCTTTGTAACTGGAAGGATTAGGGTTTCCCTTCCGTCAACTCGGAAAGTAGGGTTTCGATGGCAAAGCCCTGAGCAAAGATCTTGGGTGGCAAGGTTGGTCTGGAGAGAAGCTCCGGTTGGATAGAGAAGGCAAAGCTAAATGACCATCTTCATATACCCAAGAGCTAGAGAAAATCCAATAACACCGAGAAAAAGGACGGGAGTCGAATCCCGCAAAAGAAAAAAAAACAGGAGCGAAAACCAGGGTGTTACAAACCTACCCCCCTTAAGAAAATCTCGTCCTCGAGATTTCCGGGCTTACCTCCCGGTGAAGGGGGACTTACCTGTGTGCGACTTGGATCCATCAGTTGTCCTGTCTTCGCTGGTTCAGTGGCCTTTTAACTGCCTCTTCTGATGGACCATATGTTGTCTTTTCACACAGTTTCCTTGAATCCTTCTCTTTCCTGTCAGGTGTACCTTTTGTCCTCGTAGTGGTGTTGTTGGGTGGGGTAGCGAGTAGTACCAACAGACGGCTCGGTTTCCATGGCCTGGAAGTAACTGCTTCGGTTTTATTGCGATACTTCGTACCTTGACTGTCATGGGCAAGACCTCCTTTCCTGGCACAAGGCTCACGTGCTCGTATAGCCTCGAGTGAATGGGGGTGGCTTTCTTTTTGCCGTGTCAAAATGCTTAGTCTGGTTGTGGGTTCCATACGGGTGTTTCTTTCTGCCTTAGGCGTTCTGACTTTGTCCTTAGGTGATCCACAATTCAAGCAACAGCATGACCGATATATTGCTGATGTATCCCCAAGTGAAATGTCAGGCATGATCACAAAGTAATCGTAGACAGTAATCTCTTATTCCAATGATGTCATGATATCTACGAGCTGTTGATGCTGACACGCTTTGAGCCATTCTACCTGAATGTCTTGTTTCAAACTCCATCGCTCGTGAAGGTGGCTCTGTCATATATAGCTTCTGTAGTCCATGCTATGACCACTGAGCTGAGCATAGTATCACTATCATCTGGTGTATCTTTCGGAGCATAGCCTTTTACCTTGGTTGGTAGCCCCTATTCATGAGGAGTGCGGCAAGCTCGTTTGTAGCCGCAAGTAGGGCATTGCTGTGGCCGCATATGCAAGAGTCTGACAAAGGTTGGTAATACCACCCTGTTCGTGAAGCTGTATCTTGTTGACCGTCACGGAGGTTGTTTGTCCACAACTTCTTTGTGCTTGTGGACTCCTTTGATGGACATGTAATGACCTGCCAACACGGCTCCTTGATTGTTTTCCCGGTTTGTCGGGCTTGTTCTCAGAACTTACTCTTGCATACCTCGTAGGGACTGCTGTGCTCGTATCCTTCCTTGAAGTATGGGGCCACTGTTTCTCTGGACATAGTCATTCCCGTGTACGAGTGGCTCACATGAACTGATCCACTGGACTGCATGCTCACAACACATGCAGGGGTAAGATAATTCCTTTCATGACCACTGAATTTTGAGGCGGATGTGTGTCCAGACTAGTTCGTGCTCCTGACAAGCTTGTTGTAGGCACGATGGCATGTTGAAAAAGGCTGAATTCCTTATGCTCGAAGCTTCTGCCGGAGTAGCGTGCTGAAGAAGGCTGGGTATCATACCTCAAAAGCTTTCCTTCATGTGTGGCTTGCCGCGGAAGGTCAGGTGCCTTATGCCGGAAGTCTTTCGCGGTAGCCCGCCGTGGAAGATGGGAGTGCCGTACCCCAGAAGCTTTTCTCACCAAGTGGCGTACCGAGGAAGATTGGCAGTCTGGTATCGTAAGCTCTTCTCGGTAGCTTGCGGGGGAAGGCTGGGTTCCTTATACCAGAAGCCTTGTGTACACAGTCGGATCTATGACCGATTCTGGTTTCCTTCCGAAGTATCCGGAATTTTACCCATAGCAGAGCCAAAACTTGATATAGGCCATACCTTGACTGAAGATATTCCATTGGTCATGCACATCGCTTGTCCTTCTGCTAGTCTGATTATTGTTGCTATAAAGGTTGCATGACTGATGCAGACCTCATGTTCACAATTAATCCTGAATACCATATGTTGACGGTAGTACATAGTCGGCGGATAATTCCATTTGATTTAGTTGAACTTCCAAGCATTTGAAGTTCTCATTGATTCTAGGCAACCGTAAACTTATCCATATTTCTCGCAAACCTTGTTCACAGTGCCCAGAAAATTTTGTATTTGCATTGGTGAATTCCAAGATATGCTTTGAAATTCGTATCATCATACCAGAGTTTAGTTATTGCCCTCGGCACCTTCACATTCTTGAAATATGTCTTCTGTGGGTAATAAATGATTCTTGGGTCCATTGAGGGAAGACTCAGGGTTCACTTCACTGACTGAAATAATCCCTGTATCGCGGACGGAATAATTTGTCCTTACTGATGTTCATTCTTAGTAGCTCATCTGCCTGTTCCTCGGGTATGAACGGTTCTGAGGCCAACTCTCTCAGGTATATTCTGACCTTGTCTGTTGCACATGGATTTTGCTTCTGACCCATTCTTCATTTTTGACATATCCGGTGGTAATGTTCTGAATATCAGGTAGTTGGCTGGACAGGACTCTTGCTGAATTGGGATTATTGGGTATTATCCAAGTTGCATGCTGATCTTCTTAGGCAACTCTTGCGGATGGATCCAGTCGGAGCGGAGAGACGGAATCGACAAAAGAAACAAGAACCGCGAAAAACCAAAAAGCAAATAAAGCTCAAATTTTTGCGGACCTTACACATGTGGCCAAGGATCCACTAGTATAACTAGTATAGCGCACTCGATGCACCTCTAAGGATTTAGAAGCGAAACCACACAATGCTCCTGGTAGCACTGGTGTCAAGCTCCTACTACTTCCTTAGAGAACATCACACTCGACGCAGGACCATAGCCAAAGTGGCTTAGTCAACGTTCCTAAGGTTGTCGAGGAGAGATAGAATTTATAAGCGTTTCCCAAAGGAAACTAGAGTAAGAAGGGAAATGCCATGGTTAGCAAGCAGGGTAAGGATATCTGGTTTACCTAGGGGTTTCAGGGCTCACGGGTCGTTGCCTGGTGCGAGCGTTTCACACCGGAGGCAAGGGCCATGAGAGTTGTGGTCTGATGGAGCCGAAGACCTATGGGGTTGCCTTATGATCAATAGTAGCCGTGCCAGGTGGCAAAGATGGCTGAATCCATCTGGGCTTTCTACTGAACACAAGACAGTGAAGTCTGGCTAGGGTAACCTATAGTCAACCTGGCTGCTTTGATACCATCCGTTGTGGCGCCCCGCCTGATTATCACTGTAGCCAGACGGTCGCCGCGCATGCCAGCCCAGGAAATCACTCTGGCATGTGCGTTTACAACAAGTATCATGAACACATGCATTTCTATTAATGGATATATAAGTCTTACATGATATATTACAACGGTGATGGCAGCGGAAAAGCTCTATCTAAGGCAGCATGGTCTTGGTGCGGCTCCAATCCACAGGGATCTGACTGGGTTACTCTCCTAGCCTGCGAACGCTCCGGCTCCTCGACGACGGACGACGGATCCTTATGTGAACCTGGCCATGTTAAAGGCCGCTGAGTACTTTTGAATGTACTCACAAGCAAACCAAACTAACATATACACCAAGCAAAGCAATCCATGGCATTCAAGCATGCATTTGTTATTAGAGCAACATTAATCATCATGACATAGCATACCTATCTAGTAATATTAATTATCATGTTGTAACAGGATTATCCAGTGTGATACTACTAGAGTAAAGTAAAGCATGGCAAGTAAATAATCCATACTCCGAACATTCTCAGGATACAATCCAAACCTTAACCAGATCCAGCTTACTCTCTTACGGGTTGTCCCACAACCCTCGAAATACTCACGAATCATCGAGTACTTCTGATCATAGGACAAGTTCTTCCATCATTATTATCACTGTTACGGTTGACCACCTAGTGAGGCCCGGACTGACTGTCCAATACCGTGGACGCGGCTATTCGAATAGATTCTTCACTCTGCAGAGGTTGCGCACTTTACCCACACCATGGAGCACCTGGCCTCATGATCCCATTCGGGTGGACCAGCGTTGCTCCAACGAAACCCGCCTAACCCGTGACTCTCCCATCGTACCACCGGCATTCATCCTCCCCCGGATTCCTGCCCTGGGTGGCCCCTGTTTCATCTCGTGACACCTGCCACCGTCGTGGCCAAACTAAACTGTCCCAAACGGGGACGCCGGCACAAAACTCAACTGGGCTCATAAGGTTATCGCCGCCTACCGGGCCAGGGTAGCGTGCGCGCATAACCTTCCTTGTCTGGAGGTACCGGTGAAAGAGCACGCGATCAGACCAAGTCAAGGCCGCCCCATACCGGCAAATGTGGCTGCACGGATAAGCCCGGACAGGTGACTCTAGATTAACCGACTAGGTTTAGCCTTAGCAAGTATTTAACAAGCATGGTTGTTTGTCACAATAACTTGAGATGGCAGTAGCTAAGCATGATAAAAACATAACCACCAATCTCCATATGATATCACGACAAGTCATTAGTGCATTGATAAGATGAGCAGTAGCAGGTAATGTAAATGACAATATCAAAATGGCAGGAGTTTAAATATTTCTAGCACAAGCACATCATTAATTAAACACGCAAGAATAACACAGAGCAATGCTTTAGTTCATATATCAGATGGTCGGCTTGCCTGGGGGTGTAGGATACTCCGGGAAGAAGTGCGGAGAGTCCGCGGAAAGGATCACCGGAAATCGTTCTCTCTCGGAGAGGGCTGTTTGAAGGCAATGGCAAAATGGTCATTTTCAGAATGTGCAAACATTATGAAAATGATAACATCGGGATGGGCTCGACGAACTGAAGACGTGAGCGTTGGTTTCACTTGAATCGGAGTTATGAGTGAAATGATGCGAGTGGTTGACTGTGGAAGGACCTGTCTGTAAATACAATATTTACTTCTAGGTCCCTAGCTGATTTTTTTCTGGAAAATACTAAATAGCACTGTTGCCCTGGGCCGACTCGGACTGAAATTGGCCGCAGGCAGAGCGCCAGCTGAGCCACGCCGCCACGGCCGTTGCTGGGCCGGCCCACCCGCGCCCCCACTTAAAAAACGGGCGGAGGGAGCGAGTGAGAGGCCGACAGCGCGGGCCCTCCTGTCGGGTCGTCTCCCTCCTCCGTAAGGGACAGAGAGAGACAGGGGGGGCGCCGGCCGAGACGATTGCCGGCGATGTGGGGCTCGGCATCCTCGGGCGGCGGTGGGGATGAATCCGTAGCAGCTCGCCGCGTCCACTGGTGGGCTTCACGCGGCTCGGGGGCGGCCGGAGGTGACGCTGCGGTGGCGGGCAGAGCCGCGGCGGCTCGGCCAAATTGGGGCGAAGGGAGCAGACGGAGCTCGACCTCGCGAGCTGGGGTGGGTCTAGGAGGGTCGTGGAGGGGTCGAGAGGGCCGGGGGTGGCCTCGCTGCTCGGTTTGAACCAGAGCGGTGGCGGAGGCCGAGGCGGCCGGAGGCGGAGCGGAGGGGCTCTGGTGCTCTTCCGAGCAAGCTAGCAGGTGGAGGAGGAGGGAGAGGGGAGTGGTGTGAGTGCCAGAGGAGCTCGGGCGGCCTATTTATAGGCGGGCAGGGGCGGTTGGATGAGCTCGGCCACGGTGGCGATCTCATCGCCGCACTGGAGCTTGTAGGCGAGCTGGCTGGACGGTAGCGGCCTCGGGTGGCTTCGTGGGAAGGAGAGATACCTCGGGGGTGCTCGAGGAGGAAGGGGACAAAGAAGGAAACGATGACGGCGAGTCACGGGTGGAGCAGTACCATGGCGGCGATCGCCGTGGCGTGAGGAGGAAGGGAGAGGAGTGGAGAAGGGTCGGGAGATGGGCAGCTGGACGCCGCGAAGCCCCTAGACAGGTCGGGATGCGCCGGAGCTGGCCGGAGCGAGCTACCCGACGAGGACAGGACGCAGACCACCATTTTGGCCGGCTCTACTCGTGGTCACCACGGGCAAAGTATGTCCTGGCCTTTTCCTGGCTGTGAGATCATGTCAACAGGACGTCTCACTACTCAAATAGATAAGATATGATGCTAGAGTCAACTGGAAGACTCTGGGGTGAGAGAAACTTGCAAAAACAAGGTGTAGCAGCAAACTATTTGGTGTGAGCTAAGAAAGATTGAGCAGGAGACAGACTCAGGTTTTTGGCTGAGAGTGATCACCCACTAAGATTATCATCTCTACAAAATTGCAGCTCATTTATATGAGTATAAGTGGCACTTGCTGTAGAATGCACCCCACTGGTCACAAATGCAAACTATGAAGTAGCACTCACATATCAAATGGGATTGATCTGAAATTTGGAAGAGATGAATA
This sequence comes from Elymus sibiricus, assembly GCA_039707655.1. Classification (NCBI taxonomy): domain Eukaryota; kingdom Viridiplantae; phylum Streptophyta; class Magnoliopsida; order Poales; family Poaceae; genus Elymus; species Elymus sibiricus. The sequence continues at coordinate 77,794,395 of CM077663.1, read as the reverse complement.
ATTTGAACATAGAAAGCCACTGTAAAAGTTTCATACCATTTGGGTACACCAAAATGGTACTTGCTTCACAGAGGTTTCAAATGGACAGAAACTTAGGAAAATTGTTGTGGATGAACGGATAGAGGGATTGAGCTGGTTTTTGGTTTCCATGAGTGATTTAGCAATGTTAACCACCATGAAAAGTTTCAGCTCAAATATATCAAGGAATAGAGCACTTCCTTTGCAACTTGCCCAACTGGACAGAATCTGCAAATTGATGTTGTGCTCAAAATTTGAACTATGGAACTTGGGTTCTTAATGGAAATGGTGAAGATATGGATAGGAGAAGCTCCACAAATTATTTGGGATTTTTCATGGCTACCAAAATGGTAGTTCCTTTAGAAAGTGCCCAAAATGCAATATTGGCATTAAATAAGAAAATGCAATTTCTCCTATTTAATTATGGCCAATATTTTTATGGGAGCTCAATATGATCACAAAGAATATCTCCACAAGTTTTCATGAACTTTGGAGATGGATAGATATTTTCCTGGATTTAATTCCTTTAACTGGCAGAAAAAGGAATTAATTATAAATGAAAAATATTGCAAATGACTTGGCAATATTTTTGCATATCCAGGGTTTATAGATAAAGGATGATCACTGGGAAAAATTTGGGAGGCAACAGATCAAAGGAAACTGAGGTTCCTTTGTAACTGGAAGGATTAGGGTTTCCCTTCTGGCAACTCGGAAAGTTGGTTTTCGATGGCAAAGCCCTGAGCAAAGATCTTGGGTGGCAAGGTTGGTCTGGAGAGAAGCTCTGGTTGGATAGAGAAGGCAAAGCTAAATGACCATCTTCATATACCCAAGAGCTAGAGAAAATCCAATAACACCGAGAAAAAGGACGGGAGTCGAATCCCGCAAAAGAAAAAAAACAGGAGCAAAAACCAGGGTGTTACACCATGGTAGTTCTGCTGAAAACATTGTCTGTCCGGGTTAGTTCTAATAAAATCATACCAAAATCATATAAAACTATTGTAAACATGGCATGAATACTTCATAAATTATAGATACGTTGGAGACGTATTAGCATCCCCAAGCTTAATTCCTGCTCGTCCTCGAGTAGGTAAATGATAAAAGAAATAATTTATGAAGTGTGAATGCTAGCAAGTGCACAAGTTTGATCAATGATAATTCCAATCACTTTTTCTAGCATCAATATAAACCATAAAAAGTAGCTCATCTCATAAAACTTCTCATGATCAAGTAACAAGCTATTCACATGTTAAAGTATAGACCAGAAAGTTTCTTGAAAACTAACAAACCATATTCCTAGTCATCGAACAATTGCAATTCATCTTATTTTTAGGAAGGGTCTATTTAAGAGCTTTGATTTAGCAAATTCCACATAATCAACTATCATATAGTCTTCCATGATTATTGACACTCAAAGCATATTATTAGAACAAATAGCATCCATCGATCACAGAGAAAGACAGGGGCTTAATGTTTCGCCTCCCAACTTATTTATCATATAGATAATTGTCAACAATAATAATTCATGATCAAATATATTTGTGTGGATATATATGTCTAGATCATTCCCCAACACATGACGCTTGCCAAGAGAAAAAGACGAAATATAGGAAGTGGTGAAGATCACCATGACTCTTGCATAAGGGTAAGTACTAGAAAGTAAAAGATAGGTCCTTCGCAGAGGGAAGCAGAGGTTGTCATGCGCTTTTTGTTTTTGGATGTGCAAACCCTTAATGCAAAGGAACGTCATGTTGTATTGCCCTTTGTGATAGCAACCTTTATTATGCAGTCCGTCGCTTTTATTTCTTTACCATCAAAAGTTCGTACAACGCTTATTTTCCCTTATAATAAAAGATCATACATATTTAGGAGCAATTTTTATTGCTTTTTGCACCGATGACAACTTACTTGAAGGATCTTTCCCAATCCATAGGTTGGTATAGTGGACTCTCATGGCAAAACTGGTTTATGGGTGTTTGGATGCACAAGTAATATTTCTACTTGGTGCGGAAGTTTTGGCTAGTATGAGGTGGAAGCAAGCACCACATGTTGGAGGATCCATAACAATATAACTTCTATACAAATATACCCAACCATAACTCATTACGTTGTCTTCCTTTTCCAATTTTAACTAATTTGCTCGAGTTCAAAAATAATTAATGAGCTCACAATCATAGAAGATGTCCAAGATAGTATATTTATATGTGGAATCTCTCTTCCTTCAATATTCTTTCATGAATTGTTCAAGTGAACAATGTGGTGTTTGCTAACTTTCAATAAATTTTACCACATATACTTATTATGTGTGAAGTCATTAGTCCCCATGGTATAGGTATATGAAGCATATTTAATTTCAGATTTATGATATTCAATTCATTCAACCATTTACTCATAGGATATAAGTGAAGCACGAGAGTGAATGACAAACTACTCCAAAAAGATATAAGTGAAGATCAATGCGTAGTCAATTACTTAAATAGCCATGTGAGGACTCTCTCTCTTATTCAAAATTTCAGATCCAATGCTTTTATTCAAATAGCAAAACAAAATAAAATGATATTCCAAGGTTAGCACGCATCATGTGAACGAATAAAATTTTAGGCTCAACATAGGCTAACCGATAATTGTTGATGAAGAGAGGTGGGATGCGTAGCATCCCCAAGCTTAGATGCTTGAGACTTCTTGAAATATTTACTTGGGGTGCCTTGGGCATCCCCAAGCTTGAACTTTTGAATCTCGTTCAATCCTCTCATATCCCGGTTTCACCTAAGTCTCAAAAACTTCATCCACACAAAACTCAAAAAGAACTCGTGAGATAGGTTAGTACACATAAGAACAAATCAACACTTCATGTACTGCCAAGACATGTTGCACAATAATTTCCAAACATCATCTACTTTTTACTATCGTTTCCACAATTTATATCTACCAATATAGGCTATGGAGACTATAGGATAAGTAGATAAAAAAACTTTGACAGCAATCTGTCTAAACAGAACAGTCTGTAGCAATTTATTAAACCAGTGTACTTATCTAACTCTAAAAATTATGAAAATTTAGGACACAATATAAAATTTATATGACAATACTGTGTAAAACTTTCAGAAACTTACCACGTCCAGTAAAATATGAAAATTCAAACACTACAGCAAAAGTTTCTGTTTTTACACAGCACACATCAAACATGCAATGCAAGCATCCTAAAGGCAATTCTTGAAACTTTTTATTGAAAAACAAGATTATAAATAACACCTAACAGAAAATAACAAAATAAAATGACGCTCCAAGCAAAACACAAATTATGTGACGAATAAAAATATAGCTCTAAGTAAGATATACCGATAATGTTGCAGACGAAAGAGGGGATGCCTTCCGGGGCATTCCCAAGCTTAAGCGCTTGAGTATTCCTTGGATATTACCTTGGGGGTGACTTGGACATCCAAAATCTTAGGTTCTTGTCACTCCTTATTCTCCTCATATCGGTGTCTCACCCAAAACTTGAAAACTTCAATCACACAAAACTTAACGGAACTTCGTGAGATGGGTAAGTATAATAAATAAAGATCATTCACTTAGGTACTGTCAAGACAAGATTCATAATTGTTCTCACATAATACCTACTGTATTCTATCATTCCCTTAATTTATATCACTAAATATAAGCTATGGGAACAATAAAACAAGCAAACTATGCATGCAAAACAGAATCTGTCAAAAACAGAATAGTCTATGAAGATCTGTAGTATAACCATACTTCCCTGTCTCTAAAAATTCTGAAAAATTAGGAAAACCTGAATAATTTGTATTTCAATACGTTGTAAAAATTTCAGATCATTATCACGCTCCAGTAAAAAATGAAAATTCCTGTACTGGAGTCAAAAATTTCTATTTTGGTTCAGCATCAATTCTACTCATCTTGTGAGTCATCCCAAAGGTTTTACTTGGCACTTTATTGAAAGAAAACATATAAAACATAGTTACTACAGTATCATAATCATGATAACACACAAAAACAGTAGGTAAATATTGGGTTGTCTCCCAACAAGCGCTTTTCTTTAATGCCTTTTTAGCTAGGCATGACATTTTAATGATACTCTTCCAAGCCTAATTCCGATGATAATTTTATTCATAATCTAAAAGATATAAGTGAAGTTCATAGAGCATTCTACAATTAATATAGATTAACAAATATCCAAGCTCAAAATATATAAGTGAAGCACACGAAGCATTCTATAAAGCCATACTCAAAAGATTTAAGTGAAGCACAAAGAGCATTCTACAAAGCCATACTCAAAAGATTTAAGTGAAGCGCATGAAGCATTCTACAAATAAATGAAGGACTACCTCATACTAGAAGGGTCCATAAAGGAAAAGAAAAACACTAAAGACGCATATCATGTGAACAAAACAAAAACCGAGATATACCGATAATTGTTGAAGAATAAAGATGGGATGCCTTCCGGGGCATCCCCAAGCTTAAATGCTTGAATCTCCTTGAAATATTTACTTGGGGTGCCTTGGGCATCCCCAAGATTGAATTCTTGTCTCTCCATATTCTTCTTATATCGATACCTTCTCGATCTTCGAACACTTCATCCACACAAAACTTAACAAAACCCTTGTGAGATCCGTTAGTATAATAAAGCAAAATACTACCTTTACGTACTGTTGTAAACTCATTCCAATTTCATATTAGCATTATATATACTGTATTCCAACTTCACCATGGTTCATACCCCCCCGATACAACCCATAGATTCATCAAAATAAGTGAACAACACATAGAAAACAGAATCTGTCAGAAACAGGACAGTCTGTAGCAATCTGGAAACTTCGTATACTTCTGTAACTCAAAAAATTCTGAAAAAATTAGGAAAAATTAAAAAATTTATATATCAGTACTGTGTAAAAATTTCAGCAACTTTTGACATTTCAGTAATAAATGTAAATTCATGCACTACAGTCAAAGTTTCTGTTTTTGCACCGCACATAGCAAACAAGCAATCTAATCATCCTAAAAGAAAATCTTGGCACATTATTTTTATAATACAATGGATATATACAAGGGGATAATTATTTTTTAGAAGATTCCATGAAAAATTCTACATTGTTTCCATGAGCTTGAACACAAGTGTTCAAGGTCGACCCTCACTTCTCCCATGCACAACCTTCCAATCACTTCTCTTTTTGAAAAACTTCTTAGGCATAAGAGGCAAGTAATTCTTTTTGTATTTTTAATTCTTTTTTTTTTTTTGTTTCACCCACAACTAAAGAAAGCAAAAAGGGAAAACAAAATATACTTAGTGAAGAAAGCAAACAAGCACACACGAGAATATCAACCCCACGATTGCTCCCCGGCAACGGCGCTAGAAAAGAGCTTGATAATCCCCAAGTGCAAGGAATCATCGTAGCAATTTCCAAAGGTGGAAGTGATAAGTATGGAGTGTCAAACCCACAAGGATCTAAAGGTAAGATCAATATTCTCTCAAGTCCTATCTGCCACTGATACGACTCTACGTACGCCGAACGTTTGCTTCCAACTAGAAACGAGAAATAAAACTACGTAGTGGGTATGAAGAGAATAGCTTTGCATGATATCGGAGAACTAAAATATAAAAATAGGTGGTGTTATCATAAAGTTAGAATATATTACAATATATTACAAATAGCGAGTCTGGAATAATGATGGGTCGGTGTGCGAAATTGTCCTAGGCAATTGTTAACAAGATCGGTAATCATTATTGCAATTTTATATGAGGGAGAGGCATAAGCTAACATACTTTCTCTACTTGGATCATATGCACTTATGATTGGAACTCTAGCAAGCATCCGCAACTACTAAAGATCATTAAGGTAAAACCCAACCATAGCATTAAAGCATCAAGTCCCCTTTATCCCATACGCAACAACCCCCTTACTCGGGTTTAAGCTTCTGTCACTCTAGCAACCCACTATAAGCGAATCATGAACGTATTGCAACACCCTACAGCGGGAATCCTTCAAGTGTGCGCGGCACGGAAGGCACCATAGGACAGCACCAAAATAAACATACAACTCAAACCAATCTAGATCATCAATCAACCCATAAGACAAAAGAAATCTACTCAAAACATCATAAGATGGCAACACATCATTGGATCAGAATATGTGGCATAAAGCACCATGTTCAAGTAGGGGATTACAGCGGGATGCGGGAGAGTGGACCGCTGAAAAGATATGAGGACGGTGATGAAGAAGGTGATGTTGATGAAGACGATCACCGCGGCGATGGTTCCCCCGATGGCACTCCGGCGCCACCGAGAGAGAGGGGGAGAGGGTCTTCCCCTTGTGCTTCCTCCTCCATGGCCTCCCTCCTAGGTGGGGAGAGGTTCTCCCTCTGGTCCTTGGCCTTCATGGTGATGCTGGCCCCTCCGTCTTCCTCCTCCATGGTCTCCGGTGAAGGTGACCCCCTCCGGCAGGGTGCCGGAGAGGGCCAAGATTGATTTTTCGTGGTTACAGAGACTTGCGGCGGCGGAACATCTGATCTACGTTTCTTTCTGGGGGTTACGGGATTTATAGGAGAACTTGGCGTCGGAATCAAGTCAGGGGAACTCCCGAGGGGCCCACAAGCCAGGGGGGCGGGCCCTAGGGGGGGCGCGCCCCCTAGGCTTGTGACTGCCTCGGGACTCCTCTCCGGTATCTTTTGCTCCAGTATTTTTTATATTTTCCAAAAATATTCTCCGTAAATTTTCAGCCCATTCCGAGAACTTTTATTTCTGCACAAAAAACGACACCATGGTAGTTCTGTTGAAAACAACGTCAGTCCGGGTTGGAGACGTATAAAATTATTGTAAACATGGCATGAATACTTCATAAATTATAGATACGTTGGAGACGTATCATTGATGTAGTCGAACGTCTTCGCGATCCAAATCGCTAGCCGTCCCGCGATCCGATCACGATCCGTCCCGCGATCCAATCACGAACCGTCCCGCGATCCAATCACGGTCCTTCCGATCTAGCGTCGAACGGATGCCACCTCCGCGTTCAGCACACATACAGCTCGATGACGATCTCCGCCTTCTTGATCCAGCAGGAGGGAGCGGAGAGGTAGATGAGTTTTCCGGCAGCACAACGGTATGGTGGCGGTGGTGGTGAACTAATCCGGCAGGGCTTCGCCGAGCTCCGCCGAACTAATCTAGAGGAGAAACGATCTAGAGGAAGAAGTGGGCAGCACGTGGCAATTAGGGTTGGGGCTGCCCTCAAATCCTCTAGTATATATAGGAGGAAGGGAGGGGAGGAGGCAGCCTCAAACCCTCCACAAGGAGGATTCGGCCGAACCACCTCAAGGAGGTGGAATCCACCTCCTACTAGGAGGTGGATTCGTTTTAGGAAGGTGTCCTAATCCTTCCAACCTCCACCTTTTTCCTCTTGGGTGCATGGGCCCCCATAGGGTTGGCTGCCCAGCCCACCAGGGGCTGGTGCGCCACCTCTTGGGCTCATGTGCCCCCTGGGGTGGGTGGGCCCCACCCGGTGGACCCCCGGAACCCATTCGTCACTCCCGGTACACTACCGAAAGTACCCGAAACTTTTCCGGAACCCAAATACCACTTAAATATATATCAATCTTTACCTCCGGACCATTCTGGATCTCCTCGTGACGTCTGGAATCTCATCCGGGACTCCGAACAACCTTCGGTCACCAACATACATAACTCAATACTACCAAAACGTCACCGAACGTTAAGTGTGCAGACCCTGCGGGTTCGAGAACTATGTAGACATGACCGAGACACCTCTACGGTCAATAACCAATAGCGGGACCTGGATGCCCATATTGGTTCCTACATATTTTATGAAGATCTTTATCGGTTGAACCTCTATGTTAAGGATTTAGTTAATCCCGTATGATGTTCCCTTTGTTCTTCGGTATGTTACTTGCCCAAGATTCGATCGTCGGTATCTCTATACCTAGTTCAATCTCGTTACCGGCAAGTCTCTTTACTCGCTCCGTAATACAAGATCCCGTGGCTAACACTTTAGTCACTTTGCTTGCAAGGCTTATTGTGATGTTGTATTACCGAGTGGGCCCTGAGATACCTATCCGTCACACGGGGTAACAAATCCCGGTCTTGATCCATGCCCACTCAACAGACACCCTCGGAGATACCTGTAGAGCATCTTTATAGTCACCCAGTTATGTTGTGGCGTTTGATACACACAAAGAACTCCTCCGTTGTCAGTGAGTTGCATGATCTCATGGTCACAGGAACAGATACTTGACATGCAGAAAACTATAGCAATAAACTGACACGATCATATGCTATGTTTATAGTTTGGGTCTTGTCCATCACATCATTCTCCTAATGATGTGATCCCGTTATCAAATGACATATCATGTCCATGGCCAGGAAACCTTGACCATCTTTGATCAACGAGCTAGTCTATTAGAGGCATACTAGGGACATGGTGTTTGTCTATGTATCGATACATGTATCTGAGTTTCCGATCAATACAATTCTAGCATGGATAATAAACGATTATCATGAACAAGGAAATATGATAATAACTAATTTATTATTGCCTCTAGGGCATATTTCCAACAGTCTCCCACTTGCACTAGAGTCAATAATCTAGCACACATCGTTATGTGATTTACATTGTTTAATAATCTCACACCCAATGAGTTCCGGGGTTTGATCATGTTTTGCATGTGAAAGAGGTCTTAGTCAACGGGTCTGCGACATTCAGATCCGTGTGTACTTTGCAAATCTCTATGTCATACTATAGATACTGCTACCACACTCCACTTGGAGCTATTCCAAATGGTTTCTCCACTATACATATCCGGATTGCTACTAAGAGTCATCTGTATTGGTGTTAAAGCTTGCATCGGCGTAACCCTTTACGATGAACTCTTTATCACCTCCATAATCGAGAAATATTTCCTTAGTCCTCTAGTTACTAAGGATAATCTTGACCATCGTCCAGTGATCCACTCCTGGATCACTCTTGTACCCCTTGACAGACTCATGGCAAGGCACACACAGGTGCGGTACACAGCATGGCATACTATATAGAGCCTATGGCTAAGGCATAGGGGACGACCTTCGTCCTTTCTCTTTCTTTTGCCGTGGTCGAGTTTTGAGTTTTTACTCAACTTCACACCTTACAAATCAGGCAAGAACTCCTTCTTTGACTGATCCATTTTGAACTCTTTCAAAATCTTGTCAAGGTATGTACTCATTAAAAGTCTCATCAAGCGTCTTGATCTATCTCTATAGATCTTGATGCACAACATTTAAGTAGCTTTATCCAGGTCTTCCTTTGAAAAACTCTTTTCAAACAACCGTTTATGCTTTCCACAAATTCTACATCATTTCCGATCAACAATATGTCAACCACATGCACTTATCAGAAATTCTATAGTGCTCCCACTCACTTTCTTGTAAATACAAGTTTCTCATAAACTTTGTATAAACCCAAAAACTTTGATCACCTCATCAAAGCGTATATTCCAACTCTGAGATGCTTGCTCCAGCCCATAGAAGGATTGCTGGAGCTTGCACACCTTTTAGCATCCTTAGGACTGACAAAACCTTCTGGTTGTATCACATACAACCTTTCCTCAAGGAAACCGTTAAGGAAACGATGTTTTGACATCCATCTGCCAGATTTCATAAATGAAAAATGCAGCAACTGCTAACATAATTCCAACAGACTTTAGCATTGCTACGGGTGAGAAAGTCTCATCGTAGTCAACTCCTTGAACTTGTCGGAAACTTCTTTGCGACAAGTCGAGCTTTATAAATGGTGACATTTACCATCAGCGTCTGTCTTCTTCTTAAAGGTTCATTTGTACTCAACGGCCTGCCGTTCAACGGGCAAGTCTACCAAAGTCCATACTTGGTTTTCATACATGGATCCTATCTCGGATTTCATGGCTCCTAGCCATTGGTTGGAATCCGGGCCCACCATCGCTTCTTCATAGCTCGTAGGTTCACTGTTGTCTAACAACATGACCTCCAAGACAAGATTGATGCACCACTCAGGGGCAGTACGAGTCCTTGTCGACCTACGAGGTTCGGTAGTAACTTGATCCGAAGCTACATGATCATCATCATTTGCTTCCTCTTCACTTGGTGTAGGCGTCGCAGAAAACATCTTTCTGCGTCGTGCTACTATCCAACTGAAGTGACGGTTCAACAACCTCATCAAGTTCTACTTTCCTCCCACTCAATTCTTTCGAGAGAAACTCTTTCTCGAGAAAGGACCCGTCTTTAGCAACAAACATTTTGCCCTCGGATCTGAGATAGAAGGCATACCCAACTGTTTCCTTAGGGTATCCTATGAAGATGCATTTGTCCGCTTTGGGTTCGAGCTTTATCAGGATGAAGTCCTTTCATATAAGCATCGCTTTCCCAAACTCTAAGAAATGACAGCTTAGGTTTCTGCCAAACCATAATTCATACGGTGTCATCTCAACGGACTTTAGATGGTGCCCTATTTTAAAGTGAATGTATTTGTCTCTAATGCATAATCCCAAAAGTGATAGTGGCAAATCGATAAGAGATATCATAGTACGTACTTTATCCAATAGAGCACGGCTATGACGTTCGGACACACCATCACACTATGGTATTCCAGGTGGCATGAGATGTGAAACAATTTCCACATTGTCTTGAGTTGTATACCAAACTCGTAACTCAGATATTTACCTCCACGATCATATCGTAGACATTTTATCTTCTTGTCACGATGATCTCAAACTTCACTCTGAATTTGTTTGAACTTTTCAAACATTTCGGACTTGTGTTTCATTAAGTAAATATCCCCATATCTACTTAAATCATCAGTGAAAGTAAGAAAATAGCGATATCCACCGCACGGTTCAACACTCATTGGACCGCATACATCAACATATATCATTTCCAATAAGTCACTTGCCCGCTCCATCATACCGGAAAACGGGGTCTTAGTCATCTTGCCCATGAGGCATGGTCCGCATGTCTCAACCGATTCGAAATCGAGTGAGTCAAAAGATCCATCAGCATGGAGCTTCTTCATGCGCTTTACACCAATATGACCTTGGCGGCAGTGCCACAAATATGTGGTACTATCATTATTAACTTTGCATCTTTTGGCATCAATATTATGAACATGTGTAACACTACGATCGAGATTCAATGAACCATTCACATTGGGTGCATGACCATTGAAGGTATTATTCATGTAAACAGAATAACTATTATTCTCTAACTTAAATGAATAACCGTATTGCAATAAACACGATCTAATCACGTTTATGCTCAACGCAAACACCAAATAACATTTATTTAGGTTCATCACTAATCCTGAAGATAGAGAGAGCGTGCGATGGTGATCACATCAACCTTGGAAACACTTCCAACACACATCGTCACCTCGCCCTTAGCTAGTCTCCGTTTATTCCGCAGCTTTTATTTCGAGTTACCAACATTTAGCAACTGGACCGGTATCTAATACCCAGGTGCTACTAGGAGTACTAGCAAGGTATACATGAATAAAACGTATATCAAATATACTTTTGTTGATGTTGCCAGCATTCTTATCGACCAAGTATCTAGGGCAGTTTCGCTTCAGTGACCGTTCTCCTCATAATGGAAGCACTCAGTCTCGGGTTTGGGTTCAACCTTGGGTTTCTTTCCTGGAGCGGCAACTGGCTTGCCATTGATGACCCACAAGTATAGGGGATCTATCGTAGTCCTTTCGATAAGTAAGAGTGTCGAACCCAACGAGGAGCAGAAGGAAATGACAAGCAGTTTTCAGTAAGGTATTCTCTGCAAGCACTGAAATTATCGGTAACAGATAGTTTTGTGATAAGATAATTCATAACGGATAGCAAGTAACAAATGTAGCAAAGGTGCAGCAAGGTGCCCCAATCCTTTTTGTAGCAAAGGACAAGCCTGGACAAACTCTTATATAAAGCAAAGCGCTCCCGAGGACACATGGGAATTTCTTTCAAGCTAGTTTTCATCATGCTCATATGATTCGCGTTCGTTACTTTGATAATTTGATATGTGGGTGGACCGGTGCTTGGGTGCTGCCCTTACTTGGACAAGCCTCCCACTTATGATTAACCTCTCTCGCAAGCATCCGCAACTATGAAAAAGGAATTAAGATAAATCTAACCATAGCATGAAACATATGGATCCAAATCAGCCCCTTACGAAGCAACGCATAAACTAGGGTTTAAGCTTCTGTCACTCTAGCAACCCATCATCTACTTATTACTTCCCAATGCCTTCCCCTAGGCCCAAATAATGGTGAAGTGTCATGTAGTCGGCGTTCACATAACACCACTAGAGGAGAGACAACATACATCTCATCAAAATATCGAACGAATACCAAATTCACATGATTACTTATAACAAGACTTATCCCATGTCCTCAGGAACAAGCGTAACTACTCACAAAGCATATTCATGTTCATAATCAGAGGAGTATTAATTATCATTAAGGATCTGAACATATGATCTTCCACCAAGTAAACCAACTAGCATCAACTACAAGGAGTAATCAACACTACTAGCAACCCACAGGTACCAATCTAAGGTTTTGAGACAAAGATCGGATACAAGAGATGAACTAGGGTTTGGAGAGGAGATGGTGCTGGTGAAGATGTTGATGGAGATTGACCCCCTCTCGATGAGAGGATCGTTGGTGATGACGATGGCTTTGATTTCCCCCTCCGGGAGGGAAGTTTCCCCGGCAGAATAGCTCCGCTAGAGCCCTAGATTGGTTCTGCCCAAGTTCCGCCTCGAGACAGCGGCGCTTCGTCCCGAAAGCTCTCTACTGATTTTTTCCAGGTCAAAACCCTCCATATAGCAGAAGATGGGCACTGGAGGCCTGTCAGGGGGCCCACAAGCCACAGGGGCGAGCCCTGGGGGGTAGGGCGCGCCCCCCAGGCTTGTGACCTCCTGGTGGGTCCCCTCTGGTATTTCTTTCGCCCAATATTTTTTATATATTCCAAAAAAATTCTCCGTAACTTTTTAGGACTTTTGGAGTTGTGCAGAATAGGTCTCTCATATTTGCTCCTTTTCCAGTCCAGAGTTCCAGCTGCCGGCATTCTCCCTCTTCATGTAAACCTTGTAAAATAAGAGAGAAAAGGCATAAGTATTGTACCATAATGTGTAATAACAGCCCTTAATGCAATAAATATCAATATAAAAGCATGATGCAAAATGGACGTATCAGCCATCCATGAAGTATCCCTCCTTGCCCTTGCCCTTCTTGAAACTAGTGGTTTTACTAACCATCAACACTTGATGCTCCTTCTTGATTTCTACCTTCGCGGTGTCAAACATCGCGAATAGCTCGGGGATCATTATTTCCGTCCCTGGCATTTTATAGTTTATCACGAAGCTCTAGTATCTTAGTGGCAGTGACTTGGAGAACTGTATCAATCACTATCTTATCTGGAAGATCAACTCCCATTCGATTCAAGCGATTGTAGCACCTAGACAATCTGAGCACATGCTCACCGATTGAGCTATTCTCCTTCATCTTGCAGGCAAAGAATCTTGTTAGAGGTCTCATACCTCTCAACACGGGCACGAGCCTGAGATCCCAATTTCAGCTCTTAGAACATCTCATATGTTCCGTGACGTTCAAAACGTTTTGGAGCCTCAATTCTAAACCGTAATGCATGACGCACTGAAGTATCAAGTAGTCATCAGAACGTGCTTGTCAGATGTTCACAACATCTACAGACGACGCTTGAGGGGGTGGTGCACTGAGCGGTGCATTAAGGACATAAGCCTTCTGTGCAGCAATGAGGACAATCCTCAGATCATGGACCCAGTCCGCATTATTGCTACCATCATCTTTCAACTCTATTTATATAGGAACATATAAAAATTAAAGGGAGCTACAGCACGAGCTAGTAATCTACAACATAATTTGCAAAGACATTTTTACTATGTTCATGATAATGAGTTTAGTTAATCATATTACTTCAAAACTCCCACTCAAATTGACATCCCTCTGGTCATTCGAGTGTCACATGATCCAAATTCACCAACCCAAGTCCGATCATCACGTGAGATGAGGTGGTTTCAATGGTGAACATATTCATGTTGATCATATCTACTATATGACTCATGTTTGACCTTTCGGTCTCTTGTGTTTCGAGGCCATGTATGTACATGCTAGGCTCGTCAAGTTTAACCCGAGTGTTCCGCACGTGCAACACTGGCTTACACCCGTTGTATGTGAACGTAGAGTCTATCACACCCGATCATCACGTGGTGTCTCGAAACGATGAACTTTCGCAACGGTGCACACTCGGGGAGAACACAATTTTATCTTGAAATTTTAGTGAGGGATCACCTTATAATGCTACCGTCGTCCTAAGCAAAATAAGATGCATAAAAGGATTAACATCACATGCAAATCATAAGTCACATGATATGGCCATGAACTTGTGCTTTTGATCTCCATCTCCAAAGCACCGGCATGATCTCCATCGTCACCAGCATGACACCATGATCTCCATCAACGTGTCGCCATGAGGTTATCGCGCCAACTGTTGCTTCTACGACTATTGCTAACTCATAGCGATAAAGTAAAGAAAAACGGCGAAAATAAATTAAAGACAACCCTATGGCTCCTGCCGGTTGCCGTACTCATCGACATGCAAGTCGTGATATTCTATACAAAACATGATCATCTCATACATCACATATATCTCATCATGTAATTGGCCATATCACATCACAACATACCCTGCAAAAACAAGTTAGACGTCCTCTAATTGTTATTGCATGTTTTACGTGGCTGCTACGGGTATCTAGCAAGAACGATTCTTACCTACGCAAAACCATAACGGTGATACACAAATTTCTATTCAACCTTCTCAAGGACCACCTTTGTCGAATCCGATCCAACTAAAGTGGGAGAGACAGACACCCGCCAGCCATCTTTATGCAACAAAGTCACATGTCAGTTGATGGAACCGGTCTCGCGTAAGCGTACGAGTAAGGTTGGTCCGGGCCGCTTCATCCCACAATACCGCCGAATCAAGAAAAGACCAAGGTAGGAAGCAATCTGAGCATCAACGCCCACAAACTCCTTTGTGTTCTACTCGAGATCTCATCTACGCATAGACCTAGCTCATGATGCCACTGTTGGGGAATGTTGCATGGGAAACAAAAAATTTCCTACGCACACGCAAGATCTATCCATGGTGATGAGCATCTACGAGAGGGAGAGTGGATATACATACCCTTGTAGATCGCTAAGCGGGAAGCGTTAACAAACGCGGTTGATGTAGTCGAACATCTTCGCGATCCAAATCGCTAGCCGTCCCGCGATCCGATGACGATCCGTCCCGCGATCCAATCACGAACCGTCCCGCGATCCAATCACGGTCCTTCCGATCTAGCGCCGAACGGACGGCACCTCCGCGTTCAGCACACGTACAGCTCGATGATGATCTCTGCCTTCTTGATCCAGCAAGAGGGAGCGGAGAGGTAGATGAGTTCTCCGGCAGCACAACGGCGTGGTGGCGGCGGTGGTGAACTAATCCGACAGGGCTTCGCCGAGATCCGCCGAACTAATCTAGAGGAGAAACGATCTAGAGGAAGAAGTGGGCAGCACGTGGCAATTAGGGTTGGGACTGCCCTCAAATCCTCTAGTATATATAGGAGGAAGGGAGGGGAGGAGGCAGCCTCAAACCCTCCACAAGGAGGATTCGGCCGAACCACCACAAGGAGGTGGAATCCACCTCCTACTAGGAGGTGGATTCGTTTTAGGAAGGTGTCCTACTCCTTCCAACCTCCACCTTTTTCCTCTTGGGTGCATGGGCCCCCATGGGGTTGGCTGCCCAGCCCACCAGGGGCTGGTGCGCCACCTCTTGGGCTCATGTGGCCCCCGGGGTGGGTGGGCCCCACCCAGTGGACCCCCGGAACCCATTCGTCACTCCCGGTACACTACCGAAAGTACCCGAAACTTTTCCGGAACCCAAATACCACTTTCCTATATATCAATCTTTACCTCCGGACCATTTCGGATCTCCGCGTGACGTCCGAGATCTCATCCGGGACTCCGAACAACCTTCGGTCACCAACATACATAACTCAATACTACCGAAACGTCACCGAACGTTAAGTGTGCAGACCCTGCGGGTTCGAGAACTATGTAGACATGACCGAGACACCTCTACGGTCAATAACCAATAGCGGGACCTGGATGCCCATATTGGTTCCTACATATTCTACGAAGATCTTTATCGGTTGAACCTCTATGTCAAGGATTCAGTTAATCCCGTATGATGTTCCCTTTGTTCTTCGGTATGTTACTTGCCCGAGATTCGATCGTCGGTATCTCTATACCTAGTTCAATCTCGTTACCGGCAAGTCTCTTTACTCGTTCCGTAATACAAGATCCCATGGCTAACACTTTAGTCACTTTGCTTGCAAGGCTTATTGTGATGATGTATTACCGAGTGGGCCCTAAGATACCTATCCGTCACACGGGGTAACAAATCCCGGTCTTGATCCATTCCCACTCAACAGACACCCTCGGAGATACCTGTAGAGCATCTTTATAGTCACCCAGTTACGTTGTGACGTTTGATACACACAAAGAACTCCTCCGGTGCCAGTGAGTTGCATGATCTCATGGTCATAGGAACAAATACTTGACATGCAGAAAACTATAGCAATAAACTGACACGATCATATGCTATGTTTATAGTTTGGGTCTTGTCCATCACATCATTCTCCTAATGATGTGATCCCGTTATCAAATGACATATCATGTCCATGGCCAGGAAACCTTGACCATCTTTGATCAACGAGCTAGTCTATTAGAGGCATACTAGGGACATGGTGTTTGTCTATGTATCCACACATGTATCTGAGTTTACGATCAATATAATTCTAGCATGGATAATAAACGATTATCATGAACAAGGAAATATGATAATAACTAATTTATTATTGCCTCTAGGGCATATTTCCAACAAGGATCACACTTTGGGATGTGACCGGCTTCACCGTCATCCCTTTTCTCTAGTGAGTTTCCGGACTTATAGCTGGAAAGTCCCACTTCGGACAAACCGGAGAGAATCTCTGTAAGATCTAGGGCATTTTGGCATTTGAAACATGATTTGTGAGGAATTAATCAATGCAATTATGTCCAACTCATTTGGTTTAGTTTTCAAATTGTTATGCATTTTACAAGAATTAGTTTCATTCTGTAAAATTGAATCCCTCAACTAATTTTTCAAAACGAAAATTAAAACTCCTCATGTTGAAGAACAGAAACATAATATAATTTGGCAAAACAATAACAAAAAACAGAAACTAAAATATCCAAAAAATTCCTAAAAACATAAACAAAGGAAAAAGGTATAAAACTAAAAGAGTTAAACAGAATCAGTTTTTGATTAAAACACCTATTTAAAATATCCTAAAAATTCCCAAATTGAACATACTGATAAAACATACTAATATTAAACAGCAGGGAAAACAATCACTCAAAAATCTATTTTTAAACTAAAGTTATTCACAAACTAGTGATTCACACAAATTTCAAAGAATTCAAATTTAAACTATTCAAATTTGAAAACTACTGGCACTAACAGAAAGTTTATAATTTGTTTGACCTAAAGCAAAAAGATTCATTTAAAAACTCTAAATATTCTAACAGTTATTCAAAATCAAAAAACAGAAAATGTTCTCTTTAGAAAAAGAAAATAAGAAAAGAGAAAATCAACCTTTAGTCCCTTCCCACGCGGAATTTGGGCCGCCGAAAAGGACCTTTAGTCCCGGTTGGTGAGACCAACCGGGACTAAAGGGGCCTGCCAGTGGGCCAGGCGCCCACCCTTTAGTCCCGGTTGGTGGCTGGAGCCGTGACTAAAGGACCTTTAGTCCCGGTTCCAGCCACGAATTGGGACTAAAGGGTGCCCCCTATATAAACTGCTTCTTCTCCCGGTGCGAGCCACCGCCCGGGAGAAGGAGCACTTCGTCGCCGCCAGGCTGCCCAAAAAATCGCCCTGACACCATCGCCTCGCCGGTCTCCTCCGTCGCCATCGCCGCTCCTCGCCGCCCCGGACCCGTGCCCTCCCCGCGCCGCCCCGACCTCGTGCCCTCCTCCGCGCCGCCCACGTCCCGACGCCGATGCCCACACTCAACGCCTCCGCCGTCGGCCACTACTCTGACCTCCTCCTCCACGCCTCCGCCGTCGGCCACTACTTCGACCTCCTCCTCCACGCCTCCGCCGTCGGCCACTCCGACCTCCTCCGCCATGCCCACGAGGTGATTTTTTAGTGTTCATCCGAAATTTTTGGGGGATTTTTCCAGGGTTCATCCGAAAATGAAATGTTCTAGTGCTTGATTAGTTCTAGTGCTATTTTTGTAAATATCCTATGAGTGTTTTTGTGCGAGAAATGTAAATATCCTATGCATGTTTGATTAGTTCTAGTGCTATTTTTGTACTAGAAATGTTATTGGTGTGTTTGTGAACTCTTTTAGCTTTTTAATTAGACAATTTTATGAAAAAGTGTATGAAAAAGTTTAATTTATGAAAAGTGTATGAAAAAGTGTATGTGCTAGACAATTTTATGAAAAAGTGTATGTGCTAGACTTTATTGAGAGAAAAAATAAAAAAGAAAATGAAAGGATTTTAAAAAAATGTTTCTAGTAAAAATTGCCATCTTCTTTTGTATATATGATGAAAAAGTTTATTAAATATGAGTAACATAATAAAATGAAAATTCTTGCATAGGAATTTGTTTTAATATGAATTTGTTCTCGACGTCGACGATGCCCGACCCGCATCCTCGTCGTCGACTCAGCGGCGAAATCCTTGAGAGGCACCATGTCCGGGACTCGGCTCCGCCGGGCTGGCACTGGAAGGTGCTACCTTCCGAGGCGCGCAGCTTGGTGAGGAGTCGGGGTCTCGTCGTCGACCCGAAGCTTCTTTGCTGGCGGTTGCGTGGGCCACTGTCGGTGCGGAGGGAGCCGGCCCCTGCGGAGGTGGTACGTCGTCGTGTCAGGGACGAGGACGAGCACGTCCATCGCTACATGGTTGCGTTGGACGTCAGGTTCTCCAATACCTGGCAGGTTCTTCAGGGATCTCACCCGAGTTATGATCCTGTGATGGTTCCTTCACTTTGGGTGTCCACCGCCCGCGGCTCAGGAACCGCGAGTCAACTGGATTATTCGATAATATTCGATCTGTATTAGTGATATTATATGATAATATTCGGGATGTATTAGTGATAATATTCGATGATGCATTAACTGGATTATTCGAGACGATGTATTAGTGATATTATATGATCATATTGTTGCATTGCTGTGTATTGATTGCATCTCCGGTATTGTTCTTCTCGATACTATGATTCAGTTTTTGGTTATTGAATGCATTCTAATTGTTTTATCTTTCTTCTGGATTAGTTAAGCTATGGACGATAGCGGCAGAGACCATGATCAAGAGGATATCATGTTCGACATGATACGCTCCCCCCGAAATGAAGAGAATGAAGAAGTAGATCATGGCTCACAATATCTTAACGCATCCGGTGAGGGAATTGAGCAAGAACCAAGAGACGAAGGGGAAACAAACAATGATGGCGAGGAAAATTTTCTCCAATTAACAAAGTCCGGCGAGGTATATATATTAGGCCTCTGGTGATCATTAGATGTATTAATTGATTTGCGTGTGTGTGTGTCTATATATATATTAACGAATCAAGAGAGGACAAGTTGTGAGCTACACATGCAATTGAAGAATGCACCTGAATGCACCTGAAGCAACCAGCTTTGCTTTACCGAATGCACCTGAAGCAACCATCCATGGCAATCCGATTCCAGCGAGCTATGCTCGCGTCGGGGTGGATGAAGTTCTGTCGGGATATGCCTCACTCGAGCTTGACTCCCCTGAAGGTGAAGGGGAGAGGACACTGGGAGAAGTCATACGTGGTGTCATTGTATGTAGAAAGGAATGCATCATGTTTCCAAACTCGGCGCCATGGCCACCGACTCCTCCTAGCAATACACCTCTAAGTCCGTCGCGTCAGCCGACTCCACCCCACCTCGAGAAGGAGCCCAGCGCGAGTCCGCCATATCGATCTGCGCCGCGTCAGCCGACTCCACCCCTTATGTCCTAGCAGCAGGGCCTAAAGCGGAAGAGAGCACGAAAGAAGAAACCCAAGCCTCCTGTGAAAAAGAAGTTAGCTTACGAGATGAATGATGAAGAAACTGCTGCCAACGTGGCTGGCCAAGTGAAGGCTCATTTTGCACCGAAGCTGCCCCGCCGCCAAAGGAGAAAATACCGGAGAAAATCGTAAAGCACTTTCTCGAACTTCTAGAGCGACCCCCGGCACATGTACTGAATAGGCCTTCAGACTATGAACGCTCTATTACCAAGTCATATCATGAATAAATGCAAAGCTCGTCGACAAATATAAGTGGTAATAAAAGTGGGAAAACAGTTCCCCAGCTCGGAGAACAGGCAGTGCAGTCGACCCCCCCGCTTAAGGTGAGTACCGATAAGGTAATGAACAACGTTGCTAAAGAATTTGGTTGCATTGTTGAACAACTCCGAGGCACCGAGGAATTCCCCATGGCTGAATTAGCATGGAAATATGTCCCCGGGAACCCTCTAGTCAGACCTGAGCAGGTCCTGCTTCTATCAACACAAATGCAAAGATTGCATGACTGGTACATGACAAAAGTAAACCAGGGCGACAGATGCTCATGGTGAGGGTCAAGAAAGAGCATTTCTTCACTGAATCATTGATAATGATTGAGCTTTCAGAAATTTTTCAGTTATCCAATCTAGACGCACTCGACAAATCTATCGTCAGTTGCTATTGTCTGTAAGTGATTTCTTTCTGTAATTTAACTCTCTAGCTCAGCTCGTTCATTGCATGTAATTATCCTCACTGTATTCTTTTTGTACGCTATTATGGAGAATGAAGATTCTCGAATGCCGAAAACAGGGAATCTTTGACATTGGGTTCATTGACCCATATATCATTCATGAAATGGTGATAAGGGACTTCGCCGATGAAACAAAGGATAACTTGCTAATGTTTTTGAAGGAACAAAATACAAAACAGATATACTATTTCCTTACAACTTCCAGTGAGTATTACTGTCTACTACAAATTCTATTTTGCTTACTCGATGTTAAGTGTAGTTGAGTTATGCATGTCTGCTTATATAAACGTGTGCGCAGGTTCCACTGGATCCTGCTGGACATTAAAGTTGACGCTGGAACTGTTGTAATCTTTGACTCACTTGGTAAAGACCAAGAACTGTACAGAAGCGTGTATTTGATGCTCGACAGGTAATTTCAATCAGTATCGGCCTCTTTCGTTCATTTCTTGATATCAAGTAATTAATAACTCCTTTATTCATTATTTTTGCCGGGCAGGGTTTGGAAGCGGTTCATCAAAGAGGTTGTCAGTGATTGGAAAGAAAAGCTGACATGGCGACGGGGCAAGGTAATTAAGTAGTACTAGCTAGGTCCGCGCACCTCTTAATTCCAGTATCAGTACCATTATCATGCTTGATTGTTATCTGATTAAATTCTATTCTCGCATAGTGCATGAAACAAGAAAAGGGGACGAATTTATGTACATACTACGTTTGCGAGAATATTTGCATGACGACCGAATGGCGCACAGATCAAAGAGCACTTCAGGTACGTAAACACTATTCATATTTTTTTTATCATGATCTAATATATATACACACAATTAATATATTCATATTGATCTCCTTCTTTAAAGATGACAGAGATGCGGGATCGATAGGCTCCTTCCAGAGAACCGCCTACGAGCAATTCAAGAGGAAATCATGAGATTTTTGCTTACGGAGGTCATAGATGAAAGAGGAGAATACGATTACGCCTAATGCCTGCATGTAATGATCTGCAAACTATAGGAGAAATTATATATATCAAATTGTATATATATATATATATATATATATATATATATATGTGTGTGTGTGTGTGTGTGTGTGTGTGTGTGTGTGTGTGTGTGTGTGTGTGTGTGCATGGTCGTACCAGAAATTATATGATATATGTATGGTCATATGAGAAATTATATTATATATGCATAACATGGACAGTATGTAATAGTGTAAAATATGTTTGAAATGAAAAAGAATTGAATGGAAAACACAAAATGAAAAGGAAAAATAAACCATAAACCATAAACCCCTAAACCCCTACCAAAAAAACAAAATCACCACCCTTTAGTCCCGGTTGGTGACACCAACCGGGACTAAAAGGTCCTCCAGCCCCCGGCGCGCGCAGGCGGCCACGTGAAGGGCTTTAGTCCCGGGTCGTGGCCAACCGGGACTAAAAGGTGGGGGCCTTTAGTCCCGATTTATTAGTCCCGGTTGACGAACCGGGACTAAAGGCCTCCGCCAACCGGGACTAAAGCCCGTTTCTCCACTAGTGCAAACACAGGCCAATTTAGTTGCCAAATGTTGGAATAAAACGGAAGCCCGTGATTGTGCCAATATTTTTTTTACAAAATACTATGGCTACAAACCAAGCAATCGAAACTATTCAATATGTTTGGTCATGTTTTCTCGATCATGCCAATTTCTTAGGTTAGATGGTGCTCGAACCATAGGCTTATAATTATGAGATCTATTTGACGCAAACACAGCTTCCTCTCCAAGAAAAAAGAAATCAGGGTGGCGCCGTCGGTAGGCCTCGTCTCCGTTTATGATGGCCTTAGGGCTATGGAGGTGCGATGGACCCCGACCCTCACTGGCGGGGTCCGGGGATCCTGCTTTGTTTTCAAGTGTTTTTTGGGTTGGTTTAGGTTTTGCGTCCTACTGAAGAAGGCGAGACAATGACGGCTCTTTAAAGATGAAATAAGGTTCTCTCCGCCAAGCCCCCGTCCCGGCTTTGCGTCTACAGGTTGGATCCTTCTGATTACATTTCTCTTCACCGACACGGTTGCTGTTCTGCCGCACTGGTTATGTGGGCCTTAGCATGCCCGGCTCCGGGAAGGAGGGAGGATGATGGCGGCACACCTTCAGCTCACTCAAGTACTTGTAGTCGACCCTATGTGATCTATGTATCTTGATGTAATTTTGTTACTTACAATGTTCTCTATGTTGACATTTTTTGCGAAAAATTATTTATATTGTCATGACTGCTGATGAATTGATCGAAAGTTTTCAAAAAGAAAAGAAAAAGAGATGGTGCTCAAACCAAATTACCCACAAAACCTCACTTGGAGGTCTACCCAAGCTATACAGCAACAGCACATCTAGTGCTTGCCATGGATGAGCTCGTCTAGCCGTTGCCATGGACGACCTGCTTTCTGCCTCTGGCCATCACGAGAACATGCGGCAGCGTGCTTCTACTTACCAGATAATATCTTCTCAAAAAAAAAAACTTACCAGATACTGAGTATTTCTGAAGGATAATTATCACAGAATTATTCATTTATTTTCTGCATCTCAAGATGCAAATTAACACCAGATAAATAGATTTTTTAGGCGGCAATTGTCACAGTAGTAAAAGGCATTGGTGGAACAAGCAGCACACGGGCAAATCAGCGAACCAGGTCCACGCAAAACCTATGTTCTCAAACATTGCGACTTAAATTGAAACTATAAGAGTAAGAAAAGGAGATCTACTGCTTCATGACAAGTTGCACCGGCAAAGGGGTTGCTCGCTCCTAGATTGGATTAGAACGAGAAGTCTGCGAGAAACTGCGTGCAAGCCTCCTTCAACACGCTGCAGCAATGCTGCTCCGCAAACGCTAGTGTGGCCGCTACGGAAGCCATATTAATTTGGCCACACAACGCCTTCTCGCAGATCAGCTTCATCTTCTCCAGCTTGTACCTGTCCGCCGCCACGAGCAGCTGCTTCGCCATCTTCGCCAACGTCTCTTGCTCCTCCATCTCTTGCGGCAGCGTGTCGGTGTAGATGAAGTGGAGCAGGGCCTTGAACACGTCGGCGTCAATTCCGTTGACGCGTATCTTTGTTGGCGTCAATTCCGCCTTGAAGACAGGAGACCGGGCAGTGAGCATCGACCTGTTCGCCGGGAAGGTCACCCCGCCGACCTCTATCTCCAGGTCTGGGTCTGCCCCCTCTTTGGACTCCGAGAGGACCTCCGTGGTGGGTTCTCGGTGCAGCTCGGACGGCGGCACCGTGGTACTCGTGGATGCCATCCCGTCACGGTAGTCGGTGGTGCGCATGTCAAGGACGGTGACGTCGCAGAGGATTCTCAGACATCCGTCCTTGAGGTGCTCCTCGTCGTCCAGGTCTTCAACCTTGATGAAATCACTCCAGCCCCGGCTGCAAATCTTGCCCATCGAGAAGTTCAGGGCATCACCTTTGCTCCCATCATCGATTTCTTCCGACAACCGGGCCTCACCGTCGGTCCACGATGGTTTCCCGGTGTGGTCAAGGATGCTCATGCGGAAGTCCGCCGTGGCGTCGCCGGTGCGGTCAAGGCTGGCATGCTTGAGGTGAAGGCCGATGAAGCCCTCGTATCCCTCTTCGCCGCTCGGGTAGCACCTGATACGCCAGTCGTGGCCGCCGACTCGGAACGTGCTTGATTCGATCATCGTGTCGTTTCCGAGCATCTTCCGGATTTGCTTGAACTGCTCGATCGTAAACAGGTAGGAGCCCGTCACCGGCCTCACGGCGAAGGTGCCGGCGGAGAGGTGGTGTCTGCCGGCAGCGCGGAGGGATGACACGACCGCCGACATTGACATGATCTCATCGGATCGATCCATCAGACGAGTGGTATCGTGCCTTTTGTTTTTCAATACCTGGGTCGTACAATATCACGTCTATATGGGTGTATATATATAGCACACATCCCATGACTAGAGAACCGACTCGAACTTGACGTGTCATCAAATACTATTGGTAAGACAAAGTCCTACTTGGGCAGGAACACGTGGTACATCGTACCAACTCAAACTCAGGTTAGCATACGCAAGGTTTATGCTTTTTTTTTTCTCAAGAACGCGCAAATAGCATGTCTTAATAATAACTTTATTATAGTACTAATAAAAGTGCCCGTGCGTTGAACCGGGTTAGATTGTCGATTTTCGGATCCCCCTCCCCTCACGTCCTTCGTCAACATCTACTTGAACTCCGTACCGCCTTTAAAATGCAAGTAGATATGTAAACATACGACAAACGATTATATATAGTAGCGACTAATACCTATAGGAACTCCCCAAGCGAAAGAAAATAAAAGGTACTAATAGAAACAATTTCCTCCATGTGAATGGCTTCCGAGCAGCTCTAAGAACAGCTAATTGCATATGTATCAGTAGCAATTGAAAGTTAAGTTGTGCATAAAGGCAGAAAGTGATTGCACAAACTTGAAAAGTTGATTTTTGTAAGAGATATAGCAATTCCAATGATCATTATTTTAGCAATGTCTTATTTATTTTTCCATAAAATTTAACATCCATAGATCATAAGATGACCTGCATGATTACGGATTTTAAATATATTCAATTAAGACCAAATGGCCGAAAGAGTTGTTCATAAATATAATGAATTGGACACTGCCTATATTTTCTTTCTGAGAGGAATCTTGTACTATAATTTGGACCTTGCTAGCACAGTTGGGTATTGAAAACTCCTTATTTCACTTAGTTAATGAACAATTGTTTTTATGGGGAACCGGGCCCATGGAAGGTTTTTTTCTTTCTCCAAAGGCCCTCATATTCCTGTTGTGTGTCTTTGTATGTGTAAAGGCGAAAAGAGAAGCGCCTAAACCGCTCCCTCTCAGTTCTTCTCAAGAACGCGCAACTTGCGTGTCTTAATAACTTTATTATACTAGTAGACGAGGGTAAAACACAAAATAGATAGATAGCCCTCACCGCAACCTAGTGAGTAGCAAATTCAACACCAACTCGAACACATGCACGAACCAACCTCTGTCTGTATAGTTAGGAAGACAGTGATATCTTCAACCCATAAGAGTTTAAGTCCTAGACTTGACACCGGTGCTCACATTTTTCTGAATTTATTCCCGGCCTTCGCGATATGCATTTTGTGGGAGGAGAAGACTTCACCAATCTCAAGATGACGTGCCGGCTTAGTCTCTCAAAGATGCTTATAGAGATAGGGTGTACGTGCATGCGTTCATAGAGATGAGTGTATGAGCATCTGCGTCTATACTGTGTCAAAAAAATAATCAAACACACACAATACAACCACAACGCAAAAGCGTCTGATCTAAAGTGGTCTTCAAGGACGTGTCTCGACAACCGTCAGTCACCTGTGAAGAGTAACAACTGCAAAATAACTATGTTTGCCAACGCACAAACCACCCTTGAGCGTCTAAAGAGTCGCAAGTGAGTGGCAGGATTCAAATAGCGGCAAGGAAGTCATCATCTTGGATTCACCCGCAACGGCATGCAGAACGCCCTAGAAGAACAATTCAGAACATCGACGAGCACCAAATGAACTAAAAGGACCTCCAAGACACGTCTCCAAGAAAAAATGCTACCAACAGAGGAATTACGCCCAAGGACACAGTCATTGTCGGTCCAGATCCGAACCTAGGCTTTTGCCTAGGGGCAACAAACCGAGTGACAGAGACCGAGGTGCGAACACACCACATCGACGCCTCCAAGGAGAAGAGAAACGTCCCATGGGCGCTGCCCAACAGTAGCCGAGCCACAGCGCACCACCACGCCTAACAATTATCACGGCCCGAGCACCGCCACCCAGATGCAGCAACGCTGTCGAAATCTGGCCATCACCGCCACCGTCACACCCATCCCCCGTCGTATCCACCATCACCGTTCGTCCATCCGGTCACTGCATCACCGCATCACCGCCTCGATCGAATAGGCCATCGCACCGCCCTATTCGGTCGCTACCACCATTGTTGCCTCGTCGACCGATTTCGATCACCGCTGCCACCGCCACACTGCCCCGTCGTCGAATCCATCGCCCCTTCATCCTTCCGGCTACCGCACCACCGCATCGGTCGAATCGGTCGCAACTCCACCACCATCGTTGAGCCAAGGATGTCACGCCGCACCACTAGGCCGAGGCAGGACGCGCAAGGCGGGAAGGCAATCAAGAAAGGGCATGAGGATGGTTTTTGTTTTTAATTTTCGAACATTTTTAAGGAAAAGAAGAGAAAAATCTGCTTTTGTTTTTGATTTCGGTTTTTAGTATGGTTTTTGTTTCAATGAAAAAAATGTTAGTCTTATCATTGCATTAGCTCAGCCATGCCACACATACACAAGATGCTAGATACAACTCACACTGATGCCACGCATGAAACCAAAGCCTACCCTTAAAGATACCGCCTCAAAAACGATCGTTAGGCTAATTCTGTGACGTCACATTGCACACGAATAGGGCCGTCCTTAGGCTAGGGCAAGAGGGCCGATGGCTTCGGCCCTATCCAGCATATAGGAGCTTCACCCATATCATGGCAGATTCTACTCCGCACAAAATCACTAATTAAGGAGCACCTTTTGTAAAGGTCACTCTCACCTCTCTAGGTTGCGATAAGTGGCGGACTGCGTATGCGTCAATTGACGCAATCTGGAAGTTTTCTTTTTTTTTATAGATCTGTTTATTCAAAACATTTTATCTCTTAAACCGTGTGTCCAACTTGAACTTTTTTCACCGTTGGATTCCTTGCGTCCAAATATTCAAACCTAGATCCCATGTTGATAGGTTTGCCGAACTTTTTTTCCATGAAAAAAACGTGCCTCTCGCGGAAGGAAAAAAACACGTGTCTCTCGCGGAAGCAAATCCATGCCTCTCACGGAAGCAAAACCGTGCCTCTCGCGGAAGATAAAAATAAAACACATTTTTTTCGTTTTCAAGAGGCACGGCCGTGCCTCTCGTGGAACCAAAATCGCGCCTCTCGCGAAAGGAAAAGAAAAGAACATCTTTATCTTTTCATTTCTGAGAGGCACGTCCGACTCTCGTGGAAGCAAAATCGTGCCTCTCGTGGAAGGAAAAAAAGAAAATGCGTTATTTTTTCGGTTTCTGAGAGCCACGGCCGTGCCTCTCATGAAAGAATACCATGCCTCTTGAGAAATAAAAAAGCATGTTTTTACGAGTAATTTTATTTTTTATTTTTATTTCATCCAAAAGCTAAGAAAGACCGGTTAAAAACCGAAAAGCCAAAAAATATATCTAAAAAGCCGAAAAGGAATGCGGAAAATAATCTGAAGGGTACGCATAAAGCGCGACACGTGGCGGCGGCTGAGAACGCGTCAATTGGCGGCTATTGAGAGTGGCCCTTGAAAGACGCCCGGAGGAACGCTCCTTCGTCAGTTGCTCTCTATCCCCCACGGTATTCCCCGCGTACCACGGGAGATAGTGATCAAACCTGTACGCCCAGGTTGGCACCGATGCATTACGGCCGGCCCATTTAGTGTGTTATTCTACCGTTCTTTTCTTTGTTTTCTTCCAGTTTTTGTTTAATGTTTATTAGAATTTTTCCTTTATTTTATTTTTCCTTTTTATTTCCCATTTTTTCAAATATTTTTAGAATATGCAAATATTCTTTCAAATCATGATCCATTTTGAACTCTTGAAAACGTTTTGTATTTGTGAACATTTTTCAATACACGGACAGTTTATGAAAAGCATGGCTTTTTCAATCGCCAAATTGTTTATGATTTTATATTAGAAAATCAAAATCATGAACATAATTTGACTACGTGAAAATATTTTTTCAATATCATGAACTTTTTTGAATCCATGAATAATTTATAATTTCGTGAAAAATATTGTAAAGTTATATACATTTTTGGAATTCATGATTTTTGTTTGAATCACGAACATTTTTTGAAGAAACAGACATTTGTTGCAAAATCACGAACAGTTTTTGAGTTCACAAACATTTGACAAAATTCACGAACTATTTTTGAATGCACGAACATTCTTCAAAATCATGAACATTTTGTTTGAATCTGTGAACATTGTTTAATTTCTCAAACATGTTTCTTTTTTCAAAATCATGATTTTTTTTGAAATCATGAACTATTTTTGGAATTTAAACTTTTTTATAATATTGAACAGTTTTTGAATTTCAAAATATTTTTGAAATCCCAAAGAAAAATAAATGGAAATAATAGGGGTGCCCCTCCCCACACTTGGAGCGGGCGAAATCATGTGGGGAAGCGACAAGGAGGTGCGCTTTTCATGGCTATTTGGCGCGTAGGTCGAGGAATAGGATCTCTCCCAATTCATGCTATAAGGGAAGAAAAAAGAAGCTAATCTGCCTATCTTTACCTAATAATAAAGCATCTAATGTTTCTGCCTGCTCACCGTCATGGCAGTTTTGCAAAAATACCCCTGCTATTTTCTGTATTCAACCCATAGTCGCAGTTTAAGTGGATCTGGAAAACGATTCATTTTTACAAAAAAAACCTACATTCATAAGAATTTAGCCTGCGGTCATTTTTTATTATCCGGGCGCTTCCTTTCCAGCGCGGCGGGGCGGCGACCTTCATGGGGGCGACAACTTCGGATGGGCTCGTGGGCGACGGTGCTGCACGAGGCTTCGCGCGAGCACCTGACCTCCCCTGTGTCCACCACTGGTCTCTTGTCATCGCGCCGGCGGTTGCCCCCGACTCCACTCTTCGTTCCTCTGCTGCCTAGCAGAGGAGGCAAAAATAAAATCATCACTGCTCGGGATCAAACTCTCCACCTGCGAACGAGAGAGGATTCGACTTTATATTAGAAGATAGTACCACCTCGCAATTCTAGATCATATTTCACCAATATATATATATATATATATATATATATATATATATATATATATATATATATATATATATATATATATATATATATATATATATATATATATATATATATATATGGGCGATCTGAAATCAACAAGCCGCCTCAAGAATCAAGGGAAGGAATTAATGAAGGAGAACATGCTCAATGGGGCCCTGTCGACTAAATACAGTAGAACGGAAAGAACGAAAAAAGAAAGATTGGATCCGACTTGATTGGACCTGAATCGTCGGTGAAGGCGACCTCCACCGGAGGTTTGGCACATCCAGTGTTGACTGACGGCGGGGGGGAGTTGGACGAGCGTCCGACTGTTGGACACGGGCCACACAGAGGAGCAGACGGAACAGGGCCGGCTTGGCCGCACCGCGAATGTTGGAGGAGAGGAAAAGAAGCCTAGCAGTGGTGTGTCGCCTCCAGCAGCATGGGAAGGCGCGGCCAGGGGAGCAGCCTCCCCGGATCTGATCTGCCACCATGGAAACTAAAAAAAAGGAAAACGTTTGCCTTCAGTCAGCGGATCGCACGAGCGATTCGCCGTCTGCTCTGTGTGTCACGTGTTTTCTTGGCGTGTCTCATTCTGCAACATCACGCGTGTTGCAAATTGCTTCCCGCAACAACATCTGTGTTGCAAAAACTATGAAGAAGAAAAAAGGTAAAAAAAATTGCAACACCATCTGTGTTGCATTTTTTTTCCCGCAACAACACCCATGCTGTAAAAATAGTGAAGAAAAAAATCTACAGCATCACCTATGTTGCAAAAGGTTTCTACAACACATACTTTGTTGCAAATTATTCTGCAACACAAGCCTTGTTGCAAGGATAATGTCGGCGTTCTGGATACCGGGGTACCCAGACTTGCCTGCCTACGTCCCAGGGCGTGGCCCACCTCGACGACCGAGTATAGCACAACGCGGCCTCGCTCAACACAAGGCCCTCGTGAGACCCCGAGCTCGCGAGGGAGGCAGCGCTAAGACACGCAGGGGGTTAGGCCTCCCCAGGCCTCCTCCCGAGTGGCGGAGATCTCTATGCAACGCTAGGCCTCAGGAGGTCAAGGGTGACGCCAGCCAGGCCAGGCGGGCGCCAGCGCGCCAGAGGGGACAGTTTCCTCTTTAGTGCCAAGGAGACAAGGACGAGCGCAGGTTCCCAAAGCGCCCCCAAAGGTTTCCCTTCTGGTGCAACAAGACCAAGACCCTGAGCCTCGCAGGACAGACGTCATCGCCGAGCCCACCTCTGCATCACCGCCGGCTGCTTTGCAGGCAAAGACCGCCTTTCGTCAGGATAAGATGTACCTCATGTCCCCTTTCAAACTTGGCCGTTGTGGGATCCCTTCCCACCATTGCGACAAGGGAAGAGGACCCGGGCCGCTATAAATAGAGGCTAGGCTGCTCTGTAGAAGCAGAGACGACACAACCACCCGCAACACACTCGCGAGGTAGCTCACCACTGTACTAGTTCATTCACAAACGTCCTCGTGAGGCAATCCACCAAAGGCAGGAGTAGGGTTTTACGCTTCGCAGCGGCCCGAACCTGGGTAAACTCTCTTGTGCCATCTTCTTCCTCGCCATCGAGCGGGGTTATCGAGTTGAGAGCTTGGAGGGGGCGAAGCTGTTGGGGATCTTCGCACACGCCCCTGGGTTCAAACTTCTTAGGGTTTTTCCGGAGCCCGAAATCTGACATTTGGCGCGCCAGGTAGGGGGCGTGTCGGGATCCTCGCTCAAGCTTCGCCTCGCCGCCGCCCGGCGCTTCCATGGCCAAGGGACGTCGGGCCCGCGCCGAACGACGGGCTGCACGCGTTGCTCAGGCGACGCCAGCAGACCTCGGCATCCCGCACTGCCTTGCTCTTCCGTCGGAAGGCGCCGTCTCTAGCCCGGCCTTGGACAAGCACCGGGGACTATCGCTCTCGTCAACCGCGCAACGCGCCTTCGCCGCCCTGGCCCTCCCCAGCGTCCACGTTGCGGCATCGTCTCCCGGGGCTCTCTACGACCCGGCACGCGGGCGAATCGCGCTCCTCGTGGCCCGTGAGCTGCAGCCTTTCCGCATTGCTCGCGGACGCTACGACAGCTGGATATGTCGCGTGGCCATGCGCCCCACCCCGACAGGTGAGGCCCAGGCTCTTCTCTATGGGACGGCCCAGGAGGCTCGCGTCCATGAAGTCGCTCAACCAACCGCCGAGGCGCTGAGGACGTGCGGACGCACCGGGGACGTGCGTCGCGACCCGCACCCGCCGGGAGTACGGCCCGGCTCGTCGGGTACGCAGGAGTTAGCCCCTGGCGCAGACGGGGGCCAACGGGAGCTGCCAGCCGCGTGGGGTAGGCGCCATAACGCGCCTCCCAGCACACCCGGTGCATCAAGGGAAGGCGCCCGGTGACTCGTCTACACCAACGCCTGGGGGCTCGCGCGACTCTACCACGACCATGTCGGCGAGCGCCCAGGCCATGATGGGAGCAGCGCCGGCTACCACGATAACAGGAGGAGCATATGCGACCCCGCGAGCGGCTTTCGTCGGGGCTGGTGCCAACAGCCTCGCGAGGGCGGCTGGCGGGGCCGGCCTCATGAGGATGCCAGGCGCTGGCAGCCTCGTGAGGCGCGACCGCTGGTAGGGGGCTACCCTTGGCAAGTGCCTAGGTCCGTGGACCGGGGGTCGCCTGCCTGGAGACGAAGGGTGGAACACACACCCATGTCCCCAGGCAGGCGACTCCAGCCTGGAGACGGAGGGTGGAACACACGCCCATGTCCTCAGGCCAGGTGCTTCCAACCTGGAGACGAAGGGTGGAACACACGCCCATGTCCCCAGGCCAGGTGCCCCCAGCCAGGAGACGGAGGGTGGAACATACGCCCATGTCCCCTGGCAGGGCGACTCCTACCCAGAGACGGAGGGTGGAACATACGCCCATGTCTCCGGGCCGGGTTTCGCTCAACCAGTGGCAAGAGCTCACGTACCCACCCATGTCTCCGGGCCCGGCTCGGCCCGCCCGGGGACGGGCGGTGGGGTACCTGTGCGAAGCTCCCGGGCACCCTAGCGAGGCTCGCTGGGGTACCGCCTGGGGCGTCCGCCTCGCGTCCGACGGAGGGCCCCTGCTCCGAGCCGCGCCCGCGGCACAGGGGGCTGCGACGCCGCAACAACGACGACACCCATCCCCGGGCTTTGGAGAGCCCGAGGCCCTGCTTTGGGATGGGCCCTCCCTGCGAAGGGCGTGGCGGGCTCGCCCCACGCTCGAGGGCCCGTTCGGAATCCACCCCACGTCGCCGCATCATGCTTGGGGGCTAGGGGCGGGCTCCATGTCAAGGAGGCATGGAGCTCTTAACGCACCCCCAGGCCCAACCCGTGACACTCTCACGTAATAATGAGTGGGTTGTATACGCCCGGAGCCCCCCGAGGACGCGGAGGGGTTCCATCCCACGCCCAAGCGGAAGCCCCATGCTCCGCGCTGGCGGACAACACTGCCCTCCAATGGCTATGCCCACGCAACGTGGATGCCCTACGCTCTGCGCTGGGGGAAGACGAAGGCGAAGACTAGCCTAGGTGCCGGACGCGGCTGTTGCTTGCTTCTTTTTGTGTTCGTGCCACTTTTTGAAATGAGGTTGAAGATTTCATAACTCTATTTGAAAAGGGGCTGGAAGTTTTCTCTCTTCGCGATTCCTCTTTCTGGCCTTGAAGTCTCTTTTCTTTTGGATTGGCACCTTGCTGAGGCCCATGCACCTTGGCCTCCCCTCGTGGCCCTTCGGAGCAGGCCGGCAAGGACCTGTTGCCTCGAAAGCACGCATCTTTAGCGGTCGATTCCCGCTCGGAGGCTCCGGCCGCCGCCCAGCGTGACATCACAGAACCTCGGGAGGCTCAGACACCTCCCGGAGTAACAACCGGCGGAAAGGTATGGGAACCGCTTGAGCGTCAAGGGGGACTCCTGAGCAACGTGCCTCAGGAGCCACACTGGTCACATAGCCCCTCGCCCCTTGGTCTCGTCCTGGTGATCTGGACGCCCCAACGGCGGTTGAGGTATGCGCGGGATGGGGCTCCGCAGACGCAGAGCGCCGCTTGAGCGCCAAGGGAGGGTTCCCAGGTAATGCGCCTCGGGAACCTCACCGATCGTGTAGCTCCGCGCCCCTTGGTCTCATCCTGGTGATCCGGACGCCCCAATTGTGGCCGAGGCCTCGCCCCTTTGGTCTCGTCCTCGTGATCCGGACGCCCCAACGGTGGTCGAGGTCTGCTCGGGATCGGGCCCCGTCGACGCAGAGTGCCGAAAGGGCTCCCGGACCGCCCCGCAAGCAAGGAAGAAGCCCTCCCTGACGGGATCCTCAACCCCCCTGGACGCTCGAGCTCGCCACGACTCGATGAGCTAAGTACACCCGCCGAATAAGGGCAGAACCTTCTAATCAGATGATAGCCCGAATGCCGGGCAAGAGGCATGAGCGCTAACGTAAAAATACAGGTGCTATGGTCCGCTACGTAACCCCGTCAGGATTCTTGTGCTTCCAGGAGCGAGGAAGGGCAGCGCGAGGGAAGGAGTCCGGCCACTCTAGGAGATGTGGCTAAGAGTCTGACCTTGGGGGCGGCACGTTACCCCTTAGGAGGGCCTGCCCCGCGAGGGCCCGACCGGATGCCGTTGCCGGTCTTAGCGCGATACCCTCGCGGACCTCTCAAGGGGCACCGGGGCGCATCGGCAAAAGCACAAGGCCCCTGATACGTCTCCAACATGTCTACTTTTCCAAACTCTTTTGCCCTTGTTTTGGACTCTAATTCGCATGATTTGAATGAAACTAACCCGGACTTACGCTGTTTTCAGCAGAATTGACTTGGTGTTATTTTTGTGCAGAAATAACAGTTCTCGGATTGACCTGGAAATTTACGGAGAATATTTTTGGAATTAATAAAAAATATTGGCGAAAGAATCAACCGGAGAGGGGCCACCACCTGGTCACAAGCCAGCCCCCCCCCCCCTAGGGCGCGCCCCCCTGTCTTGTGGGGCCCCTGAAGCTCCTCCGACCTCGTTTCCACTTCTATATATTCCTATTCGGGGAGAAAAAATCAGAGAGAAGAGTTCATCGCGTTTTACGATACGGAGCCGCCGCCACCTCCTGTTCTTCCTCGGGAGGGCAGATCTGGAGTCTGATTTGGGCTTCGGAGAGGGGAAATCGACGCCGTCGTCATCACCAACCATCCTTCATCACCAATTTCATGATGCTCTCCGCCGTTTGTGAGTAATTCCATTGTAGGCTTGCTGGACGGTGATGGGTTGGATAAGATTTACCATGTAATCAAGTTAGTTTTGTTAGGGTTTGATCCATAGTATCCACTATGTTCTGAGATTGATGTTGCTATGACTTTGCTATGCTTAATGCTTGTCACTAGGGCCCGAGTGCCATGATTTCAGATCTGAACCTATTATGTTTTCATGAATATATATGTGTTCTTGATCCTATCTTGCAAGTTGTAGACACCTATTACGAGTTATGATCCGCACCCCCCAGGGTGACAATAACTGGGATTCTTTCCGGTGATTACCGTAGTTTGAGGAGTTCATGTATTCACTAAGTGCTAATGCTTTGGTCCGGTTCTCTATTAAAAGGAGGCCTTAATATCCCTTAGTTTCCATTAGGACCCCGCTGCCATGGGTGGGTAGGACAAAAGATGTCATGCAAGTTCTTTTCCATAAGCACGTATGACTATATATGGAATACATGCCTACATTACATTGATGAATTGGAGCTAGTTCTGTGTCACCCTATGTTATAACCGTTGCATGATGAATGCCATCCGACACAATTATCCATCACTGATCCATTGCCTACGAGCTTTTCATATATTGATCTTTGCTAAGTTACTTTTCCGTTGCTACTGTTACAATCATTACAACACTGCTACTGTCACTTTGCCATTGTTACCGTTACTTCCATACTACTTTGCTACTGAATACTTTGCTGCAGATATTAAGTCTTTCAGGTGTGGTTGAATTGACAACTCAGCTGCTAATACTCAAGAATATTCTTTGGCTCCCCTTGTGTCGAATCAATAAATTTGGGTTGAATACTCTACCCTCAAAAACTGTTGCGATCCCCTATACTTGTGGGTTATCAAGACCTTTTTCTGGCGCCGTTGCCGGGGAGCATAGCTCTATTCTCTGAGTCACTTGGGATTTATATCTGTTGATCACTATGAAGAATTTGAAAGATGCTAAAACTAAGATCTACCCCTCAACTACGAGGACAGGTAAGGAACTGCCATCTAGCTCTGCACTTGATTCACCTTCTGTTATGAGTAAATTTGCGACACCACCACCTGCTATTGAATCTGATATGTCGCAAGTAATTGATGTTGCCACTTCTGCTATGCATGATGCGTATGATGATACTTTGCTTGATACTACTGTGCCCCTGGATGAATTTCTTGATGAACAAATTGCTAGAGTCAATGCTGCCACTGATGATATTTCTGAAACTGATGAAATTATTGAAACTGAACACTATGAGACACCTGCTAGACCTAGCTCTCCTAGATATGAATTGCTTGATATACCTAAGGGTTATGTTATGGAAGGAGAGGTAGCTACGGACTTTCTTGCTTGTAAGGATAGAGATGATCTTAAGAAATTACTATGCAAGTGGAAAGAAAAATCTTTGAATGCTAGAATGCAATATGATCCCAAGTTTGCTACTTCACCTATCTTTGTTACTGATAAGGATTATGAATTCTCTGTCGATCCTGAGTTAATTACTTTGGTTGAATCTGATCCTTTCCATGGCTATGAATCTGAAACTGTTGTGGCACATCTTACTAAATTGAATTATATAGCCACCCTATTCACTCATGAGGAAAAAAATCGTTATTACTATATTCTTAAGTTATTTCCTTTCTCATTAAAGGGTGATGCTAAGATATGGTTTAATTCTCTTGCTCCTGGTTGTGTGCGTAGTCCCCAGGATATGATATATTACTTCTGTGAAAAATATTTTCCTGCACATAAGAAACAAGCTGCCTTGCAGGAAATATTTAACTTTGTGCAAATTGAAGAAGAGAGTCTCCCACAAGCTTGGGGGAGGCTTCTCCAGTTACTTAATGCTTTGCCTGATCACCCTCTCAAGAAAAATGAAATACTTGATATCTTTTATAATGGACTAACCGATGCTTCTAGGGACCTCCTAGATAATTGTGCTGGTTGTGTTTTCAGGGAACGAACGGCCGAACAAGCTGAACTACTATTGAATAATATATTGAGTAATGATAATGATTGGACTATTCCCGAACCACCTCCAAAGCCCACTCCGAAGAAAAGAGGCATTCTACTTCTCAGTCCTGAAGATATGCAAGAGGCAAAGAAATCTATGAAAGAAAAAGGTATTAAAGCTGAAGATGTTAAGAATCTACCACCTATTGAAGAAATACATGGTCTTGATAACCCAACACAGGTAGTAGAGTATGTCGATCATCCTTGGTAGACCCTTTTTTAATACTGCAGGGGCTGTTATTGATTGCAACAAGGGCAATGTCACTTTTCATGTTAATGGTAATGAGCATACGGTACACTTTCCGAAGAAACAACCTCAAGTTCATAGTATCAACTCCATTGAAAAAATTTCAACGATTATTATTGGAGACTTTGAATTCCCTCTTCCTATTGCCAAAAAGAAATAGGATATACTTATTGTTGGGGACATGCATATCCCCATTGAGGTAACCTAGTGTTATTCGAAAATCCTCCGATTCTGTGTCATTCGAAAAAAGTTTGTCAATAAGACTTGATCAACCTTATTGATGGATTCCTTTTGATGAGCATGAGATGGATGAATTTAGAAAGCACAACCTTCTGTACCCAACTTTTATTTCATGTTCTTTAGTTTCAATTTAGTAAAAATGCTATTATTTCTCTGCTTTCTGATTTATCCGTGCAATAGAAAAATAACCTGAAAAAAAAAGTTCTCAGAATGCCCTGAAAATTTAGTATGATTTTTTCTAGAATATTTAAGAATTTTTGGCACTGAGAACACATCAGGGGGCTGCACCAGTGGGTCACAAGCCTGCAGGGCGCGCCCACCCCCTGGGCGCGCCCCCTGGCTTATGGGTCCCACGTGGGGCCCCCTCACTTATTCCAGCAACCATCCACTTCGTCTTCCCCCAAAAAAAAATCCCACCATTGCTCAAACCCGTGTTCTAGCTCATCTTGCTGCCATTTTCGATCTCCTTCCTCAAAGCTCCATTTGCAAAACTGTTTTAGGGGATTGATCATCGGTATGTGACTCCTCCAATGGTCCAATTAGTTTTTGTTCTAGTGCATTATATATTGCAAATTTTTGCTGCTGTGGTGACCTTGTTCTTGAGCTTGCATGTCAAATTTATATGGTCCCAAGTAGTTTTGATGCATGATATAGCCTCTAGGCACTTGTGGGAGTAGTTGCTATAAGTTTTATTGAGTTTTGTTAATTTTTATTTGGAGTCACTAAAAATTTCAGAATTATTTTTCAGAGAAAGAAAAATGTTAAGGAGAATATACCAAGGTGGTTCCTCGAGCAGGAAGACCCCGAGACTCGCGATACGTGAGCCCGACTTTGAACCACCGAGGGAAGCTCAAGTGCGGCCTTGTGAATGGTCGTCGAATCAATTTATGGCTCAAGACGGTTTCAAGGAAGAGTTTTGCGCGTACATACGAAATGCTGGCCTTGAAGATTTCATTTCAGACCAATGCAAGCAATATTATCAACTCACTGATTCCTTCGTGCGGAGGTTTGAATTTTCATCCAGGCGCAATAATCATTCTGTTCTATTTAACCTTTATGATGAATCATATACCATGGACCTGGAAGATTTTAATGATGCTTGCAAAATTCCACAATGGGGCAGCCATAGTGATCCTCACAAAACTGAATATAATGATTTTCTTACTAGTATCACTGTGGGAGAAACTAGAAACATTACACAGGCTACCTTGGGGAGCATTCACTTTCCTGCTATACATTATTTTGCTCTCTTCATAGGTAGATGTATTAATGGTAAACATGATCATAGCCACCTTTGTGTACTCGATCTTAATATTCTTAAGAGTGCGGTAATGGGAGATAGACGATATAACTTGGGGGCTATTATTGCTAGGAGGCTACATAAAAATGCTAAGGAAGGAGATTTCTTTGGCGAAATTTATGCCACTCGGGTAGCTAATTATCTTGGGGTACCCATAAGGGGGAATGATATTGAGTTACCACCTGCTTTTCTTGATTATGAGGCTATGGTGCGCTACCAGTTTCTTGAGAGAAACGAACAACTCCTCCTTTACTGACTAATTTTTGACAGACAGCGTGCTGTCCATATTACCCTTCCTGCTCCTGCCTTCTTTAACTTTCAGGAAAAACGGAGATACCTTATAACCAGAGAGGAGGCAAACGAGTACGAGAGAGAGGCGGAAGCCGTCCGCCTCCACGCTGCAGCTGCTCAGGCAGTAGCTGCCGCAGCCCAGTTCAACCCCAACTATGACTTTATATACTATCCGGGACAGCCATGGCCCTAGACCAACTTAGGCCAAAAGCCAAAGCTTGGGGGAGTACGTATTTCTCACCGACATTACATTCATGTTCACACACTCATTCTAGTTGTCGGTGTTCATACTTTTTCATTGTACCATCCATGGTAGTTTATTTCTTCTTTTTGCTTTCTTCTTGTGTGTTTAATTAACCTTGAGAAAATCCAAAAAAAAAATAGTTCTAGCTTTACCTTCTAGTTTGTTTAGCTGTAGTATTAAAATAAAACCCAAAAAGATTTCTCGTTCTTCTTTTGCTTGTTGGGAGCTTTCCCGTGTAAATAGTTTTCCTTTCTTCTTTGGGTCGTAAGGAGAAGACCACGATGACATGTTGAGTGGCTCTCATTTGCATTATTGTTTATCTTACATAGAGCCCATATTACCTTGCCTTCTCCTTTGAGTATTGTTTGCAGATTCCAGCTTAGTCCAATGCACGTGCACTCTTATTATTATTCACATCGTTCGGTTGTGCAAGTGAAAGGCAATAATGACGATATATGATGAAGTGACTGAGATGGAGAAAAGCTGGTATGAACTCGACCTATTTTGTTTTTGTAAATATGATTAGCTCATCATTCTGGATTCAGCTCGTTATGGATTGAACATGTTTGCAATGACAATTAGAGATTATAGTTACTCATGCCATGCTTAATTACCTAAGAGCGTATAATGGTTTGTCTTGTGTGCCAACATGCATATTAAAATGGTTGTGATGTAGTATGATAGGATGGTATCCTCCTCTGAATGATTCAAGTGGCTTGACTTGGCACATGTTCACGCATGTAGTTGAAACAAAATCAACAAAGCCTCCACGATGTTTATGTTCATGGTGATTTATATCCTACTCATGCTTGCATTCAATGTTGGTTAATCTCAAAGCATGTTTATGACTGTTGTCGCTCTCTAGTTGGTCGCTTCCCAGTCTTTTGCTAGCCTTCACTTGTACTAAGCGGGAATACTGCTTGTGCATCTATCTCCATAAACCCAAAGTTGTTCCACGTGAGTCCACCATACCTACCTATATGCGGTATTTACCTGCCGTTCCAAGTAAATTTGCATGTGCCATTCTCTAAAACCTTCAAATAATACTCTGTTTTGTATGCCCGAATCGCTCATGTAGTGACTAGGGGCTATCAGTATTTTCCATGCTAGGTGGGTTATTCTCACGATATGTGTTGATTCACTATCATTCACGACAAGTGGCTGGTATTCGGCATGCCCAGTTCCATGCTCAAAGTATAAATCAAAATATAATAAAACAAAACTCCCCCAGGATTGTGTTTGTATGGACGGTACCCGTGGATTCGGCCCGCCGTGGAGTGTGATTGATTGGTGGAGGGGGGTAAAAACTTTACTATTCTGTTTGGGAACCGCCTATAATGTATCTAGCATGGAAGATATTGAGATCTCTTAGTTGTTATGTTGACAATGAAAGCATACCACCCAAAATCATGATTCATCCCTGTTTTAAAAGCTCGAGCTCTGGCACCTCTGTAAATCAATGCTTCCCTCTGCAAAGGGCCTATCTATTTTATTTACTGTTGAGTCATCGTCCTCTTATAAAAGGCACCAGTTAGAGAGCACCTCCGTCATTTGTATGCTTTGTTATTAATTGATATTGAGTATGAGTGTGACTGGATCTCTTTTACCATGAATTACAATGTCTAGTTAGTCCTTGTTCTTCAGAGGTGCTCTGCATTTATGTTTTGCGGTCTCAGAAAGGGCTAGTGAGATACCATTATATCATATTGTATCATGATTGTTTTGATAAAATTGTTGTCATCCGAGACTTATTATTATTGCTCGCTAGTTGATTATGTCATTGATATGAGTAAATATGAGACCTAAATGTTATTGTGAATATGGTTAGTCTATAATCTTTGCTGAAAACCTGAATATCAGTTAGACATATTTACAACAGCAAGATCAAACAGAGTTTGTAAAAGTTCTTCTTTATCACTTTCAGTTTATCAACTGAATTGCTTGAGGACAAGCAAAGGTTTAAGCTTAGGGGAGTTGATACGTCTCCAACGTATCTACTTTTCCAAACTCTTTTGCGCTTGTTTTGGACTCTAATTTGCATGATTTGAATGAAACTAACCCGGACTGACGTTGTTTTCAGCAGAATTGCCTTGGTGCTATTTTTGTGCAGAAATAAAAGTTCTTGGATTGACCTGAAAATTTACGGAGAATATTTTTGGAATTAATAAAAAATATTGGCGAAAGAATCAACCGGAGAGGGGCCACCACCTGGTCACAAGCCAGGGGGCGCCCCCCCCCTAGGGCGCGCCCCCCTGTCTTGTGGGGCCCCTGAATCTCCTCCGACCTCGTTTCCACTTCTATATATTCCTATTCGGGGAGAAAAAAATCAGAGAGAAGAGTTCGTCGCGTTTTACGATACGGAGCCGCCGCCACCTCCTGTTCTTCCTCAGGAGGGCAGATCTGGAGTCTGATTTGGGCTCCGGAGAGGGGAAATCGACGCTGTCGTCATCACCAACCATCCTTCATCACCAATTTCATGATGCTCTCCGCCGTTCGTGAGTAATTCCATCGTAGGCTTGCTGGACGGTGATGGGTTGGATGAGATTTACCATGTAATCGAGTTAGTTTTGTTAGGGTTTGATCCCTAGTATCCACTATGTTCTGAGATTGATGTTGCTATGACTTTGCTATGCTTAATGCTTGTCACTAGGGCCCGAGTGCCATGATTTCAGATCTCAACCTATTATGTTTTCATGAATATATATGTGTTCTTGATCCTATCTTGCAAGTTGTAGACACCTATTACGAGTTATGATCCGCATCCCCCAGGGTGACAATAACTGGGATTCTTTCCGGTGATTACCGTAGTTTGAGGAGTTCATGTATTCACTAAGTGCTAATGCTTTGGTCCGGTTCTCTATTAAAAGGAGGCCTTAATATCCCTTAGTTTCCATTAGGACCCCGCTGCCACGGGAGGGTGGGACAAAAGATGGCATGCAAGTTCTTTTCCATAAGCACGTATGACTATATATGGAATACATGCCTACATTACATTGATGAATTGGAGCTAGTTCTGTGTCACCCTATGTTATAACCGTTGCCTGATGAATGCCATCCGACACAATTATCCATCACTGATCCATTGCCTACGAGTTTTTCATATATTGATCTTTGCTAAGTTACTTTTCCGTTGCTACTGTTACAATCATTACAACACTGCTACTGTCACTTTGCCATTGTTACCGTTACTTCCATACTACTTTGCTACTGAATACTTTGCTGCAGATATTAAGTCTTTCAGGTGTGGTTGAATTGATAACTCAGCTGCTAATACTCGAGAATATTCTTTGGCTCCCCTTGTGTCGAATCAATAAATTTGGGTTGAATACTCTACCCTCGAAAATTGTTGCGATCCCCTATACTTGTGGGTTATCAGCCCCGCGCGAGAGGTGGGGTCGCGCCACGCAAAACAAACAATCAACGGCTTAAAGAAGGAGGAGGGAGACGAAGGTAAAAACACAAAAGTTAACGCCCCCAGGGGCCAAGTGTTGCTTGACATGACAGGAACTGGGAAGAGAAAACAGGAAAAGCCTAGGTGGAGGAGCCGTTGTCGCCGTCCGGGCCGTCGCCCGCCGCGGCGCCGGAGTCGTCACCCTCGTCGGAGAGAGGCTCTTGGATGAAACGCTCCACCAAGGACTCCACGTGTGGGCGCACCTCATCCCTAAGTGGCCTCTGGAGCTCCTCGGGCACCGGCTCCATGACGCGGAGGAGATCGAGCTCCGGGACGAGGTGGCGAAGGTTGGAGAAGACGTGTGTCAGCGCGAGGTCCAGGAGGTCGCGCGCGCTGGACGCATTGTCCTCATCCACCCGGGAGACGCCGGTCTCCAGCGCCTCCACCACCTTGCTGAAGAAGTTGAGGTAGCCCCCGTCGCCGTGCGCGCACGGCAGCGCGGGGGCTTCCCCGACGAATCGGCTCACCGCGCCGACCGCACGGTGGGCGATGTCCAGATACTGCTTGGCGCGCTGCGCCTCCAGCATCTTCGCATGGGCCGCCTCATCCTGGGCGGCCTGCACGGCGTCGACGGCCCCTTTGACCTGGGTCTGGAGCGACGCCAGCTCCGCCTGAGCCTCTGGCTCACCCCTGAGCGCGGCCTGGAGGGCGGGCTCGGCGTCCGCCAGCTGAACCCTCAGCGCATCCGTCTCCTCCTGGAGCTCGTCGAGCCTGCGCCTCTTGGGCGCGGGCGCCCTGGGAGGAGGGAACGATCAAGACCGGCGCGGCAGATGCGATTACAAGGGAAAGAAAGCGGGTAATGATGCACTTACTCATCAATAATGGCCCAACGCCAGCGGGCTTGGGCCGGCCTTGAGGGTCCCCCGCCGCTGCCTCCGGGGGCCGTCGGTGGAGCCGGGGGCTCCGAGCGCTTCCCCGCACCTGCCGCGCTTCCACCGGACGCCATGGGGGAGCAAAGGGAAGGAGGAGGACAAGGAAGATAACTTGGAAGGAAGAGAAGCGAGAGGACACGTCAAGATGGCAAGACCCCCCGAACGGGGCGGGTTTATAGGCGCAACCGCTGCCCG
The DNA here is from genome assembly GCA_039707655.1 of Elymus sibiricus. Classification (NCBI taxonomy): domain Eukaryota; kingdom Viridiplantae; phylum Streptophyta; class Magnoliopsida; order Poales; family Poaceae; genus Elymus; species Elymus sibiricus. The sequence goes on along the minus strand of CM077663.1, from coordinate 77,750,558 downwards.
TGGGACGTCATGGGAAGTGGAGTCGCCATGCACCTTGAGCGACGCGTGCTAGACTCGATCGGCGTGCTATCCTGCCTCACGTCGCTTCCTCGGCTCCCGTCGGGTCACATCCGTGTGGCCCGAGGCGGGGGAGGACGCAAGGGGTCATTAGCATTCAAAGAAGAGCAATGATGGCCGAAGAGGCACACAGGCCTCGCGTCAGCTCGACTCAAGGTGGTTCCCGACGACTTCGGGGAGCCGAGACGCCCACGTCTCATGACGCGCCACGCGTCAAGTCGGGCCCGCGGGCGATTGGAGCCCACGGCGCTTCAGGCCATCCTCCGTGGCTTCACCCCGAAGCTAGCTCGAGCGCGCCTCGGGCCGGGGGCTACTGTCGGCGTTCTGGATACCGGGGTACCCAAACTTGCCTGCCTGCGGCCCAGGGCGTGGCTCACCTCGACGACCGAGTACAGCACAGCGCGGCCTTGCTCAACAAAAGGCCCTCGCGAGACCCCGAGCTCGCGAGGGAGACAGCGCCAAGACCCGCAGGGGGTTAGGCCTCCCCAGGCCTCCTCCCGAGCGGCGGAGATCTCTATGCAACGCTAGGCCTCAGGTGGTTAAGGGTGACGCCAGCCAGGCCAGGCGGGCGCCAGCGCGCCAGAGGGGACAGTTTCCTCTTTAGTGCAAAGGAGACAAGGACAAGCGCAGGTTCCCAAAGCGCCCCCCAAAGGTTTCCCTTCTGGTGCAACAAGACCAAGACCCTGAGCCTCGCAGGACAGACGTCATCGCCGAGCCCACCTCTGCATCACCACCGGCTGCTTTGCAGGCGAAGACCGCCTTTCGTCAGGATAAGATGTACCTCCTGTCCCCTTTCAAATTTGGCCGTTGTGGGATCCCTTCCCGCCATTGCGACAAGGGAAGAGGACCCGGGCCGCTATAAATAGAGGCTAGGCTGCTCTGTAGAAGCAGAGACGACACAACCACCCGCAACACACTCGCGAGGTAGCTCATCACTGTACTAGTTCATCCACAAACCTCCTCGTGAGGCAATCCACCAAAGGCAGGAGTAGGGTTTTATGCTTCGCAGCGACCCAAACCTGGGTAAACTCTCGTGTGCCATCTTCTTCCTCGCCATCAAGCGGGGTTATCGAGTTGAGAGCTTGGAGGAGGCGAAGCTGTTGGGATCTTCGCACACGCCCCTGGGTTGGAACTTCTTAGGGTTTTGCGGAGCCCGAAGTCCGACAGATAAGGACTGATGTTGAATAATAGATAGATATAGATCTAATGGCCGTCGAGCCGGCGGATCTTTTAAAATGATCCGCCGGCCGACGCGTAGCCTGGCCCAAAAAAATCTTTCTGTGCTTTTTTTAGATGGAATGCATCTATCTGTGCTAGAACGGGAGTATGGGAGAAACCCATCAGGAGATAGCATCATTTTTTCTTGCGTTTGGGCCAAGCCCAAATAGTGAGAAAAAAACATTGCAAATGAAATATAATCTTACAAAATCAGACAATCTCAATAAAAACAAAAAAAATCAACATAATCAAAATCATTGAATTCAAAACTTTTGAAAATCCTTTAAATGAATTACATTGTATGTTTCTTCCTACAAGATTGTTTCATGCATCACTTTTCTCCCATCTCATGGCAGTGTAGAGCTTAAATATGCGCCAATTCAGGACATTGGGGTGGCCTCTAAAGAAAAAAAACTAGTTGCCAGCGGAATAGCAAAACTAAAATTATTAGGCAAACGGTAATCTTTTCTGGAAACACAGAGACACGGACATCACCGTGCACACTCATTCACATCCAAACCCAAGAATTAAAGCTTGTTTACATAAGAACGGTCTTTCACAACTTGCTGGATGTCCGTTAAAATCATGCATCTTGCTAGCGAAGAGAACTTTCGAGGGGACACACATAGGAGTAGGACCGAACCGCTAATCCTGCAAGCTACGGGGCCCTATGCTTCTGTCACGGCAATGTACTGCTTCATGACGAGCTCCATGAGAGCAGGGTGGCAACCCGTCTTCAGCTGCTCAAAGCCACGCGTCGCCATGGCTGCTTTGAGATTACCGGGCTCGGAGAGGAACTGCGTGCAAGCCTCCTTGAGCACGCGGCAAGAATGCTGCTCCGCCAGCACCAGCATGGCGGCCACCGAATGCACGCCGATGTGGCCGCACAGCTCCTCCTCGCAGATCAGCTTGAGCCTCTCGAGTTTGTACCTGTCCGCCGCACCGAGCAGCGGCTTCGCCATCGTTGCCAGCTCTATCTCCTTCGGCAGGGCGTCCGTGTAGATGAAGTGAAGCATGGCCTTGAAGACTGCAGCATCCATGTCGCGGACGCGTAGCCTCGTCGTTGCCGTGGTCAACAATGCGAGCTCCGCCTTGAAGCCGGGCGACCGGGCGGCGAGCATCCACCTGTGCGCCGCGAAGGTCTCCCCGCCGACCTCGATCTCCACGTCCACCCCCTCCTTGGACCCCCACAGGACCTCCGCGAGTTGCTGGTGCAGCTCGCTCGGCGGCACCACGGTACCCGTGGATGTGAGCCCGGCGCGGTAGTCGGTGGTGCGCACGTCGAGGACGGCGACGTCGCATAGGATGGACACGCCGTCATCCTTGAACTGCTTCTCCTTGTCCAGGTCTTTGCTCTCCACGAAGTCTCCCCAGCCCCGGCACGTTGAGCTCGAATATTCATCGGCTTGGGCTTCGATGTTACTTTTGGTGCGCCACGGCTTCCCGGTGTGGTCGAGTATGCTCATGCGGTGACAAGCCGTTGCGTCGCCGGTCTTGCTATGGCTGGCGTGCTCGAGGTAGAGGGAGAGCCAGCCGTCGTAACCCTGGTAGCCGTTCGGGTAGCACCGGATGCGCCAGTCGTGGCCGCCGACGCCGAAGGTACCTGACTTGACCAGCGTGCCGTTGGCGGCTGTCTTCAGTGTGCACCCGTCGATTTTGAGCAAGTAGGAACCGGTAGCCTGCGTCGTGACAATTGTGCCGGCGGAGAGCTGCTGACGGCCGGCGGCGCGGAGAGCTGAGATAAGCGCCGACATCGACATGGTCGATGAAAGAGTGGATTGATGGATCGATACTCAAGCTTGCGATGTTTAAGGGTTATAAGTTTAGGGTGCATAGAGTAGTTATAGCATGTTGTTGGGGCGAGATCGATGCAGGCATTCGGCATGCATCATAATTCATAGAGTTAGGTGATCAATGCATAATGTGTGCATACATGCTTGACCCGAGAAGTATACGTACATGAAATTTTAGTCATCAGATATAAGGTAAGAGCATCTACAGCCGCACATGACAAATACGGCCCCTCAAACGCCCGCGGACACGCCCGGACGCGTCCGAGGGCGCTGACCGGGCACGCCTCAAATCCGTTCGTCCACATCCGTCTCCCTCATATCCGAACCCTTATTTTCATACTAACCATGCAACGTGGATCAAAGTACGTCGATCAAACGCACATAACATCACATTGCAACAAAAGTTCATACATACGACGGACAAATTTAAAACTACGCTAATCTAACTAGTACTTGCGGGCCGGACCTTTCCCCTTGCGGTCGCCGGCGTAGCTGTAGCCGTCGGCGGCCGGGGGCTGGTCGTCGTCGTCGTCCGAGGAGGAGGAGGAGCCGTCGGAGGAGGAGGAGGAGGAGGAGGAGTCGGAGACGATCACGAGGCCCTTCAGCCGCTCCGCCGCCCGGTCCTGCCGGCGCTTGAACTTGGCCAGCTTGGCCCGCTCCTGCGCCGTAACCGCCGCGAGCCGCTCGGACTCCTCGATGGCGATGCGGAGGGCCTTGGCGTTCTTGCGGCGGAGCCTCCTCGCGTCCGACTCCGCCGTCGTGAGCGATCGGCGACAGACCCACGCGAGGAGGTGGTCCTCATCCAGATCCGCCAAAGCCCGCGCCCGCTCGTTCGCCATCTCCGCGGCCTCCCTCTCCCTCCGCCGCTGCCTCTCGTGGCGGGTGGCGCGCGCCTCCGACTCCGGCGTGCGCGTCCGGGCCGGAGGGGCGGGCACAAGCACCCACCGCTGCCCCGCAGGGGGAGCAGCGGCGGGCGGAGGGAGGGCACGGCGGGAGGGAGCCCGCCCCGCCGGCGCAGACTGGGCTGGCCGTCGGTCGCCGCTGCCCATGGCACGGGACGAGCCAGCGCCGGCGTCCGAAATGCGCCGACGGGGAGCGGGCGGCTGCGAGGACGCTCCAGATCCGGAGCTGCCTCCGGTCTCCACCTTGGACCGCTCCAAGGCGATGCGAAGAGCCAGCTTGTACTCCGGATCGGAGTCGCCGGAGGCGCTGCCGGAGCTCGACATGCTCGTCGGCGGGGGAAGAGGAGCGGGCGGAGAAGGAAGAGGAACGGACGGAGCGAGAGTGAGTGAGCTAGGGTTTCGCCGGACGGGGGTTTTTTGTGGGACAGGGTGGGGTCGGGGTGGGCCGGGCTTTTCAGGCGGACGTGCCCGGGCGCCCCCATATCCTCCCCATATTTGGGCTGGATATGGGGGTGCCAGTCAGTCCGGGCGTTTGAGGCCCGTTTGAGGGATCCGTCTGGGTCAACTTTTTTTGACCGGACACTGACCGGACAGCCCGTCCGGGGTATGAGGCGTGTTTGAGAGGTCCGGTTGTAGATGCTCTAAGGAGGTTTAGTTCCCGTCGATTGTGTGGATCATGGAGAGGTTAGTTTTGGGACGCGCTTACTCTTTTTTAGGGTGCTTACTGGGATTTTATTAGGGAGCTACTGGATGTTAATTCATGGTATAAGTGTGCACCCGTCAGATCGCAAAGTTCGGCCTCCTCGACCACATCGCCCTGATGTCGCTGCTCTTGCCGGGCGAACAAAGTTGACGCCTCCTCGACCTCATCATCAAGTCATGGATTGTTGTCGTGATCTCCGCCGAGCCAAAGGCGATGGTGAACAAGATATAGTTGCCATGATCGCATCTGTGAACAGAATATGACGCATACTCGATTTCATCGTTGCCACGATCACAATTGTACTCTCCCATATACCTATAATCCCTTGATGAGGAATATACATGCACAAACACAACCGGAGACTATATAGTGTGACAATAACTTCAAATATCAGCCTTTGGATAAAGTTTTTATCTCACAGGATGCTGTCATTTGGCCATTTACTTGAACTCCCACTCTATCATCTCATAGTGTTCCATAAGCATGTTTTCCCATGCCAATAATCCGATTGCCCAATAAAAAAGAAGAGAGAACAATTAAGGTTCTAGAGTGTCGGGCCTTGTCTTTTATGATTCCATGGAAGAAAATAAAATGTCAAGAATCATTCCGGCCCTTGATGTTATAATATGGATTTCATAACCATCGAATGTTCATGCGAATTTGTGTCGTCTGCGCAAGGTAATTTTCTTTAGTAAGCATGGCAAATCCGTGCAGTTTATTTTTTTGCTAGGATTTTTGTCGTGCTTCATGTAGGAATTTTTCATCCTCGCGACGACATAAATTAATTACCTAAAAATCGTTCGTTATGCCATGCCCTCCCAAGGAACTCCAGCACAATAATATTCCCTATAATATTTCCTCATGTGCAAAGCATGTACAACTTACTATAGTTGTAGTTATCCTTTCATTGGCTGGTCATTGAAACTTTGAATTTAGAGTTTCAAACCAAACACATGCCAATTTTGTTGCCAAATGTTGGAATAAAACGGAAGCCCATGATTGTGCCAATATTTTTTACAAATACTATGGCTACAAACCAAGCAATCAAAACTATTCAATAATTTGGTCATGTTTTCTCGATCATGCAAATTTCTTAGGTTAGATGGTGCTTGGACCATAGGCTTATAATTATGAGATATATTTGACGCAAACACAACTTCCTCTCCAACAAAAAAGAAATCAGGGTGGCGTCATCGGTCTGCCTCGTCTTCGTCTACGATGGCCTTAGGGCTATGGAGGTGCGATGGACCCCGACCCTCACTGGCGGGGGATCCTGCTTTGTTTTCAAGTGTTTTTCGGGTTGGTTTAGGTTTTGTGTCCTGCTGAAGAAGATGAGACCCGCCAAGTCTTCGTCCCGGTTTTGCGTCTACAGTTTGGATCCTTCTGATTACATTTCTCTTCACCGACACGGTTGTTGTTCTGCGCACTGGTTATGTGGGCCTTATGATGCGGAGCATCCTACGGACATCACCATGGCAAGAGTCCGTTTGGCAAGTGACACATGCGACATGAACTCCGCATACATAAAGGTGAATCATCTCCTTTACACGTGTTCACTTGACCCCTTCGAGGATGGTATACTACTTGACATTCCTCTCGTGTGCATGCATAGGTATTGTCGGAGCTTCAGGGATGACGAGGAGGCACTAGTAGAAAAAGGGCCATTTGTCCCGGTTCGTAAGGGCCTTTAGTCCCGGTTCTGGAACCGGGACTAAAGGGTCGGGACTAATACCCAAAACCTTTAGTCCCGGTTTGCTTACGAACCGGGACCAAAGGCCCTCCACGTGGCGCTGCCTGGGGCGGGGGAGGGAGGACCTTTAGTCCCGGTTGGTGTTACCAACCGGGACTAAAGGCTCCACCTTTGGTCCCGGTTGGTAACACCAACCGGGACCAAAAGGCGGCCACGCGTCAGCAGCTCGTAGTCGCTGGGGGTTTTGTTTTTTTTTTGGAAGGGGGGGTTTTGGGGTTTTGGAGGGTTAATTTAGGGGTTTCATATTGTGTTAGCGAGCTAATAGAGAGAAGTGACCTCTCTTTTTCCGTGCTTGGTCGACGCTAGCTACTACACATATAGAGAGAACTCGACGCTAGCTAGTAAGCAAATAAAGGAGCCGGAGAAGGAGGCGGAGTAGGGCGGACTGCTCCGACGCGCCGGAGTAGGCGAAGGAGGAGGTGGAGTGCCCTCACGCGTCGAAGGAGCCGGAGAAGGAGGCGGAGTGCCCTGATCACTCGCCGGAGGAGGAGGAGGAGGAGGAGGCGGAGTGCCCTGACTCGCCGGAGGAGGAGGAGGAGGCGGAGGCGTCCAGTTTGGAAGCTTGATGTACTCCTTCTGCCATAGACATGTACTCCTCAGAGCATGAACCAGCCGATTCTCCCCTTCACCTGTAGAGTGGTCAAGCTCGAGCTCCTCAAATCCCTCCATTACTTCATCCACCATCACAACAGCATAGTCATGTGGAATCGGACGGCAGTGAAAAGTTCCGTTGGGTTGAGGAGGTGCAACAGAGCCGACAGCCGCCTTGAAAGTGAGGTTCCGGCATTTCGTCATAAGCTCGCAATGTTGAGCCTCCGTGATAGTATCCACGGGGTAGCTAGGAGACGTGAAGTCAGGCTGAACGGGCTCCGTGGAAGCCACGCTGCTTCTCCGCTGAGATGGCGGGGTAGCTTCTGGGGTAGCTTCGTGCCACTGAGATGGTTGGTCGGCAGCTCGCTGGCTCTCAGCTTCCTCTAGCTTTTGTAGTCTTGCATTGAGCTTCTGCATGTCGCTCAGCTCCTCTTTCCTCTTTCTCTCCCGGCTTTTGTAACCGCCTGCGTCGGGAAACCCAAACTTCCACGGAACGGAGCCTGGTGTGCCTCGTGTTCGTCCAGGGTGCTCAGCATTCCCTAGGGCCTCAGTCAGCTCGTCCTTCTCTCTGTCGGGAATGAACGTCCCTTCCTGCGCTGCGGTGATATACTTCTGAAGCTTCGTGACGGGTATTGCAAGTTGCTCGTCCGTCCAACGGCACTTCCCTGTTTCCGGGTCCAAAGTTCCCCCAACCCCGAAGAACCAAGTCCTTGAACGGTCTGGCCAGTTCAATGTCTGTGGTTCGACCCCTTTAGCAATCAGGTCATTCTCAGCTTTGTCCCACAACGGCCGGGCTTTGAGGTAGCCACCTGACCCCGTGTGATGGTGATACTGCTTCTTTGCAGCGTTGTTCTTGTTTGTCTCTGACATTTTCTTACTCTTGTCCGATGTCTTGTAGGCCACAAATGCGGGCCAGTGATCTCTTATCTTCTCAAATCGGCCGGTGAATTCTGGAGTCTTCCCTTTGTCGACAAACTTTGATTTCAACTCCTCCTTCCACCTCCTGAATAGATCTGCCATCTTCTTAAGAGCACACTCCTTGACCAGTGGCTCTATAACTGGCTTATTCGGATCCTCCTCTGGCGGTAGGGTGAAATTTGCCTTCAGCGCGGTCCAAAGATCATCTTTCTGTCTATCGGTGACATAATCACCTTCAGGGGCGTCGTCCTTAGGCTTATTCCATTGCTTGATGCTAATCGGGATGTTGTCCCTAACAATAACTCCGCACTGAGCAGAAAATGCGTCCTTGGTCCGCTTGGGTTCAATCGGATGGCCATCATCCGCGAGTGCTGTGATCGTGAACCTTTCATCCTTGCGCAACCTCTTCTTTGGGCCTCGTCTCGTTACCGAAGTTTGGCTCGATCCGGAGGGCTATAAAAGAAGAAAGAAGAGTTAATATATGTACATACCAAAACAATTAATGCATCAATTAGCTAGTCAGCACAGGCTTAATTAATATATATACCTCGCCGGACTTTGCAACAGCTCCCTCCTCCGTTCGGTCACCGGAGCCGTCATCATGGTCTCCTTCTTCCTCCGGCATTCGGTCACTGGAGCCATCATGATCATGTCCTTCCTCCTCCATTGTTCGATCACCGGAGCCGTCATCCTCTCCTTCCAAACCATCGGTGTCGTTGAGAAACGACAAGACATCACGTCCTCCGAGGATTATCTCCCCCAACAACTGTTCTTGTTCCAAGTCTCTTTGAGCCATAGTTTCTGCAAATATTACAACATGGCAATTAATATACAAACATGAGTGTCCGACGTCCGGACCGCCTCTCTCATGAATGTCCGACGTCCGGACCGCCTCTCTCATGAATGTCAAACAAGGGATTCTCTTAACCTTTAAGGGATTTAATTAACAAATGATACATAGACTTGTTCGGGCGAGAGGGGGTTGATCGACGTCCCCCCTCATGTCGAAGTTACCGGAGTTTTCTTCTAGTGGTTTGGGTGGCCTCGAGAGATTGTCGGGTAGGGGCGGGAGGGGGTAGGAGATCGACAACGCTTTTTTCTAGGTTTTGGGTGGCCTCGAGAGTTGGTCGCCCGGTATATCGAGAGGGGGGTGAACATTTTACCTTAGTAACTTAGAAAAAAAATGTTATCGGGGAGGGGGTATATGGACAACGCTTTTTTTTCTAGGGTTTGGGTGGCCTCGAGAGTTGGTCGCCCGGTATATCGAGAGGGGGGTGAACATTTTACCTTAGTAACTTAGAAAAAAATGTTATCGGGGAGGGGGTATATCGACAACGCTTTTTTTCTAGGGTTTGTGTGGCCTCGAGAGTTGGCCGCCCGGTATATCGAGAGGGGGGTGAACATTTTACCTTAGTAACTTAGAAAAAAATGTTATTGGAGAGGGGGTATGTCGACAATGCTTTTTTTCTAGGGTTTGGGTGGCCTCGAGAGTTGGTCGCCCGGTATATCGAGAGGGGGGTGAACATTTTACCTTAGTAACTTAGGAAAAAAATGTTATCGGGGAGGGGGTATATCGCCCCCCCCTCATGTCGAAGTTATCGGGGAGGGGGTATATCAACAACGACATACATTCCAGATCCGTTGGAAAGCTCTCGGGGAGCCGATGCCAACGTGATGATAGGGGGCCGGGGTGCTCCCGTGGCCTTGTTGATAGATAGATCCGATGCCAACGTGATGATAGAGCCGATGCCAACATTTTCATTTAACAAAAAAACTACCTTCAAAAAAAGACTTGCTTCGCCGCGGGTGCTCGGTGCGACGTGGACTCGGTGGAAAAACTTTATGAAAATGCGGTGGTGGCCGGGCCGGGCGGTTTTCTTTTCCTTCTTCATTTTTTCCTTTGTTTTTTCTTATATGTTTGTTTTCGTTTTCACTCTACATTTTCGTACATATGAAAAACAACAAAGACTTTTTACATGAACATATACACACATATACATGAACATATATACATATACATGAAAAAAAAACATATACATGAACATATACACATATACATGCCCGCAAAAAAAACCCTAAACGATGACGGGGCGGCACACCATGGGAAAGGGGGGGCTCACTGGGGGGGGCGGCGATGGCTGGAGGCCGGCGACGGGGACGAGGACGGCGGCTCGGGGACGAGGACGGCGGCTCGGGGAGGCGACGGGGACGAGGACGGCGGCTCGGGGAGGCGACGGGGACGAGGACGGCGGCGACGGGGACGAGGACGGCGGCTCGGGGAGGCGACGGGGACGGGGACGAGGACGGCGGCTCGGGGAGGCGACGGGGAGGCGACGGGGACGAGGACGGCGGCGATGGGGACGAGGACGGCGGCTCGGGGACGCGACGGGGACGAGGACGGCGGCTCGGGGACGCGACGGGGCCGGCGACGGCGTCGGGGCAGCCTGGCGGCGTCGAGGAGGTCGGCGTCGTCGGGGGGAACTGCGAGATGAAAATGAAAATTTTCACAAGTGCTGCTTATATACACACAGCATTGGTCCCGGTTGGTGGCACCAACCGGGACTAATGCACCCCATTAGTCCCGGTTGGTGCCACCAACCGGGACCAAAGATCTCTTTTCAGCAGCCCAAAGGGCGGGAAGCAGAGACCTTTGGTCCCGGTTGGTGGCACCAACCGGGACCAAAGGCCTTGCACAGCGGCGTGGTGGGAGTTTAGTCCCACCTCGCTACTTGAGAGAGCGCCGCACCTGTTTATAAGGCGCGGTGCACCAGAGGCTTCGAGCTCCTCTCTAAAGCAGGCTTACTGGCCTAACCACTATGTATCTGCCTGTGGGCCTACTGGGCCTTCTGCGGGCCTGAATCCTGGCCGAGCTGGCTGTTTGGGTTTCTAGTCGTATTCAGGCCGTGGTGGCCCAGTAGGGGGCATTTTTTTAATATTTTTGCAGTTTTTTTGTTTTGTTTTTTTGCATTATTTATTTCTTTTCTTTTTTTCTTTATTTTTTTAAATTCTTTTTGCTGTTAGGTCACAAAAATTATAAACTTTCTGTTAGTGCTATTAAAGTTTGCTATTAAAGTTTCTAACAAAAAAAATTCTTTATGAAAATTCTTTTTGCTATTAATGTTTTGAACAAAAAATACTTTGATAATTTTAGTTGCATAAATTTTATAGTTTGTTTTTTGCATTATTTTAATATTTTTGCAGTTTTTTTGTTTTGTTTTGTGCATTATTTATTTCTTTTCTTTTTTGCTTTATTTTTTAAATTCTTTTTGCTGTTAGGTCACAAAAATTATAAACTTTCTGTTAGTGCTATTAAAGTTTGCTATTAAAGTTTCTAACAAAAAAATTCTTTATGAAAATTCTTTTTGCTATTAATGTTTTGAACAAAAAATACTTTGATAATTTTAGTTGCATAAATTTTATATAATTTTAGTTTCAAAAATATTTTAATTGGTTATTTTTAGTTCATTCTTTTTGCTATTATTTTTTATTATTTTATATAATTATCGAAAACTGGATGCACTTCGTGTACAAAATGGACAATCTCTTTCGAAGTATGAGGGTTTCGGACGAAAACTCATCTGTTACAAAGGGATTTCATTTTTTTTTGAACTTATTTGAACTCCAGACTTTTTGTGTGTTCAAAATGCACCATTCAAAGCCACATCATCAATTTTCAACCCTTTCTGACTTCATTTGGTATTTTTCATGCATTTACTGATTTTTTTGAGCTAAATGACCCTGAAATTGAAAAGCACTACAAATGAACTCTGAAAAGGTTGAAAGTTGGCATGGTATCATCATTTCACCCACATAACATGTGCTAAAAAGTTGAGAGGGTTACGGCAAAAACTGGATGCACTTCGTGTACAAGATGGACAATCTCTTTCGAAGTATCAGGGTTTCGGACGAAAACTCATCTGTTACAAAGGGATTTCATTTTTTTGAACTTATTTGAACTCCAGACTTTTTGTGTGTTCAAAATGCACCATTCAAAGCCACATCATCAATTTTCAACCCTTTCTGACTTCATTTGGTATTTTGCATGCGTTTACTGATTTTTTGAGCTAAATGACCCTGAAATTGAAAAGCACTACAAATGAACTCATCTGTTACAAAAGGCATTTCATTTCTTCACATGTAACTGCAATGATATAGTTGTGGAGAGAAAGTCTTCACTTTTTCTTCGCTTGTGTCCTTTGCTTATTGCGCCGTAACCATGGATAATCTTCATCGTTTAACAGGGTGCTTGGGTCAGCCTTGACTTTGAAGGGAGGAATTTCATGAAACTTTTCATAATCTTCGGACATGTCTGTCTTGCCCTCCAATCCCACGATGTCTCTTTTTCCTGAAAGAACTATGTGGCGCTTTGGCTCATCGTATGATGTATTCGCTTCCTTATCTTTTCTTTTTCTTGGTTTGGTAGACATGTCCTTCACATAGAAAACTTGCGCCACATCATTGGCTAGGACGAATGGTTCGTCTGTGTACCCAAGATTGTTCAGATCCACTGTTGTCATTCCGTACTGTGGGTCTTCCTGTACCCCGCCTCCTGACAGATTGACCCATTTGCACTGAAACAAAGGGACCTTGAAATCATGTCCATAGTCAAGTTCCCATATGTCCACTATGTAACCATAATATGTGTCCTTTCCCCTATTGGTTGCTGCATCAAAGAGAACACCGCTGTTTTGGTTGGTGCTCTTTTGATCTTGGGCGATCGTGTAAAATGTATTCCCATTTATCTCGTACCCTTTGTAAGTCAATACAGTCGAAGATGGTCCCCTGGCCAACGAGTACAACTCATTAGAAACAGTGTTGTCACCCATGAGACGTGTTTGCAACCAACTGCCGAAAGTCCTGATGTGTTCATATGTAATCCAGTCGTCACACTGCTCCGGGTGTTTGGAGCGCGGAATATTCTTGTGTTCATCGACATACGGGGTCACCAAGGTAGAATTCTGTAGAACTATGTAGTGTGCTTGAGACCAAGAATGCCCGTCCCTACATATTATTGAGTCCGCTCCTAGCGTGCCTTTTCCAGTCAGTCTCCCCTCATACCGCGATTGAGGGAGACCAATCTTCTTAAGGTCAGGAATGAAGTCAACACAAAACCCAATGACATCCTCTGTTTGATGGCCCATGGAGATGCTTCCTTCTGGCCTAGCGCGGTTACGAACATATTTCTTTAAGACTCCCATGAACCTCTCAAAGGGGAACATATTGTGTAGAAATACAGGGCCCAGAACGACAATCTCGTCGACTAGATGAACTAGGACGTGCGTCATGATATTGAAGAAGGACGGTGGGAACACCAGCTCGAAACTAACAAGACATTGCACCAAATCACTCCTTAACCTTAGCAGGATTTCTGGATCGATCACCTTCTGAGAGATTGCATTGAGGAATGCACATAGCTTCACAATGGCTAATCGAACGTTTTCCGGTAGAAGCCCACTCAATGCAACCGGAAGCAGTTGCGTCATAATCACATGGCAGTCATGAGACTTTAGGTTCTGGAACTTTTTCTCTGCCATATTTATTATTCCCTTTATATTCGACGAGAAGCCAGACGGGACCTTCATACTGAGCAGGCATTCAAAGAAGATTTCCTTCTCTTCTTTGGTAAGAGCGTAGCTGGCAGGACCTTCATACTGCTTTGGATGCATGCCGTCTTTTTCATGCACACGTTGCTGTTCCTCCCGTGCCTCCGGTGTATCTTTTGTCTTCCCATACACTCCCAAGAAGCCTAGCAGGTTCACGCAAAGATTCTTCGTCACGTGCATCACGTCGATTGCAGAGCGGACCTCTAGGTCTTTCCAATAGGGTAGGTCCCAAAATATAGATTTCTTCTTCCACATGGGTGCGCGTCCCGCATCGTCAGTCGGAACAGATAGTCCTCCAGGACCCTTTCCAAAGATTACTTGTAAATCATTGACCATATCAAGTATGTGATCACCAGTACGGAGGCCAGGCTTCTTCCGGTGATCTGCCTCACCTTTGAAATGCTTTCCTTTCTTTCGACATGATGGTTGGTCGGAAGAAATCGACGATGCCCCAGGTACACATTCTTCCTGCATTTGTCCAAATATATACTGTCGGTGTCATCTAAACAGTGTGTGCATGCGTGGTATCCCTTGTTTGTCTGTCCTGAAAGGTTACTGAGAGCAGGCCAATCGTTGATGGTTACAAACAGCAACGCATGTAGGTCAAATTCCTCCTGTTCGTTCTCATCCCACACACGTACACCTCTTCCATTCCATAGCTGTAAAAGTTCATCAACTAATGGCCTTAGGTACACATCAATGTCATTGCCGGGTTGCTTAGGGCCTTGGATGAGCACTGGCATCATAATGAACTTCCGCTTCATGCACAACCAAGGAGGAAGGTTATACATACATAGAGTCACAGGCCATGTGCTATGCTTGCTGCTCTGATCCCCAAAAGGATTAACGCCATCTGCACTTAAACCAAACCATACGTTCCTTGGGTCATCTGTAAAGTTGCTCCACTTTCTCTCGATCTTTCTCCACTGCGACCCGTCAGCGGGTGCTCTCAACTTCCCGTCTTTCTTACGGTCTTTTTTGTGCCATTGCATCAACTCGGCATGCTTTTTGTTTCTGAACAGACGTTTTAACCGTGGTATTATAGGAGCATACCACATCACCTTGGCAGGAACCCTCTTCCCGGTGCTCTGGCCCTCAACATCACCAGGGTCATCTCTTCTAATCTTATACCGCAATGCACCGCATACCGGGCATGCGTTCAAATCCTCGTACGCACCGCAGTAGAGGATGCAGTCATTAGGGCATGCATGTATCTTCTGCACCTCCAATCCTAGAGGGCATAGAACCTTCTTTGCTTCGTACGTACTGCCGGGCAATTCGTTATCCTTTGGAAGCTTCTTCTTCATTATTTTAAGTAGCGAACTAAATCCCTTGTCAGATACACCATTGTCTGCCTTCCATTGCAGCAATTCCAGTGTGGTACCGAGCTTTCTGTTGTCATCTTCGCAATTTGGGTACAACCCTTTTTTGTGATCCTCTAACATGCGATCGAACTTCAACTTCTCCCTTTCACTTTCGCATTCTCTCTGTGCATCAACAATGACCCGGCGAAGATCATCATCGGGCACATCGTCTGGTTCCTCTTGATCTTCAGCTTCCCCCATTGCAGCATCACCGTATTCAGGGGGCGGGTAGTTGTCATCATCCTCTTCTTCTTCGTTGTCTTCCATCATAACCCCTCTTTCTCCGTGCTTGGTCCAAACATTATAGCGTGGCATAAAACCCTTCTCAAGCAGGTGGAAGTGAAGGGTTTTAGAGTTGGAGAAAGCCTTCGTATTCTCACAGACAGTACATGGACAATGCATAAAACCATTCTGCTTGTTTGCCTCAGCCGCTTCAAGAAAATTATGCAGGCCCTTAATATACTCGGAGGTGCGTCGGTCACCGTACATCCAGTGCCGGTTCATCTGCGTGCGTTATATAGTTCTCATTATTGAACAACATATAACTCTCTAGAGCATCTAATTAAATCATACAAGTAATAACTATCTAGAACAACATATAACCAAAACCATCGCACTATATAATAACAAACAATAATAAAAGTAAGAAAGTTACACAAGTATTTATCTAAATCATACAAGTAAGAACTTTTTTCTTTTAGAAAGAAGATAAGAAGAAGAGGCTAACCACGGTGGTGCCGGCGCCGAGATGGGCGCGGGCGATCGACGGCGGTGAGGACGGGGACGGGACAGGACGGACCGCCAACCTAGACAAATCTTGAGGAAAATGGAGCTTGGACAAGGAGCTTCCAGAGGAGAAAGCTTAAGTATGGCTCGGGCATTTCATCGAACACCTCATGTGCATAGGAGGTGAGCTAGAGCACCACAAAGCTCTCCCCTCGCCGGCCAGAAAAACAGAGCAGTGTGGAGTGCTCTGCTCGCTGGCGAGGGGGTATATATAGGCATCTCATTGGTCCCGGTTCGTGGCTGGAACCGGGACTAAAGGACCCCCTTTGGTCCCGATTCCAACCACGAACCGGGACCAATGGTTGTGGGCCAGGAGCGAGGCACATTGGTCCCGGTTCGTGTCTGGAACCGGGACTAAAGGATCCAGACGAACCGGGACCAATGCCCCACGAGGCCCGGCCGGCCCCCTGGCCTCACGAACCGGAACCGGGACTAATGGGCTGGCCCGGCCTGGACCAAAGCCCTGTTTTCTACTAGTGAGGAGTGCCAGCACCTACATACGACTACACCATCCGCGAGGGAAGCTTGGAAGAGAAGGAAGAAGAAGCGAGGACAAGACTCTGGAAGTCCCGGACCTTCCGGCCTGCCCGGACCCCGGAACTTCCGGCCTCAGCGCACCCCAGGCGTGCCAACTCTCTGAAAACCCCGGAACCTGCCCGGACCTTCCCCGGAACTTCCGGCGCCCGGAACTTCCGGTCCAGCCCGGAACTTCCGGCCTGCCTACGTGCAGCCACTCGGGCCCGAGGCCCATGTACCCACTTCTCCCATCACTTACCCCTTCGTGGCTACCATTATATATACTCCACCCTCTCCTCCATTTTAGGGTTAGCTATTGTTTTACACTTGTGAGCATAGCTCCATTACTTGACTCTCTTGAGGAGCTTGTCCTCCTTTGGGAGTAGATCCAAGTGATGCCAAGGCCCCTTGCGAGGGAAGATCCCTAGTGGATTCAAGGCCCCATCTCCCCATGGGATTTGGGATGAACTCTACCATGTATCCTACTTTCCCTTTGTTGTTCATGTACCTTTGTGGATCTTGTGTGTGGTGAGTCTAGGGATGTGTGATTGGACTTGTTCTTGAGTGTTTCCTCTTGTGATTTCTCCCCGTTCATCCCCGTGTTCTTCGTGTTCTTGAGGTTTCCCCCTCCAATTCGTGAAAGATCGACTCCTACGGGTCTTGCCCCGTATCATATGGTATCTAGAGCCACGTTTCTCACGAATTTGGAGTCCTCCCCTTCGTTTTCTAGCCTAATTTTGTTTGATTTCGTCCCAATTCGAAAATCCCCACCAAAAATAGCCTCACCAAATTTTTTGTGATTTGTTGGTTCTTGTGAGATTTTGTTGGTTTTGATCCATGGAATTCGTGTTTGGCAAGTAGATCTATCTTTCCCACCACCAAATCCCCCCAAATTTTCTTTTTCCCCATCAATTTTGACCCAAGAAATCGAGTTTTTCCGCCCCCGTTCTCGGATCCGGAAATTAGGGTTCGTCCCGGAGTTGTTTTCGCGACCCCGGGAACTTCCGGTATCACCCGGAACTTCCGCCCCCCCCCCCCCAGAACTTCCGGCCTTAACAGAAAGTTTCCCCACACTTTCCCGTACCCCCCGGAGCCCGGAACTTCCGCCCGGCCCGGAACTTCCGGCGTAACCAGAGTCTTTCCCAGATTTCAGCTTCAGCCATTTCACCGTTTTGGTCATAACTAATTCATCCGAACTCCGATTTTGACGTTCTTTAGCTCATTGGATAGCTATTGACACCCCCCATCCCAAAAAAATACTTCCAAAACAATTTGACTCCACAAATAGTTTTCCATTTTGGCATCTTTGCCTAGGCCACTACCATAACTTCCGCATAACCTTTCCACCATAAACTTCCGCCACCCTAACCCATTTTTGTTTGAGATTTTGAGTTGCGGTTTCCGTTTCCTAAGGTGTTTCGGCTAATTAGGGACGGTGCTACATCGACAATGCCGCCACTCATCATCGCCTCGGCCTCGACATCGACAACGGCCACCTCGCCTTTTGACACCCCAACCGTAAGCAAGGACGGTAACCTCGACGACATCATTGTCTATATCATTGCCATTGCTTTGATCGCTTCGAGCCTATTGCGTACCTTACCCATTGAGACTAGCGAGTTGAGAATTGCCGGGCCACGTTACTTGTGCACCGTAGTGTTACTCTTATGCCTCATAGCTAGCTTTAGCATGCAAACATCTTGTCATCTACATGGTGCCATAAGTCTCTCCCGTGCATATCAATCATAATTGTCTCATATCTTGGTTCGAGCATCAAGTATAGGAAAAAAAAAGAAGAAAAAAAAGCTTTTAAGCAAAAGAGGAGATACAAAAGAGCTTGTAAGCAATAGAAATAGCATTGAGCCATTTTGCATAGTACATACACTTGGATCATACATAAATAGCATAGTTGGGATTGAAGACGGCACGTTTACTCTTTTAGGTTGGTGCACAAGCGCGTATCTAGCCCATTTGAGCAATCGAGCTATTCTCTTCTAGTATCCGTGCAACACGAGCTTTTTCCGGGTCTCTCACATTTTGTGCTCATTCCTTGGTTGCACGGATCCCATTTATCTATCCGTGTGTGTGTTCCTAGTGCCACCATAGCTATTGATCTATTTGCTTTGCATTGCAATTTTGTGAATCTTCCTCCACATTTTCAATATCTTGACTCACATTTTGCTTGAATTTTTGTGCCACTTGTCCTAACCAAGCCACTCGATAAGCTTTATGTTGTAGGTGTGAGTGAACAAGTCCGGTACCAATTCCACTATTCTCTCAAGTCACATTGAGTGAAACAGGATACATCCTCAACTTTGGGAACAGTATCTTGATATTGTTTATCTCATTTCCCACTCACCTTTGCTCGAGTCTTGTGATGGCTAGGCAAAGCACATCATCTTCGGTCTTCGACGACTACATCGACATGAGCAACCACATCAACCAAAAGCTCGAGCGACTCGCCATCGACATACGACACTCCGAAGCTCGGAAAAGAGACATGGTGGCTGCACACATGGAGCAACTTCGACACATGGTGGCCAACTACAAGTCTTCTTCCCCTTCGTCATCGTCACAGCGTAGACGCTCAAGTCACACATCTTCGAAGAAACAAGTGCGCGAAGACCAAGAACACCACCAAGGACAAGCTTCGACGCCAAGATCAAGGCGATCGACTACACGCATGGATGACCATTCCATCTTCGGAAGCATCCCAAGGAAGATGGCCGAGCATGGGATTTTCCCTTCGGTCATGGAGGCGAGTGATGAAGTGCCAGCTTCGGCCTTCATCCACGATGACGGCGATGAGGAGGTTGAGCATGGGACTATCCCTTCAACCGAGGCGGCGAAAGGAGTTGAGCATGGAGACATTTGCACCTACATCTCTCCGACACCCACATATGATGAGTTGCCACACTTTCCATGTGAGGAGAGCCACAACCCCCACCACTTGAGTGAGATGAGTGACTCCACCATATGTGAGTATGAGCGCAACTACCTAGAGGGAGTGAGTGAGCCACCACCACATAGAGCGAGTGAGGTAGTTGATAGGGCATGTGAGGCCATTTCGATTTCTAACAACTTAACCTCTACCTCTATTGTGTCTTCTTCTTTGGTGCTAGGCCCCATATACGACGACGCGCCGATCCTTGACGACTTCGTCGTCCCTTTGGACAAGACGATGGCCATGGTGGAATATCATGCACCCCCCCCCCCACATGGTTCCATCACGATGACGAGGACCACGAGTTGGTTTCTCCCACCTCACCTACACCACATGAGCGGAATGAAAAAGGTAACATAGGTGAAGGTGATGATCTTGTCCCACTAGTGGACTATCTTGACATTGATTGCTTGCATGATGTTGATCACCTTATGGATACCTCGCATGCTATGTCTTCTTCATGCTTATATGTGCCACCGATTTTTGATGAATATGATGATGAGCATGTCGAATTACCTAGTAGTGATGCTATACTCCATAGGATATCATGTGAAAATTCTATTGGTCACATCATGTTTGACAATCCGCTTGACTTGTCATATGCTATGCGTGAAATTTCACATATTGCATCTTCGCAATCTCACCGTAGCGACTATGCATATCCCATAAAAATTAATCCAATTTTCTCATATGGCATAGACGACAAGCCCATGGTTATTGGCATTTGCTTTTCTTGTGATGATATTGCCATGCTTCCTTTGCATCATTTGCGCAATAATTCTCATATGGCATGCCATGATCTCCATGACTTGGACATGCATTGTTTTGGATGTTGTCCATATTCTCCGACTTATGCTTCCGCTATTGCACATGAGGAGACCCCAATAGTTTCCTCATACATACTAGGAGATTTGGATCCATCCTACACTTTGCATGATCTCCATATTTGTGTGCATAATATGCTTGCCATTGATATGAATAAAATGCTTGTGCCACATACTTGCTATAAATTGCGTCCCAATCATGTTGAGCATAATAACTATAATTGCATGATGGATGACGTATTTCTATACCATGCCTCAAATTTATTTGAGCATTGGATATTTTGTGCTAATGAACACAAGCACATGCACATCCTAACGGATGATGTGTACATATACCACGCGCACACAATTTTCCCTTTGCCTTTGTTGATTGTAGGTACTCATGATTACGCGTCAACCTCACAATCCCATGAGTTGACGAAAAGAGCTCTTGAGAGCACCGATGCTTTGGGATTCACCGGAATGTGTATCCAACCATTCCCCTCGCGCAAGGACTACGCGCATCTATTCTACATGGCCCTCACATGGTTATGGCTTATTGTGCATTATATATCCTTTGCCCATATTGCCATGTTCACTTTGCATGATATGCTCATTTCTATGCCTTTGCCATGCATTTGTGACCCATGCTTTGCATTACACATGACCCATGCATCTCATATTTGTATATGTATTTGCGAGCTTGGTGGAGATACTACTTGCTATTTCCATGTTTGCTTTGTGCCCCATGCCTATGACGATATATTGACCATGTTTTGTTCCCGTGCTTGCGTTATGTCATGTGCATTATATATGCCCACTATTTGCACATATGACATGATTGCCATGATTTTGTCTAGTATGTTGCATCTTCGCACTACTAGCTTGCACGACATGATCACTATGCTTGCTTATGTTGCATCACCGATGTGCTCCTTTTATGCGGTTGATGACAAACATTACCATGCTTCACACATGATTGATATTGCTTATGGTCATATATCTCCATATGTTGCCTCGCTCATGCTAGATGATTTTCCATGTATTGAGTGCAACAATGCTTATAATCTTGCTAATGAGATTGCCCCCATAGCTTTCTCACATATTATTGGAGCTTTCGACATCTTTTATGTGAAGCATGCTTGTCTTCCTTCTTCGCACCATATGCCTAGTGCCATGAATATAGCCATTGTTGCATCATATTGTTCATGCACTTTTGATCCTAATGGTTATGTGCAAGAGAGGAGAACCATCATGATGGATGATGTGTTTATCTACCATGCACATACATTCTTTGCTTTGTTGTGTGTATGTGTAGGATACTTTGACTACATGTCAACTTCCACTTCACGTGAGTTGACGATTCGAGCTCTTGAGAGTGAGCCGTGCTACACCAATGCATTTCTACATCGCACTTGCTTGCGCATCGGCATTATGACGGACGCACAAGGTCACACTTTTGAGGTGACATCCTTCTTTGAGCATGGATATTGTGGCTCATCCTACTTGTGTTACTTGTACCATGACATATATTGGTCCTCCTGTACCACTTACTTGCACACATGTTAGAGATATTGCTTTCACTCATGATTGCCATCGTTCCATGCCTCATGACATATATACGTTGTGTGTTGCATCCAACTTGTGGATTACTTGCTCTTATCATA
This sequence comes from Elymus sibiricus, assembly GCA_039707655.1. Classification (NCBI taxonomy): domain Eukaryota; kingdom Viridiplantae; phylum Streptophyta; class Magnoliopsida; order Poales; family Poaceae; genus Elymus; species Elymus sibiricus. Next base: position 77,728,943 of record CM077663.1, on the reverse strand, counting down.
TGCTTGGTTGCAACAATGTCATTTCTTCACATATGCTATGACCGATTGCTTGCTACATGCTTGACTTGATTGCCTCACACATGATGACCAATTGCTCTTTATATTGTGTTGAGTGCCACACTATCTTCACTACACCATATGCACATTATGCTTGGATTGCCTTGCACTTTGGCTTGACCCATGTGTTTAGACACTTCATATTACGTAGTGTTGTGAATGATTCCTATGCCTACCATAGACCTTTCATTGATTGCTTTGTGCATGATTGCTATGACCATGGGGTATATGCTTGTTATATTATCACACATATTTGCATCCCTGCCTCACCTTTGAATACTTGTTTCCATGATTGCATTGCTTGTGCTCAATTTATATGCTTACATGCCATGCCACGATCCCTTGTCACACCATATGTTATGCATGATGACAACACTTGTGCGGTGATTCACCACTTGAATGCTTTGTTTTGCACTAACGCTAACCACATTTGTTTTTCCAAGTGTTTGTCGTATTTGCTCCTTTTGAAGGAATTACTAGACGGTGAGACATTGGAGAGTGCCCCTTTAGAGCTTGATGATGATGAGCGCTTGGTGATCGTCCACTTCTACACGGCGACGCCATCTCTTTCCCATGGTGATTTTGATTTTGATCCGAGGACGGATCGTTCCCAAGGGGGAGGGTGTTGGGGAACGTTGCATGGGAAACAAAAATTTTCCTACGCACACACAAGATCTATCCATGGTGATGAGCATCTACGAGAGGGAGAGTGAATCTACATACCCTTGTAGATCGCTAAGCGGAAGCGTTAAGAAATGCGGTTGATGTAGTCGAACGTCTCCGCGATCCAAATCGCAAGTCGTCCCTCGAACCGATCACGAACTAGTGCCGAACGGACGGCACCTCCGCGTTCAACACACGTACAGCTTGATGACGCCTTCACCTCCTCGATCCAGCGAGCGATGGTGAAGTAGTAGATGAGTTCCGGCAGCACGACGGCGTGGTGATGGTGGTGAGGAACAATCTCTGCAGGGCTTCGCCAAGCGCTACGGAGATTATGACATAGGAACTAGAGGGTTAGGGTTGCCGCACATAGCTTGGGGAAATCTTGATGTATTCCGGGTGCTAGCCCTGCCCCTTCGGTTTATATGTTGAGCCCTGGGGTCGAAACTTGGAGAAAGAGCCTCCTCAAAGTCGGTTTGGCCCGCAAGGCAAGAGTCCTGTTCGGACTCCAGGACCAGACGCCAGGGTCCTCGGCGTCTGGCCCCAGACGCCAGGGTCCCTGGCGTCTGGCCCCTGGCCTCCGCAAAACTTCCTTTTGCACCTTCCTAAAGCCTCGTGGGCTTTACCCCTTGGCCCAAATAAAGTGTTCTTGTACCCGAACATTTCGGGAAACATCCGAAACTCCTTCCGGTGAATTCCGGAACCCTTCCGGAGACCAAACACTATTATCCCATATATCAATCTTTACCTCCGGACTATTCCAGAGCTCCTCGTCATGTCCGGGATCTCATCCGGGACTCCAAACAACTTTCGGTCACCAACATAACAACTCAACTATACTTATATCGTCACCAAACGTTAAGTGTGTAGACCCTGCGGGTTCGAGAACTATGTAGACATGACCGAGACACCTCTACGGTCAATAACCAATAGCAGGACCTGGATGCCCATATTGGCTCCTACATATTCTACGAAGATCTTTATCGGTCGAACCTCTATGTCAAGGATTCAGTTAATCCCGAATGCTATTCCCATTGTTCTTCGGTATGTTACTTGCCCGAGATTCGATCGTCGGTATCTCTATACCTAGTTCAATCTCGTTACCGGCAAGTCTCTTTACTCGTTCCGTAATACAAGATCTCGTGGCTAACACTTTAGTCACATTGCTTGCAAGGCTCATTGTGATGTTGTATTACCGAGTGGGCCCTGAGATACCTCTCCGTCACACGGAGTAACAAATCCCAGTCTTGATCCATGCCAACCCAACAGACATCCTCGGAGATACCTGTAGAGCACCTTTATAGTCACCCAATTACGTTGCGACGTTTGATACACACAAGGTACTCCTCCGATGTCAGGGAGTTGCATGATCTCATGGTCATAGGAACAGATACTTGACATGCAGAAAACAATAGCAATAAACTGACACGATCATATGCTACGTTTACAGTTTGGGTCTTGTCCATCACATCATTCTCCTAATGATGTGATCCCGTTATCAAATGACATCTCATGTCCATGGCTAGGAAACCTTCACCATCTTTTGATCAACGAGCTAGTTAACTAGAGGCATACTAGGGACACAGTGTTGTCTATGTACCCACACATGTATTTGAGTTTCCAATCAATACAATTATAGCATGGATAATAAACGATTATCACGAACAAGGAAATATGATAATAACTAAATTATTATTGCCTCTAGGGCATATTTCCAACAGTCTCCCACTTGCACTAGAGTCAATAATCTAGTTCACATCACCATGTGATTTACATTGTTCTAACACCCAATGAGTTCTGGGGTTCGATCATGCTTTGCATGTGAGAGAGGTCTTTAGTCAACGGGTCTGCGACATTCAGATCCGTGTGTACTTTGCAAATCTCTATGTCATACTGTAGACACTTCTACCACACTCCACTTGGAGCTATTCCAAATGGCTGCTCCACTATATGTATCCTGACTGCTACTCAGAGTCGTCCGGATAGGTGTCAAAGCTTGCATCGACGTAACCCTTTACGACGAACTCTTCATCACCTCCATAATTGAGAAATATTTCCTTAGTCCTCTAGTTACTAAGGATAATCTTGACCGCTGTCCAGTGATCCACTCCTGGATCACTCTTGTACCCCTTGACAGAATCATGGCAAGGCACACATCAGGTGCAGTACACAGCATGGCATACTATACAGAGCCTATGCATAAGGCATAGGGGATGACCTTCGTCCTTTCTCTTTCTTCTGCCGTGGTCGAGCTTTGAGTCTCACTCAACTCCACACCTTACAAATCAGGCAAGAACTCTTTCTTTGACTGATCCATTTTGAACTCTTTCAAAATCTTGTCAAGGTATGTACTCATTGAAAGTCTTATCAGACGTCTTGATCTATCTCTATAGATCTTGATGCCCAATATTTAAGTAGCTTCATTCCAGGTCTTCCTTTGAAAAACTCCTTTCAAACGACCCTTTATGCTTTCCAGAAATTCTACATCATTTCCGATCAACAATATGTCAACCACATATACTTATCAGAAATTCTATAGTGCTCCCACTCACTCTATTGTAAATACAAGTTTCTCTTAAACTTTGTATAGACATAAAAACTTTGATCACCTCGTCAAAGTGTATATTCCAACTCCGAGATGCTTGCTCCAGTCCATAGAAGGATCGCTGGAGTTTGCATACATTTTAGCATCCTTAGGACTGACAAAACCTTCCGGTTGTATCACATACAACCTTTCCTTACGGATACCGTTAAGGAAACGATGTTTTGACATCCATCTGCCAGATTTCATAATTGAAAAATGCAGCAACTGCTAACATGATTCCAACAGACTTTAGCATCGCTACGGGTGAGAAAGTCTCATCGTAGTCAACTCCTTGAACTTGTGAAAAACCCTTTGCCACAAGTCGAGCTTTATAGACGGTGACATTACCGTCCACGTCCGTCTTCCTCTTAAAAAATCCATTTGTTCTGAATGGCCTTACGCCCTTCAGGTAATACTTCCAAAGCCCATACTTTGTTTTCTTACATGGATCCCATCTCGGATTTCATGGCCTCTAACCATTTCTCGGAATCCGGGCCCATCATCGCTTCTCCATAGCTCGTAGGTTCATCGTTGTTCAACAACATGACCTCTAAGACAGGGTTGCCGTACCACTCAGGAGCAGTACGCGTCCTTGTCGACCCACGAGGTTCGATAGTAACTTGATCCAAAGTTTCATGATCATCATCATTAACTTCCTCTTCAACTAACGTAGGCTCCACAGAAACAACTTTCTGCGCTGCGCTACTCTTTGGTTGAAACAAAGGTTCAACAACCTCATCAAGTTCTATCTTCCTCCCACTCAATCTTTCGAAAGAAACTTTTTCTCGAGAAAGGACCCGTTTTAGCAACAAACACTTTGTGCTGGATCTGAGATAGAAGGTTCACCCAACTGTTACATTAGGGTATTCTATGAAGATGCATTTGTCCGCTTTGGGTTCGAGCTCATTAGGTGAAAACCCTTTTTCACATAAGCGTCGCAGCCCCAAACATTAAAAAATGACAGCTTAGGTTTCCGCCAAACCAAAATTCATACGGTGTCATCTCAACGGACTTATGGTGCCCCTTTTAAAGTGAATGTGGTTGTCTCTAATGCATAACCCTAAAACGATAGTGGTAAATCGATAAGAGACATCATAGTTCGCACCATATCTAATAGAGCACAACTACGACGTTCGGACACACCATCACACTATGGTGTTCCAGGTGGCGTGAGTTGTGAAACAACTTCCACATTGTCTTAAGTTATATACCAAACTCGTAACTCAGATATTTACCTCCACGATCATATCGTAGACATTTTATCTTCTTGTCACGATGATCTCAAACTTCACTCTGAACTTTTCAAACGATTCAGACTTGTGTTTCATTAAGTAAATATACACTATATCTACTCAAATCATCAGTGAAGGTAAGAAAATAACGATATCCACCGCCCACTACAAAACTCACTGGACCGCATACATCAACATGTATCATTTCCAATAAGTCAATTGCCTGCTCCATCATACCGGAAAACGGGGTTTTAGTCATCTTGCCCATGAGGCATGGTCCGCATGTCTCAACCGATTCGAAATCGAATGAGTCCAAAGATCCATCAGCATGGAGTTTCTTCATGCGTTTTACACCAATATGACATTTAGCGGCAGTGCCACAAGTATGTGGTACTATCAATATTAACTTTGTATCTTTTGGCATCAATATTATGAACATGTGTATCACTACGATCAAGATTCAATAAACCACTCTTATTGGGTGCATGACCATTGAAGGTATTATTCATGTAAATAGAATAACCATTATTCTCTAACTGCAATGAATAACCGTATTGCAATAAACTTGATCTAATCACGTTCATGCTTAACGCAAACACCAAATAACATTTATTTAGGTTCATCACTAATCCCAAAGGTAGAGAGAGCGCGCGATGGTGATCACATCAACCTTGGAAACACTTCCAACACTCATCGTCACCTCACCCTTAGCCTCCGTTTATTCCGTAGCTTTTATTTCGAGTTACCAACACTTAGCAACCGAACCGGTATCTAATACCCAGGTGCTACTAGGAGTACTAGTAAGGTACACATCAATAACACGTATATCAAATATACTTCTGTCGACGTTGCCAACCTTCTTATCTACCAAGCATCTAGGGTTGTTCCACTTCAGCAACCGTTCTCCTCATAATAGAAGCACTCAGTCTCGGGTTTGGGTTCAACCTTGGGTTTCTTTACTGGAGCAGCAACTGGCTTGCCATCCATGAAGTATCCCTCCTTGCCCTTGCCCTTCTTGAAACTAGTGGTTTTACTAACCATCAACACTTGATGCTCCTTCTTGATTTCTACCTTCGCGGGGTCAAACATCGCGAATAGCTCAGGGATCATTATTTCCATCTCTGGCCTTTTATAGTTCATCACGAAGCTCTAGTAGCTTAGTGACAGTGACTTGGAGAACTATACCAATCACTATCTTATCTGGAAGATCAACTTCCACTCGATTCAAGCAATTGTAGTACCCAGACAATCTGAGCACATGCTCAACGATTGAGCTATTCTTCATCATCTTGCAGGCAAAGAATCTTGTTGGAGGTCTCATACCTCTCAACATGGGCACGAGCCTGAGATCCCAATTTCAGCTCTTAGAACATCTCATATGTTCCGTGACGTTCAAAACGTTTTGGAGCCTCAATTCTAAGCCGTAATGCATGACGCACTGAACTATCAAGTAGTTATCAGAACGTGCCTGTCAGATGTTCACAACATCTACAGACGACGCTTGAGGGGGTGGCGCACCGAGCGGTGCATGAAGGACATAAGCCTTCTGTGCAGCATTGAGGACAATCCTCAGATCACGGACCCAGTCCGCATTATTGCTACCATCATCTTTCAAATCTATTTCTCTAGGAACATATAAAAATTCAAGGGAGCTACAGCGCGAGCTAGTAATCTACAACATAATTTGCAAAGACATTTTGACTATGTTCATGATAATGAGTTTAGTTAATCATATTACTTAAAAACTCCCACTCAAATTGACATCCCTCCGGTCATTCGAGTGTCACATGATCCAAATCCACCAACTCAAGTCCGATCATCACGTGAGTTGAGGTGGTTTCAATGGTGAACATCTTCATGTTGATCATATCTACTATATGACTCATGTTCGACCTTTCGGTCTCTTGTGTTCCGAGGCCATGTCTGTACATGCTAGGCTCGTCAAGTTTAACCCGAGTGTTCCGCACGTGCAACATGGCTTACACCCGTTGTATGTGAACGTAGAGTCTATCACACCCGATCATCACGGCGTGTCTCGAAACGACGAACTTTCGCAACGGTGCACACTCGGGGAGAACACAATTTATCTTGAAATTTAAGTGAGGGATCACCTTATAATGCTACCGTCGTCCTAAGCAAAATAAGATGCATAAAAGGATTAACATCACATGCAAATCATAAGTGACATGATATGGCCATGAACTCGTGCTTTTGATCTCCATCTCCAAAGCACCGGCATGATCTCCATCGTCACCGGCATGACACCATGATCTCCATCATCTTGATCTCCATCAACGTGTCGCCATGAGGTTGTCGCGCCGACTGTTGCTTCCACGACTATTGCTAACGTTTAGCGATAAAGTAAAGCATTACATAGCGCTTAATGATTGACACGTAGGTCATACAATAATTAAAGATAACTCTATGGCTCCTGCCAGTTGCCGTACTCATCGACATGCAAGTCGTGATATTCTATAAAACACATGATCATCTCATACATCACATATATCTCATCATGTAATTGGCCATACCACATCACAACATACCCTACAAAAACAAGTTAGACGTCCTCTAATTGTTGTTGCAAATTTTACGTGGCTGCTACGGGTTTGCAAGAACTGTTCTTACCTACGCAAAACCACAACGTGGTGTAGTGATTGCTTTTTGATCTTCTAAAAGAACCCTCTTCATTGAAATTGATTCAACTAAAGTGAGAGAGACAGACACCCGCTAGCCATCTTTATGCAACGAAGTTACATGTCAGTTGAAGGAACCTGTCTCGCGTAAGCGTACGCGTAATGTCAGTCCGGGCCGCTTCATCTCACAATACCGCCGAATCAAGTATCAACTAGTAACGGCAAGCAATATGTATACACCCACGCCCACAACTCGTTTGTGTTCTACTCGAGATCTCATATACGCATAGACCTAGCTCATGATGCCACTGTTGGGGAACGTTGCATGGGAAACAAAAAATTTCCTACGCACACACAAGATCTATCCATGGTGATGAGCATCTACGAGAGGGAGAGTGAATCTACATACCCTTGTAGATCGCTAAGCGGAAGCGTTAAGAAACGCGGTTGATGTAGTCGAACGTCTCCGCGATCCAAATCGCAAGTCGTCCCTCGAACCGATCACGAACTAGTGCCGAACGGACGGCACCTCCGCGTTCAACACACGTACAGCTTGATGACGCCTTCACCTCCTCGATCCAGCGAGCGATGGTGAAGTAGTAGATGAGTTCCGGCAGCACGACGGCGTGGTGATGGTGGTGAGGAACAATCTCTGCAGGGCTTCGCCAAGCGCTACGGAGATTATGACATAGGAACTAGAGGGTTAGGGTTGCCGCACACAGCTTGGGGAAATCTTGATGTATTCCGGGTGCTAGCCCTGCCCCTTCGGTTTATATGTTGAGCCCTGGGGTCGAAACTTGGAGAAAGAGCCTCCTCAAAGTCGGTTTGGCCCGCAAGGCAAGAGTCCTGTTCGGACTCCAGGACCAGACGCCAGGGTCCTCGGCGTCTGGCCCCAGACGCCAGGGTCCCTGGCGTCTGGCCCCTGGCCTCCGCAAAACTTCCTTTTGCACCTTCCTAAAGCCTCGTGGGCTTTACCCCTTGGCCCAAATAAAGTGTTCTCGTACCCGAACATTTCGGGAAACATCCGAAACTCCTTCCGGTGAATTCCGGAACCCTTCCGGAGACCAAACACTATTATCCCATATATCAATCTTTACCTTCGGACTATTCCAGAGCTCCTCGTCATGTCCGGGATCTCATCCGGGACTCCGAACAACTTTCGGTCACCAACATAACAACTCAACTATACTTATATCGTCACCAAACGTTAAGTGTGTAGACCCTGCGGGTTCGAGAACTATGTAGACATGACCGAGACACCTCTACGGTCAATAACCAATAGCGGGACCTGGATGCCCATATTGGCTCCTACATATTCTACGAAGATCTTTATCGGTCGAACCTCTATGTCAAGGATTCAGTTAATCCCGTATGTTGTTCCCTTTGTTCTTCGGTATGTTACTTGCCCGAGATTCGATCGTCGGTATCTCTATACCTAGTTCAATCTCGTTACCGGCAAGTCTCTTTACTCGTTCCGTAATACAAGATCTTGTGGCTAACACTTTAGTCACATTGCTTGCAAGGCTCATTGTGATGTTGTATTACCGAGTGGGCCCTGAGATACCTCTCCGTCACACGGAGTAACAAATCCCAGTCTTGATCCATGCCAACCCAACAGACATCCTCGGAGATACCTGTAGAGCACCTTTATAGTCACCCAATTACGTTGCGACGTTTGATACACACAAGGTACTCCTCCGATGTCAGGGAGTTGCATGATCTCATGGTCATAGGAACAGATACTTGACATGCAGAAAACAATAGCAATAAACTGACACGATCATATGCTACGTTTACAGTTTGGGTCTTGTCCATCACATCATTCTCCTAATGATGTGATCCCGTTATCAAATGACATCTCATGTCCATGGCTAGGAAACCTTCACCATCTTTTGATCAACGAGCTAGTTAACTAGAGGCATACTAGGGACACAGTGTTGTCTATGTACCCACACATGTATTTGAGTTTCCAATCAATACAATTATAGCATGGATAATAAACGATTATCACGAACAAGGAAATATGATAATAACTAAATTATTATTGCCTCTAGGGCATATTTCCAACAGAGGGGATGATGCGGAGCATCCTACGGACATCACCATGGCAAGAGTCCGTTTGGCAAGTGACACATGCGACATGAACTCCGCATACATAAAGGTGAATCATCTCCTTTACACGTGTTCACTTGACCCCTTCGAGGATGGTATACTACTTGACATTCCTCTCGTGTGCATGCATAGGTATTGTCGGAGCTTCACGGATGACGAGGAGGAGTGCCAGCACCTACGTACGACTACACCATCCGCGAGGGAAGCTTGGAAGAGAAGGAAGAAGAGGCGAGGACAAAACTCTGGAAGTCCCGGACCTTCCGGCCTCAGCGCACCCCAGGCGTGCCAACTCTCTGGAAACCCCGGAACCTGCCCGGACCTTCCCCGGAACTTCCGGCGCCCGGAACTTCCGGTCCAGCCCGGAACTTCTGGCCTGCCTGCGTGCAGCCACTCGGGCCCGAGGCCCATGTACCCACTTCTCCCATCACTTACTCCTTCGTGGCTACCACAATATATACTCCACCCCCTCCTCCATTTTACGGTTAGCTATTGTTTTGCACTTGTGAGCATAGCTCCATTACTTGACTCTCTTGAGGAGCTTGTCCTCCTTTGGGAGTAGATCCAAGTGATGCCAAGGCCCCTTGCGAGGGAAGATCCCTAATGGATTCAAGGCCCCATCTCCCCATGGGATTTGGGATGAACTCTACCATCTATCCTACTTTTCCTTTGTTGTTCATGTACCTTTGTGGATCTTGTGTGTGGTGAGTCTAGTGAATGTGTGATTGGACTTGTTCTTGAGTGTTTCCTCTTGTGATTTCTCCCCGTTCATCCCCGTGTTCTTCGTGTTCTTGAGGTTTCCCCCTCCAATTCGTGAAAGATCGACTCCTACGGGTCTTGCCCCGTATCACCTTAGCATGCCCGACTCCGGGAAGGAGGGATGATGATGGCGGCACACCTTCGGCTCACTCAAGTACTTGTAGTCGATGCTATGTGATCTACGGATCTTGATGTAATTTTGTTACTTACGGTGTTCTCTATGTTGCCATTTTTTTGCGAAAAAATATTTATATTGTCATGACTGATGATGAATTGATCGAAAGTTTTCAAAAAGAAAAGAAAAAGAGATGGTGCTCAGCTCAAACCAAATTACCCACAAACCCTCACTTGGAGGTCTACCCAAGCTATACGGCAACAACACATCTAGTGCTTGCCATGGATGAGCTCGTCTAGTCGTTGCCATGGACGACCTGCTTTCTGCCTCTGGCCATCACCAGAACATGCGGCAGCGTGCTTCTACTTACCAGATGATAAATACTGAGTATTTCTGTAGGATAATTATCAAAGAACTATACTTTTATTTTCTGCATCTCAAGATGCAAATTAACACCACATAAGTATATTTATAAGCGGTAATTGTCACAGTAATAAAAGGCATTGGTGGAACAAGTAGAGGCCAAAATCACTGTTCTGACCTTGTCAGAAAAGTATAGCACAAAATGAACTCTGCACGATATTATTTCATAATCTGACCCTTTTCGCAACGCCAGAGATCATGGCGTTTCTTCTCTACATGAAAACGCCGAGCTAGCTCGCGTTGCTCCTTCACATGGAAACGCCGAGATTGCTCGTGTTGCTGCCCATATGGAAACGCCAGGGGCTTTGGCGTTTCAAGCGTTTCTGGAAACGCCAGGGGCTTTGGCGTTTCTTCCCTAGATATTTAAGTGGACGTGGGGCTCGCTGACATGGCAGGCTGGAAACGCCAAGGGCCATGGCGTTTCTGCCCTAAACTTATTTTTAAACGATATCTTGCTAGTGCTGAACTTGATTGATGAGTACATTAAAAGAACGGTTAAACAAAACCTTTTCTCAAGCCTTTTTACTGTGTTGCTAGTTGCTAGCTGCTCCTCTGCATGTGCTGCAGGTTTACATGACCGGTAGGTTTCCTGCAGGCTCCCCGTACTGCATCTACCTTTCCTTTTCCCCATCATTTTTTTTTCGAAATGGCAGTTATCCTGCATTCATTAAGAAGAAAAGAGTTGCTCAGTTAATTAGGGAAAACCGAGCGAAAACCAGATTGCCCAATTAATTATGAAAAACTGGGCAAAAACCGTTACAATCGTTGAGCGGCACATATAAAAAAGCCCATGCACACCACTCCAAAGAGGGTCTCGGCGAGACAGCACGCAAGCGTCATCGTCATCACTCCTCCCCTAGAGGCGTCATCGCCATCCCTACACTCTGAGCAAACGACTCCGAATCCGCCGTAGGCAATCGTCGACCCAACCCACACTGTAGCGGACACGTGAATCTGCATGAAGATCTATGCCAAAATCTCAACCACCTGCGGCCAGACGACGCAACTCCGACTCTGACGGAGAACTCTGTAGGACAAAACCAGGCACGGCTGGCGCCACGGGAAATCGCCGAACGGGCTACCTGCAGCCAGTCATCGTATACCGCAGGGCCCCGCCACCACAGCTTCGACTCCATAGCAACAAACAAACCGAGGCAAAACCGTAGACACGCCGAAGAAGAGCCGACTATCGCAACCATTGCCGCGTCGCCGACATCGCTCCCACCATCATTGTTGCCACAGAAGTCTGGACGCCACACCCGCCGCCAACCGCCATCCACCGGTCCCGCTCGCCGGCGCCAAGCTCCCAAGACGAAGCCCTCAAGAGGGAATACGACACCAAGGCGCCGCCATCGTCCGATCACAGATCAAGGTTTCCCCCGAAGAGACCCAAATGGCCAGATCCGCGCGGGAGGGGTGGAAGTACAAGCAACGATGCCTCCATGAAGGTCAACGACGGCCACAGCCGCCGCCATCGCTGGTCATGGCACGAGGCCAAGACATGGTTTTCACCAAGCTCCACACCGCCTCAGCCGCACATCATCCCGCATTGGCGTCGGCAAGCCCACCAAACATCACCACCATCGAAGCTGCCCATCAACGAAGAACCACCAATATCCGCCGCAGCCAACCGCACCTCGCGGAGACCACCGCCGACCGGAAAACCAGATCCGCATCACACGCCGCCGTAGTGCACTTCCTCGTTGCCATGGACCTCCGATCCGCGCACCCCTAGGGGCGTCCACGCGATGCCAGACCACGCAGAAACCCACCGGCCGCGCCCCTCGCGGCCGAAGCCGTCGCTCGAGCGCCGTACAGGCCGCTCAAGCCCCTCCACCATGGGCTCCGCCTGAGCACAAGCACCATGGCAGTCCTCCACCACGCCGCAGCAGTCAGCCACCAGGGCGTAGATCCTCGCTGCCAATACCTCGAGCGCTCCCCCAACACGAACCAGCAGCACCACCACCACTCAGCACCGTCGCGCCCAGCCCCTCGTCCGCCACCTCGCAATCATCATCTCGCACCATGAGCAGCCCCACCTCTCCCAGCAGTCGCCGGAAGTCGCTGTCTGCCGTTGCCACACAAGCGCCTTCTTCCCACCCGAGCTGCAGAACAAATCTGGACAGCCAGGTCCCTTCCACGCCACTCCCTTGCCGAACCACCTTGTGCAGCGCCGCTCGAGCCGAGGCATCACCGCGCCGCCGTGCGAGCCCGCACGCGCCAGATCCGGATCCGCCCCACACGCACGCGCCTGACGCGCGCCAGAGCAATGCGCTGCCCCGCCACCTCGCCGCGCCGCCCCACCACCTGCGCAGCCCCGCCGTGCTCGCCCCACCACCTGCGCTGCCTCGCTGCGCCGCCCCAGACGCCAAGGCGCCTGAGCTCCTTCGAAGCAGTCGGCCCGCGCCGCGCCACTCCAAGCGGGAGGAGGAGAGGGCCTCGCCGCCGCCGCGCCGCACGGGCTTTGCCCGGCGACGCCTGCCGGCGGCGGCGAGGGGAGAAGGGCCGGCTGGTTGTGGCGCTGGCGGCGGCGACGTGCGCTCCTGGCCGCTCGCGGGAGCGCCCGAGGAGCGAGAGGATAGAATTTTGCAACTGCCGTAGGATGCCCTGCATGTTGCTTGCACTGAATAGTCCAGCATTTTTTTAAACTATCAGAAGTTCAAAACATTATTATTTCCATAGTTTGCCCTATCTGGCATCGCACATGCCCTGCTTGCTTCATCCGAAGCCAAATCAGGCTATGCTGCAGGATCCTTGGCAGGAGCCACAGCAGGGGGCATCAGGTCACGAAAACACAAAAAAGTCAGTAACCACAATGAAAAGCCGATGACCCCAAGTACGTGAATGGCTTTTCACTGTGGTTAACTGTTGGATTACATGAACTCAGTCCGCTAATTAAGTTTACTGGTCAGATTACATGAACTCGGTTAGTACCAAATAAGTTTACTTGTCAGATTTCATTTACTTAGCTGACAATAGAGCTTAGTTGCATCCACTGCTAGGCTGTTAGTCTTTTTCGCATGGAAATCCGGTGCATGCGCACATGATGTACATGCATCTGCATGCTCGGACCTAGGAGCAATGTAGCATAGGTTGGATGGTCAACAATTGTTTTGAGCTGCCTGCATGCACGGGCCAAATGGGACAGTGAATTTCAGGCCTTTGCGTCAGATCACTGTCAGAACATTTAAATATCTGGGGTAGAAACGCCAAAGCACCCGGCGTTTCTGTATGAGCTGCAACGCGAGCTAATTTGGCGTTTCCATGTGGAGCAACAACGCTAGCTAGCTCGGCGTTTTCATGTGAAGCAGAAACGCCACGGTTTCTGGCGTTACGAAAAGGGTCAAATTGTAAAATAATTTCGTGGAGAGTTCATTTTATGCTATAGTTTTCTGACAAGGTCAGACTAGTGATTTTGTCCACAAGTAGACAAGCAAATAAGCAAACCAGATCCACGCAAAACATATGTTCTCAAACATTGCGAGTTATCTGAAACTATATATATAAGAGTAAAGGAAGGAGATCTACTGCTTCATGACAAGTTGCACCGGTAAAGGGGTTGCTCGCTCCTAGATTGGATTAGAACGAGAAGTCAGCGAGAAACTGTGTGCAAGCCTCCTTCAGCATGCTGCAACAATGCTGCTTCGCAAACGCGAGTGTGGGCACCACGGATTCCATATCAATTTGCTCGCACAAGGCCTCTTCGCATATCAGCTTCATCTTCTCCAGCTTGTACTTGTCGACCGCCACGAGCAGCGGCTTCGCCATCTTCACCAGTGTCTCTTGCTCCTCCATCTCTTGCGGCAGCGCATCGGTGTAGATGAAGTGGAACAGGGCCTTGAACACGTCGGCGTCAATTCCGTCGACGCGTATCTTTGTTGGCATCAATTCCGCCTTGAAGACAGGAGACCGGGCAGCGAGCATCGACCTGTTCGCCGGGAAGGTCACCCCGCCGACCTCTATCTCCAGGTCTGGGTCTGCTCCCTCTTTGGACTCCGAGAGGGCCTCCGTGGTGGGTTCTCGGTGCAGCTCGGACGGCGGCACCGTGGTGCTCGTGGATGCCATCCCATCACGGTAGTCGGTGGTGCTCATGTCAAGGACGATGACGTCGCAGAGGATTCTCAGACATCCGTCCTTGAGGTGCTCCTCGTCGTCCAGGTCTTTAAACTTGATGAAATCACTCCAGCCCCAGCTGCTAATCTTGTCGATCGAGAAGTTCAGGGCATCACCTTTGCTCTCATCGTCGATTTCTTCCGACAACCGGGGGGCCTCACCGTCGGTCCACGATGGTTTCCCGGTGTGGTCAAGGATGCTCATGCGGAAATCCGCCGTGGTGTCGCCGGTGCGGTCAAGGCTGGCATGCTTGAGGTGAAGGCCGATGAAGCCCTCGTATCCTTCTTCGCCGCTCGGGTAGCACCTGATACGCCAGTCGTGGCCGCCGACTCGGAACGTGCTTGATTCGATCATCGTGTCGTTTCCGAGCATCTTCCGGATTTGCTTGAACTGCTCGATCGTAAACAGGTAGGAGCCCGTCACCGGTCTCACGGCGAAGGTGCCGGCGGAGAGGTGGTGTCTGCCGGCAGCGCGGAGGGATGACACGACCGCCGACATTGACATGATCTCATCGGATCGATCCATCGAGGAGACGAGTGGTATCGTGCCTTTTGTTTTTCAATACCTGGGTCGTACAATATCACGTCTATATGGGTGTATATATATAGCACACATCCCATGACTAGAGAACCGACTCGAACTTGACGTGTCATCAAATACTATTGGTAAGACAAAGTCCTACTTGGGCAGGAACACGTGGTACATCGTACCAACTCAAACTCAGGTTAGCATACGCAAGGTTTATGCTTTTTTTTTTCTCAAGAACGCGCAAATAGCATGTCTTAATAATAACTTTATTATAGTACTAATAAAAGTGCCCGTGCGTTGAACCGGGTTAGATTGTCGATTTTCGGATCCCCCTCCCCTCATGTCCTTCGTCAACATCTACTTGAACTCCGTACCGCCTTTAAAATGCAAGTAGATATGTAAACATATGACAAACGATTATATATAGTAGCGACTAATACCTATAGGAACTCCCCAAGCGAAAGAAAATAAAAGGTACTAATAGAAACAATTTCCTCCATGTGAATGGCTTCCGAGCAGCTCTAAGAACAGCTAATTGCATATGTATCAGTAGCAATTGAAAGTTAAGTTGTGCATAAAGGCAGAAACTGATTGCACAAACTTGAAAAGTTGATTTTTGTAAGAGATATAGCAATTCCAATGATCATTATTTTAGCAATGTCTTATTTATTTTTCCATAAAATTTAACATCCATAGATCATAAGATGACCTGCATGATTACGGATTTTAAATATATTCAATTAAGACCAAATGGCCGAAAGAGTTGTTCATAAATATAATGAATTGGACACTGCCTATATTTTCTTTCTGAGAGGAATCTTGTACTATAATTTGGACCTTGCTAGCACAGTTGGGTATTGAAAACTCCTTATTTCACTTAGTTAATGAACAATTGTTTTTATGGGGAACCGGGCCCATGGAAGGTTTTTTTCTTTCTCCAAAGGCCCTCATATTCCTGTTGTGTGTCTTTGTATGTGTAAAGGCGAAAAGAGAAGCGCCTAAACCGCTCCCTCTCAGTTCTTCTCATCCACCCATCCCTGCTTGTTCTCCCCACTGCCTCCTTATAAGGGGGGTACATCTGAATCAGCGGTGGAGCTCAGAAATAAAGTAATACGTAGTACATACTACTTTTAAATTAGCAAGAAAGAATTATACATATATATGTAACAAATGTCTACTGTCGCCAACAACTATATTTGCTACAGTAAACTGACGAATTGACAAACAGATGAGACATCAGATGCTTCAAAAGTGCGTGCACCAAAGTAGGCCTAGGCGGCGGTTGATGATCTTCCGGCAAAGTCGGCGGAGGCAATGGCAGATTATCTTGCGGCGAAGACGACGGCTGCAAAGTCGACGGATACAGTATATTACAGAGACGTTACAACCAATTAATCCACTCCACTGAATACACCTCCTAATACCTATTTTGCTAGGTGCATTTATCATATCTATTCATGTGTATGCAATTAAGCTAATTGATAACTGAAAAAAAGGTAGAATATATGAAACTTCAAGAATTACTCTAGCACCATGTCCAAGAATTACTGTAACAAAGTTGGAGCCACCATGTTCAGGTATATGTAGTCAGCAGCATTAAATTTCTTGGTTCAATCTTGGCTAGTAACAACAATTTTTCTGGAAAAATAAACTGAAACAGGGGCTTGTATGGCTGATTATAGCCGAAACATAATGCAAAATCAACCCTTTTGGATACAACTGGAAGTCATCAATTTACGCAAATCACTTGACTATGCTGCGCACTAATCTCAAGTTCAGATAACCACGAAGCAGCTTCTAGTTCTAAGCTCAAGGATAAAGCATCTACCAAAGCTTTCATGTAGCAACTACCATATGGATCA
The DNA here is from genome assembly GCA_039707655.1 of Elymus sibiricus. Lineage (NCBI taxonomy): Eukaryota > Viridiplantae > Streptophyta > Magnoliopsida > Poales > Poaceae > Elymus > Elymus sibiricus. Next base: position 77,711,862 of record CM077663.1, on the reverse strand, counting down.
CATTGATTAATTCGGAGCCATCAAACAAGTAAACACTACATCAATAAGGACATGAATCACCAAGCATGCATATTACAAATATTGAGCAGGTGTACTGGATGCAGAGCAGATACACTGTTTAATCTCTGAAAGAAAAATATTGAACATACTAACAGAAGTATGGCATCTACAAATCTAGTGGAAGCACTACAGACTTGAACAGTGACGACTCAATAAATACATGTCATTATATTATCCAAAATCCAATGGCAGAAGGTGGAATCTTGCTTCTTACTGGAACATCTCTAATTTCTTCTACGAGTATATCATAATCATTTGTAGATTGCTGAATTATTTTGATATTTTTTGGGGGAATTATGGAATCCTAACCTTACATTATCTAATCACTACTTATAGGTGAGTGTGCCACAATGCTCTCTTTGCAACCTGGATCTAACATTTTAGACAGGATTACCACCTGATGCATTTTACATCATTACAACTTACAAGGAGAAGTAAAGAGTGCTAAAAATAAAAAGGCGCGTACAAATATTTCGAAAGTGTACAATTACATTGTGATTGTTAAGGGAACAATTTAATTCTTTATCTTTAGTATTAATTAATCTGAAGAGATGATCTCTTGAAAAGCTTCTATTCTTCTAATTATTACACACAAGCCAATCACAACCCAAGGAACTTCTAGAAAATTAATATTGTTCAACTTTCAGGAACTTCTAGACTTGAATCAACTTTGTGAACTCTGAGGAAAGCTGATATAACATAACTGAAACTTTGCTAAAAACGATGTCGATGCTTATTACTTTCCACTTTTCTCTAGAGAAAAAAAAAATCAAGGTTCAATGGAACAACACACGATGGTCACATGCCCTGAACATCATGACTACCCTCTCACAAGTAGCAGCTTCTGGCTTCCCAATACACTCCGACGCTGCAACTCAACTACTCTCTCATTGAGAAAAAACAGTAGTTTAACCCAGGCGTTGTGCAACCAACTATAACTCCTTCAGACTACCACAAATTATTTTACTCATTCATCTTTCATTTGCTTCTTGACACCAAAAGTGAAGCAAAACAAATACTATTAGAATATCAGTAAGAGCTCAGTAGAGTACTATATTTCTCAGGCAACAAACAGAAAGGTGTAGTGATCTTTTTTTTCCACATGATATGAAGGATTGCTATATTGTAACAAAAGCAAACAGAAAATACAACAACTGCCATGTTTGTAACAAAAGCAAACAGAAAATACAACAACAACTACCATGTTGCAATTAAGTTATTTATGCCACAATTTTTTTTGCATTCTTCTATGCTCATGTAAATAGTATCTGCATGTCTGCAGCTCGCAGTGTTCAACTGCGCCTTCATGGCTATGCTTTCTATTCCGTAAGCCTATCCATTTGCAGTTCCAAATAGGATCTACTGCACTTCTCATCACAGGCGACGCCACCTGACTTTCAGTTTGAGTAGCTTCGTCACGGTTGTCAAGAAAATCTGCTTCAAACAACCCTCGCAGACTTTGGGTAGATCCGAGGTAAGCAAATTCATTATACAACAGTGCATACAAAGGGAAGTTCCATGATCAAGTTCGGTTAACCGCGAAACAGCTTCTAGTTCTAAGCTCAAGGTTACTTGATTTTAAGTTTTTACATGACTGGTCGGACCTTTGATCGCTATAACTGAAACTGTGAGGAACAGAGGCACCACAAGTTCACAACCAAAGCAGCAGGGTTGTTTTTGAAAGGTGTCGAGGCATTACATACCTCTGGTGTAGCCGTCATTGGCGATATTGGACGGCTCGACTTATGTTCTTCTACCTCCGGCGAACTCGACCCTTCTTCCTCCGGCGAACTTGAAGGTGACATGATGCTTTTCTGGTCCAAGTACTTCAGGATTTGATGGATTTTCTGGTCCAAATACGCAACCTGATGGATATTCCAGCCGAGGACCCTTCCTTCTTATAGCAGCGAAGTCCAGTCCGGGTCGAGCAATCCATTGTTTTGTGTTGGAGAAGGACACGGTCACGAATTCAATCCAAATCAGACACGGCAGCAGGAGAAGACTGCCAGTGGCGAACAGGTCACAGCGGCGTGCTCTCAGCCGGCGTTGGCGGACGGCTTACTCACTCTGCCTCCTCGACGCATGCTCTCCCTCCACCAGCAGCGCGAGCGCTCGAGGCTGAGCCGCTCCGTCCTCGCCTCTGCTCCTCCCTGCTTCCGACCACCTCCGCAGCGATGGTCGACAGCCCCTCATCGTCCTCTGCTCCGGCCGCACCTTGGCTAACCAAAGCCTGTGCCTCCTTGCATTCCCGTCGTCCTCTGCTTCGGCCACCCCTTGGCTAGCCGATACCCGAGCTTCCTTGCCTTGGCCGCCTTTGCCTCTTCATGTTGCCCGACAACCATCGCCCCTGCTCCACCTCGTCTGTCCGCCCGCTCGAGCGACAACGCGCCCGCCGTGAAGACCACTAGCCGAGCCGCTCGCCATGCGCCCGCCGTGACGACATCCAGCTGAGTCGCTCGCCTCGTCAGCGACCAGGGCCGTGGGCACCGCCCCTCACCCTCTCGTCCTCCGCGACGGCTGGAAAGAGGGTAGAGGCTCGCTGGGCGCCTACAAGGGGGGCAGGGAGAGCCGTCCCCGCCGCCGGCAAGGGCGCCTCCCCTCACCTGAGTACACGCCCCGGCGAGGTGTCCTTCATCCTCCCGCGCGAGGCACCGCAGACACCTTCTAATCCTCCACTGCGACCTTAGCCGTCTCCGCCGCCGTGCCGAACGTACGGCAGGGCTAGGACCGGCGGAGGCCGAAGAGAGCTGCCGGCGGCGCATAAAAATGGGGGCCTCTGGCAGGGGATAAGAGGAAGGGGATGACCGCGGGTTGGATACAGGGGTGTTTTTGCAAAAGTGAAACGTTTTCTTTCAACTAAAAGAAGGACTGTGGGTTCAATTACAGGAAAATAAAAGGACTTTTCTGCAAAACGTACGCGACGGTGAGCGGACAGAAGCAATAGCCGCTTTATTATTATTAGGTAAAGATAGGCAAGGGTAAAACACAAAAAAGATAAACAGCCCCACCGCAACCTGGTGAATAGCAAATTCAGCACCAACTCAAACTCACACCAGATGCAAAGGCCGGGGTATATCCTCCTTTTCCAAAAAAGAAAAAAAAATCAAACTCGCACGCAAATCAACCTGTGACTGGATGATTCCATGGCGTCACATTGCACATGAGTAGGGCCGTCCTTAAGCTAGGGCAAGAGGGTCGATGGCCTCGGGCCTATCCACCATATAGGAGCTTGGACCGATATCATGGCGGATTATATTCCCCACAAAATCATTAATTGAGGAGCACCCTTTGGAAAGGTCACTCTCATCTTCCTAGATTGCGATAAGTGTCCGACTGCATATGCGTCACTTGTCGCAACCTGGAAATTTTCCTTTTTTTCATATATCCGTTTATTCAAAATGTTTTATCTCTTAAACCGCGCGTCCAAATTTCGAATCATCTTCACCGTTGGATTCCTTAAGTCGAGATCTTCAAAACTAGATACCATGTTGATAGGTTTGACGAACTTTTTTACGAAAAAACCGTGCCTCTTGCGAAAGGAAAAACAAGAAAATGCGTTTTTTCCGTTTCCGAAAGGCACGACCATACCTCTCGCGGAAGCAAATCCGTGCCTCTCGCGTAAGGAAAAAAACACTTTTTTTTTCCGTTTTCGAGAGGGACGGCCGTGCCTCTCGTGAAGCAAAACCGTGCCTCTCGTGAAAGGAAAAGAAAAAGAAAACACGTATTTTTTTCGTTTTCGAGAGGCACAAACGTGTCTCTCATATAAGCAAAACCATGCCTCTCAAGGTTGTAATCAACGAAACGGTCCAGCGCTAGTGAGGAAACCCCATGCATGCATGCTGCGCGTGGGAAGGAGAGGGCTTGGACCTGGTTGTAGCGAGATTGTGGGCAGCGGTTAGAAGGACGCCGCGCGTCTCGCATCAGATGATGGCCTTCCTTGATCTCAGCGAGTTTTACTTTGTGCAGGGACGGAGAAATTGATATACTGAGCTGAATTCACGGAGAGAGGCCCAGAGCAGTAGCCGCCATGCGGAAGACGACCACCTTCTTGAAGGGATGCGCCGCCGCCCTCCCCGACTGGCTCGCCTCCATCACCGTTGTGCAGGGCCACTCCATGCGCCCCACCTTCGAGCCCGATCTACGTAACTAGACCAACCAGTCCGCAACTCCAACCACCCGCAACAATGCCTGGCTATGAACCGAGATCTTGCAGGTGAGGTGGCGCTGGTGGACCGGCGCCCTCGGCTGGACCTGCGCCGCGGCGACGTCGTCATTTTCCGGTACGACGAGAGGAAGCACGTGTGCAGCAGGCTGATCGGCCTGCCCGGCGACCGGATCAAGCTCCCGGGCACGGAGGAGGTCCGGCAGGTCCCGGAGGGCCACTTCTGGGTGGAAGGGGACAACTCATCCCGCAGTTGGGACTCCAGGAACTACGGCCCTGTAAGAATTTCTCTATCTTGCCATATTCGATTTTCTCGCTCAAATCTCAGTTTCTTCTTGATTTTCGGATGAACATTGTCAAAAATAAATACATTCTCTGCAGGTTCCTCTTGATCTGATGCACGGGAGGATGACGCGCACCATCTGGCCGCCTCACAGGTTCCGACCACTCCATGCCAAGGTCTCCGCCTCACAAGAGGCAAGAGTTATACCGACGGAGATGCAAAAGCTCTGTCACACGAGGAAGGGTTGTGCCACCATCAGTTTCCGACTCTCCACTTGATTAGTAGGAGTAGTTGTTAATTCGTTCATACTGTGCCCTAAAACACCATTCATGCTTAGGTCCATGATTGAGTTGGGTTCAGATCAAAATTAGTGACATGTCAATTTCATCTCCAGTAGATTAATTTTTTAAAGGGAATTTGTATTTTCCAAACGTTCTGTTTTTGTCTTCAGATCCGAACGACCCGATGGCCCTTCGATCCCCATGTACGACGCGCGTAGCCGCTCGATAAGTCCACGAGAAAAAGAAAGCAGAACATGCTCGATTAGAGTACCAATTCAGTGTGCATCATTCCAATTAGAGTACCAATTGAGCAGCGGCAGCAGCAGCTAGAACATGCTCGAGTACAAGTGCATCATTCCAATTCAGAATTTTCAGTTTTTCAGCGTTCTTTTTCCTGAAGAAAGTATATGAAGCCAAGGTCTACTATTAGTTTTCAGAAAATTCAGACTTTCATTGTTCCATTTTCTCTCTGTGAACTGCAGCTTGGGTCAATTAAGAGTTAAATTCAGTTTCAACAGATAAATCGGAGGGACAGTAGATGCAGTTTGTGTCAAGTAGATGTCCTATTATATTTACGGAAATGCTAAAATCCGAACCATCCCGGTAACTTCTATGTAATTAGCATAATAATTTTGGCACCACAAAGCTGATAACTTGCATACGAACACCGAGGGATAATTTTAGCCCGGGGAATTAGCTATTGAAAAACACTCCTGGTAACTTATTTGTAAATCGCATGGTAATATACACATCGCAGATCTGATAACTTAGGTACAAACACCACGATACTTTTGACCCGGGAAAAATAAGATGTTAAAAACATACCACCGATAATTTTTTGTGTAAATAGCATGATAATACAGGCTCCTGGACCTAATAAATTAGGTACAAACACCACGATAAGTTTGACCCGTAAAAAAAAGTTGTTGAAAACATACCACCGATAAGTTCTTTGTAAATAGCATGATAATATACGCTCCCAGACTTGATAACTTAGGTACAAACACCCTGATAACTTTGACCCGTGGAAAAAAATAGTTGAAAATATACTCCGATAACATCTGTGTAAATAACATGGTAATATAGACTCCCGGACCTGATAACTTAGGTACAAACACCACGATAACTTTTGACCCGGGGAAAAATGTGTTAAAAACATACCACCGATAACTTTCTGTGTAAATAACATGATAATATAGGCTCCCGGTCCTGATAACTTAGGTACAAACACCATGATTACTTTGACCCGTGAAAAAAAGTTGTTAAAAATATACCACTGATAACTTCTCGTGTAAATAACATGGTAATATACGTTTCCGGATTTGATAACTTAGGTACAAAGACCACGATAACTTTGACCCATGTAAAAAAAGTTGTTTGGAAACATACTTCAGTAATATCTATGTAAATAACATGGTAATATAGGCTTACGGACCTGATAACTTAGGTACAAACACCATGATAACTTTGGCCCGTGAAAAAAGTTGTTGAAAACATATCACTGATAACTTCTCGTGTAAATAACATGGTAATATACGTTCCGGATTTGATAACTTAGGTACAAAGACCACGATAACTTTGACCCACGTAAAAAAAGTTGTTTGGAAACATACTTCGGTAATTTCTATATAAATAACATGGTAATATAGGCTCCCGGACCTGATAACTTAGGTAAAAACACCATGATAACTTTGACCCGTGAAAAAAGTTGTTGAAAACATATTCCGGTAGGATCTGTGTAAAGGACATGATAATATAGGCTCCCGGTCCTGATAACTTAGGTACAAACACCACGATAACTTTGACCCGTGAAAAAAAGTTGTTGAAAACATACCACTGATAACTTCTCGTGTAAATAACATGGTAATATACGTTCCCGGACTTGATAACTTAGGTACAAACACCACGATAACTTTTGACCCATGTAAAAAAAGTTGTTTGGAAACATAATTCGGTAATATCTATATAAATAACATGGTAATATAGTCTCCCGGACCTGATAACTTAGGTACAAACACCATGATAACTGACCCATGAAAAAAGTTGTTGAAAACATATTCCGGTAGGATCTGTGTAAATGACATGATAATATAGGCTCTCGGTTCTGATAACTTAGGTACAAACACCACGATAACTTTGACCCGTGAAAAAACATTGTTGAAAACTTACCACTGATAACTTCTCGTGTAAATAACATGGTTATATACGTTCCCGGACTTGATAACTTAGATACAAAGACCACGATAACTTTGACCCATGTAAAAAAAGTTGTTTGGAAACATACTTCGGTAATATCTATATAAATAACATGGTAATATAGGCTCCCGGACATGGTAATTTAGGTACAAACACCATGATAACTTTGATCCGTGAAAAAAGTTGTTGAAAACATACTCTGGTAGGATCTGTGTAAATGACATGGTAAAATACGCATAGTAGAGCTAATAACTTATTTTAGCCTAGGCATGATAACTTTTGACCCAGAAAAAAAAGTATTCGGAACATGCCAACATGGGATCTAGTTTCGAAGGTCTTGCCGCGGCGGATTTTTTTTGTGAAAACAGATTTTGAATCGAACAGACGGTTTGAGCTACAAAATATTTTGAAATTTCAAAATAAAGAGAATCTACGAAGACATTAGCTTTTCAGCACTTCTAATGCATTTGCATGTGAGGAGAAAATTGGAAGAAGTCATTTTTATGCCCGGAATTTGGCTATGTAAACATTGTGGTAACTTATGTATCATAGACGTGATAACTTGCATACCCTCGGCGTGGTAACTTTCGACCCAAAAAAAGTCATCGGAATATATCAACATGGGATCTTGTTTCGAAGGCCTCGTCACGACGAATATTTTATGTGAAAACAGTTTTTCAATCGGAGCGATGGTTTGATCTACAAAACATTTTGAATTTTGATTTTTGTTGGAATCTTTGCTGACATCAGCATTTTTGTCTCACATGCTTACATGCACACTTAATTAAGGTAAGCTGCTTAATTAAAGCAATTCATGGTAATTAGTAGAGGGGGAGTCGCACGACGGTGGGAAATCTCTCGGCTGCATGCGCGCGCAACGCTCAGCTGCATTTCGTTCGGATCTATCCTACATATACGAACATTTGGTATATATCACAGTCCTTTTTTAAAAAGGTTTTTTAACATGCTTCCTCTTACCCTTTCTTTTCACATGAAAGGTGAGAAGGATAGAGTAATCAGACCCTTCTTTGTACAAAATATTTGATGCAATTCCAATAAACTCTTTTTTTTCATTGATTGCAAATTTTTGTAGGTAGCTTACCAAGCTGGCTGCTTGGTGTAATTCCAATAAACTCACCTTGGGTAATATTCTCCGCAACATATAATTCGTCCGTGCATCAAACTTTTATGTACATTGAATTTGAAGGTACTTCCTCGGTACCAAAATAAGTGTCTCAATTTTATACTCCCTCCGTCCCAAAATAAGTGTCGCAGATTTTATACTAGACCGGTACAAATTTTATACTAGATCATCGACACTTATTTTGGGACGGATGGGGTACTAATTTTAATACAAAGTTATACTAAATTTGAAACACTTATTTTAAGACGGAGGGAGTATATGATAAGTACCGCTGCTACTTCTAGACTCCATGTGACTCCACCTGCAACCGCAATCACTTATTTCTTCGTCACAGAAACGCTCGATCGATAATTAAGTTTCTCTTTGCTCTAGTCTGTACTCCCAACTTCCAGAGTGTCCCCTCTTATTAGGTACCACTCATAAGAGTTACCTGGACTTCACACCCTTGCTTTTTCTTGACTACTTGCTTGAAACTTGAAGGAATTTTAGATGGTTGTAGTCATCATGAGTAAAATTGGCAGTTATCTAACTACTTGTCCGACCACAGCCGTAGCCCTTCTCCATGTCCCATGCTTACTGCACACCTCACCGCTACTATCGTGTAGAGCATCTGTCGTCTCGGTCGAGTATCCTGGCCGTCAACCCACATCCCCTCGACCCCCACTGCAGAGTGCCACCGATCATCATCAATTGATGCTGAGTTTTATGTTTACATTATACCACTAGGCCACAGTCCGAACCACATGTCTCTAACTTTTCCCGCTGAAATAGGCTTCGACTCTTCAAGCTCTTACCTCATAGCCTCTTCATCAACACTGAGTGAAGTCTTTCATCGGACTTCGGATCCACCTTCAACACGATTTCATGGTGGTTGTACATGTCACCCAGCTCTCTGTCTACTCCAACTATGTGTACACCGTATTGAGTCAATTCCACTCCATCGACATGTCGAAACACACAAGGCCTCAGCCTTGCACGCATGATTGCCACACTTAGAAGTCGGTCACCATCAGCATCACGTTCTTATGTCGCCATCGTTGATCTCACTACTATCTTCTATTCCGTCTGACTCGCGTCGATCCATTAGACTGTCTAACCCAACCCAATCAAAATTGTCTGGCTACAATCACGCTCTACTATGCGTCGAGTTTGCCTCGCACATCTTTAACAACTGCTTAGACGCCATGTATATGCATGATCCCGCACGACATACTCTCGCATACTCTCCGAGCCCTCTTAGAAATCTTGTTGTGTTCAAGAAAATCTCGCTATAAAAAATCGTGCAAACACTCGAATAATTGTTTGCACAATTATTTTTCAAGAGAAAAGCCCATATTAAAACCTTGAATTACCATCAAAGTCTAATATACAGCCTTGAACTATGAAACTGTCCATTTTGCAATAGCAAACTTTCAAAACCGGACAAGAAACAGTCGTGGACCGGTTTGAAACTCGTTTTGACTAGTCAACAACCCAGTCAGCCGCCACATCACCCCTGGCCCACTTAAAGCTATCATTTTCTCTCCCTTTTCTCAGTCATCTCTCCCCATCTTGCCCCGCAGCCACCGCCACCCCAATCTCAATCGGATCGTGCCTGGATTCTATGGGAGCCCGACCTCAAGCCGCATTGTCTAGCAACCGGTCGGCGACCTCGCTGTTGGCCAGCAGTACCACTCATTGCCTCCATCTCCTCTCTCACCTCCCTGGCTCTCCCTCACCTCCACTCCCTCGCCCACACAGAACTCCCCCCTCCCCACGCGGCCATGGTTGTTTTCAGCAGCCCGACATCGTCCACAAGGCCTCCTCATGCCATCAGACGCAGGAGCTCACACCGCTTGAGCCACCACATGCCCCCGTCGCGACCCTTGCACCTTCGCGGGTGACCTCCCGCTCGCCAACTCGCCGCTGCGCGCCACATGAGGCTATTCTGTGTGCGGAAGAATTGGACATGAACAAAGCGTATGATTGTGTTGAGGGATTTTTTTTCTTAAAGAGATCATGCAGAAGTTGGGATTTCCATGAAAATTGGGTCAATTTGGTTATGCAATGTGTGGCCCCGGTTGTTTGTTCAATTATATGGAAACATATAGTTTTAAACCACCAGGGGATTGAGGCGGGGTGATCCCCTTTCACCCTATTTGTTTTTATTACGTACCGATGGGTTAACTTCCTGGGAATTTAAATGTGCATAGATGCTTCATCCATTTCTAATATCCTTTCTGCGGATGACTCTTTGATTCTTATGTAGGCTAATGTGGAGAATGCACAATGTTTGAAGAGAGTGTTGGAATCATATTGTTCAACGTCGGGATAGTTGGTAAATATGGTTAAATCGAGTATTTTCTTTAGCGCCTACTAATGTTGATATGAAGGCTTATATTTGCTCGTTATTCACTATTATGATGGAAGCTCTTAACGATAATGGATCTACCATCTAAAGTTGGGATGGATAAGACGGTTTGCTTCGAATATCTTCTTGACTAAGTTATCCATTTAGGACAGTAAAACCGAACCTAATCGCTGCTCTCTCACGCCCTCTCATTTTTAGCCGTCCGTTTTGCCGATTCGAATGTTTGTGGCCGTGTGCTGTATCTGGCGACCTCAACGTACAGTTCAATTCCTGGCCCAGCTGTCCTAATGGGCTGCTACTCCAGAAGCCGAAACCAAGCCCTCTGGTGAGTTGGGCCGTTTCTCAAAGCCCGTTTTAGCTAACAGACCACCGCTCGATACCGAGGGATCAGCCTCCGGCGATGCAGCAGGCGATTGGTCCAGCCTACGAGCGCGATTCAAGCCACGGGGGCAATCTTCAGCGGAGGAACCCACCGGACGAACACGATGCAGGCTGCACGCCACGAGCGCTTGCTCTCGGCGCAGTTGATGAGCTCGCCGCCTGCTGCAAGTCCGGTGCTGATCATGTATGGTGACCTCAATTTATATCTCATCGACTACTTCATGGTTGGTCCCCTGGGAAGTCATCAACGATGCATCTCATCTATCTTTGCATCAGGTCTGTCAGCAAGGCACAGAAGATGTCCCATATCGTATTTTCTCTCGTCTAATTCATTTAGCCTTAAGAACTTCGAAGGTCACCGATGGGAAGTATTTCACACATCATATTGAACCGATAACCATTCAGATTTATATTGAAAGATTTGTGTAACCACAGTTAATTTTTTTGTAGATTTTAAATTTCCGTAGACAAGCTGTTTGATGTAAGTCCCCTTCCTCTTCCATTGCTGAAGTGCGCATGGTTTATTCTTCTCCACCACTATCTGATGCAGAATTCCAGCAGTTAATCTGATGGTGCTGGATGCATGCTCGTCTGTGAGCAGAAAGAGAGCGGATGAGCATCGCCAATGCAGCCAACAAGGCAGGAGGAAGAGGAACGTGGTGGCTGGGACACATAAGCGGTGACCGTGCCATACGGCCTTCTTGTGCCAATGGCGCGAGGAGCAATAAACGGACGAGTGGAAGAAGCGCCTGCGGCCAACCACTTGGGTAAGGCGATGAAGAGGAACTTGTCTTGCAAAGACTGATACAGTTCTAGGCAGCTGATAGAAACAGCGAAACAAAAAGAGCTGATGCACCAAGGGAAAATCTAGGACGAGCCAAGGCGACAGTCAAAAAATATCGGATCATTTCCAAAGCTTCTTTCAGTACGTCCTCTTGAACTAGATGATCGCAGGCTTTCAGCCTGTTGCCTTGTGTAATCTGTTGGCAATTGAGACTGCGACTGAAATTTGGTTGTCATGTATTACAAAGTACCTGCAGGTCTGTAACCTTTGGAGACATGAGCAAAAACTCTAATGTGTTGCAGGTAATCTTCTTCTCTTGTAGCGGTTTCTCACCATAATTTATTGTTTAGATTTTTTTGGAAATGACATGGCATTTATGTTAAGGCTCACAAGAGTATACGATGATTTTGTTTTTGCAAAAGGTTGGTGAAGATAATTGCCCTACAACATACGAAAGGAGACAATCAGAACATGGTGCACTACCATTAGGGGAAAAATATGTTTGTAGCTTTATTTTAGATAAGGCAATCTCACTTGAAGTTTCCTTTAGATATAAAGTCCAATTACATTACTCTAATATAGTTTGCAGCAATTCGACTGAAATTGGGACACGGAAAAGAGAAACCCGCTGAGAAGCCATATATTTTAGTTGTCCGAGGAGTTGAGGTAATATGTACATCTTCTTCCATATATGAATTACTTTCTTTTCATATTTTGTAATTTTGGAGTTGAAGTAGTTCCTTAAGAACAGACTAATTCATATTTGTCGCATTCATAGATGTGTAGCATAGTTCATTGTATCGTTGACATTCATAGAGCATTTTGTGTTCGCCATACATATAAGATAACAAGGGATTATTATTTTGCGGGTCAAGAAAATCCTTTGGAGATAACATTATGGGAGGGAGAAGAAGCACCACTTGAATATTTTTGCTCTTTCCTTGAAAGTTTTCTCAAACTATTCAATACCCCATGAAATGAATCTCAACTATTCATTTCTCATGTTTTTATCAGGTGAAACATTATAATTATATATTTCTTGTTATCATGCCACTTCTGATGCTTGAAACTCTGTAACATTTGATTGATGTCCTAACTTTGTCTTCAAACACTGGCGAGGCTCATATTCTTACTTGACTTCCTTAGGACGATGAAGTTGATTTGAGACATGACCTCTCACAATGTTTCTACCATTCTTTCTTCAAGTGCCTTCATGTTCTGGCCATATGTAGTCTTAGTATTGCACCGGTATTGATATCCAGCTTCAACGCTTTTCTGTAAGCACTTTTGCTTCAAACATTTGGAAATGATTCATAAAACTAATATACTCCAATATGGTTTCACTAATACTACTTTTCGAGGCAACACAAGGTACCCTCAAGATACATGTTCATGCGAATTAAACTTTCACCTCTCGTGTCTTCACATATTTACATAATTCCTATCATTATATCGTCGAAATGGATGGGTGCAGCAATGCACAACACGCTATACAGATTAGGTCAAAGAGGGTCTACAACTAGGTAGGAGGCTTTGTGAAGAATCATCTTCTTGGGATGCCAGTATATTGCCAAAATAAACGGGCGCGGCAACGCGCGCCTTCGATGATCTAGTAGAGTGAATGGGTGGAAGGAAAGGCAATTATCTTTGGGCACAAAGAAATTCTTCTCGGGCCAGTTGCATAGGAAATACCATCATATGCAATGTCAGTCTTTAAATCTCTTAAACAAATTTGCAAAGGAATATCTAACGCGATGTCCCACTAAGTATTTTTCCAGATGGAGATTTGTTAATGCCACAATAAACAAGGGAGCTTCTTTTACATGGCAAAATATTATGGCCAGCGTTAACACGCTTAAACATGGGTGTATTTAGCGAGTGGGTAATGGTCATAACATCAATATCTAGGGAGATACTTGGTGTCATTTTCAACTATACTCACACAACAAATGTAGAACTAAACTAACATGAGATCACCAAGTTCCCACTCTTTAACTCATATGAAGAGTGACCGACAACATGGCTTGGGTATAGCTAGGGTCGGTGAACTTCATACAATACTTTGGGTTACCCATACGATACAAAGTTGAGCTATCGACGAACCATCAATCTTTCTCGTCGACGGAGCATAAGTCATGCTTCCCCCTGAGCTCAATATTTTGTCCCCTTCGGTTACCCCGTAGCACAATATTTTGTCCCCTTCGGAGTATGTGAATGGACGTATCAAAGGTCTTCGCGGGGTGCGCGGTCGACGGGGAGGTCAATCGTCCTCTCCGACGACGAGGTGCACGGTGATGACAACGACGTCAACGGCGAGGAGGACTTCGGCCTGGAAGAATGGCGGCGCATCTTCACCTACTGCGGTGACGACGGTACAGGACGGACCCCATGGGCGATGGAATGTCGCGAGCGTATTGGCTCGCCCTCTACAAGGGTGATGATGAAGATTAGTTTATTTTAATTTCGTGTTTAGTTTTAAGTTTAAGCTTTTGTCTAGGTTTAAAAACTCATGTCCGATGGGATGTCAAGACAAGGCGAATGATTATGTGTCGAATTTTGGTTGTCTAAATCGAATCTAGGTTGAACTTATGCAAATTTGGTTTTTACTCCGTTATATTTAGGAGTTCGGCTAGGTCCGACCAAAATTTAGTGGAGTAAAAATCCTTCACTTTGCTCGGCAGGATCCTACTCTGTTTTATAGGGAATCGGTTAGAGTTGGCCTTAGAGCTTCTACAACCGGACTTGGCAAATCCGGACCCTCAAACGCCCGCGGACCCATCTGAGCGCATTCGCGGACAGTGACCGGTCACACCTCAAATAATCGATCCCACAAATGAATACCTCAAATTAGAAACCTCAAATCTATACTATTACATGTCACGTAAACCTAATCTTCAGCAGAGCTCGTCCGGCTCCCCTGTGCCCATGTCCGGTGGCCGGGTGCGCCCCTCGGAGTGTTGGTCCGGCCGCCGACGAGGTAGAGTAGGACATGGGACACGGCCTTGCTCACGGGGCTCAAGGTGCCGCCGTCTCTCATGCCCTACTTGTCCTAGTCGGAGTTCGGAGCACTGACGGTGCCGGTGGACATGAAATCGATGATGGATCCGTCGTGGGAGGAGCCAACGACATCCACCACCGCACGGTTGCAGCGCCCAGACATGTGCACCATACGGGGCGCCCGAGAATGTGACCTTGTCATGCCAACTCCACTGCCTCAAGGGATGTCGTCGTCTCCCGCGCTCCTTGCCTCGTACGACGGGCACACTATGGGTGCTAAAATCGACGGATCTTGGGTAAGGAGTCCAGAGCTGGTGATCTTGACATGGTGTTTAACTGGAAGTAAAGGCGACACAGTTTTACCCATGTTCGGGCCCTCTCGATGAGGTATAACCCTACGTCTTGCTTGTATTGTATTGGTTGTGGATGGGGTACAAAGTACATGATGATCTACCTCGAGATAGTATGAATGAGTTCTAACTCGTCAAACGAAATCTCCGTCTGTTCCAAAATATGAGATGTATTAGTTTTTTTGAAAGATAAATTTCTTTAACATTGACCAAGTCCGGAGCCAAAAATATCTACATCCACAATATTAAATAAATAAGATATGAAAATTCATCTCATGATGAATCGAATGCCACGATTTGATATTATTGATATTGATATATTTCTCTATAAATTTAATCAAATTAATTTGGATTTAAAAAATCTAATGCATCTAATATTTTGAAATAGAGGGAGTAAATACATTATGAAAATCCAATAACACCAACGATGTAGCAAATCGCGTCCAACTCTTCGAGTAGAGTTGACATTGGGAGGCCTTCCAATATCCAAAAAGAATATGTTAGATAAGAGCATCTCCACTCGCGCCCCCAACAGGCCCCCCCAAGGCCCTTTTTTATCGCCGGCTAAGGAAAATCGGCCCAGTCGCGCCCCCTGGAGCCCAATTTTCGCCGGTTAGGGCCAAAATTGGCGCCGGCGTACCCAAGCCGAACCCGACGCGCTGGGGAGCGCCTGGGGGCGCTGGGGGAAACCTTTTTTGGCACGAAAACGGACGGGCCCGCCGAGTCAGCGACCGAGAGGCGCTTCGTCGTCCTCATTGCCTCGGTTTCTCGCGGGGAATCAATGCGAAGGCTGCCTGCCGGTCAGCCTTCCATTGATGCCTCACGGGCGGCGCAGTCAGAGCGGGCGACGCGCGTCCACACCTCTCCCTCCACGCGGCCGCACGGTGCCGCCTGCTCGCCGCTATAAAAGCCGCCCCTCCTCGCCGGTGGCCGGACACTCCTCGCCACACCCTCTCTCCCACTCTCGCCGCCGACGCCCTCTGTCCCTCTCTCTCTCTTCTCCGGCGACCTTCTCTCCCGATGGCTGAGCGCTTCCCAGGCGATGGCGCGGCGGCCAAAGGCTTCGGCCGCCGCCACATGCACGAGGATGAGGCTCGCCTCCTCTACGAGGCGGAGTACCCGGCGCCGCCCGACATGCAGGTGCCGGGCTCGTGGAGGCTCAGCGTCGGCGGGGTCCCGGTGCCTCCGGTGCCCAGCGGTGCCGAGCGGCGCGCCGAGATCGCCAGGATCCGGTCGTCTCTGTCGGAGACGGTGCGCCAGCAGCCGAGGTATGCCCCGGACAGCCACAACTTGTGGACGGCGTATTTCGAGCGCCGCCATGAGGAGCAGCTCGCCTCCATGAACGGCGCTCCGCCCAGCCGCGGTCGCCACAACTCCGAGGGACGGCGGCGATGGTGGGGCGTCCCCAGCCGCACCCTCGAAGCCGTTCTCGAGCACATCGAGGGCGGCAACACGCCGCGTCTCGACTACCCCGCGGTGTCCATCTCGCGCCGGAGCGGCTCGTCCTGGCATGCAAGGCGCATGGTTGGGACGTCGTCGTCATCGTCCGGCTCCCACTCCTCCGGCGCACGAACCCCGCTCGTCGCCATGAAGGCCGAGCCCGGCGAGACGCCGCTCCAACGCAGTGGGCGCAGTGGTGGTGGCGGCATCACCATTAATGAGGGCCGCCACCGCCAGCCTTCCCCCTCCCCGCGGCCACCTCCGCCTTGTCAGGCCAAAGACCGAGCCGGACGCGGCGGCGATGCCGGTCGCCATCAAGCAGGAACACCTCGCCATGGCCGCCGACGACGAGACCGCCCTAAAATGGGTGCGCGACGACTACGTCCGCAAGGAGATGGAGCGTCAGCGGCGCGCCCTCGAGGAGATCGCCGCTCGCCGCCGCGGCCGCGAGGAGGGTGGCATCGTCATCCTCGACAGCGACGACGAGGAGGCGCCCAGGCCATCCAACCCCGAGTTGCATCGCCACGGCGACCCAAGGCAGGGTTGTAGCAGGGATGGCGGCCGCGTGCAGGACGGCGACGACGATAGCGACGACGACGGCGGCGACTACACCACCTTCTACAGGCTCCTCGGCATGTAGAAGACGGCGGCGCGGCGACGGTGGCGTATCGGCGACGTAGTTTTAGTTTTTTTAGTTATGTTTTATGTTTTTATCAGTTTTTGTACAAACATCGTATGAATCGCCCGAACTTTGCCCGAATTTGGCCGAAATTTGCCATAATTTTGTGTTCAAAAAGCGGCGTGGGGGCGGCATGGGGGCGCGACTGGGAACCAGACCCACCCCACGCTGATTTTTTCGCCGGTTGACCCCCGGGCGACGCTATTTCTGCCCCTGGGGGCACCGAACGGCTGGAGATGCTCTAACATGGCGGCCAAGGGATTTGAGAGGAATGGTATTATGATAAATGGCCCGTGGGTTGGAGATGAAAGAAGCAATGAAGAATCGACAATACAATGTAGTATGGAACAACAGTGCACTGCATATGATGAGTGCAACACAGACTTAGTTTCTAACAATTAGTTCCAAAGGTTTATTTGAATATATTTAACCTAGTGTCATGCCCTTGGTTCATTTGCTCAAATGTTTAAAAGCTATGTATCATATTTTGCCTTCTTGCTCTGTGTAAACTCTCTGTTAGTCAGTCTGGTTGACTGTGAACTTGTTTTCAATGGTTACATTGCTTTCGATCTTTTGTGTATCTTTGGAGTCACTATTTGTATTCTTGCTCTTTGCAAACTCAAAGTCGGTCTGGTTATAAACCTTCTTTGGACCTACTACTCGGCTTTCAGTAAATAGCTGAGCGTGGCCTCTTTGGACCTACTACTCTGCATCATCATCTAGAGTCAAATTGACGTTCTCACACAATGGGTAAATAGCTCCTGTGCGACGTATTTCATGGGAATTAGAAGGAGTGCACCGTTGTTGGAAAGAATCGCTGCCGCGCGACACATTTGGTAACGTAAATAGCCCGGACACGACATGGCTCTTAAACTCGACTGATGCCCTCGTTAGCTGTTAGGGGTTGGACTCACCACTTATCCACGTAAGCGCGGGACCCACCACTTGTCCACGTAAGCGCGGGACCCACCTGTTCGCAGCTAGAAGAGACGAGCGCCCGTGCCAGTCCGCCCGCCGCCACCCATTGCTTCCCCCTTTCCCCAATCTTTCTCTTCTCCGGCGACCTAGTGCAGATGTCTACCTCCTCCGCCACGCACTCAAAATGGCGACAGTATGGTCCAGCGCTGCTCACAAGGTGCCCTGACTGTCCACGCCCAGAGCCCCTTAAACGGTTGGTCAGTAAGACTGATGACAATGGCAATCTTGGGCGCGAATTTGTCAAATGCTTGAGCAAAACAATGGCAGGAAGGGATGGCAAGGTTAGATCTCAGTTCTTAGCCCGTTCTTTCGGTGTCGTTTGCTCTGATTTCTCCATATTTCGTTTTTTCTCGCCGAATTTGGGGTAATTTGTGATTTAGGGTTCATGTTGTTGTTTTCAGATCCTGAAGAAATGTACCCATTTCGAGTGGATGGATGATTATATTGAGAGGATTCAGTTTGAGGGCTATATTGATTCGAGAGGGGCCGCAACCTGGGGGCTCAATTTGGGCGGGGTGCAGCCGATTACTGTGGAGAATTTGGGGAGCTCAGAGAGAGGGGCGGGTAGAGTCCTGCCGATGGCGAGGTATGCTGAACTGCATGCGGAGTCCGAACTAAACGATGAACTGAAGAAGATCAAGAAACATCTAATGCAGATGATCGATTTGCAGAAGCAAGCAAATATCATGGCAGGGGGTTCTATTGTTGAATCATTGTGCTGTTTTTCTTTTACTTGTTATTCATCCATCGTTAGAATGGTCATTTAGGCCTGTTAGGGCAGAGGACGCGATCTGTGCTCCATGCCAAGTTCATGTAACTGAATCGAAGCCCGTGTTCATGCCCCTGCTTTTGTTCTTCAGTTAACAGAGTGCACACACCCCAAATTCAGTTTCTAGTATAAAGGAAATGGATCTGGGCTGCCGAATAGATGTTGGGCCGTGAGAAAAGCCCAAATAACCAGGCCCAAAGAGAAACCAGCCCACCCGGGTAGGGGCAGCAGCCATAGAGGCACCCATGTTGGCCGGTTTACTTGGGCCTGGCCAGTTTACTTGGCTGGGATTAACCCCATGACCAAAGCGTTGTACCTCTGAACATTCTTTTGAATCAATAAAATGAGCTAGATTCCCTAAAAAACAATAATGAGCTATATTTCTCAAAAAAATTTAAATAAAAGTGCGGCAAAATGCAAAGAGTTAGCACACATGGGCTAGGAACATCAAACAGAAACTTTTCTGAAAATACTTGTTTTACTTGTCTTAACTCAAACAGAAACTTTTCTTCTTTTAACCTTTGAAAATACTTGTTTTACTCAAAATACTTGTTTTACTTGTCTTAACTCAAACAGAAACCTTTCTTCTTTTAACATTTGAAAACAATGCTTCTGTTTAGTGTTGTTCCATGTGGTGTTACTTGCATGACTCATAAATAAAAATTAGATCTGAACAACATATGAAACATATCAAAAAATGCAAGGAGAAAAAGCACACTATTACTTGAACGAAACATACATATATTGGCACGAACAACACATAACATAGATAACATAGATATATAGTAGCCCCCCCCCCCCCTTACAACTCATTACTAATAATTATCAGCCCTTATAACTTGGGCCCTCACTACATGGATTGATAGCTCACGATAACACACTCTTAGAACAGGGCCCCCTAGAACATGGGCAGCCATAGCTTGCACATCATCAACCATGGGGGGCGACATGGAGACGTCTTCACTCCTCATCTACCGGCGGGTTGGGGAGGGCGAGAGAGTGCATGTGGCCCGGGGTGGGGAAGATGTAGTCGAGCTGGCTGAAGATGTTGTATGTTGAGAACGTGATGAACTCGCATCCACAGAAGAAGGACCGGCCGAGGAGATGGTATGCATCAAAGGGATTGGTGAAGCGGACGATGAGGCCACTTCCTCCTATGCGAGCCTCCCTGATGGTGAACATCAGCGGAGAGCCGGGAGGTAAGTGACGGTAACCGGCCCTAATGAACATGGTGGCAAACTCCATTGGACCCCTCCACCTCGAGATTGCCCACACCCCGGAGCTCGTTCTCGACCATGACCCCGGCGGGGTACTCCCTCTCCGGCACGATGTTCGGCACGAGGAAGGTTGGCCCGACGTACTGCATGGTGCCGGTGGGGGCGTGGCTTGGATCTGAGATGCGAGGGGACGCGAGTGTGTAGTTTGGGGATTGAGAGGGGAGAGAGGTGCGGGTTAGAGGTAGAAGAGGTGGGGTTAAATAGGGGGATCCATGACGCCGTTTTCCCTTCATCGTGGTGGGAAAGTGCCGGGTGTGAAACGTGTTGCCGTTCATCGTGGTGGGAAAGGGCCGGGTTGGAAACGTCGTGACAACAATGAACAACGCCTTAATTTGCCCTTCGTGGAAAGAGGAGTCCTTTGAGCTGCATCGGTACCAGTATTGTGTCGTGGGAAAGAGGAGCACGGCTTAGTGCATCGATGCGAAGAGGGGGTTGCCCGCTGGTTTTTTGTGGGCGTCTCTGCATCGTGGTCGCCCCTGCCCGCTGCACCGTGGTCTGCACGCCTTGATGCGATGCTTCATTGCTGTTAATTGTAGGCATGCGACACTTTACTGCGTCAAGAGGGGTGCGGAGCAGGGCTACGTCGAGGGCGCAGCAGAGCAGGGCGGTGCACGTGGGGGCATGCATGCGGATGCATGCAAGGCGGGCACGGGCGCTTCCACAGGCATGCATGCTGGAACGGGCGCGAGTGGGCATGCATGCAAGGATGAAAAGGGCGCTGCGTAAGCTTGGTCCATGCACCGCGTCAACTCGTGCCGTGGGATTTAAATGAACGGTCCAGATGCCCCAACGAGAGAGGCTGATCCAAACCCAATAGATTCAGCCAATCAATGCGTCTCATGCGGATCGATCCACACTGTAGCTAACCCTAACGCCTGATCTCAACCGTCCACGCACAACGATCGACGGTCCGGGAGTGTGCGGGGTTTTGAGAGGGTTTGTGTGATTAGGGTTGAGCATAACTAATTCAAAAAAAATCAAAAAATATATAAAACTTGCGCTGATAGTCTTCTTATGTCGTATAGTAACGAGAAAAAATATATAAATATGGTTTACATACATTTTTACGAAAAATCCTTCACTCAATTGTCATTCCTCGAACAATGTAGTATGGATTTCAAGGGAGAGAGTAGGGGGCGCCCGAGAGTATGTGGTTTTATTGAAAATCAAAACCTCACCAAAGCTTCATTTTGGAGTGACTAAGAAAGATCTGAACTTAATTTCTCATTTTCATGTTTTAAACTTGTTTTATATATGATTTTCTATTAAACCATTTTTTTCAAAAAGAAAATAATAGAAAATAATATTAATTCAAGAAATAGTGAGACTTTAGATGTACACTATATAGGTAGAATAGATGTGTAAAAAATTTATTTGGCTGATTTAGACAGGGTGCAAAACAATTTTGCTTAGAAATGAGGCTGTTTACCCTACCGTTGGAGGTCATTTGAAACACACTTTTCATGACTATGAGTTTAACTTAGCAAAAGGGCTCGGATTGATCAGCTAACAAACATATTTGAGTTGAGGGACTTGAGATAGCATTGAAACATCAATACATCAGCCCTAATTCAAATTGGGCCAATTCAAATTTGAGTCCAAATTTGAATTTAAAAAAATTCAAACCGTTGCAAATATTGTTACATGACACAAATTTGAACAGTACGCACCAAGTTGCAAATATTATTACATGGCACAAATTTTCGAACAGTTCTCTGTTCTACCTCTTCCTACCACGCCGTGTGCCCTTCTTTGCCTTAGCACTTCTTATTTTTGGTTCTACTACACACACAAGTTCACTGATCTTCTTGGTTTTCTTCACTGGTTTCAACACCTCGTCAACACACACAAGTGATTCAATTTTTTCAGTTTCATCCTCGAGAGCAGTTTCTTCAGTCTGAATGTTGACAGCAGTTTCAGTTTCTTCAGTCTGAACCTCGACACGCTCAGGTTCAGTTTCAACCTCGAGAGAAGTTTCTTCAGTGTGCACCTCGACATGAGTTTCTTCAGTCTGAACCTCGACACGCTCAGGTTCAGTTTCAACCTCGAGAGCGGTTTCTTCAGTCTGAATGTTGACTGCAGCAGGAGTTTCTTCAGGCACACTTCTCTTCTTTCTGCAGCCATTGCCTCTTGCTTTTTTTGTTGGCCAGCACTCTTCAACAACAAGGGGTTGACTTGCCCGCTTCCTCCTGGCCATTGGAAAAAATGTCATAGATATAGTAATTGGAACAAAGCACCAAATGAAAACACACACAAATAAACAAGAACATACTTTGGCTTTTCAGGAGTGTAACGGCATCTGGCAGATCCCACTCTATGCCCAAGTTCCTGGCACAATTTGCATCTGTTTTTGTTACCTTTTTGGGCCCTTTTTGGCTTTCCATCTTTCTTTCCCTTCTTACTACTCCCACCTTTCTCAAACCATGCCTTGAATCTACTCTGTTTAGGCCTGCCAGCCTTTCTTTTCGTCAAGGGAGGACACATGGAAAATTCAATCTCCACTTCAGGCCACTGAGACTGATCTGTAAGTGCTGGAATTGGAGTAGCATATGCAGCTTTGAATTTTGCTACCGAATAATATTCATGCAAATATGGGTGCATGTTTATCTTCGGTTGGGAGGCTAAGAAAAGAATGGCATGCTCACATGGTTTACCAGTGTGTTGCCACTCGAGGCAAGTGCAATCATGCAATTCAGTGTTAACAACATGCCTCCTTCCAGTTTTGTTACCTCTAAATTCAGCACCCCAAAGTGAAGATTTTTCAACAGACAAATGTGAAAGACTTCTGCTCATATTGACCACTTGTTGTACCACTGCTGGAAGCTTATCACCTTGCAGACAATCACCTATCCTTCTTCTCAATTCCCACATCCGCATGAGCATGATCCTGATTTGGTCAACCATGTCATGCACAGGAGAATCTTTTAACTGCTTCACCTTGTTGTTGAAACTTTTTGCCAAATTATTGTTGATGTGATCACACTTGATGGCAGTGTTGAATGCTGACCTGTACCATAACAAAGAATGGTAGGTGTTCAGCCATGGACCAAACTCATTGCATGCTGCCATTACCTTATCATGATATGTGTGTGTCTGTCTAGTGTAAGATCTTGCTGCTGGCCACATGCGCCCAAATTCTTCTCCTCTAATTTTTTTGATTAAATTCATCCACAAATGCCGAAGAACTCCCTCTGCTCAGCATGTGGGAAAACATTTTTCACTGCATTTTCCAGCCCCTTACATGCATCTGTGTGTATAGCCAAAGGTGACACTGGTCCTAGGCATCTCTTCAACTGCATCATGAACCATGTTCATGAAGCCTCTGTTTCTGACTGAAACAAGCCAACAGCAATAGGGAACATCCAGTTGTGTCCATCAAGAGCATTGCATGCTGCCAACTGACCATTCCACTTGCCTGTCAAAAAAGATGAGTCTATGCTCAAATATGGACGGCACCCTGCTTTGAAGCCATCGATGCAAGGCTTCAAAGCCATAAAAAACTTGGAGAATCTGACTTCACCTTCCACTGATACCTCAGTATCTATCTCCACAACACTGCCAGGTGACCTCTTCTGCACCTCTGCTTTGAAGTTGTAAAGCATCCTAAATGTATTTGCCCAATCACCATATAATTTTTTCATTGCCCTTTGTTTTGCCTTCCACACTGTGGTATATTTCAGTTTAATGGGGTACGTCTTTTCCAAGTCTACTTTGAGTTTCTTGGCAGTAGTGTTTGGTGTTTTGGCTAAAATTGGGGTGATCTTTTCTGCAACCCAAAGTTGTGATGTCATGGTTGATACTCTCTGTGAACTTGTAATACAAGTATGTTGATTGGGGATTTGGTTAACCCTGACAGTACTTCCATCAGGTTGCAGTCTAGCAGATATGTACCACTTGCAAGGCTTGACACTACCATCAAATCTTGTGCACCTCGCATAAAACTTCTTTCTATCAGTCCAAACAGTCTTGGCATCAAACTCATGTTTCACTGCATAAGTCTTGAAACACATCCTAAATTCATCCATGCTTGGCCACAACTTCCCCACTTCAATGACAGGGTTTTCCTTGTCATGCACATGCACCAGCTCATCATCATGTGCATCATCTACATCATCCGCAGCTTCTTCCATCAACTGTGCATCTACATCTTCATCAGCATTAGCAGGCAAACTAGATTCACCCCTCTCCTTATCGGGCTCCTCCTTATCTGTGTCATCGACTGGAATGCCAAAAAATTTGGCCATCTCAATGTCAGGCATTGGCGCAATGACCAAATCGGTAGGCTCATCTAATTCAACTGCATTCCAATCAACAATAGATGTAGTTTCAGTTCCAGCCACATGTCCCTCTTCGGCTATTACTGCGAGTTCAGTAAACATGGGAATTAATGGCCTCTGTGAAGCCCAATCATCATCTACCATCTGCGCAGCCAAGTGTGATGGCACGTATCCAACCTTCGAAAAAATATTCAGATCAATGAGCTCAGCAAAAAAAATTAGCCCGTTTGCTTGTCCAGCCGTTTTGCCGATCGATTTCTTCAACAATATGTTCACCATCTTCTATTCTGACATACTCTCCTTTCCAATCATCAAACCGCAACAGTGATACTTCTTGCTCTAGACCCCAAACAATACTCTCCCCAATTTTCTCCACCCATTTCTTCACCGCCTTCTCTCCCATGTTCTGTAGAACTTGTGGATCAATCTCTGTAAACTCAACCTCCCATTTCACAATTGTGTCTCTCTCAATGTTTTGTATGCTACCATCAACTAATTTTGCCTTCGATGGAAAGAAATTGACCGTCAATTCGAAGGTCCGACCGGTAGCATCCCCTCTGTCAGTGGCGGCCAGTGTGAGAATGAGCAGACGAGGCCTTAATTGCATTCAAAATTGGATCGGGGAGAGAGGGGCAAGCGCATTACCTATTCGAAGTTGAATCTGGCGGCTCCATCTCAATATGCCCACGGGCTCCCCTCACAATCTATCGATTCAACCAGCGAAAACAGAGGAAATGAGCTGAGATCTACGAGCCAGAGAGGGGAATGATACTAGGGTTCGAATTCACTCACCATTTTCTGGGAGGGCTCCGCCGCCGCCACCGAGAACGCAAGATCCGCCGCCGCCGGAGAAGAAGGGGGGGGACAGAGTGGGAGTGGGGGCACGGTCGGGCGGCCGGGCACGGTCAGTTGTTTTGACCCGATGCAGACTTAACTAAGTTGGACCCACGTGTCTTAACATAAACGGGCTTGATTGACGACCAATTTAACACCATTTAACACCCATGTGGCCCTGGGCTATTTACACGCTCAAATGTGTCGCATCACAGCCATTCTCTCAAACAATGTCGCACTCCTTCTAATTCGCATGAAATACGTCGCACAGGAGCTATTGACCCCTCACACAATATGAGCCATCGATGTATGAAATACCTATATTTTACCACCACATAGCTCTACTCAGAAACAACGTTATATCATTTCAGATTTCTCATCTGCTAGTAACCAAAATGAGTTATACGTACATAGGAAACAACTCAAAGACGAGTAGATGATCCTTTCATTTGAAGAAGGGGAACACATGGAACCGGCGGTAGAGCTCACGGAGTTGGCCATTGCCAATTTGGAGGCCGGCGAGGTCCATCATGGCGCCGCTCTCGAGGTCGACCCGGGCCAGGCGGCGGTGCTTCTCGACCATGACAAACTCGCCGCACGCACCGGCGTAGTCCACCGCAGCCCCGTGGGCGAGTTGCCACGTCGTGTCGGCGTAATGCATCCACCTGTTCCACACCACCGTCTCGTGGTTGGTGCGCACCCGGCTAGGCGGCGGGGGCGCCGTTGGCACGGGGTCATCATCGTCTTCCATCACCCACGCACCAAGCACGCCCTCCATGGCGTCCCACGGGTGCATGTTATTCTTGGCGCGGATGTCGAACGCGCACAGCCGGAGCCGGCCGCCGACGAACCCCAGCGACCGCCCCACCCTGCCTTTGGACCAGTCCGGCTCCGGCGGCTCGCGCACCACAGAGGCGCGTCCGCGAGATACATCATAGCGGAGGATGTGGCCTCCGCTCAAGCTCAGCCAGTAGAAAGACGTGCCGACGTGAATGCCGGGGGACATGGTGAAGGCCACAGCCGCGCTCGTGATGAGCTCCCTTGTTTCCCACTTGCCGGTTGCGGACCTGAAGGTCTCCACGAGCATGCATCCGTGCCCACGCCAGGTGAGGACAACGACGGTGAAGGCAAGCGACCCGGCGGATGCGTCGTCGTAGTGGAAGCCGGGTTTGGTGACCAAGGCCAGCGCGGCGGTGGACGGCTGGAGCGAGAGCCAACGGTTCGCGGCCGGGTCGCACGCATGGTAGCGAACCCCGTCGTGTCCCAGCAGCATCCGGCCGTGGGACGCCACGATGGCGATCCCGAGCATGGGGACGGTGCGCCCGAAGAAGACGACGTGGTCTTCCACTCCCTCTCCCAGCGCCGGCGCCGGCGCATCGTCCACGGCCGAGACTTCTTCGGTCATAGCGATGGCAGGATTGTCCGTGCCGGCGGAGTAGAGAAGTCGGAAGACCGCATCGTCGCTGGCCGTGTCGAGGAGGCAGGGCTGCGGGGCGCGGTCCTTGGCCGTGTGCTCGAGGGCGACGAGGGTCAGGTGGGTGAAGTATTGGTGGTCGTTGCGGCGTGGCTGGACGACGAGTGCATACGGGCGGGCGCTCGGGACCGGCAGCGGGCGCGGGAGGAAATGGCGGCTGAGGAACATGGGCTGGGAGAGCACGGCGTGCCACCTCCGGCAGACGGCGGCGAGGCGGTAGGCGTCCTTGGTGGGCAGACGGTACAGGATCTCAGAGACGATGCCATCGTCTAGGTGCGGCATGGGTGGCGCTGTGGCGGCACCTCGTCGCCGCCGCAATATCGGCGTGATTTGGTGTTCTTGGAAGATTGATTTGGTGGGCTTTTCTTATGGCGCCACGTGCCTACTCTGTGTACACGAGCGATATGCGGTTGCCCTAGGTCATTTTTTTTTTTTCGAATAAAGAACTTCCATTACTTAACCAGAGTCGCTATTACAATCCTGTTGACACAGAGTGTCAACCTCATCAGGGGCACTACGGAGCCAAACAGCAGTCTTAGGTAATAAACGACCCATTTGGGCGAGAGCATGGCTAACTTTGTTCTGTTCTCGCTTAATTAACATGATTTCATGCGGACGGCTAGCTAGGAGCTGCCTAATGTCCCCAACCATGGCCGCAACTGGGGACCTATTGGCTTCGGTGTCCTTGATCATGCGCATCGTTACTGAGCAGTCCGTCTCAGCGATCAGCCCGTCCGAACTCCGCTCGAGGGCCAGGTTCACTCCCTCCATGAGAGCTGCCATCTCAGCCTCGAGGGCGCTCGTGCACCGCTGGATGAAACGGCAAGAAGAAAATATTATGGAACCTGTGTAGTCTCGAAGGACCATGCCGGCACCTCCTGTGCCCTCCTCCTCTTTCCAAGACCCGTCCACATTCAACTTGACCCAGCCAGGTGGAGGCTTGCTCCAACGCAACAGCGGCTGCATGCAAGTGTTTGATATTCCATACTGCAGGTTACTGTTCCTTCGTCCTCCATAGGTGATGACTTTCTTCCCTTTTCCAACATCATCAGAGGGGTGTTGCTGGATGTACAACGGTGTGTTGATGTAGTCGGATAAAAATCTGGTCGAGGCTTCAATTGGCGGGGCTGGTTTGTGATGATACACCTCGTTCCGCACGTGCCAGTTACGCCAAAGCGTCATGATTACAGGAAGCCTCTCCTCGTCCGTACAGCGGTCCAGCAGGTGGAGGATCCACTCCGGCCCGGTGTTGACGACGGTCTCTACCTTGGGCATGCTCCAGGTTCACGCCATCTCCGTCCAAAGACGCCTGGCCAGCGGGCATCTACAGAGGGCATGATATGTATCCTCGCATTCCAAGCCACATAAAGCACATGTGTTAGAAACCTCAAGTTTCCGTTTGCATTTATTCTCAAGTGTGGCCAAGGAATTTGTCGCAACCCTCCATGCAAACACCCGTATCTTAGGGGGAGCAGGGCACCCCCACACTGCCTTCCAGACGGCATGAGTGCCGTCCGGTGCCCTGCTCATGGCGCACGCGTTGGTGCTGGTTCGCTCCTCTATAGCGGTCTTGTACGCGGTCCGGACGCTGAAGATGACGTGTATATCCGGAGCCCAGGAGAGGACGTCCGGCAGCCTCGCGGGCTTGTTTTGATCGTCAAGATGTGGTTCACATCAGGGGCAATGAAGTGTTGCCGGAGGAGGTCCACCCGCCACCGGCCATTCTCATCAAGCAGCTCAGACACACGCCGGAGTCGGCAAGTCCCTCGCTGCGTGATAGGCCGATAGGAGGTAGGGCGCAGGATCCACGGGTCGCGCCATATGCGGATGTGCTCACCATTGCCCACCCGCCAAAGGAGCCCACGTTTGAGCAACTCAAGTCCATGCTGGATAGCATGCCACGTCGGAGAGGCGTTACCTGAAAAAATTGTGTCCTCCAGGGAACCGTTAGGATAATATTTTGCTTTTAATACCTGAGTACACAAGGAGTTCGTCCTGGTAATGAGGCGCCAAGCTTGACGCGCTAACAGGGCCTGGTTAAAGATGCGGAAATCTCTAAATCCAAGACCCCCCTTCCCTTTTGGCTCAATTATTTTCTCCCAAGCCCGCCAGTGTGTTTTCCTTTGGCCCTGCTTTGATACCCACCAAAAGTTCCTAACCAACCGTGTGAGGTCATCGCACACAGAATATGGCAGCTTGAATACACCCATGATATATGTGGGGATTGCTTGCAGAACAGACTTGATCAAAGTTTCCTTTCCTGCTTGCGACAGTGTGTCACCCCAGGCCATGATCCTTTTAGTCAAACTTGCCTGCAACATCTGAAATTTACCCTTATGCATACGTCCATCCGGAGTAGGCAAACCCAGGTATTTACCTTCCAACTCAGAGTTTTGCACCTGTAATACATTTTTCACTGCTGTTTGTATCACCAAAGGACAATTATCACCAAACTGAATGGAACACTTCTGCGGATTAATAAGTTGCCCTGTGGCCTGCGCATAGCTCTGTATGGCGCCCTTCACATACTCAGCTTGTTCCACACTCGCTTTGAAGAAAAGTAAGGTATCATCGGCAAACAGGAGGTGCGAGATCCCCGGAGCTCTGCTACAAATTTTAATTGGCTGGAAAGCTTGTGTTTGCACACCCTGTCTCAAGAGTGCAGATAAACCATCAGCGACAATGAGAAATAAAAAGGGGGACAGGGGGTCACCTTGCCGAAGCCCGCGCGTCGGTGCAAACGAATCCAGAATGGCTCCATTAAATTTAACTGAGTAGCTCACCGATGTGACACATGTCATGATCCATTACACCCATCGGTGAGAGAAGCCCATCCTCTCCATCGCTTGCTTCAAGAACCCCCAATCCACCCTATCATAGGCCTTTGACAAATCTAACTTGTATGCACAGTAGCTGTTCTCCGGGTTTTTCTCATGCTGAAGAAAATGCAAGCACTCAAAAGCAAGAAGTGCATTATCCGTGATCAGGCACCCCGGGACAAATGCACTTTGGTATGGTGAGATAATATCATCAAGGAGCGGCCGGAGTCTGTTCACCAAGCACTTTGCAACAATTTTGTAAACAACATTACAGAGGCTTATAGGTCTAAAATCAGTCATACGGACAGGTTCATCAACTTTGGGAATGAGGACGATTACCGTTTCATTCACACCTTCAGGCATATGTCCAGTTCGAAAGAACTCTTGTACCGCCCGTACAATTTCTTCTTTCATGACTAGCCAATTTTTCTGAAAGAATCTCGCTGGGAACCCATCCTTACCGGGCGCTTTTAGGGGTCCCATCTGGAACAGGCTGTCAGAAATTTCCTTCTCGCTGAATTCAGCACATAAACGATCATTCATCTCCGGTGTTACTTTCTCCTCATACAAGTCCAGGAGTGGTTGCCGTACAAGTGAGTCATCACGAGTAAAAAGGTTTTGAAAATAAGAATTAACCATAGTGGCCATTACCTCATGTGTGCCATGGCTGCAGCCCCCATCATCAACCAATCTTTTTACTTTGTTTTTCCTTGCTCTCCAGGCTGCTCTGCGCTGAAAAAAATTGGTGTTACGGTCCCCTTCCCGAAGCCAGTCAATACGGCTCCGCTGCATCCAGAGCATCTCCTCACGGTATAATAATTCCTGCATATGGTCAGAAACTTTCCGTATCTCATTTCTATCTGCATTCATACTCATCAACTCCTCTAGCCTGGTTCTAGATTTTTCTAGTTCATTTGTTATATTCCCAAATTTTCGTTTACTCCAAGCATGTAACTCCACCATAAGTTTGGCCAAACCTGACCGTATATCACCCAAACTGAATTTATGTCCTGCTTTTTCCCACGCTTCCGCCACACGTTCAGGGAGGCTTTCATCTCTCTCCCAGAATGTTTCATACCTCCTGAACCTTGTACGAACATGGTTAGCATCCTCCTTAATGCACTGCAGGACAATTGGGCTATGGTCAGAACATGGAGACACATTATGTACCACCCGTGCCTCCGCAAAAATATCATGCCACCGATTATCCGCAACCGCCCTGTCCAGCCGGACCCTCACATTCTTCCGGTTTCTCTGTTTATTATCATAGGTAAAAGGTAATCCAGAGAAACCAAGATCCACAAGTTCACATACCTGTAATGTGTCTCGAAAGGCAAGCATCTGACTCTCGCTGCGTGGTGTCATGGAGAAGTGCTCAAAGGACCACATGGCCTCATTAAAGTCCCCCATGACACACCAAGGAAGATCAGACTGTTGTTTTAGATCCCTCATAACTGTCCACATAAGATGTCGATTTTCTGTTCGTGGTTCGCCATACACACATGTCAAACGCCATAAAGGATCATGCTCAGACAACCTCACATACGCATCTATATATCTTTCATTCAAAGATTGAACTTCTACATGCAGACTATCGCACCAAAAGAGAGCAAGCCCTCCACTCAAACCATTGCTACTGACACCAGAAAAACCTCTTAGACCTAACCTACCACGCAAACGTTTAACTTTTTCTGAACTTTGTCTAGTCTCACATAGAAACAAAATCTTTGCTTGTGTTTCTTTTACCATGCCAACTAGATCACGAACTGTCGGTTTGTTGGCCACCCCCCGACAGTTCCAACTTAAACAATTCATTGCTCCTGACGGAGCACCACACTTGGCTCCGTCAGTTGACCAGCGGCCCCTGGGCTGGTTGCCTCCATGATGCTATCACCTCCGGTCCCATCTCCTCCTACCATCTCCTGCTGGGTCTCCTCATCTATGTCCAGTTTCTGCTTTTTTGGTGTGCCCTCTGTAACCTGTGTATCAGTGTGTACCAAGTTGTTGTTGTCTCCGTCCATAGGTATCTCGACCACATACGGTTCCTGGTTGCCCACCTTCACATGCTGCACCTCCACCTTTCCTTTCTTCTGTAAACCTCTCATGGGCGTCTCCACGAAGGAAACCATAAAATTGCCATTGGTAGCTACGAGTACAAAGCCTAGCATCCCATCAATCTGCCTTTTACCCAGTACAGAGTCATTAAACTCCATTGGTGCTGTAACACTTCCAAAAGAAACCTCGAACGAGTTGAGCCCGCGCAGTGATGGGATCAACTCTTCTGACCCCAGTGGCTGCTCACGTATCACCAAGCTTCCCAGCTTCCTGTATCCAGCCTCCGTTCCACCGTCAGGCGGCTTCGGGCGGGTAGCGTCCACAAGGGGAGCCCCTTGATCGCCCCCACCGCCTTCAGGCTTCTCGTTGGCTGCAGCCGGCAGGATCGCTATCGAAAGCACGGTCAAAGACAGCACGGCAGGGGTGGATTTCTTCGGGAACCTGGGTTCAGAGGTGTACTGTCGATCTGGTGGTACACGCTCCTGATCGATTGTTGCATCCCTAGCGTCCAGGGCAGGGAGATAGATCGGGTTATCCAGGTAGGGTTCCCTGACGTAAGGATTAGGGATTCCATCTACGATGTATTCCTTCCACGTATGGAGTTGTAGTCCGGGGCCGCCACGGGCGCCAGGCGACAAGTACGCGGACGAAGCCGCAACGGTGCCATAGGACGGGCGGCGCCCGCGCATGGCAAGGGTGCCGACAGAGGCCTCGACCTCGCCGGGACGGGGTGGCAGCGCAGCCGCCGCCAGGGAGTCGCCTGGGTCACCGAACCCTAGCGTACTTTGTATGTGCTCGCCCTAGGTCATTCTCACCTCTAGCAATCTGCGTAGAGAGATGAGTAGGTTTATTTGCCCCTAAAAAAACAAAGTAGGTTTATTTGTGTGTGTGTGTTTTGTACATTTGGTATTTTTTAAAAGATTTACCTTTTGAACTATGGGGGTGGAATTCAAGTCAAGTCACGTCGGCACGGCTCGACTCCTTATAGCTCGTTAAGATAATGACTTAGCTCGGCTCGGCTCGACTCGTTAACATGACAAGCTCATGTTCAAATTCGGCTTATGTGTGCAATAAGCACATGTGTTGTTGGCCTAGTTGGCGTGTTTGCCGATGGCGGAGCAGCGCAAGGAGGCGGCCGCTCGACAGGGAGCTCGAGAGGCGACTTCTCTTGAGGGATCCAGTTCCAAATCTTGCAACAAACCGGTTGTTGCAATGGAGAAGATTGCAACAACTGCTGAGTTGCAAAACCTAGACTATGTGATAGGTTGCTTGCGAGCCATTGCCATCGATCACGCATCGTTATTAGTAGGGTGATGCCAAACCTTTTCCATTTTCTTTTGGCCAACTTTATAAAAAAAAAAGTTGTTGATCTCTGCACCATCAAATACATATAGCACGAAAATATATGTTACAACAACTCTACTATACCTAATTTGGTGTTGTAAATGTTATATTTTTTATACAAACTTGATCAAAGTTGAAGAAGTTTGACTTGAGACAAACCTAGAACTTCAAGTATTCTCAAACAGAGGGAAGGAGTGCATGATATCTCTGCGAACATCAATGTAATACTATCTCCATCCAGAAATACTTGTTTCGAGACATATTTCAGTGCTAGATATATCCGTTTGACCAACAAGTGCTCGATACATCCATTTGAACAACAAGTATTTCTGGACGGATGGAGTAGTAGCGTTTCGGCATTGTAATTCCTCCATGGAATTGCACAGGTTCTCTTTTGTCATGAAACAAAATGCATTATGTCACAATCACAGGAAAAAAAATGCCAGAACATATGAGCTGCTTCATCTTCCGAAAATTACAACGTGGCACAGATCGGCCTTAGTTTCTTACAACGACATATACAACTATGTGCTGAGTAGGAGTATCTCGGACAAGCAGATAAATGATCAGAATACCAGATCATCAGTTCTCTCAAGTTACAGATCACAATCAGTATATTCTCTATCATTTAAGGGTTTCAGGAAAACATCCTTGAAATCCAACTTTGAGTATACACCAGGCAGCAACAAAAATGGCTACATAAAGCCTGTTGTGGGTCATTGTATGGATGGGTCAACACGCGACCGGTCATGTGGAAGTCCCGATATCTGCGAGGCTGCCGCTGCTTCTTCTATGTGAACAATAAGACCCGTTCTAGGTCTCCGTCTGACATCATTTTATGCGAGTGTTCTCAACCATCTGAGGACGCCAAGAAGGCCCGTGTCTAGAATAGGAGACCTTTGTTCAAGATCTGCCAGAAGAGCAAATCAGCCAAAAATATCACATCGTTCCACAACTCTACTTCATGGCACCCATACATTCTAGAAACCCTTCTTTTGATAAAATAACATATGCTAAGAGATAGTGGGAACTGGCCTTGGTACTGATATTCTGGGAAGTAAAAAACA
This sequence comes from Elymus sibiricus, assembly GCA_039707655.1. Taxonomy (NCBI): domain Eukaryota; kingdom Viridiplantae; phylum Streptophyta; class Magnoliopsida; order Poales; family Poaceae; genus Elymus; species Elymus sibiricus. The sequence goes on along the minus strand of CM077663.1, from coordinate 77,677,861 downwards.
AGCAAAAACAGCAACTGGCACTTGGCACTAAGTCAATAGGTTAGTCCCAAAAAAATAATGTAAAGTTGCTATAAAATGATTGTAAACATCCAAGAGATAATATAACAGCATGGAACAAGCAAAAATTATAGATACGTTGGAGACGTATCAGCATCTCCAAGCTTAATTCCTACTCGTCCTCGAGTAGGTAAATGATAAAAACAGAATTTTTGATGTGGAATGCTGCCTAACATGTTCATCATATATCCTTTTCTTTTGTAGCATGGACATTTGGACTTTTAGATGGTTCAAAGCAATAGTCTAGTTTTGACATAAAGACTTTAATACTCAAGCATGCCAACAACTAACCATGTCTTTCAAAATATCAACACTAAAGAAAGTTATTCCTAGCCCAACATGCTCAATCATTGATCCATTCATGAAACACACTCAAATATTAACTACACCCAATGCACAAGTATCATGTATTAATATTTTATGCCTGATACTAGTACTCCCTCCGGTCCTTTTTACTCTGCATATAAGAATTGTCTGAAGTTTGACTTTATTTATATGAAAAAATATCAACATCTACCATGCCAAAGTTATAGAATATGAAAATTAAAGTTATGACGCATCTAATGTTAATAATTTCAAATTGTGCATGTCGGTATTTTGTTTGATAAAGTTGGTCAAACTTTACAAGGTTTGACTTCAGACAAATCTTATATGCAAACTGAAAAGGACAGGAGGGAGTATATGATATTTTACATTGTGACCAGCATTATCTATCCATCTAAGGTATGTGAACAGGATGAGTACTTAGTTTCGCTTCACACTGCTCCAGTCCCGATCCATCCACTAGTATTACAAGTAACTAAGCGTTTTTGGTTGATTAATGTTGTAGTTGTGGTGTTGAAGCTTAAGTAAATAATAAATAATGATGATTGATCAGATGGGGAGGCCCACAACAGCGTCAACATGAGCAGCCACTTAATTGCCTTTTGTGTAAATGAAATGAATGCATGTCTAGGGATGCCCATCAGCCAACCAGCCAAGAAGGGCCACGCTTGTGCCACCTCACTGATCAGTGGCATGGCTTGGCCTTCTCTTTGGCCATGGATCATGCAGCTAGTTGCCCCTCCTTGTTCTTTCCACCATTGTCTCCATCTTTATATATACAAGGGATAGTCATCCATCCGTGTACGGGGTGCGTGTGCGAATTATTACTTGGGACTTGGGCGACGGCGAGAGGCGAGTATGTGAGTGAGTGAGGTGGTCCTTGTTCTAAACGGAAGCTTATCTTAATGGGGGCTCCTCGCCTATTTCTCCACTACATTCACCACGGCAGAGAAGATCTACCATGTACTCCACCCTCTTCTTGACTAGCCAGAGCATCTTCAACATATGATGTATAATAGGGCAACTACCCAAAAAACCTTTTTAGTGCATTTGGACTTGGAAATGGTGCTCTAGTAAATGCCCTATCCCTAAATCATACTGCAAAATTTTAGAGCAGACACATATTTTTGCCTCTCTTGTAGCAAATATACAGCAGTCGCGTGGCTGTCGTAAAATAAAACCCGCAATAGCACGCAACCCAACCGTCGTGTGAAACTTCATCCTCACAACCACTTCCCCTGTGTCGCCACCGCTGTTAAAATCTGGCCATCACCGCCACCGTCACACCCATCCCCCGTCGTATCCACCATTACCGTTCGTCCATCCGGTCATCACATCACCGCTTCGATCGAATAGGCCACCGCTCCACCCTATTCGGTCGCTACCACCACTGCTGCCTTGTCGACCGATTTCTACCACCGGTGCCACCGCCGCACCGCCCCGTCGTCGAATCCACCGCCCCTTCATCCTTCCGGCTACTGCACCACCGCATCGGCCGAATCGGTCACCACTCCACCGCCACCGTTGAGCCAAGGATGTCGGGCCGCACCACTAGGCTGAGGCAGGACGCGCAAGGCAGAAAGGCAATCAAGAAAGGGCACGAAGATGGCCTCTCAGTGATCAAGGAGGAGGATAATGCAGGCCCCTCGGTGATCATGCTTCAACCCGACGAAGAAGAAGAGGAGTTTGAGGTGGATAGAGAGATTGAGTTGTTCATGGAGCTTTGGAACCATGTTGACAACGGGGATGATGATGATGATGATTAGTGTGTGCATAGTACTGAGTCTATCGTAGTACTTTCGTAGTGTTATTATGTTTAAGTTTGAACTTGTGTTTAAGTTTGAACATTTGTTATTTTGAAATGTCGTTAAATGCAATGACCATGTGCCCTATTTTACATTATCTGCTATGGCAAACAATGTTTGGTGCCCTATTTTAAATCATCTGCTATTTTAAATCATCTGCTATACACCATTTGTTGGAGATCCTCTAATATTGGGATCATCAATATTCTCATATTACCTTGAGCCCCCACGTGCAAGTGGCGTACCCGAGACTGTTAGGAGTTATAAGAACAAAAAACACCATCTCTATACTCAAAGGACAAAGTTTTGGATGGTGGCAACTGTTGGGAGGACGACAGCATCATCTCCTTTTACAAGGTGGACTAGGCGGTCGGCGGCCTCATCCGGCTCCCGGGATGACCACAAGGTAGCTTGGCAGTCTCCCTCCTGTTTCGGCGATGTTTAATTAGTGAAGTTTAATTATGTGTACTTCAAACTATTTAGGGTTGTATTTTGGATTTGAAGGTTCAAATCGATTGACTCGTATTAACTATGAACTGGTATATAATTTAAGTTAAGTGTTGAGTTCTTGCGGTATGTCAAACTATGAGTTGTTGTTTGTGTTAAGCTCAATTATGTGCTATGCCATTTGAAAAGCATAGATGTGTGGGTCCCACATGGCAGTGGCCAATGTGATCGAGTTAGGTCTGGTTCCCACGCATCAGTAAGTGGGCTCGAAGGGGCAAAACGGACAATCCATCGTCGCACTAACGGTCTAATGGTTTTGACAGGACGAAATCATGACAAAGAACAAAAAAGCATAAGGGCACACACGTAAACTAAGGGCAAAAGAGAAGAATGAGCACCAACTAATAGCAAGAATGTAACTATAAAAAAAATAGCTAAAGGCAAGAATGTCATTATCTTTTTTTCTTCTTAGACAGCCCTCACATTGCTCTTGTTATAAATGGGCTTTTAAATTGTATTGCAGCATTGCTTGTTTGATGGGAGCTTAGGGTGTTATCTCATGGACTGATATCTTGTTTTCTCCAAAAGTTGCCAATTGTAGCAAACCCCTTCTATGAGACCCAACAAGTACTACTGATCTATTGGCTATTGGAGTAGTAAAAACCCATCTCATATTGTGCAAGAAGCTAAAGAGCTCAGTCATTGATTCACAGATATCCATCCCTTCTCTCACTCGAGAAGATCAAGTCACACAGGCGCAACACAGTGTGACGTTTTTCATTATCCGTCTTGTATGTTAACTCTTCGATCTCCAAAGATAGTAATCAAATCTCAGAGTAATCAATATAGTCCTTTTATTCGCAAAAGAGATCCATATACACCGATAAATACATGATCTGAAAAAATATATGAACCAGCTGGTAGGAAATATCGACCTTCTCCAGTAAAGTTAATTCCGCCAAATAAGTTCAGATACGGGGAGGATACGTTTACTACATTTGGCGCCCGGTTTCCGAAGGTCGCAAAATCTCCGCACATGGTCAAAACAAATCAATACTCGTTCGTGCATACATGGCGCGTAATTATTCTAGGGTATAAATGCGTGCATTTCTGATGGATTTGTTTCACCAATTCATGGCGGATTGAAACCTAGCTTGTTCCTCACCCCGTCTCCTATAAATACACTCGTCCCGTCGACGGTAGGAGCACACTCGCTGATCACTCGCACATAACGCGGTGGCACAATACAACCGGTAGGACCTAACAGGAAACTAGCTAGTTAACGCCGAGGACGACGAAGATGGTGGTGGCTAGGGCTAGGGTGCTGCTCGTCGCCGCCGTGGTAGGGTTTTTGGCAACCACGGCGTGCGAAGTCGCCCAGCGGGACTACGCCGCCGCTCTCACCAAGTCGCTGCTCTACTTCGAGGCGCAGCGCTCCGGCAGGCTGCCGCCGACCCAGCGCGTCCAGTGGCGCGGCCACTCGGCCCTCAGAGACGGCGCCGACCACGGGGTAAGCACGTCGGCGATGCATGCATTTCAAGTAGGTGTAAGTACGTGTTTGGTTCGTGCATGATGCTGACATGTTTGATCGATCGATCGACGTGCAGGTGGATCTCACCGGCGGCTACTACGGTGACGATGCTGTCGTGGAGCGTGGTGGAGCACGGGGGGCGGCTGGCCGCGGCGGGGGAGCTGGGCCACGCGCTGGAGGCCGTGCGCTGGGGCGCCGACTCCCTGGCCAAGGCGCACGCCCGCCCCGATGTGCTCTACGTGAACGTCGGCGACGGCGACTCCGACCACGCGTGCTGGGAGCGGCCGGAGGACATGGACACTCCCCGGAGGGCCTACATGGTGAACGCCACCCACCCTGGCTCCGACGTCGCCGCGGAGACGGCGGCGGCGCTGGCCGCGGCCTCCGTCGCGTTCACGGGGCCGCGCGGCGACCCCCGGTACGCGTCGACGCTTCTGAGGCACGCGAAACAGGTGCACAATATACTTGCTTACATGTAGAGACTGCTGCATGTTTTGACACACGTACGCATATGGCATTGCATGCACAGCACACAGATTACACGGTCGATTCGATTACAAATCCAATGGATGGTCCAAAAACCATTGGTGTGATAGATAAGAAAATAGAGCGTCGCACATATTAATGTGCCATTCTAATCACACAATTATTAACATTCACAATGCTCCATATACGCCTCAGTGAAATAGGCAAACATGTAACTGCATTGCATGCAGAGATACGACTACCACTGCATAATTACACGCACTACATTGCATGTATTGCGCGTCACAAATTGGACGGTCACCGTGGGCACAATCAATTTTGAAAATAATGTGGGAGAATTAATTTGGCAAACCATTTCATAAAGCCGTGGTCATATTATGGCTAAAAATGAATGTCAAATACTCAAATTATTGCTTGAAAACTGAACCTGGACTTGTATATTGTGCACAGACAGACGAAACTGTGTATCAGCTACTAATTTCTTGAGTCACTTGCTTCTGCAGTTGTTTCAGTTCGCCAAGAACCACCGTGGCCTCTACCAGAACAGCATTCCGTCAAGCAGAAATTTCTACAGCAGCAGCGGTGACGAGGTAGCATATCACTAATTAATGTCATAATTAAAGAACAAAAAAATAGTACTCCCTCCGTCACAGTTTATAAGGCACCCTTGAGATTTCATGCATTTCCAGAATTGACAAGGATTAAGGCGTGTTTCATTTATTGCCTAGTAGTACATCATGCATGAGTAATTAGGAGTACTACTAGTACTAGTAGCATGCGGGAAGGAGATGAAAAGAGAGCCCGAGAGGTGGAATCGGTCTCCACCAATGCATGCAACGTGGGCAGCTCGTTTACAGGAGGAGGAGTTAACTGCTCATTAACTTCCCAGCTAATTAGGCGCGGTGGGTTAACTTCGCTGGTTTTTTTCCGTGAAACGCATGGAGGAAATAGAGCCAATCGCTGCATACCTTGATCCCAGCGATCTGGACTACACGCCCTGTAAACTGTGATGGAGGAAGTAATCTCTCTAAAGCAATACTGAAACTTGTTTGGAACAGGACGAACTGCTGTGGGCAGCTGTGTGGCTCTACATCGCCACCGGCGACCATGAGTACAAGGCCTACATCGCCGGCGCCAACAACGTCGGCGGGGTGCGGCAGTCGTTGGCCTGGGACGACAAGTTCGTCGGAGCCCAGGCACTGGTCGCCAAGGTAAATGCACCGACCAGATGATCCCCAGCAGGTCTGACGGAGCGACGGCAAGTTTTAGCTTCATTCGGTAACTGATGAGTGTGCCGGCCATGCTGAAGCTCATCCTGCAAGGGAAGCTGCCCAACAACGGCCGGCACGGCGAGATGAGGAGCAACCTGGAGAGCTACCTCTGCAACGTGGTGCAGCACGGCGACGGCCGCAGCGGGAGGCTCACCCCGGGCGGCATGCTCTACCTGCAGCCCTGGTCCAACCTGCAGGCCGTGACGACGGCGACGTTCGTCCTGGTCACGCACGCCGACCACCTGGCGGCGGCCAGGGCCGCCCTGCAGTGCGGCGGCGGCGTGAGGCTGCCGCCGGCGCAGCTCGTCTCGTTCGTGCGGTCGCAGGTGGACTACCTCCTCGGCAAGAACCCCATGAAGATGAGCTACATGGTCGGGGTCGGGAAGCGGTACCCGTCGCAGCCGCACCACCGCGGCACGTCGCTGCCGTCCGTCAGGAGCAACCCGGGGAAGATCTCCTGCGGCAAGGGATCCGACTACTTCCACAGGTCTGCGCCCAACCCGAATGTGATCGACGGCGCGGTCGTCGGAGGGCCCGACAGCAACGACCACTACGACGATTCTCGGGGGAATTACCAGCAAGGCGAGCCATCGACCTACAATGTCGCGCCCATCGTCGGAGTTCTTGCTAGGCTTCTGCATAACTGATGTTCATGTCTTCAGTCAGTCAAGAGATGTGCAATGTCAATGCCGTCCTTGTAATTTAGGCACATATGACTTACCAAATAAATTTCTTATTCCAACAACAACAGACATTGTTTCCATCCAAACTTCGAAAAGGACTTCAACATCACAGTAGTCCAACATGACATTTTATTCCCTTTCAAATTTCGAAAGAAACTTCAACATGTAGATCTCACCATATTGGTAAGAGATCTTGCTTACACTAAGAGGTAGAGGCTTCAAGAGCAGGTAGACAGTCCCTTATCACCTCTGCAGCTTGCTCCAGCTCCTTCTCCGATACGATGAGCGCAGGCACAAGCCTCACGACATTGCCTTTCCCGGCCGTCAGCAAAAAGACACCAGCATCCAAGCACGCGTCGACTAAAGGACCAGCCGGTACGTCGAGCTCGATGCCAACGATGAGACCGGCCCCCCGGATCTCTTTGACATGAGGGTTTCCACCCAACTTAGTTTTGAGCAGCTGCTTGAAGTATTCCCCTTTCTTGGTCACCTCTGCTAGAAAGCCAGGTTTCTGGATCTTGTCCAATGTGGCCAATGCAGCATGGCACACAAAAGGGCCTCCGCCGAATGTGGTACCATGGTCACCGTAGTTTATGGCTGCAGCAACCTTTTCCGTGACCAAGGCCACGCCAATGGGAAGGCCGTTGGCCAGTGGCTTCGCCAAGGTCATTATGTCGGGTACTACACCATAAACCTCATGGGCCCAGAGGTAACCTGTGCGCCCCAGACCACATTGCACCTGCGTTTCAGACAGTACATTAGATGTCTACACTTTTCAAATTGACAGAATTTGAACTTCACAATGGAATCCTAAATCTGTACTGTTGAATTGCCTATTTGGTTTAGGTTATTCAAATATGAAAATGCAGGCTCGTCATGGGGACAATGATCAGAAATTTGTCCCAGAATTGTGAAGCAATAGGAATACAATCTCTGTATTGAACTCGAACCGCTGATCAATCTCCAGAACAGAGACTCATTTTTTCTCTCGTTATACTAGAAATTGTGTAGTTGCCAGTTGCCACTAATTAATTTTATGCAATCGACAAGACAGACAACTATTAATGAAGGCAAGCTATATCATACCTCGTCAAAGACCAAGAGAGCCCCGGCCTCATCACAAGCATCACGCAGCCCCTGCAAGAACTCCTTGGTGGCACTGTGAATCCCGCCCTCGCCCTGCACGGGCTCGACAAACACAGCAGCAATCTTCCCCGACTGTAGCACCTTCTTGGCCTCCTCCAAATTGCCATACTCGGCAAATGTTGAGCCGGGCATGACCGGTTCAAAGGGCTCCCTGTACTGCACCTTGCTGGTCAGCGCGAGCGAGCCGATGGTCCGGCCATGGAAGCAGTTGGTGAAGGACATGAACTCCGTGGGTGCGTCCCCGTTGGGGTGCGCGACCCTCTGGTACTTCCTGGCGAACTTGATGGCCGCCTCGTTGGCCTCGGTGCCGGAGTTGGCGAAGAAGGCGCGGTCCGCGAAGGAGGCCTCCACGAGCCGCTTGGCGAGCTCCACCTGCGCGTTCGAGAAACGGAAGTCAGTCGAGATTCGAGAACGAGAAGGAGAGGCCGTGTGGGGAGATTAAACTGGGCAGGCAAAGCGTCGAACACGTCGCGGGCATCGTGGAACGGGTTTGGGCTGGGGTTGGTGGGGAGCGGAGGAGGCGAACAACCTGGGGCACGGTGTAGCCGACGTTGCTAGCGTGGACCAGGCGGCCGCGCTGGTCCGCGGCGGCGGCGTCCACGTCGGGGTCGCCGTGGCCGAGCGCGTTGACGGCGATGCCGGCGGCCATGTCGAGGTACTCGCGGCCGTCGATGTCGTAGAGCTTGCAACCGCGCCCGGCCACGAAGACGACCTGGGCGCGCTTGTAGGTGCCCACGATGTACTTGGCCTCGTCCGCCATGACGGCCCGGCTCGCCGCGGACAGCTCCCGCCGCGCCGAGGCCGCGGGGGCGGTCGGCGCGGGCGCCGGGGCCGCGAGGCAGGCGGAGACGCGCGCCCGCCGGGACGACGGGAGCCTCGCCGCGGCCGCGGCCGGCTTGATGGGCGCGGGCGCGACGGCGAGGAAGGATTGGAGCGAGTTCATGGCGGACGGATTCGGGGTGGGCGAGAGGGTGGAGGGGTTTCGGAGTTAAATACGGATTGGGGTAGGGAATGAAGTTTTAAAAATATCTGGTCACGCTTTTTGGTTTCGTGGCGGCTACTGTTTGTCGTGCATCAACTACCGCGTGCTCCCTTGTCTTACCGTGGACTTTCGTCTTGGACTTCCTTTGCTTTCTGTCACTGTATTATTATTACTGTACTCCCTCTGTCCTACAATGTAAGACGTTTTCTTATACTAGCGTAGTCTAAAAAGTGTTTTATATTATGAAACAGAGGGAGTATTTTTTGGGTGTCACTGTATTATATGAGGAACGCTACGCGCCGCCTACCTCGCAAAACTTCAAACAAACCAGAATGTGTTTTTGCAACAAGGATTCTGTCTCGAGCATCATGCTAAATGTGTTCCGATCATGAATGGTTTGGGGCTCTTTGATTCGCAAAACTTCGAACAAACCAGAATAAATGTAGTAGAAACTGACACTGTAGTACTTTTAATTTTACAGACCTTGGAAAAGTGTAAATAGAAATTATTTACTCTTACCATACGAAAAACACGCACAGGACATGAAGGATTGAGTGCATTTTTGTAAACAAACAGTTCGAATTTACTGAAATGCAAAGCAAGAGTACATGTACGGAAGAAAAAAACGAAACACAGATGAATAACGGATATCTCTTACAGTAAGGCTCCGCTTGGTATGGGTGTAACATTTTACCCCCGTATTTATTTTACAGGTGTATTTCACAGGCCACAACGTGATTTTCACCTGGAAAAAGAACTACGGACAGTGGTCTGTATATTTTACAAGTATATATCGTTGGCAGACGACAATCCAATCAAGGCGTGAGTTAGATCGAAAACCACTGAAGCCATCGTATCTATTCCCTCTTTTGCATCTTCTCTCGGTGAAAAAAAAAACGTGAAAGATCAAAATTGAACGAGCTAAACTAGTCCACCAAAAAAAAACTAGTAGCTAGACTAATTTCATAGCTTTTGAAGAGCCCCTTGAATGGCCCACCCCCATAGGTGGAAAATAAGATAGTTGAACACGTCGGGAACAGGCCCCTTGCAAGACAGGTTGTCAACCCACTATCCATCCCTCAACTAATGTGGAAGAGGTTCATGAACACAAGAAGAATAAAACATGAGAACTACACACTACATCAAACTTGACACCACCATCATCGTTGGCGCCGTCAAGACAGGTCAAAGCACCACACGGCAAAACTCTAGATCTAGAGTCGACGATCGGTGGGACCAGCCACGATGACAAGACGGCTACAATGGAACCAAAATAGCGTGCGTATTTTTAGTTCACCCAGCTACCTCCAACTTCGAAACGTGTCACCGACAGCACACGATCCCAACATCAAAGAAAATTTAACCCTGCAATGGAAATAGATCCGGGGTTCTCGTGTTGTCGAGAACGACCACCGAAGACGAAACCGAAGGAAAACTTTAATTGAGAACACACACAATGAAGATTTTCTTTAGCAACTATTCCCTCTGTCCTACAATATAAGACATTTCAGCTTGCAAAAAAGTCTTATATTGTAGGACAGAGGGAGTAGTAGACATGTAAGTATGACTAGGGAGAATTCAATCCTAAAAATCAAGAAAGTTCTATAAAAGACATAAAAATAGTCATCAAAATTTTAAAAATGCTTAGATTATTTCAAAAAGGGAAGTGACCCTTAGGTTCTTTTCAGCTCAAAATCCCTGCCATTTGGTATATGCATGTAATTGTTCCCAACTGTTCATGTGAAAAGAGGAAAGCGCGTTGGCCACGGATCTAGGAAGTGGCTGGCTACTTGGAAGGGGTAGGTGTGGACTGCGCAATGAGACGGGGAAAGCGAGGCTGGATTTGGTAGTGCCGTGCGTGCAGCCATCAGCCGGAGGGGATAAGGAAAGGCTTCGTCAGAAGGGACTTCAGGTATTCGTTTTCTTCAGGAAAACAAATAGAGTTGGGAACAAGCACGAAGCACACGTGTGGTTTTTCGGTCCAACTAGACTGCTCAACTTATAACAAGACTGACGTATTAGATGACGACATAGCCGGTCGTCTATGGCATGCATGCACGGAATGAACTCTTTGACGGAAATAATCGTCGACAGAAAACTACTTTGTGCTTTAGCCTGATCATGCGTCCCAAACACTCTGAATTATTTCCAGGAAATCAGGTTCCTTCCATCATCACACGAGATGGATTTATTCCGGATACAAGCCGTTCATCAGGGAAAGATGGAGAAGGGGTCGGTACAAACAGGGGTTTGTTCCGGCTCCCTGGTGATGCAAGGAAAATCAGAATTTGTAAAAAGCTCCCCACAACTGAAAAAAATAAGGACGGCAAGCCACAAACGGAGTGTTCCGAGCTCAAAATTATTCGCAGCCGCAAGACCAGAAATTAGGTTTCCCTCGTCAGGTGACTTGTAGAACTGAGGACGGGATTTTGTATGGGGATACAATCTGAAGACCCTGTCCACCTTGCCCAGCGTCCACCAAAGTTATATATGATATCAGTATATCAATATAACAACTCCTCGAACACAGGGTCCATGCTGCGCTGCCACTTCGTCTCGTATAGGTTCAGAAGCTTCTCAGCAGGTGTCACTCCTGCAAAAGAATAGGTTGAGAATTATCGTCTCGAGAAGGCGAAGTTCATAGCCGACCGTGGCAAGCTAGCATGTATTTATCTTCATCAAGTGAATGAAGTGTTCTGAAAGAGTCACCTGTTCTAACAACTTCATCGACCTCTCTCAGGAAACCAACCTCCTTGTATCCTCTTCTTTGTAATCCATTCTGCACCACCACAACAGGGTCGTTATCACCAGCAGCATGTTTATGGGCTTAGGGACAAGGATTAGTAGCCAGAAAATAGAAAGCTACTGTACTTACCTTAGCTAACTGGAGAACATCTTCAGCTAAATCTCTTACATACCCATCCCGGAATGGTGTCTTCAGACCAGTTACTGGGACCTGACGAAATAAAACACACATTCACTCACAATTCAAGTCGGAATTTATTCCTCTCAAATCTGCTACATATTACAAATTCTAGTCTTCTAATTGGTGTTTCCTAACGACAACATTTCTACCCCCAATAAGGACAAAGAGCAGAAATATCTTGAGATACCTTCCGTCTCAACATCTCTCTTTCTTCCTTTGTCCAGTCAAAAGTCATGTCAATAATGCTCTGTAGTGACTCGTCGTCATACAACAACCCAACCTGCAGAGAAGGACAAGTCAGATGCAAAGCTGATTCTGAGTTTTGCGACGACATGGAAGTTATCCATTCCATTTCAAAATATAAGGCGTATTTTGACCGTAATCTCGTATAATATTTAGTTATCATTACAAGATCAGTCATAAGAAGTGCTTTTGAATACGATGGATCCAATATTGTCTATTTAATCTAACATAAACCACCACCTGTTATTAAAACGAATTGTTGGTCAAAGCGCGAATTTGGACTGTCAAAATATGTCTTATAATTTGAAAAGGAGGTAGTACTAATAATTAGTACAGTAACAATGATCATCCTGCCCATGTCTGTGCTGCAAATGAGACGGCATAGATATACAAAACAAATGCAGCAAGAGTCAGCAAACAAACCCAAAATGCAGGCAAAGCACACAATCTCCTCCAAGGTCCACCATCAGCACCTCTCATCTCCATGTATCTCTTCAACCTAACCTGCAAGGAGAAAAAGAACAACTGATTGTTGAATTGAAATAACAACAATTAATATGTCACCATGCTAACTAAATCAAAGGTAAACCTCAGGAAAAATTGTTGTTAGATGGTTTTCCCAATCGTTCAAAGTGGGCAACTCCCCTGGAACCTGTGGGAGCTTTCCTGCCATAAAATCCTGCAAAATATACAGAAGCCAAATAAGAGTTCTAAAATTTCCAACAGCTAAAGTCATGTAGCCAAAAGCTTCAAAATAAGATAAAATTTACAAAGTTTACAGCATATAACTGCAGAAGTACTAAGATATTAGAGACAGGAAGAGACCCGAAATGACATTCCAGTACAGTCGATGTAATTCTTGTTCCGGTATACAAAATACATTGGGACGTCCAATGCATAGTCCACATATTGCTCAAATCTGCAACCAAGAACAAATTATAATCAGAACTCATTTAAACTGAAAGCCTCAGTTTATGTAGGAATTGTTGTTGACCAAAATGGCGTCATCAATCAAATAGCAGGCATTCTGGATGGCGAACAAGGAGAAGTTTGTATTTAATGCATACCCAAATGTGTCATCAAAAACAAAAGGAAGCATCCCCGAGCGGTTGTTATCAGTATCAGTCCAGATATGGCTGCAGATGATGATAAACGATGTTAGCAGCTCCATATAACAAAACAGCACATTAAGTTCTGAAAGCAATGAAGTAAACACCTTCTTAAACTGAGAAAACCATTTGGTTTTCCTTCTTTGAAGGGAGAATTTGCGAATATTGCTGTCGCGATCTGTTAAACGAACAAGTCAGCTTAATGCAAGAGCAACAAAGTAAATTATCAGGAAGAATGGAAGATAATACAGATACCCACAGGTTGCAATGCAAGGCTAGCACGGAATTTTCTTATCATATCTTGCTCTGAACTGAAATCGAGATTAACCTGCATGCCAGAATAGTGAACACTTAACCGAAGTTGTTTAGTGAACACATGAACATTGTATACTAGTCTGTTTGATATCAAATGAAATAAAGGGCAGCGAGTTGTCAAAATGGCCCATGAACACAAAACGAAAAGATGACAGTTACCTGTACAGTGCACGTGCGGAACATCATATCAAGACCAAGAGTACCAACTTTAGGCATGTAATTCCTCATAATTTCATACCTTCCCTACAAAGTAGCAAATTGTATGATTAGATTTTAGAGGAACCAGTAACAGTATAATTATGTTGCATATGGCAAATGTATGCCTAAATTGCAAGTGATGTTGTGCATGAAAGAAGACTACAGTGTGGTTATCGATCATTCTGTGCTAACTGCCAAGTGCCCGATACAGTTGCAGTGGAGGATTTCGCTTAATGGAACGATGTTGTACTAATGCTGCAAACCATGAGTATGTTCTTGGATTTGCAACTTCATTTCTTGGAAATTAACAAGACTGGGATATAAATAAAAAAGTAAAAAGGCCGTTTAACAGTCTGGCAACAGCACAAATTTCAAAACCTACATTTATGAGGTTTTAGGAAAGAATTACCTTGGGCATTATTGGTATATCAGTTAGGGCCCATTTTGGCTGAAAACCCATTCCAAGAAATCCTACTCCCAATTCCTCTCCAACAGCTTTGACCTACAAAACCGGCAGAAGTTGAAATCATAGCATAGAACAGTATAGGCCTTTTCCACCAAAAATAAATACATCATAGTACAATTAACTTTCAGCAAGTAAAACCTAGAAGGCGAATGTACTACTCCCTCCGTTCGTTTTTATAAGACGTTTTAGACAGCTTGCTTTGAACTGTTTTGGGCACCGTCTGACCTGTCTAAAACGTCTTATAAAAGTGAACAGAGGGAGTAACAGAACCATGGAACAGTTCAATTTGTTTTTCATGAACCCAACCAGTTTAATGGAAACTAACTCCGTGCCCAGCAAGGTTTCGAAGTCTTACAGATGCATGCATAAGATGATACAAACTCCCAGAAGAAACTTGGAGATATCGGTGGTTGTTTAGTTCTCAGTATAATTGACACGGTTGGTTGGGATGCAAATATAAATTTGGTGGCATGGACTTTGTACAAATTTTGGGATATGAAATAGGATAATCTGATTAAGGGCCTGTTCGCTTCAAAGGAAATTTGCAGGAATTGTACAGGTTTAGGTTCCTTCGGGAAAAAATTCTAGGAAGCTGTTCGATTCAAAGGAATTGCTATAACCATTCCTCTGGAATAGTCCGCTTTCCTTCACTTTTCACGGGAAGAGAAAAATCCAGCCTGGGCTCTTTTTTGGGCAGATGCCCGAGGCACGCTGCTGGTTGTCCAAATAAAATAATAATTCTCTACGGGTATAAGATGACTCCAGCCAATAAAGCATATAGTGTTTGTGCCAGATTGTGGGCCTCTGCCAATTAAAATATTTGAAAGACTACCTCTCATTAGAAAAGTTTCCTCTGCTTTCCAGGCATAGCCGAACGTAGGCCTGCCTATATTTCGGTTCCTCCGTTTTGCAGCTAGCTGGGCTTCCTATTCCTGTATGATTTTGCTTTCCGGTGTTTTACAAAACTGTGCTCCGAACGGAGCCTAAAAAGAATTTTCTGGTGGGAACTAAATATGACATTATGATGTCACAGGTGAAAATCCCACAAAATTACATTTCATATATTTCTGTAAAAAGTGAATACTTATACATCCACTAATAGATATTTACCTGATAAAGATGTGAATTGACCTCCGCACAAGTTTGATGTAATGTTTCAAGGGGAGCGCCACTAAGTTCAAACTGGCCACCAGGTTCTAGTGAAATGTTTTGCTTTCCCTGCATCCATATAAATAAGTTGTCACAGAATTCACTATTGATTCAGTGAAAACCATACATATCATTTTGCTTTCCAGGCATAGTACCTGCTTGAGACCAATAACATGGTTTTCTTCCATTATCTTGTCCCATTCAAATCTCTCAGACAGCCCGTTCAGTATAGCACTGATCTGATCATATGTTATAGGGCGCAATGTTTTGACATCAAAACCAAACTTCTCATGTTCTGTGCCAATTCTGTATAATAAGAAATTTACTCACGGAATGGACCAGATAACTAACCGCAATACTCGGTAGGAATTATACAGGAATAAAACTTCAAGAAAAACAAAAATATTATTGTCAAATCTGTAATAATCTCCAATAAATTGTACTGATTGAAAAAAAATGAGCACGATCATTACATTAACAAGATGTATTAAGTATAGCATATCTAAGCTTAGAGAGATTTTTTCTGTCATTTAGGACAATCGTTTCTAAGCTTACTTTTTACACGTATAGCATATTAACAAGTACTATATCAGTTTTTGTTGCTCAATGTACATATTACAATTTTACTACTTCCAGCATTATATGAGTGTACGAGCTGCACCATTCGGCAAAAACATAACACAATGTATCCTTAGTTCCAGGTCTAGTATAACTATGCTAACCAATACCATGTGCCCCTTTACGTGAACAACACAGAGCTTCATTTGCTAACTAGGCACAACTAAAGGTCACTTGGACACATCCGCCCTCTTAATGTTCCTGCAATTTCAAACTAGTAGCAGACATCACCCAATTGAGTTCGTCACAACAAGGCACTGATTGATTCATGTGGAACTTCCACCACTCCAGGGGCAACTGAACAGTGAGTACTAAATCCCCAATTGCAGAGTTAAACAGCAAGCTGGGCAGTAAGAATCGGCCGTTCCAGCCATATCCGTGTCAAATCAACTCGAGAATTACGCGCACCATTCAATTCCAGTTGCAGCAGTAAGCAGCAGCAAGGAAATACTAGCACCAAGTGGAAGGAGCTTCTCACCTCCAGTTCTCCTTGGGCTTGCACCCGGAGGCGAGGTAGGCAACGAGGTCCTCCTTGGTGAGCGGCTCCGTCAGCTTGGCCGCCTCCTCCGTGGGGGGGCTGGCCGCCACGGCCCCGCGGCGCCGCCTCCCCCTCCTCCCCGCTGCGGGGAGCCCGACCACCGCGAACCCCGGCCGCCCCCTCCCCCCGCTCCCGTCCGGCGAGACCACCCGCGCCACCGCCAGCCGCGACGCGACCGCCATCGCACCGAACCCGCCGAACAGAAACCTGAGACAGAAAAAATCCGCAGAGTTCAGCGCGAATTGCGGGAATACCGACACGATGTCGCCATCGCACCCCCCGCCCAACCCACCTGCGGAGAACCGATACGATTCTGCCTGCGATTCGCCGCGCGAGTAGACGGAGACGGAGACGCGCGGGCCGCCGTCCGCCGCTGCTGGTGGTGGTTCAGACTGCGGGGGGCGTGGGACGGAGGGCGGTGTGGGGGGGATGGGGGCGGCGTCGGCGTGGTTATAAAGCGGTGGGGGCGGGGCCCGCGCGTCAGCGGCGCGCGGGGGTCGTCAGCAGCGACGACGCCTTGAAGTGCGGGATGCTTTCTGCCGATGCCGCAGCTGCTGCTGCTGCTGCGCGCGTCATCCAATCCGCTCCCTCCCTCCCTCCCTCCGCGGGTGCAGCTGGTGAGTGAGCAGGGGTGGGGCCGGGGCCGCTGGGCCGGGGCTGCGGGGGTGATTTGGACAGCTGGTGATCCTTTTTAGTTTTTCCTCGGTGGTGGGGGCGCTGGCGCTAATGATTACGGCTTGTTAATTGCTGGGATTAAGCTTTGCCGATGGTTCTCGTACGGCCGTCGCCAGTGGCTCATGACGTCGGCGATGAGGTGGGGGCCGTGGGGCGCTCGGTGCCACGGCCACGGCGGCGGCGCCAGCATGAAAGCACACGGCCCGATCTGATAGATTGTGGTGTTATCGTCAAAGATTTTCTGTGCGTAGTGTTTTGCACACTGATTCGTCCCGGTGGTGCCTCGGCTCTCAGAACGACATTCCAGAGCACGCGCTTGTCGTTCAAGGGAAGATGAGAACGGAACAAAAATGTTGAGAGAGGATGTCAGGTGCTGCCATGCCCCATCCTTCTCCTGTGGTTCATTTGCATGATCATGGATCGGAATGAACCTTGCCCGTCTTCGAGGGCAGGTTCGGCCTGGATGGTCGTGGGCTCGTGGCTTTTCGGACTGTACCCTTACGAGCATCAGTGCACGTGCACCTATACTACTAGGCTTTTTAAAACTTTGGACGACTTTACTCAGTTCTAACAAGGTCTTTTTACAACGGTATGAGACTATTCACAATGGGGAGTAACATAGAGTAGTAACATGTACGGAGGGGATACATATCATCAAACCCTATATTTTTAAGGCTTTTGTGCCACAAAACCCCTAACGTGGAAAGGCGTAGAAGGGAGTAGGCATGGCGGTGGGGCAACATCGCCATGGTTATTAAGTGGTGGTTGCAATCCCGAGTACCAATGACACGCAGGAAAGAAGGACAACATCACAATCGCGCCAGTGCCAACGTCTTGGAGTGTGTTGTGTTTTCTGTCGATGATGCGCCCATCATCAAATCCACTTTGCCATCACAGTTGCCGGAGAGGAGAGTATGATGATCACTCCTAATTACTCCCTCCGTTCCAAAATATAAGACCTTTTAAAGATTTCATTATAGACTACATACGGATGAATATAGACATATTTTAGAGTGTAGATTCACTCATTTTGCTTCGTATGTAGTCCATAACGAAATCTCTAAAAGTTCTTATATTTAAAAACGAAGGGAGATTTTTAAAAGGTTTTTACATGTATCTCCTTCCTTCCCTTTTTTAATTATTCTTTATGAGTGAGTGGAGTTAGTATCGCTAATGATTATGGCTTGTTAATTGCAAAAACTACGCCTCTTCGATAGCTATTGTACACTCACGATATGCATGTCATGACGTGCGCAATGAGGTCGCAAAAGCGCCAAAGCTTGGGTGATGTGTTGTAGAAAGTTTACTTTCCGCCATAAAAGCAAAGAAAAAACCCTGGGTTTTGGAGACGTCGAGGTTTCTCGAAAACGACACAATCACATGTTTACAAAGAAAGATGATTTTTTTCCTAGGACGACGTTGTTTCGAGGTCCAGTGCAACGATGGTCGAAGGGGAAAAATGAGAAGAAGAAGAAGAAGAAAAAGAAAGGAGCAACCAACCAGAATAAAAAAGAAACTAGAATTTGCAGCAGACGCAGCGGTTGCATAGAAGCACACTGGCATGACCAAGTATGGGAGTGAACCCACCCCATTTTCACGGGCAGGTTCAGTCACTGGTGGTGCCTGGTTGATTGGTCCTTCAGTGCAGTACTACTACCAGAGCATCGGAGCATGTGGCTTATGGTACTTGTTTATTTGGTTTCTCCCCTCTGTTTCTTTCTCCTTCTCGTTGGCTGGTCTACGCGCAAAAACAAATGTACTCCAGAGACAATAGCCTTTGCCACGTGTGAAGACTGCCCGACGTAAGAACCCTCAAAGAAAAACAAAGACCGCCCGACGTAATTCCGGGGTTCGCAAATCCACAACCGCGCCAACGAGGGGAGCTTCTATTCGATGCTTCAGGCGGAGGGAAGCTCCCTTGTGCCCACGCGCCGGCGCTCGTGGTCCGGCCCATGTACACGTTCATATTTGAGTAAAATGAAAAATTCTGAAAAAATTGCAAAAAAACTAAAAAAGTCATGAATTCAAAAAGGTTCATGGACTTTCAAAGAAAAATGAACTTCAAAACCGCTCACCAATTAAAAAGATAGTGTTTATCGAATTTGAAAAAAAATCATCGAATTTGAAAAAGTTCATCAATTGTTTTCAAGATATCATTGAACTTGCAGAAATGCTCATCAACTTTGAAAAAAGTTCATCAAATGTTGAAAAAAGTTTATGAATTTTTTAAAAACATTCATCAAATTTGAAAATAGTTCACTTATTTTGGAAAACTAATCATCGATTTTAAAAAACATCGAATTTGAAAAAAGGTTCATTGCTTTTGCAGATCTTTCTGTAAAATTCATCAATTTTAAAAAAGCTCACCGATTTTGAAAAAAATCATAAAATTCTATACAATTTCACAAATTTGAAAAAGTTCATCGTTTTCAAAAAAACATCACAAAATGTGGAAAAAGTTCACGAAATTTAAGTATAGAAAACAGAAAATAAAAGGAAAAGAGAAAGGAAAGAAAAGAAAAAAATAGTTTTTTTTAGGGATAAAACCAACTTTATTAAACAAAAACCACAAAAGGTGGGATACAATTCAGGTCATGTGGTTGGACAAAACAGACATGATGACCCTCAGCTAGAGCAAGAGAAAATCTCGCTAAACCATGTGCGTCAACATTGACCTCACAACCTTAAAAAATGTATCTACAATTAAAAGGTATCGAGGGACAGTGGTATCCCCAACACACCAGGTTCAGATTCTGGTACTCGCATTATTCCTGGATTTATTTCAAGATTTCCGGCGCTACGCTTTCAGTGGGAGGAGACGTTCCCATCGACGATGAGGCGCCTACGGTGACTTCGTAAATCTCAAGACGATATGCCGGCTCACTCTCTCGAAGGTGATCATAGTGGTAGGGTGTGCGTGTGTGCGTTCGTATGGGTGAGTGTATGCGCATACGTATGAGCGCTTGTGTGTGTACTGTGTTCAAAAAAGATCTCGCTAATGATAACACTATAAGCACCACGAGTGTTGGATTTGACGTCATCTTGTTTGGAGTCCGAGGATATGACAAAGTTGTGAAGTTGTAAATCAGACGCCAAAGAGATGGCTTTGCGACACACCATTGCTTCAAGTATTGTCGAATCAAGCACCCCTGGCACTACAAGCGAGGAGCTGTCCAAGAAATTGCCTGTGTTCTCTCGACATACTGCCGCATCCGACCTCCTCTACATGCCCTTACCGTCGTGTCGACCTGAATCTTTGCATAGTCAGGGGGAGGTGCCTTTGGACGATGCGTAGCCGAGATGGTGGCAACACTTGCCGCTGCAGTTCTTGGTTTCTTATCTTGCAGGATTTGGAGTTCAGAGATGAACCTTGAGACAAAAGATTGAAGTGTCGCTGGAGTGTGAAAGATCCCCTCATGTATCGCCTTATGATGAGCCGTCTAAATAGCCCATAGAGTAATCGCAACCTTGATGAACTGTTCATGTGATAATGAGTTCATGAGAGTGAACAGCCCTTCGCCTTCGGTTCGGTGGTTGCGACCAGATTTTGTCCAAGTTTATCATTGACCAGAGCCCACGAGCATCTTCACAATGAACATTCAAGCAAGGAGTGATGCCATGAGT
The DNA here is from genome assembly GCA_039707655.1 of Elymus sibiricus. Taxonomy (NCBI): domain Eukaryota; kingdom Viridiplantae; phylum Streptophyta; class Magnoliopsida; order Poales; family Poaceae; genus Elymus; species Elymus sibiricus. Next base: position 77,657,268 of record CM077663.1, on the reverse strand, counting down.
CTGGGGAGCCACATAAGCCGCATGAGCTCGTCGTCGACATATTTCTGTGCGCCCTAACATATTCCGTCAGCAGTGATTGCTTTGGGAGCCTCCACATAAACATTTTAATCTTCCTTGGAACCTGAGTTCTCCAAAACAATTCCCACGATCCCTCCTCACCGTTTGTGCCCTAAATTCCGTTTGTTCCGTCGAGCTAGGCTTTCTCTCCTTTGCCTAGTTGCAACAAGCATTATGTAGGCACACTTTACCGAAAAGGTGTCATTCTTTTCATAGCTCTAGTACCAGAAATCAGTTATATTCATAGTGCACAACGGTATGAACATGATCACCGAAGCATCAAAAAGAAAAAAAATACTCGTTCCAATCGTTGGCGGTCCCACGAAAAAATTAACTAAATGGGCGCCTGAAGCGCCAAATAGGATCTGCCGCCAATGAGCCCATTGACAGTAATCAGTACTCCTCACATTTGGGTCCATAGGCCGAACATGCTTGTCGATGGTATGGTACTACGGGGCCACCATTTCCTAGCCGAATAAAATCCCGTGCGACACCAGCGTGGAGTAGGCCAACTCGTTACCTATAGGCTACACACAATTGCGTCGAGTTGCTAGCTTTGGCACGTTACATATGACTAGTTGTTTTCTTTAATCCCTAAAAAATAGTTTGTTTCACTTGTATTTCTAATTCATTAGTTATAAATAACAAACCAATTTTACTTTTTACTTTGTTTCTTTAATTACAGTTAGTTCTATTTTAAATTAAAAAGGTCATAGATTTGATATGTTTGTGAATTTGAATCATCTATAAGAATTTTAGAAAAGCTTGTGAATTTTCAGAATGTCTATGAATTTTAAGAAATATTTGAAATCTAAAAATATAAATGGATTTTAAAAGTACAAATTCAAAAATGGTCATCATTGACAAATTTTTAATAATATCATAAATTAGAAACATGCTCTTGATTATTTTAAACATCACAATATTTCAAAATCAAATGATGTTGTCAAATTTGAAAATGGTCATTGTGTTGATTTTTTTAATTCAAAAATTATTCGTGAATTTAAAAAAATATTGTTGAATTCAAAATAAATTTATAAATTTGAAAAATGTTTGCAAAGTCTGGAAATGTTTTCGAATCTTGGAATTTTTTTAACGAATTTGAAAATAGTAAAAATAATGTATAAAAAGAAAACATAAAAGGAAAAAACATAAAAGGAAAAGGAAAGGAAAGAAGAAAAAAAAATCTTCGCCTGTCCGAAAACAGGATGAAAAGGAAAGAAAATTTAAAAAATTAAGAATAAAATAAAGGGAATTCTTCAAATGAAGAAAATTGTCATTGGATTTATAAAAATAGCCAAGTTTCAAAGACCAAACAATAAAAATCATTGGAAATCCTCCTGAAGAAAACCGACTGGAAAGCTGAGGCGAGCACTATTGTGTTGGCCCACATCGGAGTGCCATGTGGTGAGTCAACTTGTATGGCTCGAAGGCGTGACTATGTCTCACTTCAAGCAAGACAAATCGTCTGCTCGCGTCAAGCGACGTGGTAATGTGTCGTCCCAGTAGCCCTTAGTTCGTTCGCTTCCTTAGTTCATTTCTTGATTCCTAACCCTCAAAAAAAAATCTTATTACTTATTTTTCTTTTCCTTTTTTTTACTTTTGGTTATATTTAGAAAAAAACGAAAACACAGATATTTCAAAGGAAAACTTAAGTTTGAGAAAATGTTTGTGTTGTGTTAAAAAAATGTTCATAGCATTTGAAAATAGTGTTTCAACAAAAAAGTTTAACACATATTCGAACATAAATGTCTGAAAACATGTGTTTGACAAAAATGTTAATAATGCATTTTTATAAAAAAAAATGTTAATCTTGTATTGGAAAAATGTGAAAGTGTATAGAAAAATATTCCTGGTGTATCCGAAGTATGTAGAATTGTTTATGCATGAAAGTGGTGTGAAAATGAGTATATAAAAAGTGTTCCTGATGTACAGAAAAAAATCTACAATCAGTATGCAAAAAAGTAACATAAAAATATGTTTTATAAAATTATAATAATGTATTTAAAAATTGTTGACGTGTGTATAAAAAATGTTCCTGTATACAAAAGAAATGTAGAATATGTATGAAGAAAAGTTAACATCAAAATATATGTTTGAAAAATATATTCAATGTGTACATAAAAAATGGTTTAGATATATGCAGAATTTTATTTCATGTATTTTAATAAAATGTTAAACATGTATCAAACATGTTTCCGTTCTATACGAAAAGAGAAAGAAAAAACTGTTGAAAATCAAAAAAGAAACAAAGAAAATGAATACCGAAAAAGAAACAAAGGAAACCAAAAAGAAGAACACCGAAGAAAAAGAAACAATGGAAATAAAAAAAGAAACTAAGGAAGCCAAGAAAGAAATGGAAAAAAGAAAAAAAAGAAAAAGAAAAACCATTAAAAACTGATAAAGAAGCAAAGAAAACAGATGAAAAACAAAGAAAAATAAAAAACCCGAAGGAAAACAAGAAGAAACAAAGAAACCTGAAGTAGAAAAAAGACCCAAAAAACATGAGCGAAAGCGATCGAGCCTACATATTTATTTTGAACTATACTTATTCTTAGATTTATTTTCCTAATTTGTGTTTTTTAATATTTTCTATATTATAGTTGGGATACTAAAACAAGGATCTAACAGTAACTAATAGACCCCGCTAGAGGCCATTTTCATAGAAAAAACAATCGTTAAGGTTGGTCATAATGGGAGTATCATAGGTAGTATCTGATACGTCTTCAACGTATCGATAATTTATGAAGTATTCATGTCATATTTATCCATGTTTACAATATTTTTATATGGTTTTGATGCATTTTATATAATTTAATTGGAACTAACCCGGACCGACGCTGTTTTCAGCAGAATTATTGTGGTGGTGTTTTTTTGTGCCGGAAATGAAATTTCTCGGAATTAAACAAAACTTTTGATGATTTTTTCTGGAAGGAAAGGGACCCGAGAAGCTTCGAGGGAGTACCAGAAGAACCACAGGGGCCCCACAAGGCACCTGGGCGCGCCCAGGGGGTGGGCGCGCTGACGTTGTGGCCCCCCTGTGGCTCCTCTCCGCGTGATTCCAATGCCAACAATTCCTATATATTCAAAAACTTCCGAAAGTTAATCTAGAACTTTCGCTCCGTCGCCGCAACTCTCTATACCGAAGAAAACTCATCCAAAGCTCTTTCCGGTGTCATATCGGAGGGGAAATCATCACCGGAAGCTATATTCATCATCCCTGCGGTCTCCATGACGAGGAGGGAGTAGTTCACCCCCGAGGCTGAGGGTATGTACAAGTAGCTATGTGTTTAATCTCTCTCTCTCTCTCTCTCTCTCTCTCTCTTTTTCTCTTGTGTTCTTGAGATGGCACGATCTTGATGTATCATGAGCTTTGTTAATATAGTTGGATCATATGGTGTTCTTCCTTCTCTATCTTGATGTGATGAATTGAGTCTTTCCCTTTAAGATCTCATTTTGTTGGATTGAATACTTTGGATTTGAGAACACTTGATATATGTCTTGCATGTGGATACCCGTGGTGACAATGGGGTGTTCTATTGATTCGCTTGATATATGTTTTGGTAATCAACTTGCGGATTCCTGCGGTGACATTGGGGTAATATATACATATGGGTTGATACACGTTCTTGTCCTACTTTCTCAAATAGAAATCTTGGGGTACTCTTTGAAGTTCTTTGTGTTGGATTGAATATGATGGATCTGAAATTGTTTGATGCATGTCGAATAATTAACCCACAGATACCTGTGGTGAGATTGGAGTATCTAGGTGACATTAGGGTTGATTGATGCGTATCATAGGTGTTATTCTAAGTACGAACTCTAGGGTTCTTTGTGACACTTATATGGATGGCTCAATAGATTGATCGGAAAGGATAACTTTGAGGTGGTTTTGCTACCTACAACAATTTCATCTTATGTTCTCCGCTAGATAGGAACTTTGGAGTGATTCTTTGTCGCACGTTGAGGGATGGGTATATGATTCAATTATGTTAGCCCCGTTGAGAGATTGCACTAGTGAAAATATAAACCCTAGGCCTTATTTCCAATCATTGATATCATTTTGCTCGTTGTTTACGACTTGCTACCTTGTTGTTTTTATTTATTCATATTATAAAAACCTATTTCTACTATCCATACCACACTTGTATCACCATCTCTTCGCCAAACTAGTGCACCTATACAATTTGCCATTATATTGGGTGTGTTGGGAACACAAGATATTTCTTGTATTTGATTGCAGGGTTGTTTGAGAGAGACCATCTTCATCCTACACCTCCCACGGATTGATAAACATTAGGTCATCCACTTGAGAGAAAATTGCTACTGTCCTACAAAACTCTGCGCTTGGAGGCCCAACACGACTCTACAAGAATAAAGTTGTGTAGTAGACATCAGTATCATGCATGGCAATTAGACATTTTTGTTGAAGTGGCACACAATTAAATATGGAAAAGAAGAACTAAGTATCATGGTATGACACTGTATCTTATTAATGATGTATTACTATATGTTTCTGATAAATAAAGTCATTATGTTACCAAGATATAATACTATGCATTATGTAGATAGTATCATACACTAGTATCATATGCATGATACTAGTATATGATATATCCCATTGTGACCAGTCTAATAAGAAACCAAAGAAAGTATTCTTCTTGTAATTAAATACTCGATTCCATAGGTCATGTGCTTGTTGCAAAAGTAAAATTATTTCTTCTTTATAGCGACTAAGAGGTACCTTGCGATGGCACCTATTTTACGTGCTACCATGATACCAATATGTATTGTAACACGGGCCGCACTCCGCCCCCTCCCCTCTTTTGCATCACTCTTTTTTTAAACACGACGAGGCGTATACGCTCTCATACATGTATCAACAGTCATATGTATGAATGCATGCATGCACATTCTACCCCATGATAATCGAGAAACTGAGGAGGCAGTTATTGAGATTGACAATTTGCCGCAGACATGGCTTTGCGGTTGACAACCTGGAGTAAATTCATGAAAGTGCGACCACTTGTACCACGTCTATGACTTGAACCTGGATGAGCAGGCTTCAGACAAGGCACCTAGCCATCCGAACTATGCTCAGTTCGCTTTTCTTTGTCATCATTGTCACAACATGCTGCACCAGAACACATCAAATCCAAATTGATTTTCAAATTTAGAATGAAAAGGATAAATCGTGTTATGAGTAGTAACTGAAAGGATCAATATGGTTGACTAGAGGGGGGGGGGTGAATAGGCAACTACCATTTTTTGGTTTTCTTAACAAATTAGGCTTAGCAACAAATAGGTTGTCTAGATATGCAACTAGGTGGGCAACCCATATGATGCTAACAACAACAACAATACAAGCAAGCAAAAGATACAAAACAAATAACACTTGCACAAAGTAAAGGTAAGAAGTAACCACAAGTGGAGCCGGTGAAGACGAGGATGTGTTACCGAAGTTCCTTCCCTTTAAGGGGAAGTACGTCTCCGTTGGAGCGGTGTGGAGGCACAATGCTCACCACTAGGGCCACCGTATTCTCCTCACGCCCTCACACAATGGGAGATGTCATGATTCCACTAGTGGTGCCCTTGAAGGCAGCGACCGAACCTTTACAAACAAGGTTGGGGCAATCTCCACTACTTAATTGGAGGCTCCCAACACCACCACGAAGATTCACCACAATGGATTATGGCTGTGAGGTGACCTCAACCATCTAGGGTGCTCAAACACCCAAGAGTAACAAGATCCGCAAGGGATTAGCGGGGGGAATCAAATTTCTCTTGGTGGAAGAGTAGATCGGGGCCCTCTCAACCAAACCCTAGAGTATCAACAGGTTTGGTTGGCTAGGGAGAGAGATCGGGCGAAAATGGAGCTTGGAGCAACAATGGAGCTTTGGGGAGGAAGATGTGGTCTTCTTGGGGAAGAAGAACCCCTTTTTATAGTGTGTGTGTGTGGGGGGGGGGGGGGGATATCCAACTATTAACCGTCTCAGCCCACACACAAGCGGTAGTACCGTTCATGGGAGCAGTACTACCGCTTGGGCGGCTGTGCCCGCTGCGCAGTGCAATGGCACGAGGCCACGAGCCGGTAGTGTCGCCGGAGTGGTACTACCACTCGGGTTGCAGCACAGAGGTTCGCAGAGGAAAGGCAACAACAGGGGACAAAGGCAGTACCGTTGAAGAAGTACTACCGCTAACGAGAGCGGTACTACCGCTAACGAGAGCGGTACTACCGCTAACGAGAGCGGTAGTGCCTCGCCCTACTGCTGTCGTACATCCGCTAAGAGTGCTGAGGTCCAGGAGGGGAGCGGTAGTGGAGCGGTGATACGTCCATTTTGCATCATGATTTCCTACTGTTATTTACTTTGTTTTGTTGAATAATAATGCTTTGGGGAGTGATTCTAATGCCTTTTCTCTCATAATATGCAAGGTTTACACAAAGAGGGAGAATACCGACAGCTGGAATTCTGGACCCAAGAAAAGCACGTCAGAGATACCTATTCTGCACAACTCCAATGAAGCTGAAAATTTACGAAGATTATTTTTATATTTAATAAAAATTACTGGAGCTGAAAACTAACGGAGGAGGCCCCCCAGGTGGGCACAACCCACCAGGGCGCGCCAGGCCCCCCTGGGTGCACCCTGATGGGTTGTGCCCAGCCTGGCCCGCTTCCAGTGCCCATCTTCTGGTATAAATTCCGAAAAAACCTAAAAAAAATCAAGAGGAGGACTTTCGGGACAGAGCGCCGCCGCCTTGAGGCAGAACTTGGGCAGGAGAACTTTTGCCCTCCGGCGGAGCGATTCCGCCGGGGGAACTTCCCTCCCGGAGGGGGAAATCGAAGCTATCGTCATCACCAACACCCCTCTCATCTTTGGGAGGCCAATCTTCATCAACATCTTCAACAACATCATCTCCTCTCAAACCCTAGTTCATCTCTTGTGTTCAATCTTTGTACCGGAACCTCAGATTGGTACCTGTGGGTGACTAGTAGCGTTGATTACCTTGCGTAGTTGATTACTATATGGTTTATTTGGTGGAAGATTATATGTTCAGATCCATTATGCTATTCATTACTCCTCTGATCTTGAGCATGATTATTATTTGTAAGTAGTTACCTTTGTTCTTGAGGTCACGGGAGAAGTCATGTTGCGAGTAATCATGTGAATTTGATATGTGTTCGATATTTTGATGATATGTATGTTGTGATTCCCTTAGTGGTGTCATGTGAACGTCGGCTACATGACACTTCACCATTAATGGGCCTAAGGGAATGCATTGTGGAGTAGTTATTAGATGATGGGTTGCTAGAGTGACAGAAGCTTAAACCCTAGTTTATGCGCTACTTCGTAAGGGGCTGATTTGGATCCACATGTTTAATGTTACGGTTAGACTTTGTCTTAATACTTTTCTCGTAGTTGCAGATGCTTGCGAGGGGGTTAATCATAAGTAGGTTGTTAGTTCAAGTAAGAACATCACCTTAGCACCGGTCCACCCACATATCAAATTATCAAAGTAGCGAACACGAATCAAACCAACATGATAAAAGTGACTAGACGAAATTCCCGTGTACCCTCAAGAACACTTTGCCTATTACTAGCGATTGTTCTGGCCTGTCCTTTGCCTCAAAAGGATTGGGCTACCTTGATGCACCTTGTTTACCGTTACCGTTACTTGCTTGTTACCAATTATCTTGCTATCAAACTATCTGTTACCTACAATTTCAGTGCTTGTAGAAATTACCTTGCTGAAAACCGCTTGTCATTTCCTTCTGCTCCTCGTTGGGTTCGACACTCTTACTTATCGAAAGGACTACGATTGATCCCCTATACTTGTGGGTCATCAAGACTCTTTTCTGGCGCCGTTGCCGGGGAGTGAAGCGCTCTTGGTAAGTGGAAATCGGTAAAGAAAAACTGATACTACATGCTAAAATTTATTGCTACTTGCTACTATGGAGAACAATCCTTTGAGGGGTTTGTTCAGGGTATCTTCACATCGACCGGAACCACAATGAGTAACCCCTCAACCTACATCACCTACTGAAAATGTTACTTATGAAATTCCTTCGGGTATGTTAGAACAACTGCTTGCTAAACCTTATGCAGGAGACGGAACTGAACATCCTGATATGCATCTTTTATATGTGAACGAAATATGTGGATTATTTAAGCTTGCAGGTTTACCCGGAGATGAAGTTAAGAAGAAGGTTTTCCCTTTATCTTTGGAGGGAAAAGAGTTGACATGGTATAGGCTATGTGATGATCTTGGATCGTGGAACTGAAATCGTTTGCAATTGGAATTCCATCAAAAGTTTTATCCTATGCATCTAGTTCATCGTGATCGGAATTATATATATAATTTTTGGCCTCGTGAAGGAGAAAGTATTGCTCTAGCTTGGGGGAGGCTTAAGTCAATGTTATATTCATGCCCCAATCATGACATTCCGAGGGAAGTTATCATTCAGAATTTTTATGCTCGGCTTTCTCATAATGATCAATCCATGCTCGATACTTCTTGTGCTGGTTCTTATATGAAGAAGACTATTGATTTCAAGTGGGACCTCTTAGAAAGAATTAAACGCAACTCTAAAGATTGGGAACTCTACGAAGGTAATGAGTCAGGTATAAAGCTTGAATTTGATTGTGTTAAATCTTTTATGAATACCGATACTTTTCACAAGTTTAGCACTAAATACAGACTTGACTCTGAGATAGTAGCCTCTTTCTGCGAAGCATTTGCTACTCACGTTGATCTCCCTAAGGAGAAGTGGTTTAAATATCACCCCCCTATTAAAGAAGAAATTAAAGAACCGGTCATAGCTAAAGAAGAAACCATCTTTTACAATGTTGATCCAGTTGTGCCTACCGCTTATATTGAAAAACCACCTTTCCCTGTTAGGATAAAGGAACATGCTAAGGTATCAACCGTGGTTCATAAGAGTAATATAAGAGCACCTAAACCCCCTGAGCAAATTAAAGTAGAACCTAGTGTTGCTATGGTTAAAGATCTCTTGGTAGAAAATATTGATGGGCATGTCATCTACCTTTGTGATGAAGCTGCTAGAATTGCTAAACCTGATAACAAAGATAAACATAGACCTATAGAAGGCTTGCCTATTGTCTCAGTTAAAATAGGAGATCATTGCTACCATGGTTTATGTGATTTAGGTGCTAGTGTGAGTGCTATCCCTTTTACCTTATACCAAGAAATTATGGATGAAATAGCACCTGCTAAAATGGAAGATATTGATGTTACTATTAAACTTGCTAATAGAGACACTATCACATCACTTGGGATTGTTAGAGATGTTGAAGTTTTGTGTGGGAAAGTAAAATACCCTACTGATTTTCTAGTCCTTGGTTCCCCACAAGATGACTTTTGTCCCATTATCTTTGGTAGACCTTTCTTGAGCACCGTCAATGCTAAGATAGATTGTGAAAAACAAACTGTTGGTGTCAGTTTTGGTAATGTGTCTCATGAGTTTAATTTTTCCAAGTTTAGTAGACAACCTCATGATAAAGCGTTACCTAGTAAGGATGAAATAATTGGTCTTGCTTCTATTGCTGTGCCTCCTACTGATCCGTTAGAACAATATTTGCTCGACCATGAAAATGATATGCACTTGCGTGAAAGAAATGAAATAGATCAAATTTTCTTTGAACAACAACCTCTCTTGAAACACAATTTGCCTATTGAAACTCTTGGAGGTCCTCCTCCACCTAACGGTGATCCTGTGTTTGAACTGAAACAATTGCCTGACACTTTGAAGTATGCTTATCTTGATGAGAAAACGATATATCCTGTTATTATTAGTGCTAACCTTTCAGAACATGAAGAAGAAAGATTATTGAAAGTTCTAAGCAAGCACCGGGCTGCTATTGGATATACTCTTGATGATCTTAAGGGCATTAGTCCCACTCTATGTCAGCACAAGATCAATATGGAACCTGATGCTAAACCCGTTGTTCATCACCAACGGTGATTGAATCCTAAGATGAAAGAAGTGGTAAGAACTAAAATACTAAAGCTTCTGGAAGCAGGTATAATCTATCCCATAGTTGATAGTAGATGGGTAAGTCCCGTTCATTGTGTCCCTAAGAAAGGAGGTATTACCGTTGTTCCTAATGATAAGAATGAACTCATTCCACAAAGAATTGTCAAAGCACATTTGCTCCCTTGGTGGTTTTGGTAATTAATAACAACATATATGTCATTGAACTAATGTTTCTACTAAGTATATTTCAGGAAAAGTTCAATGATAGGTTGGCAAAGGATTGTGGAGAAACCCCAAGATGCAAGGAAATGGATTGGCAAAGCTTCAAGCAAGAGGACTCTACATTTTACTTTGTGAGAAATCACTTTGAGTCCATAGGAAAGCCAATACTATTAAAAGGGGGTAAGGTACCGTTGGTGAACAAGATGCTCCACATGCACAAGTGATAGTCACCAAAAACACCCACAAACTCTTCCACAAAAGTCTATCCAAACCATTCATGAAAATCGGTGCTACCAACAATTCCCACTCGGTGCCAACGATTCCCAAACTCAGACAGACCCATGCCAAACCCTAGCCCTTCGGTGCAACCGATTCTGCATCGGTGCCACCGAGTTCAGCTAGCCAACTTTCTGTTACCTCATTTCATAAAATCGGTCTTACCGAGTTTTTTGGATCGGCGTCACCGAGTTGTCCAATCTGACCGTTGGTCACCTTATCGGTACCACCGAGAGTTATGTATCGGTCTCACCGAGATTCAAAAGTTACTGCCTTTTGGTCACTTCGGTACCACCGAGTTTTACACTTCGGTGTCACCGAGTTGGTCACTTTAGGTGTAACGGTTGGATTTTTGGGGATGCCTATATATACCCCTTCACCACCACCCACTCGAAAGAGAAGCACTCAAAACTATTCCATACTTGCCCCATCCAATTTTCTGAGGGAGAGCCACCTACTCATGTGTTGAGATCAAGCCATTCCACTCTATCCATATGAATCTTGATCTCTAGCCTCCCCAAGTTGCTTTCCACCAAATCAATCTCTTCCACCAAAGCCAAATCTGTGAGAGAGTGATTGTGTGTTGAGGAGTCTATCATCTTGAAGCACAAGAGCAAGGAGTTCATCGACATTGCCGAGCCTATTACCTTTTGGAGGGTGGTGCCTCCTAGATTGGTTAGGTGTCGCTTGGGAGCCTCCTACTTCGTGTTGTGGAGTTGAACCAAGAAGTTTGTACGAGCAAGGAGATCGCCTACTTCGTGAAGATCTACCCATAGTGAGGCTAGTCCTTCGTGGACGGAAGCCGTTATGGAATAGTCAAGGTTGCTACTTCGTGGACCCTTATGGGTGGAGCCCTCCGTGGACTCTCGCGACCATTACCCTCCGTGGGTTGAAGACTCCATAAACGTGGACGTACGATAGCACCACCTATCGGAACCACGGGAAAAATCTTCGTGTCTTCAAATTGCGTTTGATCTTCCTTCCTACCCTCTACTATACATGCTTGTTGTTACTTTCCGCTGCTATACTCTTAGACATGCATGTGTAGGGTGTACTTGACTTGCTATCATTGCTAAAATCTACCAACACTTAAAATTGGGAAAAGGTAGAATTTTTATTTGGTCAAGTAGTCTAATCACCCCCCTCTAGACATACTTTCGATCCTACAAGTGGTATCAGAGCTTTGGTCTCCATTGCATTGGTCTCACAACCTAGGAGAGTATGGCATCTAGTGAGGGAAATTATCACCGTAGAGGTCCGTACTTTGATGGCACAAATTTTGCTAGTTGGAAGCACAAAATGAAAATGCATATTCTTGGTCATAACCCCACTGTTTGGGTTGTAGTTCATGTTGGCTTGCAAGGTGAATTCTTTGGTGATGGAAAGGAACCGGATCGTGAAGCGATCGCGGATGAATTGAAGATGTTGCAATACAACGCTCAAGCATGTGACATTCTTTTCAACTGCCTATGCCCCGAAGAATTCAACAAAATCAGCCGTCTTGAGAATGCAAAAGAGATTTGGGATACTTTGGTTGATATGCACAAAGGTACCGAATCCGTGAGAGAATCCAAGTTGGATGTTCTTCAAAGTCAGCTTGACAAGTTCAAGATGAAGGATGGTGAAGGAGTCGCAGAGATGTACTCTAGGCTAGCTCTCATCACCAATGAGATTGCCGGCTTAGGAAGCGAAGAAATGACTGACAAATTCATCATCAAGAAGATACTTCGAGCTTTGAATGAGAGATATGACACCGTGTGCACATTGATCCAAATGATGCCCAACTACAAAGATCTCAAGCCTACGGAAGTCATTGGAAGGATTGTTGCTCATGAGATGACACTCAAAGACAAAGAAGAGCTTCACAACAAGTCTAGCGGTGCTTACAAAGCCACAAGTGATGCTCCCGCAACTTCAAGCGACAACCTTATCACCAATGAAGAGATAAGCCTCATGGTCAAGAAATTCAACAAGTTCTACAAGAATAGAGGCAAAGATCGAAGCTCCAACTCAAGATATGAAGAGAAGCGTTCGTCAAGTCGTGACCGAAACTGCTACAATTGTGGGAAGCCCGGACACTACTCCAATGAGTGCACGGCTCCCTACAAACGAAGAGAAGAGTCACCAAGAAGACGAAGCTCAAGGAATGAATCACCTCAAAGAGAGAGAAGGAGTAGAGATGATCGTTATGAACGAAGACCCTCAAGTAGAAGTAGGGACTCGGAGAAGAAGGACAAGTACACCAAGAGCTACACAAGAAGAAGACATCAAGCTCATGTTGGTGAATGGGTTTCCGGCTCCGAATTCGACAACAACTCTGAGAGAAGCTATCACTCCAACTCCGAATATAGTCAAGATGAAGGTGTTGCCGTACTTGCACTAGTGACTACCAACTCCTATGATCTATTTGATTCACCAAATGAAGGGAGTGGAAATTGCTTCATGGATAAAGGCCCCAAGGTATCACACCCCGAGTATCTTGATTTCAATAGTGATGAAGATGATTTACTTGGTGATGATGACTTGCTCTTTGATAAAACTAGTGATGTTAGTCAAAATGAACTTGATAATTTTTATACTAGTCAAGATAAGTCGTGTGATGATGATAAGATGGAAATAGAATGACTAACTAAAGAATTAAACACTCTTAAGTTAGCCCATGAATCTACTCTCGAAGATCATAGAGAGCTTGTAAGGACTCATGAGAAGCTACGCTTCGAGAAGCTCACCTTGGAGCAAGAACATGAGTTTCTTAAAGCTATCAATGACGATCTCCGAAAGAAGACTTCATCTTATCTAGCCAAACGATTACTCTTGTCTACATTCATGCCACAAGTTAAGCCTAGACAAACTAGTAACAAAGGCAAGAAAGGTTCTTCATCTAGTAGCAACAACAAAAATGCTAAATCTAGTGATGTTGCTTCTAGTAGTTCTATTGATTCCACTAATGATGATTCTCTTAGCCAAGTTACACTTGAGCAAGAAAACAATTTATTGAAAGGGATTATAGAGAAAGGTATCTACAAGAGTCTTGCCGGGTGTAAGCAATTTGAAAAAATTGTACGCAAGCACGGAGGATACCGGAAGAACCATGGCATTGGCTACTTCAACGCTAATGGAGTTGAATGGGAAGAAGGTCAATACCCCAAGCCCAAGTTTGTTCCTCAAAGGGAGAAGTATGAACATACTCTTCCCAAGGGAACAAACACTCAAGATGACCTTCCACCACAAAACCACAAGCTCAAGGGCAAGGACAAGCTTCAAGAGGACATTGACTCATATGAAGATGAATCCCAAGCTTTGGTGGAGTGGGTTCCCATGTTGGAAATATGCCCTAGAGGCAATAATAAAAGTAGTTATTATTATATTTCCTTGTTCATGATAATCGTTTATTATCCATGCTATAATTGTATTGATTGGAAACACTGATACATGTGTGGATACACAGACAACAATTTGTCCCTAGTATGTCTCTAGTAGACTAGCTCGTTGATCAAAGATGGTCAAGGTTTCCTAGCCATAGACATGAGATGTCATTTGATAACGGGATCACATCATTAGGAGAATGATGTGATGGACAAGACCCAAACTATGAACGTAGCATATGATCGTGTCAGTTTATTGCTATTGTTTTCTGCATGTCAAGTATCTGTTCCTATGACCATGAGATCATGCAACTCACTGACACCGGAGGAATACCTTGTGTGTATCAAACGTCACAACGTAACTGGGTGACTATAAAGATTCTCTACAGGTATCTTCGAGGGTGTCTGTTGGGTGGGCATGGATCAAGACTAGGATTTGTTACTCCGTGTGACGAAGAGGTATCTCAGGGCCCACTCGGTAATACAACATCACAATAAGCCTTCCAAGTAATGTGACTAAGTGTTAGACACGGGATCTTGTATTACGGAACGAGTAAAGAGACTTGCCGGTAACGAGATTGAACTAGGTATAGAGATACCGACGATCGAATCTCGGGCAAGTAACATACCAAAGAACAAAGGGAACAACATACGAGATTAACTGAATCCTTGACATAGAGGTTCAACCGATAAAGATCTTCGTAGAATATGTAGGAACCAATATGGGCATCCAGGTCCCGCTATTGGTTATTGACCGTAGAGGTGTCTCGGTCATGTCTACATAGTTCTCGAACCCGCAGGGTCTGCACACTTAAGGTTCAGTGACGTTTCGGTAGTATAGAGTTATGTATGGTGGTGATCGAAGGTTGTTCGGAGTCCCAGATGAGATCCCGGACGTCACGAGGAGCTCCGGAATGGTCCGGAGGTAAAGATTGATATATAGGAAGTCCCGTTTTGGTCACCGGAAAAGTTTCGGGTACTTCGGTAGTGTACCGGGAGGGTACTGGGGGACCATCGGGAGGTGTGTCTCGACCCAAAGGGCCTCATGGGCTGTGGGAGGAGTCAAGCCAGCCCTTAGTGGGCTGGCCGAACCCCCCACTAAGGCCCATGCGGCTAGGGGTGGGAAAACCCAAAGGTGGAAAGGGTTTCCAAGTGGAGGAAGAGGAATCCTACTCCTAGTAGGATTGGAGTAGGACTCCTCCACATCTCCCACTTCGGCCGCACCTAGGGGCAGCCCTAGGGGCGCCGGCCTCCCTCCCCTTCCTCCTATATATACTAGAGGAGAGAGGGCAAAAGCACTTCAACCCTAAGCCACAGTGCAGCCCTCTCTCCCAATAGATCAAGTCCTCTAGTTTTCAGCAGTGCTTAGGCGAAGCCTTGCTGGAATAGTTCCACCACCACCGCCGCCGCGCCGTCGCGCTGCCGGAGAACTCACCTACCTCTCCGCTCCCTCTTGCTGGATCAAGAAGGCGGAGATCGTCATCGAGCTGTACGTGTGCTGAACGCGGAGGTGCCGTCCGTTCGGCGCTAGATCGGGACGGATTGTGATTGGATCGCGGGACGCTCGGCGATTTGGATCGCGAAGACGTTTGACTACATCAACCGCGTTTCTTAACGATTCCCGCTTAGCGATCTACAAGGGTATGTAGATCCACTCTCCCTCTCGTAGATGCTCATCACCATTAATAGATCTTGCGTGTGCGTAGGAAATTTTTTGTTTCCCATGCAACGTTCCCCAACAGTGGTATCAGAGCTAGGTCTATGTGTAGATGAGAGCACGAGTAGAACACAAAGGAGTTTGGGGGAGTTGATATTTAGATTGCTTCCTCCCTTGGTCTTTTCTTGATTCGGCGGTATTGTGGGATGAAGCGTCCCGGACCAACATTACTCGTACGCTTACGAGAGACCGGTTCCATCACCTGGCATGTAACTTCGTTGCATAAAGATGGTTGACGGGTGTCTGTTTCTCCCACTTTAGTTGGATCGGATTCGACAAAGGCGGTCCTTGAGAAGGCTGAATAGCAATTTGCGTATCACCGTTGTGGTTTTTGCGTAGGTAAGAATTGTTCTTGCTAGATACCCGTAGCAGCCACGTAAAACATGCAACAACAATTAGAGGACATCTAACTTGTTGTTGCATGGTATGTTGTGATGTGATATGGCCAATTACATGATGAGATATATGTGATGTATGAGATGATCATGTATTGTATAGAATATCACGACTTGCATGTCGATGAGTACGGCAACCGGCAGGAGCCATAGGGTTGTTTTTAATTATTTTCGCCGTTTTGCTTTACTTTATCGCTATGAGTTAGCAATAGTCGTGGAAGCAACAGTCGGCGCGACAACCTCATGGCGACACGTTGATGGAGATCAAGATGATGGAGATCATGGTGTCATGCCGGTGATGATGGAGATCATGTCGGTGCTTTGGAGATGGAGATCAGGAGCACAAGTTCATGGCCATATCATCTCACTTATGATTTGCATGTGATGTTAATCCTTTTATGCATCTTATTTTGCTTAGGACGACGGTAGCATTATAAGGTGATCCCTCACTTAAATTTCAAGATAAATTGTGTTCTCCCCGAGTGTGCACCGTTGCGAAAGTTCGTCGTTTTGAGACACCACGTGATGATCGGGTGTGACAGACTCTACGTTCGCATACAACAAGTGCAAGCCAGTGTTGCACGTGCAGAACACTCGGGTTAAACTTGACGAGCCTAGCATGTACAGACATGGCCTCGGAACACAAGAGACCGAAAGGTCGAACATGAGTCATATAGTAGATATGATCAACATAAAGATGTTCACCATTGAAACCACCTCAACTCAAGTGATGATCGGACTTGAGTTGGTGGATTTGGATCATGTGACACTCGAATGACCGGAGGGATGTCAATTTGAGTGGGAGTTTTTAAGTAATATGATTAACTAAACTCATTATCTTGAACAATAGTCTAAGTTGTTTTTGCAAAATTTATGTTGTAGATCATGGCTCGCGCAGTAGCACCCCTGAATTTTAATGCGTTCCTAGAGAAAGCTAAGTTGAAAGATGATGGAAGTAACTTTGTGGACTGGGCCCATAATCTAAGGATTATCCTTACGGCTTCCCAAAAGGTTTATGTCCTTGATGCACCGCTTGGTGATCCACCCGCTCCAGTAGAGTCTCTAGACGTTGCGAACGCCTGGCAGGCTCATTCTGATGATTACTCAATGGTTCAATGTGCAATGTTGTATGGCTTAGAACTGGGACTTCAAAGACGTTTTGAACGTCATGGAGCATATGATATGTTCCAGGAGTTGAAGTTTATCTTTCAGAAGAATGCCCAGATCGAGAGGTATGAGACCTCTGATAAGTTCTATGCTTGCAAGATGGAGGAGAACGGGTCTGTCAGTGAACACATACTCAAAATGTCTGGGTATTCCACACGTCTAGCCGAATTGGGGATGCCCCTTCCAGCAGAGGCGATCACTAACAGAGTTCTTCAATCATTGCCACCTAGCTACAAGAGCTTCGTGTTGAACTATAACATGCACGGGATGAACAAGTCAGTCGCCGAGCTGTTTGCGATGTTGAAAGTCGCTGAGTCTGAGATTCAGAAGGAGCATCAAGTGTTGATGGTCAATAAAACCACTAGTTTCAAGAAGAATGGCAAGGGTAAGAAGGGTAACTCCAAGAAGAGTGGCAAAGCAGTTGCCCCTCCCGTGAAGAAACCCAAAGCTGGACCCAAGCCAAAAACTGAGTGCTTTCATTGCAAGGGAACTGGTCACTGGAAGCGGAACTGCCCCAAGTATTTGGCTGACAAGAAGGTGGCCAACAACAAACAAGGTATATATGTATACATGTTATTTATGTGTACCTTACCAGCTCTCGTTGTAGTGCCTGGGTATTTGATACCGGTGCGGTTGCTCACATTTGCAACTCAAGACAGGAACTGCGGAATAGACGGAGGCTGGCAAAGGACGAAGTGATGATGCGCGTGGGAAATGGTTCCAAGGTTTATGTGATTGCCGTCGGCATGCTCGCTCTTTGATTACCATCGGGATTAGTGATGAACCTGAATAATTGTTATTTAGTGCCTGTGTTAAGCATGAACATTATATCTGGATCTTGTTTATTGCGAGACGGTTACTCATTTAAATCAGAGAATAATGGTTGTTCTATTTATATGAGTAATATCTTTTATGGTCATGCACCCAATGTGAGGGGTTTATTCTTATTGAATCTCGATAGTGATGATACACATGTTCATAACATTGATGCCAAAAGATGTAGAGTTGATAATGATAGTACCACTTTCTTGTGGCACTGTCGTTTAGGTCATATTGGTGTAAAACGCATGAAGAAGCTCCATGCTGATGGACTTTTGGAGTCACTTGATTTTGAATCACTTGACACATGTGAACCATGCCTCATGGGCAAGATGACTAAAACCCCGTTCTCTGGAACAATGGAACGGGCAAGTGACTTGTTGGAAATCATACATACTGATGTGTGCAGTCCGATGAGCATTGAGGCGCGCGGTGGATATCGTTATTTTCTCACCTTCACTGATGACTTAAGTAGATATGGGTATATTTACTTAATGAAACACAAGTCTGAAACGTTTGAAAAGTTCAAGCAATTTCAGAGTGAAGTTGAGAATCACCGTAACAAGAAGATTAAATTCCTATGATCTGATTGAGAAGGAGAATATCTGAGTTATGAGTTTGGCAGTCACTTAAGACAGTGTGGAATTGTTTCACAACTGACACCGCCTGGAACACCACAGCGTAATGGTGTGTCCGAACGTCGTAATCGAACCTTATTGGATATGGTGCGATCTATGATGTCTTTTGCCGATTTGCCACCATCGTTTTGGGGTTATGCATTAGAGACAGCTGCATTCACTTTAAATAGGGCACCATCGAAATCCGTTGAGATGACGCCATATGAACTGTGGTTTGGCAAGAAGCCAAAGTTGTCGTTTCTTAAAGTTTGGGGATGTGATATCGATGCTTATGTCAAAAAGCTTCAGCCTGAAAAGCAGGAACCCAAAGCGGAGAAATGCGTCTTCATAGGATACCCAAAAGAGACAGTTGGGTATACCTTCTATCTCAGATCTGAAGGCAAAGTGTTTGTCGCCAAAAACGGAACATTTCTTGAGAAAGAGGTTCTCTCGAAAGAATTGAGTGGGAGGAAGATAGAACTTGATGAGGTTGTTGAACCTCTACTTCAACCTGAGAGTAGCACAACGCAGAAAGATGTTTCTGTAGAACCTGTATCAGTTAAAGAGGAAGTTAATGATGATGATCATGAAGCTTCGGATCAAGTTGCTATTGAACCTCGTAGGTCGACAAGGACGCGTACTGCTCCTGAGTGGTACGGCAACCCTGTCTTAGAGGTCATGTTGTTGGACAACGATGAACCTACGAGCTATGGAGAAGCGATGATGGGCCCAGATTCCGAGAAATGGTTAGAGGCCATGAAATCCGAGATGGGATCCATGTATGAAAACAAAGTATGGGCTTTGGAAGTATTACCTGAAGGGCGTAAGGCCATTCAAAACAAATGGATCTTTAAGAGGAAGACGGACGCGGACGGTAATGCCACCGTCTATAAAGCTCGACTTGTGGCAAAGGGTTTTTCACAAGTTCAAGGGGTTGGCTACGATGAGACCTTCTCACCCGTAGCGATGCTTAAGTCCGTCAGAATCATGTTAGCAATAGCTGCCTTTTTCGATTATGAAATTTGGCAGATGGATGTCAAAACAGCGTTCCTTAACGGTTTCCTTAAGGAAGAGTTGTATATGATGCAACCAGAAGATTTTGTCGATCCAGAGAATCCTGACAAAGTTTGCAAACTCCAGCGATTCATTTATGGACTGGTGCAAGCATCTCGGAGTAGGAATCTTCTCTTTGATGAGGTGATCAAAGCGTTCGGGTTTATACAAGTTTACGGAGAAGCTTGTATTTACAAGAAAGTGAGTGGGAGCTCTATAGCATTTCTAATATTATATGTGGATGACATATTGCTGATTGGAAACAATATAGAAATGTTGGAAAGCGTGAAGGAATATTTGAACAAGAGTTTTTCAATGAAGGACCTAGGAGAAGCTGCTTTCATATTAGGCATCAAGATCTATAGAGATAGATCAAGACGCTTAATAGGACTTTCACAGAGCACATACCTTGACAAAGTTTTGAAGAAGTTCAAAATGGATCAGTCCAAGAAGGGGTTCTTGCCTGTATTGCAAGGTGTGAAGTTGAGTAAGACTCAATGCCCAGTGACTGCAGAAGATAGAGAAAAGATGAGTGTCGTCCCCTATGCTTCAGCCATAGGCTCTATCATGTATGCAATGTTGTGCACAAGACCCGATGTCAGCCTTGCCATAAGTATGGCCGGAAGGTTTCAAAGTGATCCAGGAGTGGAACACTGGACGGCGGTCAAGAATATCCTAAAGTACCTGAAAAGGACTAAGGACATGTTTCTCATTTATGGAGGTGATCAAGAGCTCGTCGTAAAGGGTTACGTCGATGCAAGCTTTGACACTGATCCGGATGACTCTAAGTCTCAAACCGGATACGTATTTATTCTCAATGGGGGTGCGGTAAGCTGGTGCAGTTCCAAGCAAAGCGTGGTAGCTGATTCTACATGCGAAGCGGAGTACATCGCTGCCTCGAAGGCGGCGAAGGAAGGTGTCTGGATGAAGGAGTTCATGACAGATCTTGGAGTAGTGCCTAGTGCACTAAACCCAATGACTCTGTTCTGTGAAAACACTGGTGCCATTGCTCTAGCCAAGGAACCAAGGTTTCACAAGAGGACCAGACACATAAAGCGACGTTTCAATTCCATCCGCGATTACATCAAGGAGGATGACATAAATATTTGCAAAGTACACACGGACCTGAATGTCGCAGATCCGATGACTAAACCTCTTCCAAGGGCTAAACATGATCAACACCAGAACTGTATGGGTGTTAGATTCATTACAATGTAAATCACATAGTGATGTGAACTAGATTATTGACTCTAGTGCAAGTGGGAGACTGTTGGAAATATGCCCTAGAGGCAATAATAAAAGTAGTTATTATTATATTTCCTTGTTCATGATAATTTTTTATTATCCATGCTATAATTGTATTGATTGGAAACACTGATACATGTGTGGATACATAGACAACACTGTGTCCCTAGTATGTCTCTAGTAGACTAGCTCGTTGATCAAAGATG
Organism: Elymus sibiricus; assembly: GCA_039707655.1. Taxonomy (NCBI): domain Eukaryota; kingdom Viridiplantae; phylum Streptophyta; class Magnoliopsida; order Poales; family Poaceae; genus Elymus; species Elymus sibiricus. The sequence goes on along the minus strand of CM077663.1, from coordinate 77,636,134 downwards.
GTCAAGGTTTCCTAGCCATAGACATGAGATGTCATTGGATAACGGGATCACATCATTAGGAGAATGATGTGATGGACAACACCCAAACTATGAACGTAGCATATGATCGTGTCAGTTTATTGCTATTGTTTTCTGCATGTCAAGTATCTATTTCTATGACCATGAGATCATGCAACTCACTGACACCGGAGGAATACCTTGTGTGTATCAAACGTCACAACATAAATGGGTGACTATAAAGATGCTCTACAGGTATCTCCGAGGGTGTCTGTTGGGTGGGCATGGATCAAGACTGGGATTTGTTACTCCGTGTGACGGAGAGGTATCTCAGGGCCCACTCGGTAATACAACATCACAATAAGCCTTGCAAGCAATGTGACTAAGTGTTAGCCACGGGATCTTGTATTACGGAACGAGTAAAGAGACTTGCCGGTAACGAGATTGAACTAGGTATAGAGATACCGACGATCGAATCTCGGGCAAGTAACATACCAAAGAACAAAGGGAACATCATACGGGATTAACTGAATCCTTGACATAGAGGTTCAACCGATAAAGATCTTCATAGAATATGTAGGAACCAATATGGGCATCCAGGTCCCGCTATTGGTTATTGACCGTAGAGGTGTCTCGGTCATGTCTACATAGTTCTCGAACCCGCAGGGTCTGCACACTTAAGGTTCAGTGATGTTTCGGTAGTATAGAGTTATGTATGGTGGTGACCGAAGGTTTTTCGGAGTCCCGGATTAGATCCTGGACGTCACGAGGAGCTCCGGAATGGTCCGGAGGTAAAGATTGATATATAGGAAGTCCCGTTTTGGTCACCGGAAAAGTTTTGGGTACTTCGGTAGTGTACCGGGAGTGCCGGGAGGGTACCGGGGGACCGTCGGGAGGGCCGTCTCGACCCAAAGGGCCTCATGGGCTGTGGGAGGAGTCAAGCCAGCCCTTAGTGGGCTGGCCGAACCCCCCCACTAAGGCCCATGCTGCTAGGGGTGGGAAAACCCAAAGGTGGAAAGGGTTTCCAAGTGGAGGAAGAGGAATCCTACTCCTAGTAGGATTGGAGTAGGACTCCTCCACCTCTCCCACTTCGGCCGCACCTAGGGGCAGCCCTAGGGGCGCCGGCCTCCCTCCCCTTCCTCCTATATATACTAGAGGGAGAGAGGGCAAAAGCACTTCAACCCTAAGCCACGGTGCAGTCCTCTCTCCCAATAGATCAAGTCCTCTAGTTTTCATCAGTGCTTAGGCGAAGCCCTGCTGGAATAGTTCCACCACCACCGCCGTCGCGCTATCGGAGAACTCACCTACCTCTCCACTCCCTCTTGCTAGATCAAGAAGGCAGAGATCGTAATGGAGCTGTATGTGTGCTGAACGCGGAGGTGCCGTCCGTTCGGCGCTAGATCGGGACGGATCGTGATTGGATCGCGGGACGCTCGGCGATTTGGATCGCGAAGACGTTTGACTACATCAACCGCGTTTCTTAACGCTTCCCGCTTAGCGATCTACAAGGGTATGTAGATCCACTCTCCCTCTCGTAGATGCTCATCACCATGGATAGATCTTGTGTGTGCGTAGGAAATTTTTTGTTTCCCATGCAACGTTCCCCAACATCCCAAGGCTACTTCATTCAAGCTCAACTTCTGCAAGTGCCAGTTCAACACCAAGGATCCCCATCAAGTTTATGTGGGTCCCCAAGAAGAAGAACTAGAGAAGTTCTTGAGGGGTGACTCTGCCAATGAAATTCACTCTCATTCATTATTGGCAAGAACTAGTTGCAATCAACATCAACAACATGCAATAGTTCAAGAAGTCACACATTCCCTCAAAGGTAAGCAAGGGACAAGGTAATCAACAAATCCATGGACATCATCATGTATGCTTTGCACTCCATGTCCACAGATATCTTTGTATTTGTCTCTTGTGTGTTGGGACTAACCCATGTAGGTGAGAAGAGTAAGGAAACAACAAGGATGCTCCCAACTCATGGTGATCTTCATCAACCTTGAGCATCCACCACTACCTCACCAACATGAAGTCTTCATCGACAAAACCCAAGGTTAGTTTATCCCTCCTATGGGGGGATGTCACATCAAGGGGGAGCTTTACTCTAAGACTTGAGTTAAAGCATCTCATAGTATGTGACAACATTAAATGCTTTATGTAAAAGTGGTAACTCCACTTGTGCTTAAACGATGAGTATGACCTATGATCAAGTATTCTTACTTGGCTCCTATGTCAATATACTCATATATAGATGACTCCATCATTGCCCAAAATGCTTGATAGATGCTAGTATGTATGTGCATGTTTGCCATGATTTCATTTGACATCTTATTGTGTGAGCATGTTGGTCTGCATTTCTTTAACCATTCGAGGACATCCAATTGTTGCTATTTGGTTTTTGATTTTTCTTTTGCCAAATGGATGGACAAGAATGCCTAGGACCACTCTCTAGCTATCTATGCTTTCTCGTCTCATATTCCATTCTTGCTACATCACAAAATTTGAACAAGTTCTTTTCGATCTCTCTGTGTGAGGAGCACTCGGAGTTCCGTATCGACAAAGGACTGACCATTAAAACCTCCCAAGTGCATCTCGGTGGAACCAATACCAAAATCTCGGTCTCACCGAATGCCTAGAGTTGATCTGGTTTTCAATCTCGGTAACACCGATTCCTTATTCTCGGTTACACCGAGTTTCCCTGTCAACTGACAGTTGAGAAACTCGGTGGCACCGACAATTTCAAACCAGTGTCACCGACAGCAAAGGGTATATCACCTGGCGGACCCGACTTTTGAAATTTAACCGCAAAAGTCTGTTTCCTCCAACCCTAAGCTGCCGCTCTGGACCCCTTGGTCGTCCCCCTTGCCTCCCCGTGCGCCTCCGCCGTTAGGAATCGCCGCCGCCGACCGAATCTTCACCGCCGTCGTCGCCTTAGCGGATCCTTCACTGAGTTAGGGTATGGATCCGGCCCTCTTTGCGCTCCCCTTCTGATTCATGCACATTAGAGTAACTTTTATTGATAATCCACTGATTGCAATCCTCTCAATCCTCTAGAATTCTCCCTAGCTTAGCGAACGAAAGATTTTTAGGTTTAGTCGTTTGCAAAACCGAATCTCGGTGATACCGAGTCAGAAAATTCGGCTCTACCGATTTTGTTTTGTACTACTGAGGACAGTCTCGGTGAAACCGTGTGGCAATTTTCGGTGTGACCGAAATTGCTGCCAAGTTTCTGTAAAGAGTTCTGTGCGTCTCGGTGGTACCGAAATTTTTGACTCAGTGACACCGAAATCCCTTTTTGCTGAAAGCTATATCTAAGAATTTCTTTGTTCAAACCTTTGAAAAATCTCTGCATTTTGTGATGACTCAACCCTTCCACTCTTATATACTCTATTTCACAGGGTCAGAGATGTCAGATCATGAAGATAGCCAGAATGATCTCAAAGAGCAGAGTGTTGAGATGAGCTCAGGCACTAGTCCTGAGGGGAGCTATGATGATGTTCCTAGCTCACCTGATCTGCCAAGGCTGCAACTAGGGAAAGAAGGAAGCTCAACTCAGATGAGGAGGATGAAGATTTCATACCTGAGGAGCTGTCCAAGAAGGATGATGCTGCCAAGAGCACTGCTGCTGCCTCTTCATCCAAGAAGAAGAAGGCTATAAGGAAAGAGTATGCTAGCTCAGGGACTGCAAGAGCTCCAGAGAGTGCTAGGGCAACAATGACTGTTGAGCCCTCCAAGAAGTCTATGCCTAAGAAGGCAGGAGAGAAGAAGAGGTCCAGGAAGAGGATCATTCATGTCATGGGCAGGCCTACCTCAATGTACGAGGACCCAGCAGAGGCTGCTGCTGAGGAGGAGGAGGAAGAGCCAGCTGCAAAGGCTCCTCCTAAGAAGAAGAAGAAGCTCATGGCTGATGCAATGCCCAAGGATACATCATCCAAAGGCACCAAGGCTGCCCCCAAGAAAGCTGCTGCAGATAAACCCAAGAGGTTCTCCAGAGACATCCCAGCTGCTTCCAAGAACAAGACTTCCACTTTTAGGGAAGCTGAGGATGATGCTATGTCAGCTTTGATGAAGCTGAGACCACACCTTCCAGAGCACAATGCCAGCCATTTGTTAGCTGAGGACATGAAGAATAGGAAGGACTCAGGTTTGAGAGAGTGAAGAGCCATTGATCCATATTTGCACTTGACCGACCACATTTGTCCCTTCTGCCAGAACTAGAAGACAACATTGTGGTGATGGACCCAGACCATCCCACTTCAGCTACATCACAGGCACATGCAGAGGCTGCGAGAGACTCCAGTTCTCAGGTACCCAGGTCTAGGAGTGAGCAGATGGATCTCCTACTTAGCTCTGTGCTCAGCATGCAGAAGGACATCAGCGAGATATTGAAGAACCAAGCGAGCCTCTCGAGGATTGTTGACAACAAATTTCATATTCTCAACAACAAGGTGGATAAGCTCACAGTGACTGTGAATGAGCTCAAGAAGGAAGTTGACGCAGTGCCTAGCCCTCATTCTACACATGATGATGATGATGATGATGATGATGAGGATCGTGCACCTCTCAGGACGAGCACTCAGTTCACTACTTAGGCTAGATCAGCTACAGTGCCAGCTCCAGAGTTGAGACCTTCTTCATCAGTACCTGCTACAAATTCTTCAGCTCCATCAGCTTCTCCATTTGCTACACCGACTTCGTCCATAACGTCTGTAGATATCTTCGCTGATGCCGTTCTCTCGACTCCTTCATCGACCACCGGAGGAGATCAGCCCCAGAAGAGCGCTTAGATATATACCTTTGAACTTTTTGGTAACTTGTTGCCAAAGGGGGAGAAGATGTATATAGATCTTTAGGCTTCGAGAGAGAGAGCGTTGCTTTTTTATAGCTTTTCAAAACATTGAACTTTTGGTTGGTTGGCTTGTGTTAAACTTTGTTGGTGTTTGATCATACACTTGATGTGTATTGCTACCATTTCCTATCCTTGTGATGCTTATGAGATGATCATTCACCTTTACTTGATTGTGTTGTGCTATGATATTCATTCTTATTACTCTCGCTCACCACCAAGTTGTATGTGACATGAAAGAGTGCCCCATGTACCTAATCGATTGTGCATTTGCATTCAAACGCAAATTCAAAATAATGCACAAATTTAGGGGGAGCTCTTGCTTATCACATAATTCTCAAAGCGACGATTATATTCATTGATTATATCATTTGTCGAAGCTTTGATCTATATGTTGTCATCAATTACCAAAAAGGGGGAGATTGAAAGCACATTTGCTCCCTTGGTGGTTTTGGTAATTAATAACAACATATATGCATTGAACTAATGTTTCTACTAAGTATATTTCAGGAAAAGTTCAATGATAGGTTGGCAAACGATTGTGGAGAAACCCCAAGATGCAAGGAAATGGATTGGCAAAGCTTCAAGCAAGAGGACTCTACATTTTACTCTGTGTGAAATCACTTTGAGTCCACAGGAAAGCCAATACTATTAAAAGGGGGTAAGGTACTGTTGGTGAACAAGATGCTCCACGTGCACAAGTGATAGTCACCAAAAACACCCACAAACTCTTCCACAAAAGTCTGTCCAAGCCATTCATGAAAATTGGTGCTACCAACAATTCCCACTCGATGCCACCGATTCCCAAACTCAGACAGACCCATGCCAAACCCTAGCCCTTCGGTGCAACCGATTCTACATCGGTGCCACCGAGTTCAGCTTGCCAACTTTCTATTACCTTGTTTCATAAAATCGGTCTTACCGAGTTTTTTGGATCGGCGTCACCGAGTTGTGCAATCTGACCGTTGGTCACCTTATCGGTACCACCGAGAGTTATGTATCGGTCTCACCGAGATTCAAAAGTTACTGCCTTTTGGTCACTTCGGTACCACCAGTTTTACACTTTGGTGTCACCGAGTTGGTCACTTTAGGTGTAACGGTTGGATTTTTGGGGATGCCTATATATACCCCTTCACCACCACCCACTCGAAAGAGAAGCACTCAGAACTATTCCATACTTGCCCCATCCAATTTTCTAAGAGAGAGCTACCTACTCATGTGTTGAGATCAAGCCATTCCACTCTATCCATATGAATCTTGATCTCTAGCCTCCCCAAGTTTCTTTCCACCAAATCAATCTCTTCCACCAAAGCCAAATCTGTGAGAGAGTGATTGTGTGTTGAGGAGTCTATCATCTTGAAGCACAAGAGCAAGGAGTTCATCGACATTGCCGAGCCTATTACCTTTTGGAGGGTGGTGCCTCCTAGATTGGTTAGGTGTCGCTTGGGAGCCTCCTACTTTGTGTTGTGGAGTTGAACTAAGAAGTTCATACGGGCAAGGAGATCGCCTACTTCGTGAAGATCTACCCATAGTGGGCTAGTCCTTTGTGGACGGAAGCCGTTATGGAATAGTCAAGGTTGCTACTTCGTGGACCCTTATGGGTGGAGCCCTCCGTGGACTCTCGTGACCGTTACCCTCCATGGGTTGAAGACTCCATAAACGAGGACGTACAATAGCACCACCTATCGGAACCACGAGAAAAATCTTCGTGTCTTCAAATTGCATTTGATCTTCCTTCCTACCCTCTACTATACATGCCTGTTGTTACTTTCCGCTGCTATACTCTTAGACATGCATGTGTAGGGTGTACTTGACTTGCTATCATTGCTAAAATCTGCCAACACTTAAAATTAGGAAAAGGTAGAATTTTTATATGGTCAAGTAGTCTAATCATCCCCCCTCTAGACATACTTTCGATCCTACAAATTGTCACTGGCTATAGAATGGCAATTGATTTTAGAAAATTAAATAAAGCTACTAGGAAAGATCATTACCCTCTACCGTTCATCGATCAAATGCTAGAGAGACTATCTAAGCACACACATTTTTGTTTCCTAGATGGATATTCTGGTTTCTCTCAAATACCCGTGTCACAATCCGATCAAGAGAAAATCACCTTTACTTGCCCTTTTGGAACCTATGCTTATAGACGTATGCCTTTTGGTTTATGCAATGCACCTGCTACCTTTCAATGATGTATGACTGCTATATTCTCTGACTTTTGTGAAAAGATTGTGGAGGTTTTCATGGATGATTTTCCATGTACGGAACTTCTTTTGATGATTGCTTAAGCAACCTTGATCGAGTTTTGCAGAGATGTGAACAAACTAATCTTGTCTTGAATTGGGAGAAGTGCCACTTTATGGTTAATAAAGGTATTGTCTTGGGGCATAAAATATCTGAACGAGGTATTGAGGTGGATAAAGCTAAAGTTGATGCAATTGAGAAAATGCCATGTCCTAAAGATATTAAAGGTATTCGAAGTTTCCTTGGTCATGCTGGTTTTTATAGGAGGTTCATTAAAGACTTCTCTAAAATTTCTAGGCCTCTTACTAATCTTTTGCAAAAGGATATTCCTTTTGTTTTTGATGATGATTGTGTGGAAGCCTTTGAAACACTCAAGAAAGCCTTAACCTCTGCACCTATTATTCAACCACCTGATTGGAACTTGCCTTTTGAAATTATGTGTGATGCTAGTGATTATGTTGTTGGTGCTGTCCTAGGACAAAGAGTTGATAAGAAATGAAATGTTATCCATTATGCTAGTAAAACTCTGGATAGTGCCCACCGAAATTATGCCACTACTGAAAAAGAATTTTTAGCAGTTGTGTTTGCTTGTGATAAATTTAGATCCTATATTGTTTACTCCAAAGTTATTGTTCACACCGATCATGCTGCTATAAAATATCTTATGGAAAAGAAAGATGCTAAACCTAGTCTCATTAGGTGGGTTCTTTTGCTTCAAGAATTTGACTTACATATCGTTGATAGGAAAGGAGCGGAGAACCCCGTAGCTGATAACTTGTCTAGGTTAGAAAATATTCTTGATGACCCACTACCTATTGATGATAGTTTCCCTGACGAACAACTAGCTGCAATAAGTGTCTCACACAACACACCTTGGTATGCTGATTATGCTAATTACATTGTTGCTAAATATATACCACCTAGCTTTACTTATCAACAAAAGAAAAAAAATTCTATGACTTGAGACATTACTTTTGGGATGACCCACATCTTTATAAAGAAGGAGTAGATGGTATTATTAGGTGTTGTGTACCTGAGCATGAACAGGAACAGATCCTACAGAAATGTCATTCCGAAGCTTATGGAGGACATCATGCGGGAGATAGAACTGCTCATAAGGTATTGCAATCTGGTTTTTATTGGCCTACTCTCTTCAAGGATGCCCGTAAGTTTGTCTTGTCTTGTGATGAATGTCAAAGAATTGGTAATATCGGTAAGCGTCAAGAAATGCCTATGAATTATTCACTTGTTGTTGAACCATTTGACGTTTGGGGTTTTGATTATATGGGGCCTTTTCCTTCCTCTAACGGGTACACTCATATTTTGGTTGCGGTTGATTATGTCACTAAGTGGGTAGAAGCTATTCCAACTAGTAGTGCTGATCACCACACCTCCATTAAAATGCTGAAAGAGGTTATCTTCCCGAGGTTTGGAGTCCCTAGATATTTAATGACCGATAGTGGTTCACACTTTATTCATGGTGCTTTCCGTAAGATGCTTGCTAAATATGATGTTAACCATAGAATTGCATCACCCTATCATCCTCAATCTAGTGGTCAAGTAAAACTTAGCAATAGAGAAATAAAATTAATATTACAAAAAACTATCAATAGGTCCCGTAAGAATTGGTCTAAGAAATTAGATGATGCACTTTGGGCCTATAGAACAGCTTATAAAAATCCTATGGGTATGTCTCCATATAAAATGGTGTATGGGAAAGCTTGTCATTTGCCTCTAGAACTAGAACACAAAGCATTTTGGGCAATTAAAGAGCTCAATTATGATTTCAAACTTGCCGGTGAGAAGAGGCTATTTGATATTAGCTCACTAGATGAATGGAGAACCCAAGCGTATGAAAATGCCAAGCTATTCAAAGAAAAAGTAAAAAGATGCCATGACAAAAGAATCCAAAAGCGGGAATTCAAAATAGGAGATTATGTTCTTTTGTTCAACTCTCGTTTAAGATTTTTTGCAGGAAAGCTTCTCTCCAAATGGGAAGGACCATATATTATTGAAGAGGTTTATCGTTCTGGAGCTATCAAGATTAATAACGCCGAAGGTACTAACCCGAAGGTGGTCAATGGCCAAAGAATTAAGCATTATATCTCAGGTACGCCTATTAACGTTGACAGAAATGTTATCCAAACCATGACACCAGAGGAACACATAAAAGAAACCTTCCGGAACACTCCAGAATTCTTAAAAATAGGAGGTACGTGATACGGTAAGTAAACGGACTTCGAAAAATCCGCAAAAATATTTTTTGTCAGTTTTGGCATATTTTGAAATTTTAGGAATAAAACAATAAACCGGAAGGTGATCGAGGTGAGCACGATACACCAGGGCGCGCCGACTGTTTTGACGACCGCATCGCAGAAAAATCCAAATACTTGTGTCCCAAGAATAAAAATTCTCTATATATACCCCCGACTGTTTTGACGACCGCATCGCAGAAAAATCCCCTGTTCTTGTTTCGTTCTGTTTTCTCGTCAGATCTAGATCTCCATGGCTCCACCAAGCTCCTCCAAGGACAAGTTCTTCGAGAAGGTCATCAACCCGTACTTGCCGGAGGTGATGAAGCACCCTCAAGCCATTGAGATGCGTGAGGGGGTGCTCCACATCCGCGATGTTCAAGGACCCAAGAAGACTGGAAGCATGGAGGCTAGGCTTGAAGCGGTGGAGCAGGAAATCTTCAAGTGCCAGAAGATGGTGGAGCGTGGACTTAGTGCCAATCACTCCATGATCACGGAATTCACCCATGATCAGACGGTGGATGGCCGGTCTGTGAAGGACATCATCTCCACCCTCAACGAGCAAATTAATTTTTTGCAGAGCCAAGTTTATGATCTTCAAAACCAAGTCTTCGAATATGATGCAAGATTTAAAGGTATGAGTTTAGCTACTAGTTGCAGGACTCAGGGGACTCTCGCGTCAACCTTTGATGGGGAGCCCCTACCCTGGAAGCTGGAGGACAAGCTCACTACATCAACACCTCCACCTTCTTCATCACCACCACCAAAGGAGATTTGAGCACATGGGTATGGGCACTCCCCTTGGCTTGAGCCAAGCTTGGGGGAGGTGCCCCGGTATCGTATCACCATCACTTTTATTCACCTTTACCTATTTTAGTTTTATCTTTAGTTTCCCTTTGCCTTAGTCGAATAAAAGTTTAGCGTGATCTATTTTCGTGTGTTAGTTTCGTGGCCTACCTATCTATGTAATCGAGTGAAAGTTATATAATAAAGTTTAGTTTGAGTTTTTGCTTCTCTACTTTCTTGTTGCAATCAAATAAAAGAAAGAAACAAATGAAAAGAATCATATGCTAATCTTATGGTGAGTAATGACATCACATAAGGGAAAGTATAAGTAGTAAAATTTATTGGATATTGACAAACATAGCATTGGTCAATGATGCAGTTCATGAAAGAATTAATTAGGGAAGAGAAGATTCACATGCAAATACACTATCTTGGACATATTTTATGATTGTGAGCCCCCATCAAATATTCTATGTCAAAATTGTTGACGTTGGACAAGGAAGACAACGTAATGATTTATGTTTGTTCATATCCACATATAAGTTATATTGTCATAGATCCTTCAACATGTGGTGCTTGCTCAATATCTTTGCTAGCCAAAATTCCGCACTAAGTAGAGATACTACTTGTGCATCCAAAAACCCAAACCCAAACTCTTTCCTTGAGTGTCCACCATACCTATCTATGGATCGAGAAAGATCCTTCAAGTAAGTTGTCATCGGTGCAACAAGGCAATAAAAATTGCTTCTAAAAGTGTTTTGATCAATTAGTGTAAGAGAAAATTGAGCGTTATACAAACTTATGATGGCAAAGTAATAAAAGCGACGGACTGCATAATAAATGTTGCTATCATAGGGGGCAATATAGCGTGACGTTCTTTTACATTAAGGGATTGGGCATACAAATCAATAAGCGCATGACAACCTCTACTTCCCTCTGCGAAGGGCCTATCTTTTACTTTTATGCACTTACTTTTATGCAAGAGTCAAAGTATTCTTCCCTATTCCTTTTTACTTTTTCTTTTGCAAGCATCATGTGGTGAGGAAAGATCTAGGCACATATATCCAGCTGGATATGGGTGGGCATGAGTTATTATTGTTGACATCACCCTTGAGGTGAATACGTTGGGAGGCGAAACTATAAGCCCCTATCTTCCTACGTGTCTGGTTGAAACTTTTTGTTCATGGGCATGCCGTGAGAGTTAGCAATCATAGAAGACTAAATGATAGTTGAGTATGTGGACTTGCCAAAAGGCTCCGACATGAGACCCTTCCTGAAAATATGATGAATGGTAGTTGCAAAGTTGACTGAGAACATAGTTTGTTGGTTTCCAATAAGGTTTATGCTTCATACTTCTATGTTGTGATGAATTGTTACTTGTTCATGAGAAGCTTTATGATAAAATGTATTGAAATAAGTTCTTGTGTTAGTCTTTGTTGCTGTTATGTTAATAAGCATGATGCTTCTATGTCCGTATTTTGTTTTTATCGACACCTCTCTCTCAAACCATGTGGACATGCTTTTCAATATCGGCTTTCGCTTCAGGACAAGCGAGGTCTAAGCTTGGGGGAGTTGATACGTCCATTTTGCATCATGATTTGCTATTATTATTTACTTTGTTTTGTTGAATAATAATGCTTTGGGGAGTGATTCTAATGCCTTTTCTCTCATAATATGCAAGGTTTACACAAAGTGGGAGAATACCGACAGCTGGAATTCTGGACCCAAGAAAAGCACGTCAGAGATACCTATTCTGCACAACTCCAATGAAGCTGAAAATTTACGGAGATTATTTTTATATTTAATAAAAAATACTGGAGCTAAAAACTACCGAAGGAGGCCCCCTAGGTGGGCACAACCCACCAGGGCGCGCCCTGATGGGTTGTGCCCAGCCTGGCCCGCTTCCGGTGCCCATCTTCTGGTATAAATTCCCCAAAAACATAAAAAAAATCAAGAGGAGGACTTTTGGGACGAAGCGCCACCGCCTCCAGGCGGAACTTGGGCAGGAGCACTTTTGCCCTCCGGCGGAGCGATTCCGCCAGGGGAACTTCCCTCCCGGAGGGGGAAATCAAAGCTATCGTCATCACCAACACCCCTCTCATCTTTGGGAGGCCTATCTTCATCAACATCTTCAACAACACCATCTCCTCTCAGACCCTAGTTCATATCTTGTGTTCAATCTTTGTACCGGAACCTCAGATTGGTACCTGTGGGTGACTAGTAGTGTTGATTACCTTACGTAGTTGATTGCTATATGGTTTATTTGGTGGAAGATTATATGTTCAGATCCATTATGCTATTCATTACTCCTCTGATCTTGAGCATGATTATTATTTGTGAGTAGTTACCTTTGTTCTTGAGGTCACGGGAGAAGTCATGGTGCCAGTAATCATGTGAATTTGATATGTGTTCGATATTTTGATGATATGTATGTTGTGATTCCCTTAGTGGTGTCATGTGAACGTCGACTACATGACACTTCACCATTCATGGGCCTAAGGGAATGCATTGTGGAGTAGTTATTAGATGATGGGTTTCTAGAGTGACAGAAGCTTAAACCCTAGTTTATGCGCTACTTCGTAAGGGGCTGATTTGGATAGACATGTTTAATGCTATGGTTAGATTTTGTCTTAATACTTTTCTCGTAGTTGCGGATGCTTGCGAGGGGGTTAATCATAAGTAGGTTGTTAGTTCAAGTAAGAACAACACCTTAGCACCGGTCCAACCACATATCAAATTATCAAAGTAGCGAACACGAATCAAACAAACATGATAAAAGTGACTAGACGAAATTCCCGTGTACCCTCAAGAACACTTTGCCTATTACTAGTGATTGTTCTGGCCTGTCCTTTGCCTCAAAAGGATTGGGCTACCTTGTTGCACCTTGTTTACCGTTACCGTTACTTGCTTGTTACCAATTATCTTGCTATCAAACTATCTGTTACCTACAATTTCAGTGCTTGCAGAAATTACCTTGCTGAAAACTGCTTGTCATTTCCTTCTGCTCCTCTTTGGGTTCGACACTCTTACTTATCGAAAGGACTACGATTGATCCCCTATACTTGTGCGTCATCAAGAGGTAGTGACGGGAGGTACTACCACTTATAGGTGGTACTACCACGCCGCACTACCGTCCCAACTACCGCGCAGTCCGACATGAAAGGTCGAGACCCCCAGAGACATCGATATTATGCACGTCACTGGACATGAGTACTACCGCCCATAGGCGGTACTACCGCCTGCCCAGAGCGGTACTACCGCTTATAGGCGGTACTACCGCTTGCCTGCGCGGTACAACCGCTTGGGACCTTTAGGATCTAAGCAATGAGCGCAGAGGAGCAACTCCATTGATGCAGGAAAGGAATACGGGTGCAAATGCAGATGTGTACGCATTGATTCCACCCTAACCTTTCCGAAGCAGACCCCCTCTTAATAGTATGATTTTTCTACGACTCAAATGCGCTGATAAAAGAAACGCAGAAACAACCGTCTTCACTTATAAACTCCGAGGGGCTAGAATCATCTTGTGCCATATGATAAATCATCTGAAATGCTCAATGCACACGATTAGTCCGCTAAAGCATTGTCATCAATCATCAAAACCACTATATGTTCTAACAGTAACTACAATCCATTTGGAAAAAATGGATGAGTTTTTCTAATCTCCTTTCTCGATTTGTGATTTATTATATATTTGAACTTTGTGAGGGGCTGTTGAAATATGGGGTGGGCTTTAGGCCCATCCAACAATTTTCGAAAAAACTCTAAGGGCCCATATAGGTATCATGATAAGTGAAGTGGTGGTAGTTTAGTGCCACCCCGGATTTGGAGAATGAGTTGGACCTCCTTAAGTTTTCCCGGTTAGGAACAGAGAAATCCTTAACATATGAGTTATGATCCGAGACATCAAATTGTGGGTAGTTACCGACTCGGACGTCGGTCCAGCCCACGTCTCTCCTACCCGATGGCGCCTATATAGTGGAGGCGTTGGCATTCCTAACCTCCGTCAGATGAACAAATTGAATATGCTCTACCTCCACACATGCACCGCCCACTGTCGTTCCTTTCGTTGCCGCTGCCGTCGGCGATCTCACCCCGTCCACCGAGCAGGCCTCCGAAACTTTGTCTCTCGAGATCCTGTCATGAGAGAGGCGATTAGGTTTTTGGTGAGAGTCTCCTACATGATTGCTCGCCACCGTCCGTCTGCTTTGTCTACGTCCACTCGCCTTCGTCATTATCATGTCCACCAACGCCGAGCGAGTCGCTGCTGAGAAGGCTGCTGCTGACAAGAAGGCCGCCGATGAGACCACTGTTGTCGCCGCCATCACGGCTTTGGCCTACGGGAGGGTATAACACGTTTATCTCGCTCCTATTTATTTTCATGTGTGCAATACTAGCGATTTTCGTAGGTGTTTCTACTATCTGCCTAGTATTTGATTATATGATCAAGTATCAATATGTGCTTAGTATTGTTTACGTCATGCTCATGATTTATTTCTGGACTTAATTAATCAAAAAATTGCTTATATGCTCAACACACTTTAGATCCATACTATGTTGTTGTTATCTAACTTCAGAGTAGTTTTCATCCTTTTATGCATCTAATCATATATTAGTAGCACAAGCTAACGACATCGTTTTTTATTTTTGAGGAACAACACGCTTTATTTAATCAATGTTCATAGGAATACATAAATGGTCTAGTAGTACTAGAAACTTTTGACCTAGTAACAACCTGGTCCATTTTACTCACATTTTTGTTCCTTCTACATGGATTTAAGAGACCGATAAATGAATTGGAAGTAACCTTAGAATGTGTTGTCTTCGATTAACTTTTTCGAGATGATTTTCATCGGCCACAACGCGTTCATTGGTTATAGGTTCTCACCTATTGTCACTGGTGACTCAAGTGGCTCATCAAAATCTTTTATCTTAGAGAAACTCTAGGAGAGTTACCTTTTTTTGGATTGATCATCATAATAACTGTCTGTATGGTGCGATAAAAAATTCCGCTCTATCTGATTTGTCAAACGCCCCTCGGCATGCATAATTTATGGAGTGCGTTTCAAATAGCCCGTGAGTCTCCATGTTTGGAGGCTAGGGACATTGATATGCAGCGGCCTCCATCCGCAAGCATTCCCGCGGGAGGGAGGTTTTAGTCCAACCTCTTCCTTTTGAGCGTACCCCAACCAATGGAGTTTCCGTTCTTATGGCTGCCACTTCATCCCCTGCCGATGGCACAACCTCTTTGCCACTTCATCCCCTGCCAATGGCGCAACCTCTTGGACACGTGAAGAGTGTCAGTTAATGGTCACTTCATTCCCCACACACGCGCATAATCCACCCTCATTCCCCGCCGAGCGTGCCCATTCACGGATACATAAACCCCCCTCGCCCCCCTTATCGATGCCACCCCAGACCTACTCCCCCATCCCCGTCACTGCCACACTCACCCAGTTGGTCCCTTCGACAACTGTGATCCTGCCTCTATCTTCCCTCTTCTCCGTTGCCGTCATATTCACCCCCATCAAAAACTGTCGCAGTCATATCCTCCTCACGGACATTTCCCCGCCAAGTAGGACTTTTTGAGAGGACGTGGGACCAATCCCAATGGGTCGAGGGGGACACTCGACAAGGATGAATCAGTCGTCATCTGTGCCCGTCGCCCTCGCCTACTTTGACCGCCATGTCTAGGGCTACATGGGCAACGATGGATGCCACCTCACATGGCGATCAAAACTTTGGACTTATCCCCCATCGAGGATGCACAAGCATTCAACGATCGCGTGGGCTCGAAAGTCACGACAACTGAAGGCTCCCTCGATTGCGAGGTCGATTCCAAACAGCGGAAGAGCTCGTGGTTCAAATTCTCATAGAGAATTGTAGTTTAAATGGTTGTTCAAATCCTAATGATAATCCATGTTGAAATCTAGTACCAAAAAACTTCCAGTGTTGAGGCGAGGAAGGAAGATATCTTATAGCCAATGACAATTCACCCCACATAAGACCTTTTTGAAGGCTATGTTTATGACAATTCTGAGTTTGTGCATCGCCTTAGCAACCTCTATATTATTATGAAGCGGGTTCCATAAGGTGGATGACGATCGATAGTATGAAAACTCTGCTAGAGTTGTTCTTTAATCAGTCTAGATATGTTTAGCCTTCTACGATTTTTTCATTGGAGTTTTGGAAGAACGCCAAGCCAAAAAGGGTGAGCTAATCTTAACGACTTAGATGCCACTAATGTAACTATTAGTTGTGTTATGGATCTTTATCATTTGTGTATGTTATATTTTCTCTGATTTGATGTACTATAATAATCTGCAAGTGTACAGGGTTTAGTTGTAGGCTTTTTGAAGTAAGAGTATCGATCCCACAGGGAGCACATGAATCAGACTTTTACCTCTTGTAGAGAATTATACAACTTTATGCTTCCAGGTGATTGTAGACTTAAAGCAGAGTGAGGGCGGATTTAAATAATGATGGAGCAATGTAATGACTTATAATCAAATAACATAAAAGTAAATAAAGATCATGAATTGTAATGACTGTGAAACAACAAAATAAAAAGGCGTTCTCAGGGAGTCTGGAATCTCCATTGGCATGTTTCTAGTACACCTATGAATAAGCACAGTATGATACGGATACTTGAGCCACTGTTGACGATTATGCTGGACGGAGCCGGGTACAGTACACGTTCTATTCATGGTAGACTTCGTGCCAAACACGCCACCATCATAGTCCCCCCCCCCCCCCCCCGAGGGTTACAACTCATGATAATTAAGGGTTACCCCATGGATGCGACCTCACTAAGGGTTCTCCGTAAATCCCCAGTCAGTTGTAAAGGTTAGGAGCAGTAGGCTCTTACTGTCACCTCGAATTACCTCCACAACCTAGACCTATACAAAGACAGTGATATACATTGTGGCCAAAAAGGCACAAATTTTGAGTGGGGCCCCTTCACAACATTCACAAAGTTATTAAACGAAGCATTCAACAGAGTATCTCATATCCACAATAACATTTCAGATCCTACACATACCAAGGTCCATCCATATCCCCGAGAACTAGGGGTCTACTCACACATGGGAACAACAAATATCATGGGAATGGTAATGTCATACATGGATGAATGATTCAAATGATACACCAAAGGATCCACTAGGGTTCTTGATGTTGCAGATGATAAGGATGCGGATGATAATGATGATGAAGAAGAAGAAGATGATGTTGTCCTCCTCTTCGCGGTGAGAAGAATCCCCTTCTTCTCCTGGTTGATCCCTCCTCCGGATGGGCTCCGGAGGCTAGGTTTCTTCCTTCTAGATGAGTTTCCGGTGTCTATGAGTGTCTGATTCACGACCCATTTCGACGGGGTGAAAGTAGTTGATCTCGCGGTGGCGGCGACGTGCCATACGACTGCTCATACAATGCTCGCGGTCATATGGAACGCCGTCGTTCGCTCTGGAAGCGCGATGACTCTTGTTCCTTTGGCCTTCTTGCTTGATTTCTTTATGAAAAGTGATTATCACCTTAAATACATGATTCCACTACCATTTCTGAGGATTTTCTTCATTAAATGATATTTGCTCCAAAAGATGTCAACTAAAGGATTATCAACAACTAGTAGAATGCTCGTGTGTTGCCATGAGCCTTTTAAATTTTGTGTGGTTGCATCTATAACATAATGCATGTCAAATTTTGCATGTATAAAAGAATAGCCTTGGAAAACAATTGAAGTCTACTTCACTCACAATGTATTTTGATATAAAAATGTAATTCGATGATATATACATAGAGAGGAATAATGCAACCAATTATCTCCTACAAACTAAGATCTACTTGATGCGCTTAAGATGTTCCTGGGCAATGTCTGGAATGTTTGTCCTTAGCTTCATTCGCCAGGTACATTCTCACTCTTGGAATGAGCGTTGAAGCTCCAGGGTCTATGAGACTTTTTGAAGCTTCTGGTGAAGGTTGTATGTTGTGCCCAATATTGCCGATGTTATATTTGCGTCATCTGGTGTTGAGCTACAAACAATGGTGGAGTCAACACTATGCCCGCTTCGTAGGCTATAGGAGTCTTCGTGCTTATGTTGGCATGGACGACCAACTTATTGGAGTGGACATAGGTGTCTGATGGTGTGCGGGAGTCGATGCTTATCACGTAGGCACCATTGGTGGCAAAATATGGGGTCCATGGTGTCATGGAAAATGTTCGGTTGTTGCCTTCAAAGTTGGTTGCTCCCATGGAGTTTGCTAGACCACTTGTGTTAGTCTAAAATATCGTCTCCATCGACAAGGTGGCTTATTAGTATAGCCTAGCTACTTCTATCTTTGATGATGTCCGAGCTGCTGCAAAGGGATGTGCTTTACCAACCGAGGGCGAGGGCACTGCACATGACTTAACCAAGTTGAGCACAAGCCTGATTGCCATGCCTTTGATCACCAAGAGCATGAATCTCCTTATCAATGTGAAGAAGATCAATAATGTCAACCAACTGTTAAGCATCGCCATCGCTATAACATGTTAGACGCTACAATGTGTTTCCTTCGTCGGTGCTTTTTATTTTGAGTGTAGCTCGCATAAGGTTTCACCGGTTGGCTTTTTTGGACATGCCGTCAGTGTTGTCCTCTGATACGCCTTCAACGTATCTATAATTTTTGATTGTTCCATGCTATTATATTATCATTCTAGGATACTTTTTGGGTGTTTATTTACCAATTAATATTATTTTTGAGCACTAACCTATTAACCCGGTGCCTAGCGCCAGTTGCTGTTTTCTGCATGTTTTTGGCTTTTCAGGTTTACAGTACCAAACGAAGTCCAATTGCCACGAAATTTTAATATGATTTTTTTCTCAACCAAAAGAAGACCCAAAAGCTTTGGAAGGAGGCCGGGGACCCCACGAGAGAGGCACCACACAACAGGGCGCAACCTGGGGGTGGGTCGCACCCTGTTGCCTTGTGCCTCCCTCGGGCGTCCCCCGATACCCCTCTCTGGCCTATAAATTCTCTAAAATCCCCAAAACCCTAAGGATCATCCCAAAACACTTTTTCCGCCGCCGCAAGTCTCTGTTCAGCCATGTGCCCATCTGGAGCCCTATTCTGGTGCCCTGTCGGAGGGGGGATCGATCACGGAGGGCCTCTACATCATCCTTGCTGCTCCCATGGTGATGTGTGAGTAGTTCACCATAGACCTATGCATACATAGCTAGTACCTAGATGGCTATCTCTCTCTCTTGATCTTCAATACAATGATCATCGCATCTTCGCTTTGATCTATATGATGTAATTCTTTTGTGCGGTGCGTTTGTTGGGATCCGATGAATTGTGGGTTTATGTTTAGATTATTCATGACAAGTATTTGAGTCACCTCTGAATATTATGATTCTTATTTGCATGATCATTATAGCTTCGTAAATCTCTTTGATCTATTGAAATAGTTTGGCCAACTAGATTGATATTTCTTCAGTGAGAGGGGTGCATTGTAGTGGGTTCAATCTGGCGGTGCTCTATATCCCAGTGACAGAAAGGGACAAGACACATCTTTGTATTGTTGCCACTAAGGATAGGACGATGGGGTTAGTTCATATTAATTGAATTCTCTTTGTTTACATCATGTCATCGTTCTCCAAGCATTACTCAGTTTTACTTAATACTCTAGATGCATGCTGGATAGCGGTCGATGGGTGGAGTAATAGTAATAGGTGCAGGCAGGAGTCGCCCTATTTTCTTATGGACGCGATGCCTATATATACATGAATAAAGATTGCATAACTATGCGCTTTTCTATCAATTGCCCAATAGTAATTTGTCTACCCACCATATGCTTACTATATGAGAGATGCCACTAGGGAAAACTATGGCCCCCGGGTCTATTCACTTATAAATTTACAGAAGTTTTCAACACCTTGCTGCCATTTATTATATTTTATTTTATTTTGCAATTTACAATTATCTAATATCATCTACACACTTCATTTTCTTACAAATAATGAGGCCAAGGGGATTGACAACCCTCTTGCCGCGTTGGGTGCAAGTGTTTGCTCTTTTGTGTGCAGTCGCTGAAGATGGTGGTTGACCGTTACTCCTATTGGTTCGATAAACCTTGGTTCTCTACTGAGAGGGAAATACTTATCCATATTGCCCTGCATCACCCGTTCCTCTTCACGTAAAACCCAACGCAGATCACAAGTATCAGGAAGGATTTCTAGCGCCGTTGTCGGGGAGTATCATCAACCAACTATCAAGTAACTTCACACAAATTATCATTCACTTGTTCTTCTTTTTATTTTCTGTTATATTTAATTTGCTTCATAAAAATCTAAAATACAAAAATATTTATCTTTGCTTGTTGCTAGTTTACTTGTTTGCTTGTCTCGCTTGCTTGAAAGTTGCTATCATGTTTGAGTTTGAAACTAGTGATACTTCCGCCTCTAGTGCGGAAGCATTAGAACATTCAACTTCACCTCTCAATGATAATGCTAAAAGAAATTTTGATGAAGTTGCTAAGGAAAAACTTGATAACCTTGCAGATGATGATCCTTCTAAATTAGAACCTATTATGCAAACTAAAAAAATTCCGTATTGGTTGCGGTAATATCATTGGAAAAAGTGTGATCCAATACTTTTTCACTTGTGCGGGATCTCTACCTTTGATAGGAGGATCTATTATTTCTAGAACCACTAGTTATGCGGATGCTATATATTTGCTCATAGTTGAATTGGAAAGACAATTCATTCATATGCATCCCTCCATACAATGGTTGTTTCTAGAGTTCTCTAATATTCAACATGCTCCTACTAAACGGTTGGCTACAATATTTCTCGTTCATGAATTTAATCACATTATGCAGCAAGCAAGAGAAATATTTTCTCATTTTAGAATTAATGGTGAGTGCCCACCAATAGAGGGAATCCTTTATGAGTTGGAAGAAATAATGAGATTAAGATCAACGAACTATGTTGCTTATAATGAAAACTTAGGAAAAAGGTTCCACCTAGTGTCTTGATTGATAAAATTTCCAAATTCAATGACCAAATTATTGTTACAAATATTGAATTGAATTATGAGCTTGAGATAAAATTAAGGAAATATCTTTATCAGAACCTATACAATGAAGAATTTACTATAACTTATGAAAAGTCTAAGGAGGAGCCTCCTTCTCCTCCAGAGATAGATCTCATAGATCCTTGTGTTGTGAAGTTTAGTCCCTTCAACTATTTTGCCTTGCCCATTCGACAAATTGATGCTTAGAGAAGGGAATATGATTATAGCATGATGAATCATTCTTATGATTATGACTACACTTGAAACTATGCAATATGCCTAGCTCGGGGCGTAAAACAATAGCGCTTGTTGGGAGGCAACCCAATAGTTATTTTTATTTTTTGCTTTTTACTTTCTGTTTGTGTGTGATAACCTAATTATTGCCTCTATAATGATTGTGTTTTTATGTTTAAATTAGTGTTTGTGCCAAGTAAAGCCTTTGGGATGACTCACAAGATGAGTAGAATTGATACGGTGCAAAAACAGAAACTTTAGCGTCCAGTGCAGAATTTCTCTGATTTTACTAGAACGTCTTTTTGATCTAAATTTCTTACAAAATATTTATATACAAATTATTCAGTTTGTACTAATGTTTCAGTATTTTTAGATTTATAGAAGTATAGGTTCTCTACAGATCTTTACAGACTGTTCTATTTTAGACATATTCTGTTTTTGCTTGCATAGTTTGCTTGTTTTGATGATGCTATGGATTATATCGGGGGTATAAGTCATGGAGAAGTTACAATACAGTACCTTATGAAATAATAAAATAATAATAAATTTATAACAGTACCTAAAGTATTTGATATGTTTTCTATCCTAACAGATCTCACGAAGGTTTTGTTGAGTTTTGTGTGCTGAAGTTTTCAAGTTTTGGGTGTTATCGCGATTGACGAAGAAATAAGGAGCGGCAAAAGCCTAAGCTTGGGGATGCCCAAGGCACACCAAGGTAATTTTCTAGGAAGAATCAAGCGTCTAAGCTTGGGGATGCCCCGGAAGGCATCCCCTCTTTCGTCTCAATCCATCGGTATGTCACTTGGAGCTATATTTTTATTCATCACATGATATGAGTTTTGCTTGGAGCGTCGTTTGCTTTAGTTTGCCTTTTGTTTCAGTTTCCCACAATCATTGTTTGCTGCACACACCCACTTGATAGAGACACACTATCACCATGATTTATTAGAATGCTCTTTGTGCTTCACTTATATCTTTTGAGCTTAGCAGTTGCTCTAGTACTTCACTTATATCTTTTAGAGCACGGTGGCGTATAGATTTTATAGAAATAATTGCACTCTCGTTCTTCACTTATATTTGTTTGAGATTTAATAAATAGTGACGGTAATTTTCATGGGTTATAAGACTAGTCCAAAAATAATAGGTATTCAATGAGTGCATAAACAAAACCACATGTAGCACATACAAGAGAAATCATGTTTAATGATATTAATGTGGTAATGTGAAAGAGCATGAGTGCATGATCATTTGTTAACAAGATTATTGTGAATTATAGGTTGTTAAGTTGCTGTTCATCCAAATATTTTTATAGCATGGTGATGATGTGTGAGCATACTTATTCCCCGTTGAAATCCTAGTGTTGTTTAGGTCGGAGGCGCGCGATGGTTAACTCCTCCCAACCTCCTCCCTAGGGGCATGCGAGTAGTGCTTTGCTTCGAGATAGCTAATAAAATCTTGCAATAAGTATGTTAGTTCTTTATGACTAATGTGAATCCATGGATATACACACTCTCACCTCCACATATTTGCTAGCTTCTTCGGTACCGTGCATTGCCCATTATCACCTCGAGGATCTGTGCAACCTTTGCCAGTGCATCCAAACCCCGTGACATGATATGCTCTGTTGCACATAAGCCTTATTATATATTCCTCAAAACAACCACCATACCTACCCATCATGGCATTTCCATAGCCAGTCCGAGATATATTGCCATGCAACTTCCACTGTCACATCATATGACTTGTACTTTCATTGTCATATTGCTTTGCACGATCATATAAACTGACATAGTATTTGTGGCAAAGCCACCGTTCATCATTTTTTATACATGTTATGCTTGATCATTGCACATCCTGGTACACTGCCAGAGGCATTCATATAGAGTCATACATTTTTTCGTGTTGAGTTGTAAGTAAATAAAAGTGTGATGATCATCATTATTAGGGCACTGTCTTAGTGAGGAAAGGATGATGAAGACAATGATTCCCCCACAAGTTGGGATGAGACTCCGGACGAAAAATAAAATAAAAAAGGGAGAAAAAGAAAAAAAAGGAAAAGAAAAGAAAAAATGGAAAAAAGAGAAAGAAAAAATAAAAAATGAGAGAAAAGAGAGAAGGATAGTGCTACTGCCTCTTATTCCGCACTTGTGCCTCAAAGTGGAACCATGTTCTTCATATAAAGAGTCTCTTGTTTTGTCAGTTCCATATGCTAGTGGGAATTTTTCATTATAGAAATTGGCTTGTATATTCCGATGATGGGCTTCCTCAAATGCCCGAGGTCTTCATGAGCAAGCAAGTTGGATGCACACCCACTTAGCTTCAGTTGAGCTTTCATACACTTATAGCTCTAGTGCATCCATTGCATGGCAATCCCTACTCCTCGCATTGATATCTATTGATGGGCATCTCCATAGCCCGTTGATATGCCTAGTTGATGCGAGACTTTCTTCTCCACTTTCACCCCTTTGAAACCTACCACCATATTCTGTTCAACCTTTATGCTATATCGATGGTTCACGCTGATATATTGCGCGAGTAATAAAAAGCTAAAGCGTGTTAAAAAGTATGATCCAATTGCCTGACCTCACACTGTTGTGCTTGATATTTGTATTTATGTGGTGAAGACGGAGCCATGCTATTTTAATATGATAAAATTAATAGGGGATGAACATTCTTCTCAGATCGTATACTTTGAAACCTGATGATTATGTTTCTTATGTTTATAAATATTACTATCTTGACGTTTATTAATTCATCGTTTCTCAATGAAGAAACTTGCGATAGATTACATGTTGGGTAGCATGTCACTGATACATCTCCACCGTATCTACTTTTCCAAACACTTTTGCTCTGGTTTTGGACTCTAATTTGGATAATTTGAATGGAACTAACCTGGACTAACATTGTTTTCAACATAACTACCTTGGTGTTATTTTTGTGCAGAAATAAAAGTTCCTGGAATTGGACAAAACTTATTGTGAATTATTTTTGGAATAAATAATGAATTATGGAGTGAAGATCCACTAGAGGGGGGCTGCTTGTGGGCCACAAGCCAACAGGGCGCGCCCACCCCCCTGGGCGCGCCCTGATGGCTTGTGGGGCCCCTGACCCTAATTCCACTCCTATAAATTCACATCTTTAGAGAAAAAATTGGAGAGAAGATTTCATCACGTTTCACGAGACGGAGCCACCGCCACCTCCTATTCTTCCTCGGGAGGGCTCATCTGGAGTCCGTTTGGGGCTCCGGAGAGGGGAATTCGTCGTCGTCGTCATCACCAACCCTTCTTCATTAACACCGCCATCTTGCTCACCGCCGGGAGTGAGTAATTCCTTTGTCGGCTTGCTGGGCGGTGATGGGATTGGATGAGATTGATCATGTAATCGAGTTAAGTTTGATAGGGCTTGATCCCTAGTGTCCACTATGTTCTGAGATTGATGTTGTTATGACTTTACTATGCTTCATGCTTGTCACTAGGGCACGAGTGCCATGATTTCAGATCTGAACCTATTATGTTTTCATCAATATAAGAGTGATTTGAATCCTATCTTGCAAGTTGTATGCATCTATTACGTGTCTTGATCCGCATACCCCAAGGTGACAATAATTGGGATTCTTTCCGGTGATTGCCGTAGTTTGAGGAGTTCATGTGTTCACCATGTGTTAATGATTTGTTCCGGTTGACTATTAAAAGGAGGCCTTAATATCCCTTAGTTTCCATTAGGACCCCGCTGCCACGGGAGGGTAGGAAAAAAGATGTCATACAAGTTCTTATCGCAAGCACGCATGACTATATACGGAATAATGCCTACATTACATTGATGAATTAGAGCTTGTTCTGTATCACCCTAGCGTGTAACTGTTACACGATTGATGTCATCTAAATCATTATCCATCACCGATCCACATGCCTACACTTTTCATATACCGAATCTTGCTAAGTTACTATTGCTGCTGCTTGATACGTCTCCAACGTATCTATAATTTTTGATTGTTCCATGCTATTATATTATCTATTTCGGATGTTTTATATGCACTAATATGCTATTTTATATTATTTTTGGGACTAACCTATTAACCTAGTGCCCAGTGCCAGTTTCTGTTTTTTCCTTGCTTTTGAGTATTGCAGAAAAGGAATATCAAACGGAGTCCAAACGGAATAAAATTCTACGATGATTTTTCTTGGACCAGAAGGAACCCAAGAGACTTGGAGAAGAGGCTAGAAGACCCACGGGTGGGCCAGAAGACACCAGGGCGCGCCGCTGGGGGGGGGGGTGCCCCCCTGGCTTGTGGGCCCCCCGTAGATCCTCCAACCCTAATTCTCCGCCTATAAATTCAGAAATATTCCCCCAATACCAAAAAGAGCCACGATAATATTTTTCCACCGCCGCAAGCCTCTGTTCCCGTGAGATCCCATCATGGGGCCTTTTCCGGTAATCTGCCGGAGGGGGATTTGATCACGGAGGGCATCTACATCAACACTATTGCCCTCCGATGATGCGTGAGTAGTTCACCTCAGACCTTCGGGTCCATAGCTAGTAGCTAGATGGCTTCTTCTCTCTCTATGATCTTCAATACCATGTTCTCCATGATCTTCATGGAGATCTATCCGATGTAATACTCTTTTGCGGTGTGTTTGTTGAGATCCGATGAATTGTGGATTTATGATCAGATTATCTATGAATATTATTTGAATCTTCTGTGAATTCTTATATGCATGATTTCATATCTTTGCAAGTCTCTTCGAGTTATTGGTTTGGTTTGGAATTCTTGCAATGGGAGAAGTGCTTAGTTTTGGGTTCAATCTTGCGGTGTCCTCACCCAGTGACAAAGTAGGGGTAGCGAGGCACGTATTTGTATTGTTTCCATCTAGGGTAAAAAGATGGGGTTTTAATCATATTGCTTGAGTTTATCCCTCTACATCATGTCATCTTACTTAATGCGTTACTCTGTTCTTCATGAACTTAATACTCTAGATGCAGGCAGGAGTCGGTCGATGTGTGGAGTAATAGTAGTAGATGCAGAATCGTTTTGGTCTACTTGATACGGACGTGATGCCTATATGCATAATCATTGCCTTGGATATCGTCATAACTATGCGCTTTTGTATCAATTGCTCGACAGTAATTTGTTCACCCACCGTATTATTTTCCTTCAAAAGAGAAGCCTCTAGTGAAACCTATGGCCCCCGGGTCTATTTTCCATATTATATTTTCAGATCTATAAACCAAAAATACCAAAAATACTTTGCTGCAATCTATTTACTTTTATTTTACTTTTCGTTTTAGTAATCTTTTATATCTATCTCTATCAGATCTCATCCTTGCAAGTAACCGTGAAGGGATTGACAACCCCTTTATAGCGTTGGGTGCAAGTGTTTGATTGTTTGTGTAGGTGCAAAGATTGGGGCCTTGCTTGTACCTCCTACTGGATTGATACCTTGGTTCTCAACAACTGAGCGAAATACTTATCTACTTTGCTGCATCACCCTTTCCTCTTCAAGGGAAAACCAACGCAAGCTCAAGAAGTAGCAAGAAGGATTTCTGGCGCCGTTGCCGGGGAGGATATATAGCAAGTCAAGATATCAAGCCTACCAAGTACCCATCACAAACTCATCTCTTGAATTTACATTATTTTCCATTTGCCTCTCATTTTACTCTCCCCCACTTCACCAATTTGCCTTTTTATTCGCCCTTCTTCCGTTCGTCTTTTCGTTTGCTTTTTGTTTGCTTGGGTGCTAGATTGCTTGCTTTGTCACGATGTCTGAGAATACCAAATTGTGTGACTTCTCCAATACTAATAATAATGATTTTATTAGTACTCCGATTGCTCCCGCCACTAGTGCGGAATCTTATGAAATTAATGCCGCTTTGCTTAATCTTGTTATGAAAGAACAATTTTCCACCCTTCCTAGTGAAGATGCCGCATCCGATCTAAATACTTTCGTTGAGTTGTGTGATATGCAAAAGAAGAAAGATGTGGATAATGATATTGTTAAATTGAAGCTATTTCCGTTCTCACTACGAGATCGTGCTAAAACTTGGTTTTCATCTTTGCCTAAAAATAGTATTGATTCATGGAATAAGTGTAAAGATGCTTTTATTTCCAAGTACTTTCCGCCCGCTAAGATCATCTCTCTTAGGAACGATATAATGAATTTTAAGCAACTTGATCATGAGCATGTTGCACAATCTTGGGAGAGGATGAAATTAACGATTAGAAATTGCCCCGCACATGGTTTGAGTTTATGGATGATTATACAAATTTTTATGCGGGGTTGAATTTTGCATCTAGAAATCTTTTAGATTCCGCCGCGGGAGGTACTTTTATGGAAATCACATTAGGAGAAGCTACTAAACTCCTAGATAATATTATGGCAAATTACTCTCAATGGCATACCGAAAGATCTCCTACTAGTAAAAAAGTGCATGCTATTGAAGAAATAAACACTTTGAGTGAAAAGATGGATGCATTAATGAAATTGTTTGCTAGTAAGAGTGCTCCTATTGATCCTAATGATATGCCTTTGTCTTCTTTGAGTGTAAATAATAATGAATCTATGGATGTGAATTTTGTTGGTAGGAACAATTTTGGTAATAACGCGTATAGAGGTAATTTCAACCCTAGGCCATTTCCTAGCAATTCCTCTAATAATTATGGTAATTCCTACAACATTCCTTTTGGAAATTATAATAAGATGCCCTCTGATCTTGAGAATAATATTAAAGAATTCATTAGTTCGCAAAAGGTTTTCAATGCTACGATTGAAGAAAAATTGCTCAAGATTGATGATTTGGCTAGGAACGTTGATAGAATTTCTCTTGAGATTGATTCTTTAAAAATTAGATCTACTCCACCCAAGCGTGATATTAATGAGTCTTTAAAAGCTATGAGAACTTCTATTGATGAGTGTAAGGAAAGAACCGCTAGAATGCGTGCTAAGCGTGAATGGCTTGAAAAAGTGTGTTCTCATGATAATAATGATGAATATCTTAAAGTGATTGATGTGACTCCTATTGAATCTTTGTTTTCTAATACAAATCTTGATAAATATGGGACTGGAGATAAGTCAACTTTAGTTAAAAGTCGTCCCAATGATTCGGAGTTTATAGATCTTAATGCAAAAATTGATAAAAGTGGGATTGAAGAGGTCAAAACCTTAGATAGCAATGAACCCACTCTTTTGGATTTCAAGGACTTTAATTATGATAGTTGTTCTTTGATTGATTGTATTTCCTTGTTGCAATCCATGTTGAATTCTCCGCATGCTTATAATCAAAATAAAGCTTTTACTAAACATATCGTTGATGCTATGATGAAATCTTTTGAAGAAAAACTTGAGTTGGAAGTTTCTATACCTAGAAAGCTTTATGATGAGTGGGAACCTACTATTAAGATTAAAATTAAAGATTATGAGTGCCATGCTTTGTGTGATTTGGGTGCTAGCGTTTCCACGATTCCGAAAACTTTATGTGATGTGCTAGGTTTCCATGAACTTGATGATTGCTCTTTAAATTTGCATCTAGCGGATTCCACTATTAAGAAACCTATGGGAAGGATTAATGATGTTATTATTGTTGAAAATAGGAATTATGTGCCCATATATTTCATTGTTCTTGATATAGATTGCAATCCTACATGTCCTATTATTCTTGGTAGACATTTCCTTAGAACGATCGGTGCAATTATTGATATGAAAGAAGGAAACATTAGATTCCAATTTCCGTTAAGGAAAGGCATGGAACATTTTCCTAGAAATAAAATTAAATTACCTTATGAATCTATTATGAGAGCTACTTATGGATTGCATACCAAAGATGACAATACCTAGATCTATTGCGTTATGCCTAGCTAGGGGCGTTAAACAATAGCGCTTGTTGGGAGGCAACCCAATTTTTTTTTGTTGTTTCTGTTTTTGAGTGCTTTACACATTATTACCTATGTAGTAATTGTGTTTTAGTGTTTTAATTAGTGTTTGTGCCAAGTAAGACCTTTGGGATGGTATACGGTGATTGTTGATTTGATTTTGCTGAAAAACAGAAACTTTTGCGCTCAGTCCAGGAATTTTATAAATTCACCAGAGCGTCGAATGAGTATTAAATTTTTACAAAAGATGCATATACAAATTTCCCAGATTTTCCTAATTTTTCAGAATTTTTGGAGTTACATAAGTATGCGAAGTTTACAGATTGCTACAGACTGTTCTGTTTTTGACAGATTCTGTTTTCTTTGTGTTGTTTGCTTATTTTGATGTATCTATGGGTTGTATCGGGGGGTATGAACCATGGAGAAGTTGTAATACAGTAGATATTACACTAATATAAATAAATAATGAGTTCACAACAGTATCTAAAGTGGTGATTTATTTTTCTTATACTAACGGATCTCACGAGTTTTCTGTTGAGTTTTGTGTTGTGAAGTTTTCAAGTTTTGGGTAAAGATTTGATGGACTATGGAATAAGGAGTGGCAAGAGCCTAAGCTTGGGGATGCCCAAGGCACCCCAAGTAATATTCAAGGATACCAAAGAGCCTAAGCTTGGGGATGCCCTGGAAGGCATCCCCTCTTTCGTCTTCAATCCATCGGTAAATTTACTTGAGGCTATATTTTTACTCACCACATGATATGTGTTTTGCTTGGAGGGTCTTGTATGATATGAGTCTTTGCTTTTTAGTTTTCCACAATCATCCTTTATGCACACATCTTTTGAGGGGGACACACATGAGTCATGAATTTATTAGAATACTCTATGTGCTTCACTTATATCTTTTGAGCTAGGCAATTTGCTCTAGTGCTTCACTTATATCTTTTTAGAGCACGGTGGTGTTTTATTTTATAGAAATAATTGAACTCTCGTACCTCACTTATATTATTTTGAGAGTCTTTAAACAGAATGGTAATTGGTTTAGGTTATGAATTTAGTCCTAATATAATGGGCATCCAAGAGGGATATAATAAAAACTTTCATATAAAGTGCATTGAATACTATGAGAAGTTTGATTCCTTGCATATAGTTTTGAGATATAAGGATGGTGATATTAGAGTCATGCAAGTGAGTAATTGTGGATTGGTAGAAATACTTGTGTTAAAAGTTTGTGATTCCCGTAGCATGCACGTATGGTGAACCGTTATGTAGCGAAGTCGGAGCATGATTTGTTTATTGATTGTCATCCTTTGTGTGAGGGTCGGGAGCGCGCGATGGTTAACTCCTACCAACCTCTCCCCTAGGAGCATGCGTCTAATACTTTGCTTCGATAACTAATAGACTTTTGCAATTAGTATGTGAGTTCTTTATGACTAATGTGAGTCCATGGATTATACGCACTCTCACCCTTCCACCATTGCTAGCCTCTTTAGTACCGCGCAACTTTCACCGGTGCATTAAACCCGTCATATACCCTTCCTCAAAACAGCCACCATACCTACCTATTATGGCATTTCCATTGCCATTCCGAGATATATTGCCATGCAACTTCCACCGTCCCGTTTATTATGACACGCACCATCATTTTCATATTGCTTTGCATCCCGGTACACCGCCGGAGGCATTCATATAGAGTCATATTTTATTCTAGGTATCGAGTTGTAATTCAAGAGTTGTAAGTAAATAAAAGTGTGATGATCATCATTATGAGAGCATTGTCCCATGAGAGGAAAGGATGATGGAAGCTATGATTCCCTCACAAGTTGGGATGAGTCTCCGGACTTTACAAATAATAAAAGAGGCCAATGAAGCCCAAATAAAAAAAAAGAGGCCAAAGATGCCCACCAAAAAATAAAAAATAAAAAAAATGAGAGAAAATATAGAAGGGACAATGCTACTATCTTTTTTTCCACACTTGTGCTTCCAAGTAGCACCATGATCTTCATGATAGAGAGTCTCCTATTTTGTCACTTTCATATAACTAGTGGGAATTTTTCATTATAATGCACACCCACTTAGTTTCTTTTTGAGCTTTCATACACTTATAGCTCTAGTGCATCCGTCGCATGGCAATCCCTACTCACTCACGTTGATATCCATTGATGGGCATCTCCATAGCCCGTTGATACGCCTAGTTGATGTGAGACTATCTTCTCCTTTTCCTCACAACCTCCACCATATTCAATTCCACCTATAATGCTATATGCATGGCTCATGCTCATGTATTGCATGAAAGTTGAAAAGGTTTGAGAACATAAAAGGTGTGAAACAATTGCTTGACTTGTCATCGGGGTTGTGCATGATTTAAATACTTTGTGTGGGGAAGATGGAGCATAGCCAGACCATATAATTTTGTAGGGATAACTTTCTTCGGCCATGTTATTTTGAAAGGACACGATTGCTTTGTTAGTATGCTTGAAGTATTATTGTTTTTATGTCAATATTAAACTTTTGTTTTGAATCGTATGGATCTGAACATTCATGCCACAATAAAGAATATTACATGGATAAATATGTTAGGTAGCATTCCACATCAAAAATTCTGTTTTTATCATTTACCTACTCGAGGACGAGCAGGAATTAAGCTTGGGGATGCTTGATACGTCTCCAACGTATCTATAATTTTTGATTGTTCCATGCTACTATATTATCTATTTTGGATGTTTTATATGCTCTAATATGCTATTTTATATTATTTTTGGGACTAACCTATTAACCTAGTGCCCAGTGCCAGTTTCTGTTTTTCCTTGTTTTTGAGTATTGCAGAAAAGGAATATCAAACGGAGTCCAAATGGAATAAAATTCTACGATGATTTTTCTTGGACCAGAAGGAACCCAGGAGACTTGGAGAAGAAGCCAGAAGACCCACAGGTGGGCCACAAGCCACTAGGGCGCGCCCCTGGGGGGGGGGGGGCGCCCCCTGGCTTGTGGGCCCCCCGTACCTCCTCCAACCCTAATTCTCCGCCTATAAATTCAGAAATATTCCCCCAATACCAAAAAGAGCCACGATAATACTTTTCCGCCGCCGCAAGCCTCTGTTCCCGTGAGATCCCATCTTGGGGCCTTTTCCGGTAATCGGCCGGAGAGGGATTCGATCACGGAGGGCATCTACATCAACACCATTGCCCCTCCGATGATGCGTGAGTACTTCACCTCAGACCTTCAGGTCCATAGCTAGTAGCTAGATGGCTTCTTCTCTCTCTATGATCTTCAATACCATGTTCTCCACGATCTTCATGGAGATCTATCCGATGTAATACTCTTTTGCGGTGTGTTTGTCGAGATCCGATGAATTGTGGATTTATGATCAGATTATCTATGAATATTATTTGAATCTTCTCTGAATTCTTATATGCATGATTTCATATCTTTGCAAGTCTCTTCGAGTTATTGGTTTGGTTTGGCCAACTAGATTGGTAATTCTTGCAATGGGAGAAGTGCTTAGTTTTGGGTTTAATCTTGCGGTGTCCTCAACAAGTGACAAAGTAGGGGTAGCGAGGCATGTATTTGTATTGTTGCCATCAAGGGTAAAAAGATGGGGTTTTCATCATATTGCTTGAGTTTATCCCTCTACATCATGTCATCTTACTTAATGTGTTACTCTGTTCTTCATGAACTTAATACTCTAGATGCAGGCAGTAGTCGGTCGATGTGTGGAGTAATAGTAGTAGATGCAGAATCGTTTCGGTCTACTTGATACGGACGTGATGCCTATATGCATAATAATTGCCTTGGATATCGTCATAACTATGCGCTTTTCTATCAATTGCTCGACAGTAATTTGTTCACCCACCGTATTATTTTCCTTCAAGAGAGAAGCCTCTAGTGAAACCTATGGCCCCCGGGTCTATTTTCCATATTATATTTTCAGATCTATAAACCAAAAATACCACAAATACTTTGCTGCAATCTATTTACTTTTATTTTACTTTTCGTTTTAGTAATCATTTATATCTATCTCTATCAGATCTCATCCTTGCAAGTAACCGTGAAGGGATTGACAACCCCTTTATAGCGTTGGTTGCAAGTGTTTGATTGTTTGTGTAGGTGCAAAGATTGGGGCCTGATACGTCTCCAACGTATCTATAATTTTTGATTGTTCCATGCTATTATATTATCTGATTTGGATGTTTTATATGCATTAATATGCTATTTTATATTATTTTTGGGACTAACCTATTAACCTAGAGCCCAGTGCCAGTTTTTGTTTTTTTCCTTGTTTTTGAGTATTGCCGATAAGGAATATTAAACGGACTCCAAACGGAATAAAATCTTTGATATGATTTTTCTTGGACCAGAAGAAACCTGCTAGACTTGGAGAGGGGGGCAGGAGACCTGCCGGGAGACGACAAGCCTGCAGGGCGCGCCCTAGGGGGGGCGCCCTCCTGGCTTGTGGCCCCCCCTGCAGGCCTCCTAACCCTAATCTTCGTCCTATAAATTCCCAAATATTCTCCCAATACCAAAAGGAGCAACGATAATACTTTTCCGCCGCCGTAAGCCTCTGTTCCCATGAGATCCCATCTTGGAGCCTTGTCTAGTAATCTGCCGGAGGGGGATTCGATCACGGAGGGCATCTACATCAACTCCATTGCCCCTCCGATGATGCGTGAGTAGTTCACCTCAGACCTTCGGGTCCATAGCTAGTAGCTAGATGGTTTCTTCTCTCTCTATGTTCTTCAATACCATGTTCTTCATGATCTTCATGGAGATCTATCCGATGTAATACTCTTTTGCGGTGTGTTTGTCGAGATCCGATGAATTGTGGGTTTATGATCAGATTATCTATGAATATTATTTGAATATTCTCTAAATTCTTATATGCATGATTTCATATCTTTGCAAGTCTCTTCGAGTTATTGGTTTGGTTTGGCCAACTAGATTGGTAATTCTTGCAATGGGAGAAGTGCTTAGTTTTGGGTTCAATCTTGCGGTGTCCTCACCCAGTGACAAAGTAGGGGTAGCGAGGCACGTATTTGTATTGTTGCCATCAAGGGTAAAAATATGGGGTTTTCATCATATTGCTTGAGTTTATCCCTCTACATCATGTCATCTTACTTAATGCGTTACTCTGTTCTTCATGAACTTAATACTCTAGATGCAGGCAGGAGTCGGTCGATGTGTGGAGTAATAGTAGTAGATGCAGAATCGTTTCGGTCTACTTGACACGGACGTGATGCCTATATGCATAATCATTGCCTTGGATATCATCATAACTATGCGCTTTTCTATCAATTGCTCGACAATAATTTGTTCACCCACCGTATTATTTTCCTTCAAGAGAGAAGCCTCTAGTGAAACCTATGCCCCCCGGGTCTATTTTCCATATTATATTTTCAGATCTATAAACCAAAAATACCAAAAATACTTTGCTGCAATCTTTTTTTACTTTTGTTTTACTTTTTGTTCTAGTAATCTTTCATATCTATCTCTATCGGATCTCATCCTTGCAAGTAACCATGAAGGGATTGACAACCCCTTTATAGCGTTGGGTGCAAGTGTTTGATTATTTGTGTAGGTGCAAAGATTGGGGCCTTGCTTGTACCTCCTACTGGATTGATACCTTTGTTCTCAACAACTGAGGGAAATACTTATCTACTTTGCTACATCACCCTTTCCTCTTCAAGGGAAAACCAACGCAAGCTCAAGAAGTAGCAAGAAGGATTTCTGGCGCCGTTGCCGGGGAGGATGCATAGCAAGTCAAGACGTCAAGCCTACCAAGTACCCATCACAAACTCATCTCTTGCATTTAAATTATTTGCCATTTTGCTCTCGTTTTCCTCTCCCCCACTTCACCAATTTGCCGTTTTATTCGCCTTTTTCTCGCCGGATCTCTTTTTGTTTGCTTGTGTTGCCATGTGCCTTCTATTTGCTTGCATCTTCGCTTGCTAAAAATCTATTGATATGGATCCTCATCCACTTGCTAATCTTTTCAAAAGGCCAAATTATGATGAACCAATTGCTAGTGAGTTGAGTGCACTTGATTACCTCTATGAAGTTTTGTTTGAAAATCATGAATCTGAAAATTTTGATGAAGTGTTGAAAGAAGAAAATTATAAGGTGATTCATGATAGATCCTTGATTGAAAAGCATGATTGCAATGTTGCTAGTATGAATTCTCTAAATATCCATGATGCTAATGATATGCAAAGCCACAAGCTTGGGGATGCTATGTTTCATGAAGATGATATTTTTTGTTCCCCAAGTTTTGATGAGCAAATTCATTATGATGATTGCATGCTCGTGCATCATGAAAAGAATGATTTATGTGAAAGTTATATTGTTTAATTCCTTCATGATGATTCTGAAATTTGTTATGAGGGAGGAACATATGCTTGTAGGAATTGCAATAATATCAAGTTTCCTCTCTATGTGTTCAAAGTTTTGAAGTTATGCTTGTTTTGCCTTCCTATGCTAGTTGATTCTTGTTCCCATAAATTGTTTGCTCACAAAATCCCTATGCATAGGAAGTGGGTTAGACTTAAATGTGCTTGTCATGAGATTCCTGATGCTTTCTTGCATATTTCAATTACTACTTTTTATGTGAGCATCATTGAAATCGTTATGCCTAGCTAGGGGCGTAAAATAATAGCGCTTGTTGGGAGGCAACCCAATTTTATTTTTATGTTTTTTGTTTTGTTTCTGTTCTTGAATAAATTACACATTATTACCTCTGTAGTAATTGTGTTTTATTGTTTTAATTGGTGTTTGAGCCAAGTAAGACCTTTGGGATGGTCTACGATGATTGTTGATTTGATTTTGCTGAAAAACAGAAACTTTTCTGCTCAGTCTAGGAATTTGATAAATTCACCAGCGTGTCGAATGAGTCTGAAATTTTTACACAAGATTTATATACAAATTTCCCAGATTTTCCTAATTTTTTAGAATTTTTGGAGTTACAGAATTATTCGAAGTTTACAGATTTCTACAGACTGTTCTGATTTTGACAGATTCTGTTTTCTTTGTGTTGTTTGCTTATTTTGATGTATCTATGGGTTGTATCGGGGGGTATGAACCATGGAGAAGTTGGAATACAGTAGATATTACACCAATATAAATAAATAATGAGTTCACAACAGTACCAAAAGTGGTGATTTATTTTTCTTATACTAACGGATCTCACGAGTTTTCTGTTGAGTTTTGTGTTGTGAAGTTTTCAAGTTTTGGGTAAAGATTTGATGGACTATGGAATAAGGAGTGGCAAGAGCCTAAGCCTGGGGATGCCCAAGGCACCCCAAGCCATATTCAAGGATATCAAAGAGCCTAAGCTTGGGTATGCCCCGGAAGGCATCCCCTCTTTCGTCTTCAATCCATCGGTAAATTTACTTGAGGCTATATTTTTAT
This sequence comes from Elymus sibiricus, assembly GCA_039707655.1. Lineage (NCBI taxonomy): Eukaryota > Viridiplantae > Streptophyta > Magnoliopsida > Poales > Poaceae > Elymus > Elymus sibiricus. The sequence continues at coordinate 77,599,458 of CM077663.1, read as the reverse complement.
TCACCACATGATATGTGTTTTGCTTGGAGCGTCTTGTATGATATGAGTTTGCTTTTTAGTTTGCCAAAATCATCCTTGCTTCACACATCTTTTGAGAGGGACATGCATTAATCGTGAATTTATTAGAATACTCTATGTGCTTCACTTATATCTTTTGAGCTAGGCAATGTTGCTCTAGTGCTTCACTTATATCTTTTTAGAGCATGGTGGTGTTTTTATTTTATAGAAATAATTGAACTCTCGTACCTCACTTATATTATTTTGAGAGTCTTTAAACAGCATGGTAATTGGTTTAGGTTATGAATTTAGTCCTAATATAATGGGCATCCAAGATGGATATAATAAAAACTTTCATATAAAGTGCATTGAATACTATGAGAAGTTTGATTCCTTGCATATAGTTTTGAGATATAAAGATGGTGATATTAGAGTCATGCTAGTAAGAAATTGTGGATTGGTAGAAATACTTGTGTTAAGGTTTGTGATTCCCATAGCATGCACGTATGGTGAACCGTTATGTAACGAAGTCGGAGCATGATTTGTTTAATGATTGTCATCCTTTGTGTGAGGGTCGGGAGCGCGCGATGGTTAACTCCTACCAACCTCTCCCCTAGGAGCATGCGTCTAATACTTTGCTTCGATAACTAATAGACTTTTGCAATAAGTATGTGAGTTCTTTATGACTAATCTGAGTCCATGGATTATACGCACTCTCACCCTTCCACCATTGCTGGCCTCTCTAGTACCGCACAACTTTCGCCGGTGCATTAAACCCACCTTCCTCAAAACAGCCACCATATACCTTCCTCAAAACAGCCACCATACCTACCTATTATGGCATTTCCATAGCCATTCCGAGATATATTGCCATGCAACTTCCACCGTTCCGTTTATTATGACACGCACCATCATTTTCATATTGCTTTGCATGATCGTAAGATAGCTAGCATGATGTTTTCATGGCTTGTCCGTTTTTTGATGTCATTTGCTATGCGAGATCGTTGCACATCCCGGTACACCACCGGAAGCATTCATATAGAGTCATATTTTGTTCAAGGTATCGAGTTGTAATTCTTGAGTTGTAAGTATATAAAAGTGTGATGATCATCATTATTAGAGCGTTGTCCCATGAGAGAAAAGGATAATGGAAGCTATGATTCCCTCACAAGTTAGGATGAGTGTCCGGACTTTACAAATAATAAAAGAGGCCAATGAAGCCCAAAAAAAGTGGCCAAAGATGCCCACCAAAAAAAATGAGTGAAAAGAGAGAAGGGACAATGCTACTATCCTTTTTCCACACTTGTGCTTCAAAGTAGCACCATGATCTTCATGATAGAGAGTTTCCTATATTGTCACTTTCATAAACTAGTGGGAATTTTTCATTATATAACTTGGCTTGTATATTCCAATGATGGGCTTCCTCAAATTGCCCTAGGTCTTCGTGAGCAAGCGAGTTGGATGCACACCCACTTAGTTTCTTTTGAGCTTTCATACACTTATAACTCTAGTGCATCCATTGCATGGCAATCCCTACTCACTCACATTGATATCTATTGATGGGCATCTCCATAGCCCGTTGATACGCCTAGTTGATGTGAGACTATCTTCTCCTTTTCCTCACAACCTCCACCATATTCTATTCCACCTATAGTGCTATATCCATGGCTCACGCTCATGTATTGCATGAAAGTTGAAAAGGTTTGAGAACATAAAAGGTGTGAAACAATTGCTTGACTTGTCATCGGGGTTGTGCATGATTTAAATACTTTGTGTGGGGAAGATGGAGCATAGCCAGACCATATGATTTTGTAGGGATAACTTTCTTTGGCCATGTTATTTTGAAAGGACATAATTGCTTTGTTAGTATGCTTGAAGTATTATTGTTTTTATGTCAATATTAAGCTTTTGTTTTGAATCTTATGGATCTGAACATTCATGCCACAATAAAGAATATTACATGGATAAATATGTTAGGTAGCATTGCACATCAAAAATTCTGTTTTTATCATTTACCTACTCGAGGACGAGCAGGAATTAAGCTTGGGGATGCTTGATACGTCTCCAACGTATCTATAATTTTTGATTGTTCCATGCTATTACATTATCTGTTTTGGATGTTTTATATGCATTAATATGCTATTTTATATTATTTTTGAGACTAACCTATTAACCTAGAGCCCAGTGCCAGTTTTTGTTTTTTTCCTTGTTTTTGAGTATTGCCGATAAGGAATATTAAACGGAGTCCAAACGGAATAAAATCTTCGATATGATTTTTCTTGGACAAGAAGAAACCTGCCAGACTTGGAGAGGGGGGGGGGGCAGGAGACCTGCCGGGAGACGACGAGCCTGTAGGGCGCGCCCTGGGGGGGGGGGGGGCGCCCTCCTGGCTTGTGGCCCCCCTGCAGGCCTCCTAACCCTAATCTTCGTCCTATAAATTCCCAAATATTCCCCCAATACCAAAAGGAGCAACGATCATACTTTTTCGCCGCCGGAAGCCTCTGTTCCCGTGAGATCCCATCTTGGAGCCTTTTCCGGTAATCTGCCGGAGGGGGATTCGATCACGGAGGGCATCTACTTCAACTCCATTGCCCCTTCGATGATGCGTGAGTAGTTCACCTCAGACCTTCGGGTCCATAGCTAGTAGCTAGATGGCTTCTTCTCTCTCTATGTTCTTCAATACCATGTTCTTCATGATCTTCATGGAGATCTATCCGATGTAATACTCTTTTGCGGTGTGTTTGTCGAGATCCGATGAATTGTGGGTTTATGATCAGATTATCTATGAATATTATTTGAATCTTCTCTGAATTCTTATATGCATGATTTCATATCTTTGCAAGTCTCTTCGAGTTATTGGTTTGGTTTAGCCAACTAGATTGGTAATTCTTGCAATGGGAGAAGTGCTTAGTTTTGGGTTCAATCTTGCTGTGTCCTCACCCAGTGACAAAGTAGGGGTAGCGAGGCACGTATTTGTATTGTTGCCATCAAGGGTAAAAAGATGGGGTTTTCATCATATTGCTTGAGTTTATCCCTCTACATCATGTCATCTTACTTAATGCGTTACTCTGTTCTTCATGAACTAAATACTCTAGATGCAGGCAGGAGTCGGTCGATGTGTGGAGTAATAGTAGTAGATGCAGAATCGTTTCGGTCTACTTGACACGGACGTGATGCCTATATGCATAATCATTGCCTTGGATATCATCATAACTATGCGCTTTTCTATCAATTGCTCGACATTAATTTGTTCACCCACCGTATTATTTTCCTTCAAGAGAGAAGCCTCTAGTGAAACCTATGGCCCCCGGGTCTATTTTCCATATTATATTTTCAGATCTATAAACCAAAAATACCAAAAATACTTTGCTGCAATCTTTTTACTTTTGTTTTACTTTTCGTTCTAGTAATCTTTCATATCTATCTCTATCGGATCTCATCCTGCAAGTAACCGTGAAGGGATTGACAACCCCTTTATAGCGTTGGGTGCAAGTGTTTGATTGTTTGTGTAGGTGCAAAGATTGGGGCCTTGCTTGTACCTCCTACTGGATTGATACCTTGGTTCTCAACAACTGAGGGAAATACTTATCTACTTTGCTGCTTCACCCTTTCCTCTTCAAGGGAAAACCAACGCAAGCTCAAGAAGTAGCAGGGCCTTGCTTGTACCTCCTACTGGATTGATACCTTGGTTCTCAACAACTGAGGGAAATACTTATCTACTTTGCTGCATCACCCTTTCCTTTTCAAGGGAAAACCAACGCAAGCTCAAGAAGTAGCACTGCTACTGTCACAACTGCTACAAAATTACCGCCGACACTACTATTGTTACTTTCGCTACTATTACTTGCCTTGCTACTAAAACTTTGCCGCAGAGAGATATCCCAGGTGTGGTTGAATTGACAACTCAATTGCTAAGGCCAATAAATATTCTTTGGCTCCCCTTATGTCGAATCAATAAATCAGGGTGAAATACTACCGGCGAAGACTGTTGCGATCCCTTATACTTGTGGGTTATGAAGACCTTTTTCTGGCACCGTTGCCGGAGAGCATAGCTATATTTATTGTGTTAACTTGAGGATATCCAATTGCTACTATGAAGAATCTGAAAGATACTCAAACTAAGATCATCCCTGATACATCCATTTTGCATCATGATTTCCTACTGTTATTTATTATGTTTTGTTGAATAATAATGCTTTAGGGAGTGATTCTAATGCCTTTTCTCTCATAATATGCAAGGTTTACACAAAGAGGGAGAATACCGGGAGCTGGAATTCTGGACCTAAAAAAAGCACATCAAAGATACCTATTCTGCACATCTCCAATGGAGCTGAAACTTTACGGAGATTATTTTTGGAATTAATAAAAAATACTGGAGCAAAGAACTACCGGAGGGGGCCACCCTGGTGGGCACAAGACACCAGGGTGCGCCAGGCCCCCCTTGGCGCGCCCTGGTGGGGTGTGCCCTCCTCGGGCCACCTCCGGTGCCCATCTTCAGGTATATAATCACTTTTGACCTAGAAAAAATTAGGAGGAGGACTTTCGGGACGGAGCGCCGCCGTCTCGAGGCGGAACTTGGGCAGGAGCACTTTTGCCCTCCGGCGGAGCGATTCCGCCGGGGGAACTTCCCTCCCGGAGGGGGAAATCGAAGCCATCGTCATCACCAACACCCCTCTCATATTTGGGAGGCCAATCTTCATCAACATCTTCAACAGCACCATCTCCTCTCAAACCCTAGTTCATCTCTTGTGTTCAATCTTTGTACCGGAACCTCAGATTGGTACCTGTGGGTGACTAGTAGTGTTGATTACCTTGCGTAGTTGATTACTATATGGTTTATTTGGTGGAAGATTATATGTTCAGATCCATTATGCTATTCAATACCTCTCTGATCTTGAGCATTATTATTATTTGTGAGTAGTTACCTTTGTTCTTGAGGTCACGGGAGAAGTCATGTTGCAAGTAATCATGTGAATTTGATATGTGTTCGATATTTTGATGATATGTATGTTGTGATTCCCTTAGTGGTGTCATGTGAACGTCGACTACATGACACTTCACCATTCATGGGACTAAGGGAATGCATTGTGGAGTAGTTATTAGATGATGGGTTGCTAGAGTGACAGAAGCTTAAACCCTAGTTTATGCGCTGCTTCGTAAGGGGCTGATTTGGATCCAAACGCTTAATGCTATGGTTAGATTTTATATTAATACTTTTCTCGTAGTTGCAGATGCTTGCGAGGGGGTTAATCATAAGTGGGAGGTTGTTCAAGTAAGAACAGCACCCAAGCACCGGTCCACCCACATATCAAATTATCAAAGTAGCGAACACGAATCAAACCAACATGATAAAAGTGACTAGATCAAATTCCCGTGTACCCTCAAGAACACTTTGCCTACTACTAGAGATTGTTCTAGCCCGTCCTTTGCCACAAAAGGAGTGGGCTACCTTGCTGCACCTTATTTACCGTTACCGTTACTTGCTCGTTACCAATTACCTTGCTATCAAACTATCTGTTACCTACAATGTCAGTGCTTGCAAAATTTACCTTGCCGAAAACCGCTTGTCATTTCCTTCTGCTCCTCGTTGGGTTCGACACTCTTACTTATCAAAAGGACTACGATTGATCCCCTATACTTGTGGGTCATCAAGACTCTCTTCTGGCGCCGTTGCCGGGGAGTGAAGCGCTCTTGGAAAGTGGAAATCGGTAAGGAAAAACTTATACTACGTGCTGAAATTTATTGCTACTTGCTACTATGGAAAACAATCCATTGAGGGGTTTGTTCGGGGTATCTTCACCTCGACCGGAACCACAATTCGTTGCCCCCTCAACCTACTTCACCTACTAAAAATATTGGTTATGAAATTCCTTCGGGTATGGTAGAACAACTGCTTGCTAAACCTTATGCAGGAGATGGAACTAAACATCCTGATATGCACCTATTATATGTGAACGAAATATGTGGATTATTTAAGCTTGCAGGTTTACCCGAAGATGAAGCTAAGAAGAAAGTATTCCCTTTATCTTTGAGGGAAAAGGCATTGACATGGTATAGCCTATGTGATGATCTTGGATCATGGAACTAGAATCGTTTGCAATTGGAATTCCACCAAAAGTTTTATCCCATGCATCTAGTTCATCGTGATCAGAATTATATATATAATTTTTGGCCTCGTGAAGGAGAGAGCATCGCTCTAGCTTGGGGAGGCTTAAGTCAATGTTGTATTCATGCCCCAATCATGACATCCCGAGAGAAGTTATCATTCAGAATTTTTATGCTCGGCTTTCTCATAATGATCAATCCATGCTCGATACTTGTTGTGCTGGTTCTTATATGAAGAAAACTATTGAATTCAAGTGGGATCTCTTAGAAAGAATTAAACGCAACTCTGAAGATTGGGAACTCGACGAAGGTAATGAGTCAGGTATGAAGCTTGAGTTTGATTGTGTTAAATCTTTTATGAATACCGATGCTTTTCACAAGTTTAGCACTAAATATGGACTTGACTCTGAGATAGTAGCCTCTTTCTGTGATGCATTTGCTACTCACATTGATCTCCCTAAGGAGAAGTGTTTTAAATACCACCCCCCTATTAAAGAAGAAATTAAAGAACTGGTCATAGCTAAAGATGAAACCATCATTTACAATGTTGATCCAGTTGTGCCTACCGCTTATATTGAAAAACCACCTTTCCCTGTTAGGATAAAGGAACATGCTAAGGTATCAACTGTGGTTCGTAAGAGTAATATTAGAGCACCTAAGCCCCCTGAGCAAATTAAAGTAGAACCTAGTGTTGCTGTGATTAAAGATCTCTTGGTAGAAAATATTGATGGGCATGTTATCTACTTCTGTAATGAAGCTGCTAGAATTGCTAAACCCGATGCAAAAGATAAACATAGACCTATAGAAGGCATGCCTGTTGTCTAAGTTAAAATAGGAGATCATTGCTATCATGGTTTATGTGATTTGGGTGCTAGTGTGAGTGCTATCCCTTTTACCTTATACCAAGAAATTATGGATGAAATAGCACCTGCTGAAATAGAAGACATTGATGTTACTATTAAACTTGCTAATAAAGACACCATCACACCACTTGGGATTGTTAGAGATGTTGAAGTCTTGTGTGGGAAAGTAAAATACCCTACTGATTTTCTAGTTTTTGGTTCCCCACAAGATGACTTTTGTCCCATTATCTTTGGTAGACCTTTCTTGAGCACCGTCAACGCTAAGATAGATTGTGAAAAACAAATTGTTGGTGTTAGTTTTGGTGGTGTGTCTCATGAGTTTAATTTTTCCAATTTTAGTAGACACCCCCATGATAAAGCGTTATCTAGTAAGGATGAAGTAATTGGTCTTGCTTCTATTGCCGTGCCTCCTACTGATCCATTAGAACAATATTTGCTTGACCATGAAAATGATATGCACCTGCATGAAAGAAATGAAATAGATAAAATTTTCTTTGAACAACAACCTCTCCTGAAACACAATTTGCCTATTCAAACTCTTGGAGGTCCTCCTCCAACTAAAGGTGATCCTGTGTTTGAATTAAAGCAATTGCCTGACACTTTGAAGTATGCTTATCTTGATGAGAAAAAGATATATCCTGTTATTATTAGTGCTAACCTTTCAGAACATGAAGAAGAAAGATTATTAGAAGTCCTAAGGAAGCACCGGGCTGCTATTGCATATACTCTTGATGATCTTAAGGGCATTAGTCCCAGTCTATGTCAGCATAAGATCAATATGGAACCTGATGCTAAACCCGTTGTTGATCACCAACGACGATTGAATCCTAAGATGAAAGAAGTGGTAAGAACTGAAATATTAAAGCTTCTGGAAGCAGGTATAATCTATCCCATAGCTGATAGTAGATGGGTAAGTCCCGTTCATTGTGTCCCTAAGAAAGGAGGTATTACCGTTGTTCCTAATGATAAGAATGAACTCATTCCACAAAGAATTGTCACTGGCTATAGAATGGTAATTGATTTTAGAAAATTAAATAAAGCTACTAGGAAAGATCATTACCCTCTACCGTTCATCGATAAAATGCTATAGAGACTATCTAAGAACACACATTTTTGTTTCCTAGATGGATATTCTGGTTTCTCTCAAATACCTGTGTCACAATCCGATCAAGAGAAAACCACCTTTACTTGCCCTTTTGGAACCTATGCTTATAGACGTATGCCTTTTGGTTTATGCAATGCACCTGCTACCTTTCAAAGATGTATGACTGCTATATTCTCCGACTTTTGTGAAAAGATTGTGGAGGTTTTCATGGATGATTTTTCCGTTTACGTGACTTCTTTTGATCATTGCTTAAGCAACCTTGATCGAGTTTTGCAGAGATGTGAACAAACTAATATCGTCTTGAATTGGGAGAAGTGCCACTTTTATGGTTAATGAAGGTATTGTCTTGGGGCATAAAATATCCGAACGAGGTATTGAGGTGGATAAAACTAAAGTTGATGAAATTGAGAAAATGCCATGTCCTAAATATATTAAAGGCATTCGAAGTTTCCTTGGTCATGCTGGTTTCTATAGGAGGTTCATTAAAGACTTCTCTAAAATTTCTAGGCCTCCTACTAATCTTTTGCAAAAGGATATCCCTTTTGTTTTAAATGATGATTGTGTGGAAGCCTTTGAAACACTCAAGAAAGCCTTAACTTCTGCACCTATCGTTCAACCACCTGATTGGAACTTGCCTTTTGAAATTATGTGTGACGCTAGTGATTATGCTGTTGGTGCTGTTCTAGGACAAAGAGTTGATAAGAAATTGAATGTTATCCACTATGCTAGTAAGACTCTAGACATTGCCCAATGAAATTATGCTACTACTGAAAACGAATTTTTAGCAGTTGTGTTTGCCTATGATTATGCTGTTGGTGCTGTTCTAGGACAAAGAGTTGATAAGAAATTGAATGTTATCCACTATGCTAGTAAGACTCTAGACATTGCCCAATGAAATTATGCTACTACTGAAAACGAATTTTTAGCAGTTGTGTTTGCCTATGATAAATTTAGATCCTATATTGTTGACTCCAAAGTTATTGTTCACACCGATCATGCTGCTATAAAATATCTTATGGAAAAGATAGATGCTAAAACTAGACTCATTAGATGGGTTCTCTTGCTTCAAGAATTTGACTTACATATCGTTGATAGGAAGGGAGCTGAGAACCCCGTTTCTGATAACTTGTCTAGGTTAGAAAATATTCTTGATGACCCACTACCTATTGATGATAGTTTTCCTGACGAACAGTTAGCTGCAATAAGTGTTTCTCAAAACACCCCTTGGTATGCTGATTATGCTAACTACATTATTGCTAAATATATACCACCTAGCTTCACATACCAAGAAAATAAAAAATTCTTCTATGACTTAAGACATTACTTTTGGGATGACCCACATCTTTATAAAGAAGGGGTAGATGGTATTATTAGACGTTGTGTATCTGAGCATGAACAGGAATAAATCCTACGGAAATGTCATTCCAAAGCTTATGGAGGACATCATGCGGGAGATAGAATTGCTCACAAGGTATTGCAATCTGGTTTTTATTGGCCTACTCTCTTCAAGGATGACCGTAAGTTTGTCTTGTCTTGTGATGAATGTCAAAGAATTGGTAATATCGGTAAGCATCAGGAAATGCCTATGAATTATTCACTTGTTGTTGAAACTTTTGACGTTTGGGGTTTTGATTATATGGGGCCTTTTCCTTCCTCTAACGGGTACACTCATATTTTGGTTGCTGTTGACTATGTCACTAAGTGGGTAGAAGCTATTCCAACTAGTAGTGTTGATCACCACACCTCCATTAAAATGCTTAAAGAGGTTATCTTCCCGAGGTTTGGAGTCCCTAGATATTTAATGACTGATGGTGGTTCACACATTATTCATGGTGCTTTCCGTAAGATGCTTGCTAAATATGATGTTAACCATCGAATTGCATCACCCTATCATCCTCAATCTAGTGGTCAAGTTGAACTTAGAAATAGAGAAATAAAATTGATATTACAAAAAACTGTCAATAGGTCTCTAAAGAATTGGTCTAAGAAACTAGATGATGCACTTTGGGCCTATAGAACAGCTTATAAAAATCCTATGGGTATGTCTCCATACAAGATAGTATATGGAAAAGCTTGTCATTTGCCTCTAGAGTTAGAACCTAAAGCATTTTGGGCAATTAAAGAACTCAACTATGATTTCAAACTTGCCGGCGGGAAGAGGTTGTTTGATATTAGCTCACTAGATGAATGGAGAACCCAAGCCTATGAAAATGCCAAACTATTCAAAGAAAAAGTAAAAAAGATGGCATGACAAAAGAATCCAAAAGTGAGAATTCAAAATAGGAGACTTTGTTTTTTGTTCAACTCTCGTTTAAGATTTTTTGCAGGTAAGCTTCTCTCCAAATGGGAAGGACCATATATTATCGAAGAGGTTTATCGTTCTGGAGCTATCAAGATTAATAATGCCGAAGGTACTAACCCGAAGGTAGTCAATGGACAAAGAATTAAGCACTATATCTGAGGTACGCCTATTAACATTGAAAGCAATGTTATCCAAACCATGATACCGGAGGAACACATAAAAGAAACCTTCTGGAACACTCCAGAATTCTGAAAAAATAGGAGGTACGTGATACAGTAAGTAAACAGACTCCAAAAAATCCGCAAAAATATTTTTTGTCAGTTTTGTAATATTAGAAATTTTTGGAAATTAAGAAATAAGCCGGAAGGTGATTGAGGTGAGCACGATACACCAGGGCGCGCCAGGCACCCCTGGGCGCGCCCTGGTGGGTTGTGCCCACATCGGACACCTTCCCGATGATAACCCACAAGTGCAGGGGATCGTTTGTAGCTTTTTTCGATAAGTAAGAGTGTCGAACCCAACGAGGAGCTAAAGGTAGAATAAATATCCCCTCAAGTTCTATCGACCACCGATACAAATCTACGCACACTTTAACGTTTGCTTTACTTAGAACAAGTATGAAACTATTTTGCGGGATGAAACTAGAAGTACTTTGCAAGAAAATAAAGAACGTGGAAATAAAAGTTAGGTGCTGTTTTAATAAAAGAACAATAAAAGTAAATAACTTAGTAGAACGTTTTTTGTGTAACACAAGAGAAAGATTGTCCCTAGGCAATTGAATATAATATGATAGATACTTGTCATATGCAATGAAGGAGAGGCATACGCTAACACACTTTTCATACTTGGATCATATGCACTTATGATTGGAACTCTAGCAAGCATCCGCAACTACCAAAGTTCATTAAGGTAAAACCCAACCATAGCATTAAGTATCAAGTCCTCTTTACTCCCATACGCAACAACCCACCTACTTGGGTTTATGCTTCTGTTACTCAAGCAACCCACCATAGACAAATCACGAACATATTGCAACACCCTACAACGGGGATCCCTCACGTTTGCGCGACACGGTGGCCACCATAGGACAACACCATATCAACATACAACTCACATCCATAACATCATACCACAATTAACCCATAGGACAAAGAGATCTACTCAAACATCATAGGATAGCCAAATATCATTGGGAAATAATATATGGAGTTGAGCACCATGTTTAAGTAGAGATTACAGTAGGGAATAGAGGTGCTACACCGCTGCATAGAGGGGGAGAGAGTTGGTGTTGACGGCGGCGAAGTTGTTGGTGTAGATCGCCGTCACGATGATTGCCCCGGCGGCGTTCCGGCGCCACCGGGAGAGAGGGGGAGAGAGCCCCCTCCTTCTTCTTCTTCCTTGGCCTCCCCCTAGATTGGAGGAGAGGGGCAGGAGCCCCTCCTAGATAGGATCTCTCTCTCTCTTCTCTTCTATTTCGCGTTCCTGTTTTCTGGCCGAAAACTGTTTCTTATATTCCCGGAGATCTGTAACTCCGACCGGGCTGAAATTTTGAGGGGATTTTTATCCAAAAAATAGATTCCTTGCGCCCGAAGGAGAGCTCCAACTGACGTACGAGGTGGGCACAACCCACCAGGCCACGTTTGGGCCCCCTGGGCGCGCCTTGATGTATCGTGGGGGCCGTGGGCCTCCGTTTGCATTGATTCCACTTCTCAAAATTCCCAAATATTCCAAAAAAAATTCTCCGTAAATTTTTATCGCGTTTGGACTTCGTTTGATATGGATATTCTGTGAAACAAAAAACATGCAACAAACATGAACTGGCACTGGGCACTGGATCAATAGGTTAGTCCAATAAATCATATAAAATATTGCCAAAAATATGTGAAAGTTGTATAATATTGACATGAAACAATCAAAAATTATAGATACGATGGAGACGTATCAACATCCCCAAGCTTAATTCCTGCTCGTCCTCGAGTAGGTAAATGATAATTTTTTTTTGATGTGGAATGCTACCTAGCATAATCTTGATCATATATCTAATCATGGCATGAATATTAAGACACAAGTGATTCAAAGCAATAGTCTAGTTTTGACATAAAGACATTAATACTCAGGCATCCCAACAAACAATCATGTCCTTCAAAATATCAAGGATAAAGAACGCTATCCCTACAAAATCATATAGCCTTGTCATGCTCTGTCTTCTTAACACTATGTCAGCCAAGCAATTGGTTCATACTTTTTAACGCGCTTCAGCAGTTTCAACTCTCACGCAATACATGAGCGCAAGCCATGGATATAGCACTATGGGTGGAATAGAATATGATGGTAGGTTTCAAAGGGGTAAAAGTAGAGAAGAAAGTCTCGCATCAACTCAGCGTATCAACGGGCTATGGAGATGCCCATCAATAGATATCAATGCGAGGAGTAGGGATTGCCATGCAACGGATGCACTAAGAGCTGTAAGTGTATGAAAGCTCAATATGAAAACTAAGTGGGTATGCATCTAACTCTATAATGGAAAATTCCCACTAGTATATGAAAGTGACAACATAGGAGACTCTCTATATGAAAAACATGGTGCTACTTTGAAGCACAAGTGTGGAATTAGCATGCCCCTATTCCTTCTTCTTTCATTTTTCTTTCTTTCTTTTCTTTTCTTTTTTTTTCTTTTTTTTCTATCTTTGTCCGGAGCCTCATCCCGACTTGTGGAGGAATCATAGTTTCCATCATCCTTTCATCACTAGGGCATGCTCTAATAATGAATAATGATGATCATCACACTTCTATTTACTTACAACTCAATACTACAACGATAGTAGAACAAAGTATGGCCCTATATGAATGCAATGATCTAGCATAGCAAAGATATCAAAAAATGAACAAGCCATGAAAACATCATGCTAGCTATCTTACGATCATGTAATGCAATATGACAATGAATGCTCAAGTCATCAAACCGGAGGCGGTGGAAGTTGCATGGCAATATATCTCGGAATGGCTATGGAAATGCCATAATAGGTAGGTATGGTGGCTGTTTTGAGGAAGATACAATAAGGCTTTTGTGTGATAGAGCGTATCATATCACGGGGTTTGGATGCACCGGTGAAGTTTGCACCGACTCTCGAGGTGAGAAAGGGCAATGTACGGTACCGTAGAGGCTAACAAATTGCGGAAATGTAAGAGTGCGTATAATCCATGGACTCACATTAGTCATAAAGAACTCACATACTTATTGCAAAAGTTTTATTAGCTCTCTCGAAGCAAAGTATTACTACGCATGCTCCTAGGGGGGAGGTTGGTAGGAGTTAACCATCGCGCGCCCCCGACCTTCACACAAAGATAGACAATCAATGATAAATTGTGCTCCAACTTCCTAGCATAACGGGACACTATACGTGCATGCTTCGGGAATCACAAACCTTAACACCAATACCTTACTAAACACAATCATCCCCTATTACCTCCCACATATTATCATCTCTATATCGCAAAACTATCGCAAGGAATCAAACATATCATATTCAGTGATTCCTAAGTTTTATGTAGGATTTTATGAATAACCATGTGAATGACCAATTCCTGTTGACTCTCTAAATAGATATAAGTGAAGCAAGAGAGTTTAATTCTTTCTACAAAAGACCATGCTCTAATAAATATAAGTGAATCAAAAGAGCATTCTATGAATAACGGTTTTCTATGTGAAGAGAAACAGGCAATCCAAACTTCAAATGATATAAGTGAAGCACATGAAGCATTCTATAAAGCCATACTCAAAAAATATAAGTGAAGTGCAATGAGCATTCTATAAATCAACCATGGACTATCTCATACCAGCATGGTGCATAAAATAAAAGTGAAAACTAAACACAAAAGACGCTCCAAGATTTACACATATCACATGAACGAAACGAAAACGAAAACATACTGATACTTGTTGAAGAAAGATGGGATGCCTTCCGGTGCATCCCCAAGCTTAGATGCTTGAGTCTCCTTGGATATTTACTTGGGGTGCCTTGGGCATCCCCAAGCTTTAACTCTTGCCTCTCCTCCTTCTCCTCATATCGAGACGTCCTTGATGTTCGAACACTTCATCCACACAAAACTTAACAAAAGACTGGTGAGATCCGTTAGTATAATAAAGCAAATTTCTACTTTAAGTACTGTTGAAAACCCATTCATATTTTATATTTGCATTATCCCTGCTGTATTATAACTTTTCCATGGCTTATACCACCGATAAAATCGATAGTTTCATCAAAACAAGCAAAACAATGCATCAAAAACAGAATCTGTCTTAAACAGGACAGTCTGTAGTAATATGAACTTTGACCATACTTATGTAACTACAAAAATTCTGAAACATTAGGAAGAAATAAACATTTTGTATAGAAATACTCTGTAAAATTTCAGAAACTTTTGACGTTCCAGTAAAAAATGAAAATTCATGCACTACAGCCAAAGTTTCTGTTTTTACACCGCACATACCAACAAGCAATCTAATCATCCTAAAGGAAAATCTTGGCACATTATTTTTATAATACAATGGATTTGTACAAGGGGATAATTATTTTTGTTGGAAAAGTTTCCGTGATTCAAGATTCACAAAGTTCCCATGGGCATGAACAAAGTTCAAGGTATCCCCCACTTCAACGATGCTCATCACCTCTCTCACTTTCACCTTTCCTTTTGTGAAGTTTTAGGTTCCCCTATATTTTTTTAAACTTTATAAAAGCACACAACAGAAATAAATGACTCTCTAAAACTTCCGAGTTGTCTCCCTGACAGCGCTTTCTTTAAAGCCATTAAGCTAGGCATAAAGTGCTCAAGTAATGGATCCACCCGGTTCCCAAGGTATATCAAAGCCAATTTTAATTAACAATGATTTGTAATTTAGTAGTGATCACAAAGTGATATATATCATGTGATAACGAAGTCTAACTCTCTTCCTATGCATCGGCATGTTATACAAGAAGAATTCATGCACATTAAGTAAAGGCCAATGCATAGTATAAACAGTTTCTTGCAATTTCATAGTATTGGAAACATAAAGAGGTGAAGATGTAGTTCCTCTCTCATAATAATTGCAAGTAGGAGCAGAAAGCACATGCATATTATATTCATCAAAATCATCATGTGTAGTAGCAAAACGCAACCCATCAATGTAATCCTTAATAAGAGCAAACTTCTCCGATATAGTGTAGTTGGGAGAATTCAAAAAGATAATAGGACTATCATGTGTGGGTGCAATAGCAAGAATTTCATGCTTAACATAAGGAACTATAGCAAGTTCATATTTATAAGCGTAATTCATATTGGCATCATGGCCACAAGCATAGCAAGCATCAAGTTCATCAAAAAGGGATATTTCAAATGAATCCACGGGATCATAGCAATTATCATAGCATTCATCCTTTGGTAAGCACGAAGGGTAATTAAACAATGTATGAGTTGAAGAGTTACTCTCATTAGAAGGTGGGCACGGGTGATCAATCCGCTCTTCCTCCTTTTGTTCTTCGCTCTCCTCCTCATCTTTTTCAT
The DNA here is from genome assembly GCA_039707655.1 of Elymus sibiricus. Taxonomy (NCBI): domain Eukaryota; kingdom Viridiplantae; phylum Streptophyta; class Magnoliopsida; order Poales; family Poaceae; genus Elymus; species Elymus sibiricus. The sequence continues at coordinate 77,583,542 of CM077663.1, read as the reverse complement.
CTAATGAGCTCACAATTTCAGCAATTTCTTCTTCCATAGATTCCTGCAAATTATTAGTCTCTTCCAAGGCAGCGGTCATTCTCTCAATAAATTCAATAATATCAGCATTGCAATCATAATTCTCATGGCAATATTTAAGCATGGCAAAATTTTCAGATTTGTAAGAAACATCATCATACTTTTCAATCAAGGAAGCAACTTCATAAGCACCTTTGAAAGCAACAAATTCTTCTATTCGTTCCACATCAAAATAACAATAGGCTTCCTTGGCATAAGAGGATAGTATTTCATTATCATTAAACACACATTGGTAGGGAAGGTGTTTTTTAGTTTCTTCAGAACAACAAGTAAATTCATGTAATTGACATAAATTCCAAGCATAGCAACACAAAGTATTAATTTGATGCCACAAGAGTTTCCCTTTTTGAGATATGTGGTGTGGCACATAATAAGCATGCTCATTTAATGATTTTCCCTCGACTAAGCTAGTTGGGTTTTCAGCACGAGCAAAAATGGGTCGAAGATGATCCAAATAATATTCTTCGGTAGTACGGAACACTAGTGGTTCCTTAACTTTTGGAGCAGCAAGTACATCTAATTTTTTTGGTATTTTGCGTTTCCTAACCATATCTAAAGATAGAAAACAACTAATAACAGAAAATAAAAATTACTTAGTGATAAAGCAAACAAGCACACACGAGAATATTCACCCAACGCTATTGCTCCCCGGCAACGGCACCAGAAAAGGTCTTGATAACCCACAAGTGTAGGGCATCGTTTGTAGCCTTTTTCGAAAAGTAAGAGTGTCGAACCCAACGAGGAGCTAAAGGTAGAACAAATATTCCCTCAAGTTCTATCGACCACTGATACAACTCTACGCACGCTTAACGTTCGCTTTACCTAGAACAAGTATGAAACTATTTTGCGGGAATGAAACTAGAAGTACTTTTCAAGAAAATAAAGAACGTGGAAATAAAAGTTAGGTGCTGTTTTAATAAAAGAACAATAAAAGTAAATAACTTAGTAGAACGCTTTTTGTGTAACGCAAGAGAAAGATTGTCCCTAGGCAATTAAATATAATATGATAGATACTTGTCATATGCAATGAGGGAGAGGCATACGCTAACACACTTTCCGTACTTGGATCATATGGACTAATGATTGGAACTCTAGCAAGGATCCGCAACTACCAAAGTTCATTATGGTAAAACCCAACCATAGCATTAAGTATCAAGTCCTATTTACTCCCATACGCAACAACCCACCTACTCGGGTTTATGCTTCTGTCACTCAAGCAACCCACCATAGGCAAATCATGAACATATTGCAACACCCTACAGCGAGGATCCCTCACGTTTGCGCGACACGGAGGGCACCATAGTACAGCACCATATCAACATATAACTCACATCCATAACATCATACCACAATTAACCCATAGGACAAAAGAGATCTCTACTCAAACATCATAGGATAGCCAAATATCATTGGGAAATAATATATGGAGTTGAGCACCATGTTTAAGTAGAGATTACAGTGGGGAAGAGAGGTGTTACACCGCTGCATAGAGGGGGAGAGAGTTGGTGTTGACGGCGGCGAAGTTGTTGGTGTAGATCGCCGTCACGATGATTGCCCCGGCGGCGTTCCGGCGCCACCGGGAGAGAGGGGGAGAGAGCCCCCTCCTTCTTCTTCTTCCTTGGCCTCCCCCTAGATGGGAGGAGAGTTCCCCCTCTGGTCCATGGCCTCCATGGTGGCGGAGGGGCAGGAGCCCCTCCTAGATTGGATCTCCCTCTCTGTTCTCTTATGTTTCGCGTTCCTGTTTTCTGGCCGAAAACCGTTTCTTATATTCCTGGAGATCCGTAACTCCGATCGGGCTGAAATTTTGAGGGGATTTTTATCCAAAAATTAGCTTCCTTGCGCCCGAAGGAGAGCTCTAACCGACGTACGAGGTGGGCACAACCCACCAGGCCGCGTTTGGGCCCCCTGGGCACGCCCTGATGTATCGTGGGGGCTGTGGGCCTCCGTTTGCATTGATTCCACTTCTCAAAATTCACAAATATTCCAAAAAAATCTCCGTCAATTTTTATCGCGTTTGGACTTCGTTTGATATGGATATTCTATGAAACAAAAAACATGCAACAAACAGGAACTGACACTGGGCACTGGATCAATAGGTTAGTCCAATAAATCATATAAGATGTTGCCAAAAATATGTGAAAGTTGTATAATATTGGCATGAAACAATAAGAAATTATAGATACGATGGAGACGTATCACCCGACTCCATTTTCCTTCCATATGCTTGTTTTCCAAGAATAAAAATTCTCTATATATACCCCCGACTGTTTTGACGACCGCATCGCAGAAAAATCCTCTGTTCTTGTTTCGTTCTGTTTTCTCGTCAGATCTAGATCTCCATGGCTCCACCAAGCTCCTCCAAGGACAAGTTCTTCGAGAAGGTCATCAACCCAAGAGGACCGGAAGCGTGGCGGCTAGGATCGAGGCGGTGGAAAAAGAAATCTTCAAGTGCCAAAAGATCGTGGAGCGTGGACTGAGTGCCACTCACTCTATGATCATGGAGTTCACCCGTGATCAGATGGTTGATGGCCGGTCTGTGAAAGACATCATCTCCACCCTCAACGAGCAAATCAACTTTTTGCAAAGCCAACTTTATGATATTCAAAACCAAGTTTTTGAGTATGAAGCAAGATTTAAAGGTATGAGTTTAGCTGCGAGTTGCAGGACTCAGGGGACTCTTGCGTCAACTTTTGATGGGGAGCCCTTGCCCTGGAAGCTGGAGGACAAGCCTATCGCATCATCACCACCACCTTCTTCATCACCACCACCAAAGGAGACTTGAGCACACTGGTATGGGCACTCCCCTTGGCTTGAGCCAAGCTTGGGGGAGGTGCCCTGGTATCGTATCACCATCACTTTTATTCACCTTTACCTATTTTAGTTCAATCCTTAGTTTTCCTTTGCTTTAGTTGAATAAAAGTTTAGCATGATTTTTTTTCGTGTGTTAGTTTCGTGGCCTATCTATCTATCTAATCGAGTAAGAGTTATATAATAAAGTTTAGTTTGAGTTTTTTGCATCTTTACTTTCTTGTTGCAATCAAAATAAAGGAAAATAAATAAATGAAAAGAATCATATGCAAATCTTATGGTGAGTAATGACATCACAGAAGGAAAAGTACAACTAGTTAAATTTATTGGAGATTGACAAACATAGCATTGGTCAATGATGCAATTCATGAAAGAATTAATAAGGGAAGAGAAGATTCACATGCAAATACACTATCTTGGACATCTTTTATGATTGTGAGCCCCCATTAAATATTATATGTCAAAATTGTTAACGTTGGACAAGGAAGACAACGTAATGATTTATGTTTGTTCGTATCCACATAGAAGTTATATTGTCATAGATCCTTCAACATGTGGTGCTTTCTCAATACCTTTGCTAGCCAAAAATTCCACACTAAGTAGAGATACTACTTGTGCATCCAAAAACCGAAACCCAAATTCATTCTTTGAGAGTCCACCATACCTACCTACGGAGTAAGATCCTTCAAGTAAGTTTTCATCGGGGCAATAAGGCAATAAAAATACTACTAAAAGTGTTTCGATCAATTAGTAGAAGAGAAAATTGAGCGCTCTACGAACTTATGATGGCAAAGTAATAAAAGCGACGGCTGCATAATAAAGGTTGCTATCATAGGGGGAAATATAGCGTGACATTCTTTTACATTAAGGGATTAGGCATACAAACCAAAAAGCGCATGACAACCTCTGCTTCCCTCTGCGAAGGGACTATCTTTTACTTTTATGTATTTACTTTTATGCAAGAGTCAAAGTATTCTTCCCTATTCCTTTTTACTTTTTCTTTTGCAAGTATCATGTGGTGAGGAAAGATCTAGGCACATATATCCAGTTGGATATGGGTGGGCATGAGTTATTATTGTTGACATCACCCTTGAGGTGAATACGTTGGGAGGCAAAACTATAAGCCCCTATCTTCCTATGTGTCCGGTTGAAACTTTTTGCTCATAGGTATGCTGTGAGTGTTAGCAATCATAGAAGACTAAATGATGGTTGAGTATGTGGACTTGCCAAAAGGCTCCGACATGAGACCCTTCCTGAAAATATGATGAATTGTAGTTGCAAAGTTGACTGAGAACATAGTTTGTTGGTTTTCAATAAGGTTTATGCTTTATACTACTATGTTGTGATGAATTGTTACTTGTGCATGAGAAGTTATATGATGAAAGTATATGAATAAGTTTTATCATAGAGTTTTTTGCTATTATGATAATAAGCATGATGCTTCTATGTCCGTATTTTGTTTTTATCGACACCTCTCTCTCAAACCATATGGACATGCTTTTCAATTTTGGCTTTTCGCTTGAGGACAAGCGAGGTCTAAGCTTGGGGGAGTTGATACGTCCATTTTGCATCATGATTTCCTACTGTTATTTATTATATTTTGTTGAATAATAATGCTTTAGGGAGTGATTCTAATGCCTTTCTCTATGCAAGGTTTACACAAAGAGGGAGAATACCGGCAGCTGGAATTCTGGACCTGAAAAAAGCACATCAGAGATACCTATTCTACACATCTCCAATGGAGCTGAAACTTTACGGAGATTATTTTTGGAATTAATAAAAAATACTGGAGCAAAGAACTACCGGAGGGGGCCACCCTGGTGGGCACAAGACACCAGGGCGCGCCAGGCCCCCCTGGGCGCGCCCTGGTGTGTTGTGCCCTCCTCGGCGCACCTCCGGTGCCCATCTTCTGGTATATAATCACTTTTGACCTAGAAAAAAATAAGAGCAGGACTTTCGGGACGGAGCGCCGCCGTCTCGAGGCGGAATTTGGGTAGGAGCACTTTTGCCCTCCGGCGGAGCGATTCCGTCGGGGGAACTTCCCTCCCGGAGGGGGAAATCGAAGCCATCATCAACACCAACACCCCTCTTATCTTTGGGAGGCCAATCTTCATCAACATCTTCAAAAACACCATCTCCTCTCAAACCCTAGTTCATCTCTTGTGTTCAATCTTTGTACCGGAACCTCAGATTGGAACCTGTGGGTGACTAGTAGTGTTGATTACCTTGCCTGGTTGATTACTATATGGTTTATTTGGTGGAAGATTATATGTTCAGATCCATTATGCTATTCAATACCTCTCCGATCTTGAGCATGATTATTATTTGTGAGTAGTTAACTTTGTTCTTAAGGTCACGGGAGAAGTCATGTTGCAAGTAATCATGTGAATTTGATATGTGTTCGATACTTTGATGATATGTATGTTGTGATTCCCTTAGTGGTGTCATGTGAACGTCGATTACATGAAACTTCACCATTCATGGGGATAAGGGAATGCATTGTGGAGTAGTTATTAGATGATGGGTTGCTAGAGTGACAGAAGCTTAAACCCTAGTTTATGCGCTGCTTCGTAAGGGGCTGATTTGGATCCAAACGTTTAATGCTATGGTTAGATTTTATGTTAATACTTTTCTCGTAGTTGCGGATGCTTGCGAGGGGGTTAATCATAAGTGGGAGGTTGTGCAAGTAAGAACATAACCCAAGCACCGGTCCACCCACATATCAAATTATCAAAGTAGCGAACACGAATCAAACCAACATGATAAAAGTGACTAGATGAAATTCCCGTGTACCCTCAAGAACACTTTGCCTATTTCTAGAGATTGTTCTAGCCTGTCCTTTTCCACAAAAGGATTGGGCTACCTTGCTGCACCTTATTTACCGTTACCGTTACTTGCTCGTTACCAATTACCTTGCTGTCAAACTATCTGTTACCTACAATTTCAGTGCTTGCAGAAATTACCTTGCCGAAAACCGCTTGTCATTTCCTTCTGCTCCTCGTTGGGTTCGACACTCTTACTTATCGAAAGGACTACGATTGACCCCCTATACTTGTGGGTCATCAATCCCCTCTCGCACGAGAGGAGGCAAGGTACTGCCATCTAGCTGTGTGATACGTCTCCAACGTATCTATAATTTTTGATTGTTCCATGCTATTATATTATCATTCTAGGATACTTTTTGAGTAATAATTTACCAATTTATATTATTTTTGAGCACTAACCTATTGACCCAGTGCCCACTGCCAGTTGTTGTTTTCTGCGTTTTTTACTTTTCAGGTTTACAGTACCAAATGAAGTCTAATTGCCCCGAAACTTTTTTATGATTTATTCTGGACCAAAAGAAGACCTGGAAGCTTCAAGAGAAGATCGACGGCTGCACGAGGGAGGCACAAGCCAACTTGGCGCGGCGTGGGGGGGGGGGGTAGGCGCACCCTGATGGCTTGTCCCTCCCCGGTGGCCCTCCTACCCCCGTTCCCTGGCCTATAAATTCACATATATTCCAAAAACCCTAGTGGGCATCGCGAAACACTTTTTCTGCCGCCGCAAGTCTCTGTTCCGCCCCGATCCCATCTGCAGCTCCGTTCCGGCACCCTACCGGAGGGGAGATCAATCATAGAGGGCCTCTTCATCAACCTTGCTGCCCTCATGACACTACTGCAGGACGGTCGAAAGACGACACATCAATCAGAGACCCTTCGCCGAAACTGTGTGCGATCGAGCCATCGCAAACGGTATAGTTATAGCTCCGTCGCCAATAAAGAAAACTATGTGCAATGACGGGTCCATCAGGCACGCTTGAGATTAGACTAGCGTGTGCGATGCAGGTCATACAGTTGGTGCTTATGAACTATTTGCGATTAGACAAGATAACTCAAACGGTTCTCAAAATACATATGTGTGCGAAGTACGACATACAGTTCATTCGGACAAACTGTTTGCGTTGTGAGCTAGAACACAAATGAGTTACCATAACAAGGTGTGTGTGATACCAGGCAAACAGTTCATTCATCAGAATTGTGTAGGAAGACCAATATTAACCCAAACGATTCATACTGACAAGCTGTGGGTGTTGTGGGCAGACAGTTGCTTCCAAACAATTGCCAGAGATGGATGAAATCATTACCGATGCTACGTTGGGAAGTGCCGTTTGCCTGTTTTAATATCGCAATCGTTTTATTATTATGACCCGTCTGCCTGCGCATCACCCCGTCCTCCTCTCTCACGTCTTGTCACCGTGTTGCCGCCCGAGGATTCCAATGCACGCTTCGGCACCGCTTTTGGCCACATGTCGGCTCGATGATCCTGTTCCCGCGCACAACCGTGCAGGTTCCCACACACAAAACCGTGCCACGGCTCTAGCTTCCCGCCCGGCTCAGTGAAATCCCCAAATCCCCAATGCAAGCCGGCCTCCTATATAAACCCTCACGGTCGGCAACTCCACATTGCCTTCATCCCCTCCCACCCAGTAGCTTGTCTAATTTGCTTCTCTCCCAACCGCCAATGGTAGTGATCGTTCGTCATCGCTCAGCCACTCCGCCAGAGGACAACTCCTGCTAGGAGGCTTCACCGCGTAGGCGCACCAGTCCTCTGAAGCATGTAGTGCATGTGGCGTCCCTGGTGGGTGTGGGCACGCCATCAACTACACGCTCCACCACCGCTGCCCGAAGGAAGCTGCTGCTGGTGGCCGCCGTCGCTGCCACGACGCCGACAACCGCCGGGGCCGCCACCACACCATCGTCCGTCTTGGCCACGACCCCGCTGTCATGCGGCGAGGTCATCACCCGCTCCACCACCGCGGCCCGAATGCGAGAGGTGGAAGCCGCCAAAGGCTTCTGCGTTGCAAACCTTGCGCGCTACATCTACTTCCTAGAGAAGGAGGTGGAGCGCCAGGTCGCGCACGCGAAGAAGCTCACCGACGTCATGGCCGTAGCAGAAGCCGCAACGGCATCGCGGAATGCGGAGATCTACGCCGAGTCCCACCGCTTCGAGGAGGGTCGTCTTGAGCGCCGGAGGGCAGCACTGGCAGGAACGGACACGACTCCACCAACGGACATGACTCGTCGGCAGGCTCCTCCTGCACTGGCTCTTACTGAGCGCGCTCGATTCTGCTGGAAGTAGTAAAAAGCCCCTCCATAGTACTACTAGTATTTAGGCGCTATTTTGTTCAGCTCATCTAACTATAGATATGGTTGAACAATACCACGTACTTTAAATTAGCTAGTATATATAGTTGAACTAGCTATTTCAGTATGTGATTGGCAACAATTGGGGAAAATTTTGTTCGGTTGAGCTGTTGAGTTGAATTATTTTGTACAAAGAGCATTGCTTCATGTACGAATGAAATCCATGTTTACTAAATTTCAGTTGCAAAATTGCACCCTAATTGTGATTTTGTTCCTGCAAAATTTGACAAATGCCAGTGCTACAATGTTGACAAATGCCAATGTTAGTAGATCGACAAATGCCAATGTTTCCGATTTGACAAATGGCAATTTACCCAATATGATAGATGAAAATATTCTTGGATTGTTTGTACTAGGCACACGAGTCATATTAGAGAAACATTTGCGATGACACATTGCACCAATTCTTGGCGCTAATTTTGCACTTGGCTTACTAGCGAAGGAAAGATAGCCGTCGATCTACAAACGGATATTCAACCTGAACCGTTTGTGATGAGTGTTTATTTAGAGAAAACAATGATGGTTTTTGTTTACTATGTGAATTCAGAGATAAATACTTGGTTCATCAAACCATAGATTTCATCCAGTCAAGCTTTGACTATACATTCATACGATGGTGATACAATATAAAGAAAACTAGTTGCGGCGGCGGCGGCGGCGTCCTGTGCCGGCGTTGTCATGCTCTGGGGCGCAGTTGTTCAGTTCATCAAAGGGGACCAGAATGTTATGGACTTCCCAATCAAAGAGCCGGTCGTCGTGCGATCACAGGCACAGTGGGTGCAGGCGCGCTCACGGGGATGAGCGCCGTGGGTACGGGCACGCGCACAGGGACCGGCGCGGCGTGTGTAGGGGCGCACACGAGCACGAGCACAGGAGGAGGCGCTGGTGCTTGCATGTACACGAGCTCGCGCGGGTCCGCGGGGACCTCCTTGACTCCCACGGTTTCCAGCACTACGATGATGCTCGGCGACCAGCCCATCAATCCTACGGCGACCAGCGCGAGGATGGTTGCTGGCGAGTGCGCCGGGGCAACATCCACTACTACAGGATGCTGCTAACGCGACACTACAATCAGAGACCCTTCGACGAAACTGTGTGCGATGCATGAATCGCAAACGGTATAGTTAAAGCTCCGTCGCCAATGACATGAACTGTGTGCGATGGAGGATCCATCAAATACGATTCAGAAATTTTTTGCGTGTGCGATCTACGACAGACAGTTTGTTCATACGAACTGTTTGTGATTAGCAAAGATAACACCCACGGTTACACAGATACAGATGTGTGCGATAGAGGGCACACAGTTCACTAACATAAACTGTGTGCGATGATATAGAAGAACACAAACGATTCTGTTGGAAATATGCCCTAGAGGCAATAATAATTTAGTTATTATCATATTTCCTTGTTCGTGATAATCGTTTATTATCCATGCTATAATTGTATTGATTGGAAACTCAAATACATGTGTGGGTACATAGACAACACTGTGTCCCTAGTATGCCTCTAGTTAACTAGCTCGTTGATCAAAGATGGTCAAGGTTTCCTGGCCATAGATATGAGATGTCATTTGATAATGGGATCACATCATTAGGAGAATGATGTGATGGACAAGACCCAAACTATAAACATAGCATATGATCGTGTCAGTTTATTGCTATAGTTTTCTACATGTCAAGTATCTGTTCCTATGACCATGAGATCATGCAACTCACCGACACCGGAGGAATACCTTGTGTGTATCAAACATCACAACATAACTGAGTGACTATAAAGGTGCTCTATAGGTATCTCCGAGGGTGTCTGTTGGGTTGGCATGGATCAAGACTGGGATTTGTTACTCCGTGTGACGGAGAGGTATCTTAGGGCCCACTTGGTAATACAACATCACAATAAGCCTTGCAAGCAATGTGACTAAGTGTTAGCCACGGGATCTTGTATTACGGAACGAGTAAAGAGACTTGCCGGTAATGATATTGAACTAGGTATAGAGATACCGACGATCGAATCTCGGGCAAGTAACATACCGAAGAACAAAGGGAACAACATACGGGATTAACTGAATCCTTGACATAGAGGTTCAACCGATAAAGATCTTCGTAGAATATGTGGGAACCAATATGGGCATCCAGGTCCCGCTATTGGTTATTGGCCGTAGAGGTGTCACGGTCATGTCTACATAGTTCTCGAACCCGCAGGGTCTGCACACTTAAGGTTCGGTGACGTTTCGGTATAGTAGAGTTATGTATGGTCGTGACCGAAGGTTGTTCGGAGTCCCGGATGAGATCCTGGACGTCACGAGGAGCTCCGGAATGGTCCGGAGGTAAAGATTGATATATAGGAAGTCCCATTTTGGTCACCGGAAAAGTTTTGGATATTTCGGTAGTGTACCAGGAGTCCCGGGAGGGGTACCGGGGACCATCGGGAGGGGTGTCTCGACCCAAAGGACCTCATGGGCTGTGGGAGGAGTCAAACCAGCCCCTAGTGGGCTGGCCTAACCCCCCCCCCCCCCCACTAAGGCCCATGTGGCTTTGGGTGGAAAAAATCCAAAGGAGGAAAGGTGGAAAGGGTTTCCAAGTGGAGAGGAGGAATCCTACTCCTAATAGGATTGGAGTAGGACTCTTCCACCTCCAATTTCGGCCAAACCTTGAGGGTTTGAGGCTGCCTCCTCCCCTCCCTCCCTCCTATATATACTAGAGGATTTAGAGGGAAGAGCTAACCCTAATTGCCACGTGCTCCCTCTATTTCATCTAGATCGTTTTCTCCTCTAGTCTAGTTCGGCGGTGCTTAGGCGAAGCCCTGCCAGAATAGTTCCACCACCACCGCCGCCGTGCCGTCGCGCTGCCAGAGACCTCATCTACCTCTCCGCTCCCTCTTGCTGGATCAAGAAGGCGGAGATCGTCATCGAGCTGTACGTGTGCTGAACGCGGAGGTGCCGTCCATTAGGCGCTAGATCGGAAGGACCGTGATCAGGATCGCAAGACGGTTCGTGATTTGATCGCGGGACGGATCGTGATGGGATCGTGAGACGGATCGTGATTGGATCGCGAGATGGATCGTGATGGGATCGCGGGACGCTCGGCGATTTGGATCGCGAAGACGTTCGACTACATCAACCGCGTTTCTTAATGCTTCCCGCTTAGCGATCTACAAGGGTATGTAGATCCACTCTCCCTCTCGTAGATGCTTATCACCATGGATAGATCTTGCGTGTGCGTAGGAAATTTTTTGTTTCCCATGCAACGTTCCCCAACAGTGGTATCAGAGCTAGGTCCATGTGTAGATGAGATCTCGAGTAGAACACAAAGGAGTTTGTGGGCGTTGATATTCAGATTGCTTCCTCCCTTGGTCTTTTCTTGATTCGGCGGTATTGTGGGATGAAGCGGCCCGGACCAACATTACTCGTACGCTTACGAGAGACCGGTACCATCAACTGACATGTAACTTCGTTGCATAAAGATGGCTGGCGGGTGTCTGTTTCTCCCACTTTAGTCGGATCGGATTTGACAAAGGCGGTCCTTGAGAAGGTTGAATAGCAATTTTTGTATCACCGTTGTGGTTTTTGCGTAGGTAAGAATTGTTCTTGCTAGATACCCGTAGCAGCCACGTAAAACTTGCAACAACAATTAGAGGACGTCTAACTTGTTTTTGCAGGGTATGTTGTGATGTGATATGGCCAATTACATGATGAGATATATGTGATGTATGACATGATCATGTATTGTATAGAATATCACGACTTGCATGTCGATGAGTACGGCAACCGGCAGGAGCCATAGGGTTGTCTTTAATTATTTTCGCCGTTTTTGCTTTACTTTATCGCTATGAGTTAGCAATAGTCATGGAAGCAATAGTCGGCGCGACAAACTCATGGCGACACATTGATGGAGATCAAGATGATGGAGATCATGGCGTTATGCCGGTGACGATGGAGATCATGCCGGTGCTTTGAAGATGGAGATCAAAAGAACAAGTTCATGGCCATATCATGTCACTTATGATTTGCATGTGATGTTAATCCTTTTATGCATCTTATTTTTCTTAGGACGACGGTAGCATTATAGGTGATCCCTCACTAAAATTTCAAGATAAAATTGTATTCTCCCCGAGTGTGCACCGTTGCGAAAGTTCATCGTTTTGAGACACCACGTGATGATCGGGTGTGATAGACTCTACGTTCACATACAACGGGTGCAAGCCAGTGTTGCACGTGCGGAACACTCGGGTTAAACTTGACGAGCCTAGCATGTACAGACATGGCCTCGGAACACAAGAGACCGAAAGGTCGAACATGAGTCATATAGTAGATATGATCAACATGAAGATGTTCACCATTGAAACCACCTCAACTCACGTGATGATCGGACTTGAGTTGGTGGATTTGGATCATGTGTCACTCGAATGACCGGAGGGATGTTAATTTGAGTGGGAGTTTTTAAGTAATATGATTAACTAAACTCATTATCATGAACATAGTCAAAATGTCTTTGCAAATTATGTTGTAGATTACTAGCTCGCGCTGTAGCTCCCTTGAATTTTTATATGTTCCTAGAGAAATAGAGTTGAAAGTTGATGGTAGCAATAATGCGGACTGGGTCCGTGATCTGAGGATTGTCCTCATTGCTGCACAGAAGGCTTATGTCCTTAATGCACCGCTCGGTGCGCCATCCCCTCTAGCGTCGTTTGTAGATGTTGTGAACATCTGACAGGCACGTTTTGATGACTACTTGATAGTTCAGTGCGTCATGCATTACAGCTTAGAATTGAGGCTCCAAAACGTTTTGAACGTCACGGAACATGTGAGATGTTCTAAGAGCTGAAATTGGGATCTCAGGCTCGTGCCCGTGTTGAGAGGTATGAGACCTCCAACAAGATTCTTTGCCTGCAAGATGAAGGAGAATAGCTCAATCGGTGAGCATGTGCTCAGATTGTCTGGGTGCTACAATCACTTGAATTGAGTGGGAGTTGATCTTCCAGATAAGATAGTGATTGATATAGTTCTCCAAGTCACTGTCACTAAGCTACTAGAGCTTCGTGATGAACTATAAAATGCCAGGGATAGAAATAATGATCCCTGAGCTATTCGCGATGTTTGACACCGCGAAGGTAGAAATCAAGAAGGAGCATCAAGTGTTGATGGTTAGTGAATCCACTAGTTTCGAGAAGGGCAAGGGCTAGGAGGGAAACTTCATGGATGGCAAGTCAGTTGCTGCTCCAGTGAAGAAACCCAAGGTTGAACCCAAACCCGAGACTAAGTGCTTCTGTTATGAGGAGAACGGTCGCTGAAATGGAACAACCCTAGATACTTGGTAGATAAGAAGGCTGGCAACGTCGACAGAAGTATATTTGATATACGTGTTATTGATGTGTACCTTACTAGTAGTCCTAGTAGCACCTGGGTATTGGATACCGGTTCGGTTGCTAAATGTTAGTAACTCGAAATAAAAGCTACGGAATAAACGGAGGCTAGCTAAGGGTGAGGTGACGATGAGTGTTGGAAGTGTTTCCAAGGTTGATGTGATCACCATCGCACGCTCTCTCTACTTTCGGGATTAGTGATGAACCTAAATAAATGTTATTTGGTGTTTGCGTTGAGCATGAACGTGATTGGATCATGTTTATTGCAATACGGTTATTCATTCAAGTTAGAGAATAATGGTTATTCTGTTTACATGAATAATACCTTCAATGGTCATGCACCCAATGAGAATGGTTTATTGAATCTTGATCGTAGTGATACACATGTTCATAATATTGATGCCAAAAGATACAAAGTTAATAATGATAGTACCACATACTTGTGGCACTGCCGCTAAATGTCATATTGGTGTAAAGCGCATGAAGAAACTCCATGCTGATGGATCTTTGGACTCATTCGATTTCGAATCGGTTGAGACATGCGGACCATGCCTCATGGGCAAGATGACTAAGACCCCGTTTTCCGGTATGATGGAGCGGGCAAGTGACTTATTGGAAATGATACATGTTGATGTATTCGGTCCAATGAGTGTTGTAGCGTGCGGTGGATATCATTATTTTCCTACCTTCACTGATGATTTGAGTAGATATGGGGATATTTACTTAATGAAACACAAGTCTGAAACATTTGAAAAGTTCAAACAAATTCAGAGTGAAGTTTGAGATCATCGTGACAAGAAGATAAAATATCTACGATATGATCGTAGAGGTAAATATACGAGTTACGAGTTTGGTATACAACTTAAGACAATGTGGAAGTTGTTTCACAACTCACGCCACCTGGAACACCATAGTGTGATGGTGTGTCCGAACTTCGCAGTCGTGGTCTATTGGATATGGTGCATACTATGATGTCTCTTATCGATTTGCCACTATCGTTTTGGGATTATGCATTAGAGACAACTACATTCACTTTAAAAAGGGGCACCATCTAAGATGACACCGTATGAATTTTGGTTTGGCAGAAACCTAAGCTGTCATTTCTTAATGTTTGGGGCTGCGACGCTTATGTGGAAAAGGTTTTCAACCTGATGTGCTCGAACCCAAAGCGGACAAATGCATCTTCATAGAATACCCTAACGTAACAGTTGGGTAAACCTTCTATCTCAGATCCAAGCACAAAGTGTTTGTTGCTAAAACGAGTCCTTTCTCGAGAAAGAGTTTCTCTCGAAAGAATTGAGTGGGAGGAAGATAGAACTTGATGAGGTTGTTGAACCTTTGTTTCAACCAGAGAGTAGCGCAGCGCACAAAGTTGTTTCTGTGGAGCCTACATTAGTTGAAGAGGAAGTTAATGATGATGATCATAAAGCTTCGGATCAAGTTACTATCGAACCTCGTAGGTCGACAAGGACGCGTACTGCTCCTGAGTGGTACGGCAACCCTGTCTTAGAGGTCATGTTGTTGGACAACGATGAACCTACGAGCTATGGAGAAGCGATGATGGGCCCGGATTCCGAGAAATGGTTAGAGGCCATGCAATCCAAGATGGGATCCATGTAAGAAAAAAAAGTATGGGCTTTGGAAGTATTACCTGAAGGGTGAAAGGCCATTCAGAACAAATGGATCTTTAAAAGGAAGACGGACGCGGACGGTAATGTCACCGTCTATAAAGCTCGACTTGTGGCAAAGGGTTTTTCACAAGTTCAAGGAGTTGACTACGATGAGACTTTCTCACCCGTAGCGATGCTAAAGTCTGTTGGAATTATGTTAGCAGTTGCTGCATTTTTCGATTATGAAATCTGGCAGATGGATGTCAAAACATCATTTCCTTAACGGTATCCGTGAGGAAAGGTTGTATGTGATACAACCGGAAGGTTTTGTCAGTTCTAAGGATGCTAAAATATATGCAAGCTCCAGCGATCCTTCTATGGGCTGGAGCAAGCATCTCGGAGTTGGAATCTACGCTTTGATGAGGTGATCAAAGTTTTTGAGTCTATACAAAGTTTATGAGAAACTTGTATTTACAATAAAGTGAGTGGGAGCACTATAGAATTTCTGATAAGTATATGTGGATGACATATTGTTGATCGGAAATGATGTAGAATTTCTAGAAAGCATAAAGGGTTGTTTGAAAAGGAGTTTTTCAAAGGAAAACCTGGAATGAAGCTACTTAAATATTGGGCATCTTGATCTATAGAGCTAGATCAAGACGTCTGATAAAACTTTCAATGAGTACATACCTTGACAAGATTTTGAAAGAGTTCAAAATGGATCAGTCAAAGAGAGAGTTCTTGCCTGATTTGTAAGGTGTGGAGTTGAGTGAGACTCAAAGCTCGACCACGGCAGAAGAAAGAGAAAGGACGAAGGTCGTCCCCTATGCCTTATCCATAGGCTCTGTATAGTATGCCATGCTATGTACCGCACCTGTGTGTGCCTTGCCATGAGTCTGTCAAGGGGTACAAGAGTGATCCAGGAGTGGATCACTAGACAGCGGTCAAGACTATCCTTAGTAACTAGAGGACTAAGGAAATATTTCTCGATTATTGAGGTGATAAAGAGTTCGTCGTAAAGGGTTACATCGATGCAAGCTTTGACACCTATCCGGACGACTCTGAGAAGCAGTCAGGATACGTATAGTGGAGCAATCATTTGGAATAGCTCCAAGTGGAGCGTGGTAGCATTTGCAGTATGACATATAGATTTGCAAAGAACACACGAATCTGAATGTTGCAGAACATTGACTAAAGACCTCTCTCACATGCAAAGCATGATCGAACCCCAGAACTCATTAGGTGTTAGATTCATAAGAATGTAAATCACATGGTGATGTGAACTAGATTATTGACTCTAGTGCAAGTGGGAGACTGTTGGAAATATGCCCTAGAGGCAATAATAATTTAGTTATTATCATATTTCCTTGTTCATGATAATCGTTTATTATCCATGCTATAATTGTATTGATTGGAAACTCAAATACATGTGTGGGTACATAGACAACACTGTGTACCTAGTATGCCTCTAGTTAACTAGCTCGTTGATCAAAGATGGTCAAGGTTTCCTGGCCATAGATATGAGATGTCATTTGATAATGGGATCACATCATTAGGAGAATGATGTGATGGACAAGACCCAAACTATAAACATAGCATATGATCGTGTCAGTTTATTGCTATAGTTTTCTACATGTCAAGTATCTGTTCCTATGACCATGAGATCATGCAACTCACTGACACCAGAGGAATACCTTGTGTGTATCAAACGTCACAACGTAACTGAGTGACTATAAAGGTGCTCTACAGGTATCTCCGAGGGTGTCTGTTGGGTTGGCATGGATCAAGACTGGGATTTGTTACTCCGTGTGATGGAGAGGTATCTTAGGGCCCACTCGGTAATACAACATCACAATAAGCCTTGCAAGCAATGTGACTAAGTGTTAGCCACGGGATCTTGTATTACGGAACGAGTAAATAGACTTGCCGGTAACGAGATTGAACTAGGTATAGAGATACCGACGATCGAATCTCGGGCAAGTAACATACCGAAGAACAAAGGGAACAACATATGGGATTAACTGAATCCTTGACATAGAGGTTCAACCGATAAAGATCTTCGTAGAATATGTGGGAACCAATATGGGCATCCAGGTCCCGCTATTGGTTATTGGCCGTAGAGGTGTCACGGTCATGTCTACATAGTTCTCGAACCCGCAGGGTCTGCACACTTAAGGTTCGGTGACGTTTCGGTATAGTAGAGTTATGTATGGTGGTGACCGAAGGTTGTTCGGAGTCCCGGATGAGATCCTGGACGTCACGAGGAGCTCCGGAATGGTCCGGAGGTCAAGATTGATATATAGGAAGTCCCGTTTTGGTCACCGGAAAAGTTTTGGATATTTCGGTAGTGTACCGGGAGTGCCGGGAGGGGTACCGGGGACCATCGGGAGGGGTGTCTCGACCCAAAGGACCTCATGGGCTGTGGGAGGAGTCAAACCAGCCCCTAGTGGGCTGGCGTAACCCCCCCCCACTAAGGCCCATGTGGCTTTGGGTGGAAAAAATCCAAAGGAGAAAAGGTGGAAAGGGTTTCCAAGTGGAGAGGAGGAATCCTACTCCTAATAGGATTGGAGTAGGACTCCTCCACCTCCAATTTCGGCCAAACCTTGAGGGTTTGAGGCTGCCTCCTCCCCTCCCTCCCTCCTATATATACTAGAGGATTTAGAGGGAAGAGCTAACCCTAATTGCCACGTGCTCCCTCTATTTCATCTAGATCGTTTTCTCCTCTAGTCTAGTTCGGCGGTGCTTAGGCGAAGCCCTGCCAGAATAGTTCCACCACCACCGCCGCCGCGCCGTCGCACTGCCGGAGAACTCATCTACCTCTCTGCTCCCTCTTGCTGGATCAAGAAGGGGGAGATCGTCATCGAGCTGTACGTGTGCTGAACGCGGAGGTGCCGTCCGTTCGGCGCTAGATCGGAAGGACCGTGATCAGGATCGCGAGACGGTTCGTGATTTGATCGCGGGACGGATCGTGATGGGATCGCGAGACGGATCGTGATTGGATCGCGAGATGGATCGTGATGGGATCGCGGGACGCTCGGCGATTTGGATCGCGAAGACGTTCGACTACATCAACCGCATTTCTTAACGCTTCCCGCTTAGCGATCTACAAGGGTATGTAGATCCACTCTCCCTCTCGTAGATGCTCATCACCATGGATAGATCTTGCATGTGCGTAGGATATTTTTTGTTTCCCATGCAACGTTCCCCAACAGATTCGGCATAACAAGATGTGTGCGATATAGGGCACACAGTTCACTACCATAAACTGTGTGCGATGATATAGCATAACACAAACGATTCGGCATAACAAGATGTGTGCAATATAGGGCACATAGTTCACTACTATAAACTGTGTGCGATGACATATCAGAACACAAACGGTTCAGTATAACAAGATGTGTGCGATAGAGGGCAAATAGGTGAGTAATGAGAATCGTGTGCGAATACAAGAAATAACACAAATGATTGGTGTTAATAACCTGTGTGTGTTGTGGGGGAAACGGTTGCTGGTATACAATTGGTCACCCATTGATGAAATCATCACCGACGGGTTTCGTAGTTTTGTCCGTGTGTACTGTGATTTGCTCTGTCTACACAACATCTATGCTGCCTACAGGTCACTCGGGTGAACTATTTGCGATGAGCCAAAATAGCACAAACGGTTGCATAGATATAGATGTGTGCGACAGACGGCATACCGTGCGCTCGGATGAAATGTGCAAGCCAAAATAACATAAACAATTGGTCGTAACAAGATGTGTGTGATGCTGATGCCAAGCAAATAGGTCAGTAATCTAAATTGTGGGGAACAACAAATAACACAGATTCCTGGTAATAAGCACCCGATTCAGAAAGTGATTGCACAAATTATCGTTCGCACTACTACATGTAATCGACTAAACAACATAATAGCGACATTACATATCAGCAAGGTTCAGAAAATAGCAAAATGGAAATAGCTACTCGTCGGTGTTGTTGCGAGGCTGGCCTGTTGGTTCGCCAATGTTGAAATATCTTCTGCACTCATGCAACATCCTCTCTATGGAAGTAGGATCCACTTTCGGGTCGACGATGACCATGTTCTTGAACGCTTCATAGGCCTGGACTTTCCACACTCATACCCCATCACAGTAGCTCCGGTCTCATGGAAAATCCCGTCCACGGCCAAATGCATGCGTACGGCCCACTTACGATGGAGATATTCAAAGCGGTCGTAAACAAGATAGTCAAGAGCTACGCGCTGTGCTAGAGCGGTAGGAGACTGTAAGGAGGTTGCTGCCCTTACCGAGGCCAAATCCACGCAAGCCGCCAAGGCAACGGCGAACTGGTCAGCGCTTGATGCATTTTCGAAGGCCACAGCCGCGCGTTCCGCGTACAGAACCGCGCTTGCCCGCAACCGATCTGATGTAACCTTCAGCTCTTCCGCTTTTGCCGCCAAGGCCTCTGGACCCTCAGCAGCGCGTACCGCCGCCAAGGCCTCCGGACCCTCAGCAGCGCATACCGTCGCAAAGGCCTTCAGACCCTCAGAAGTGTGTACCGCTGCCGCCGCCGCAGGCTCCTCCGCGCATAATATCTGCCTCAACCGCGCGCTCCTCCGCAGCGGGGTCCTCCGCGCGGATGACATGTCTAATGTTGAGGATTTTGTGAAGGCGAGAACAGTGGGGAGAAGAAGGACAGATTTGGGGGGCGCGAGAGGGGAAAGAGACAGTGGAAAGCGAAGAGTGGTGATATTTATTTATGCCCCTATACACGATTGCAGATAGTTGCTATATGTATTCTGTGTGCGATTATGTGTGCACCGCAAAGAACTCAAAAACTGTGAAAATGCTTCCCGCGCAAGAGCAAGCGCCAGCCACAACGGTAAATTATAAAATCCCCAACCCCCTTGGCAGCAGCTAGCTATAAATAACCACAGCGATGGCCAGCTGCGGCTAGTCAATGATCCCCTGGCTAGTTGCCACACACACCATCAAATCCCCAATGGCCGACGACAGGATGGAGTTGGGCGACGGCGGAATCGAGGCTGCCGGCGCGATGGTCGGCTTGAGGATCGACGACCATGCCGCTACCTCTCCCGACTGTGGTAAGAGGAGGCAGGAATCACGACATGAGCAAGGCAAGAGGTTAGCCAGGGTCGTCTTGAAAGGAGCTAGGGATCGCCAGTGGGCGTTACTGCGGGCTCGACGCAGAGTGAGTCGGATGGTGCGGGCGGTGGAGCAGGAACCGCGACGCCGCAAGGACAACTGCGTTAGTGGCCGCCGTACCAGGCGTAGACTTATGTCTCAGATGGAGGAGGATTCAGCTCCAGACGTCGGGGGAGGGCTTGCGGCCGTTGCTGCAACATTGGTGATGGCTAGGGTCTCGTCAGCCGCCGGGACGATGTACCTACCGGCTGACGCCGCAGTCCTGGTGAGAGCCACGTCCGAGGTAGTAGCGGAAATCACCAATTTCGAGGCTGACCCTTCCTCGGTCGATCAAGGTGTAGGTCATCGACTTGGCGACCTCATGTCCTCCTGGGCCCAGGAACGACACGATATGGATGGAAGCGTGCTGGGTCAGCGTTAGGGGCAGTTGTACTTTTGTGCGCGCGTAGTTCATATCTATTATATTGATGTAAAATTGCGAGCTAATGTTTTGTAAATTACTCCGCCAACTATGCACTGTACCAATTTGAGCATGTAAATGCTTGATTGAATTGCTCATGCCTGATTTGTGCTTGCACGATGGACACTACAGTGGCGTTCGGCGGCAGCCGGCTGCGACAGGCGTCGTCGAGCTCGAAAATTTGGGCGGGCCGAGGTCGAGAACGAGCAACTATACAATGATGCGAATGAGAACGAAGAGGGGGTAGAGGGTCCGCATAGGAAACGGTTCGTAAACAAGAATTGTGTGTGATTAATGCCATTAAAGTTTGTGTTCGTAGCTTAATTTAGTGCATGTACGAACCAAAACCCCAACTACAGTATACGAGTGTGACGGGAGAAGTGTGGATTGCCGTTCGTTCGCGGTGCATCCTACGGTGCGCATGCACGATCCGTGTGGCTGGGGTTCTGGCCAATCAGAACACAACGCAGAATGGGGTGAACGCACAGGCATTCTCAAAGTAACTTTTTCCTTAACAAATCACGAAGTTTCAAGGGAAACCCATATTTCCTTGTTCTACTATCAACATACCCACTAGAATGCACCGTGTCCAAATTTCAAATTCTTTCAGGCTCGTTTACCATATTTAGTATTTTTTGTGTACTTTTCTAGGCATTTACTGCTTATAATTCAAGTTCGGACGTTTTGTACATGAAAAGGTGTTCAAAAAATGTTACCTCGTTGTGATGCCTAGGCATGACCTCACTATGATGCGGTAAATATATGAGGAGGTATGGAAAATGTCTTGATATATGATTAGGTATACCGGACCATCACCTATGGAGTTTCATGGTTCGGGGTTCGAAATCGCCATGTTTTGAAGGGGAACCCATATTCCCTTTGTCCTTTGAACTTAATTTATTTTCTATGATCACTATACCCACTAGAATGCACCGCGTCCAAATTTCACAATTTTTCAGGCTGGTTAATTGTATTTAGTCCTTTTTGTGCACTTTCTAGGCCTTTTGTGCTTATAATTCAAAGTTCGAACGTTCTGTACATGAAAAGCTGTTTAAAAAGGACTCGAAAATTTGCAATTGTGCCGTTCAATAACTTTTCATGTATTTTACATGAAATTAATAGAATTTTAAAGGATATGCGTGGCAACCATAGATGTGTCGTTTATTTGTTTTATAATTCTAGAAAAATAGAAAACATGCCTGAAAAACATTTTACCTCGTGTGGTGCCTAGGCATGACCACAATATGATGCGGTAAATATTTGAGGAGGTATGGATAATGTCATGATACAAACTCTTCATATACCGGACCATCACCTATGGAGTTTCATAGTTCGGGGAGCGAAGTCGCCATGTTTTGAAGGGGAACCCTTATAGCCTTGGTCCTTCCAACTTGATTTATTTTCTACGATCATCACACCCACTAGGATGCACCCTGTCCAAAATTTGACATTTTTTCAGGATGGTTTACCGTATTTAGTCCTTTTGTGTATTTCCCGGGCCTTTTGTGCTTATAATACAGCTTTAAAGGCAAACGTTTCCTTACGACAAACCGTTTGCAAAACGTCCGATGGCACAAGAGAGAGAGAATACTCGAATTTTTTTCGACGTGGGATCACCAAATTTCTCTTTTCTCGCACACTGGTATTTGATGAGCTTCATCTGCGTTGCGTGTTCCCCCGTAAGGTTCGAGTTTCGCCGCCAAAATTTCAATAGGCGCGCCATTTCAGAAGTTATTCCTCCCACCCCACCACCCATCACATTCCCCCCTATCCCCCCTCTAACTGCAGCCCAAACCGCCGCCGCCGCAACCAAATCTACGTTCTGCCCTAGTCTCGCTCGTCGATCTAGTGAGGTAACCTCCGATCTCCATCACCGCCCGGCCCGATTGCTCAGATGGAGCCTACGAACCACCCTCATGCCTCCGCATCCCCACCCCTATCGCCGAGCATCCCCGCGTAAGCCCAACCACATATCACGCGGAGGTCGAGGAGCTGATCATGGCATTCGATGGCATGGTGAACGCTACGCGTGCCGACCCGGAGGAACACCTTGCCGCCGAGGCCGCCAACTTGGTGCAGGCTTTGGCCGAGATGAAATGCCCCAACAACTACCCCTCGGGACTTACCAAGTATGAACTGTCCAGTTCATTTTTTCGAATACCAGTATAGCAATGTTTAACCGTGTCAATTTCAGTTTGAACGGTACACGTTTAAATTGCCATGTTAGGTTGTCTGTACTCTGTAGTTAACACGTCCGTTGTTCATTTCAATTATGCGCACTGTGTTGTTCAAGTATGAACTGTCCAGTTCAATTTCACCAATACCAGTTACAAACTTACAATGCCTATGCTAGGTTGCTGTTAAGCCTAGTATAGTGAACATTTATATCCATTTATTACGCTGTCCATTCGGTACCGTGCTACTCTTCACAAAGAAGATATTTTTGGTGGATGTTAACCCTGTTGTAATTGACATGCCTTTTCATGTACTTACGCAGTGTAAAAATGCACGATGATGTTGTTTACCGTCGAGGTTAGTCACATCCCAATATCTTATAGTATTTTACATCATTTGTTCAGTTGCAGTTTAGCTTCTAACATTTACTTGTTGCTTGTAGGTACATATGTTAGCGGTACTGATCCACGCTGCGACCAGCAGGAACACCTAGCCACCGACTTTGTGTGGGCTCTGGCCGAGTTGAAGTACCCCAGCAACTACCCCTCGGGATTTACTAAGTATGAACTGGATCTTGATGTTTAACCGTGTCAATTTCTGTTTCACTGGTACAAGTTTTAATGACTATGTTAGGTTGTGTGTACTCTGAAGTTAACACATCCAGTTTAGTTTCACCAATACCTGTCCCTTTGTTACCGTGCTACTCCTCGCAATGAAAATATCACCGGAGATACTGTCGTTTAATTAACATTTGCTATTTTTGGTGAATGTTAACCCTGTTGTATTTAACACGCCTTTCTATGTGCTTATGTAGGGCTACGATGCGCGATGCTATTGTTTACCATCGAGGTTAGTCACATGCCATTTTCTTAAAATATTTTACATCATTTGTACAAATGCAGCTTAGGTTCTAACATTTATTTGTTGCTTGTAGGTACATATGTCAGCGGTACGGATTCACACTTCAACCCCCTTTGCATATGGGGCAATGAGATAAACATGAACAAGCATCAAGTGAGGAAACTAAGAAAAATTGTTAGGCAGAAGAGACATCTGCTTGGAATTAAACTCTTTATTTATACTTTATCCAAGACATCAATGAACTTTAGGATGGTAAGTAATCTATTGCCTTCTTTTCCAGCCAGAACAAGCTACTCTATTAGACATGAATACCTTAAAGTTGCCTATTTTCAGTGGTTTCCGAAGGAATTTACTCAAGATTACCTAGCAAACTATCTGACCGATGTGGAGGCAACGAAGGTTATAGTATATAATTCATGCTACCATGATAATGGTCTATAAGTCTTCCTGAAGGAGGTGAAGGATGGACGGGCGATCATCACAAGGGGTTGGACAAAAGTTGTGCGCACCTTTGGCATGGAGGAGGGCACATTATGGGTATTCTGCTTCTTCAACACCATCGACAACCAAAAGCATTTACAATTCTCTCTTCACCTTTACCGCCTCTAGTACTATATATTGTGGTCCATCATATTTAATATTCTACCAAACTATGTAACCATGGAATATGTACTGAGCTTTTGATTTATGCATTGGCTGTTGAACCATTGTAATTAGGGTATGTATTGATGGATGTGAAATCCACATTTCATAATTAAAAAATTGAAATTTAGAATTCTAATAATAAATTACCGAAAATAAGCTATTAGGTAATAAATTCCAGCGCACACAGTTAGAATGATTAAACCGTGTGCGATGGTATCATATGTCACACACAATTGTTTGAAGAATAGCATGTGTGATTATCAGCTTTACAACACACGGTCACATATTTTGCGTGTGTGGGATGCGCGCACTGTCACACACGCGTTTGCACATCGTAACCGTGTGCGCTTGCCGTCAATAGCACAAACGGTTCCAAACCTGCGTGCGTGTGTAATGTAGGACGATAAGAAGACGGTTGACATACGTTTCGCGTGTGCGATCGGAATAACTATCACACACGAATATATCTGTGCCATGTGCTTGATCAGAAACATAACGTCAAAGTGTGGCATGTGGGATAGGCTACGAGTTCACAAACGTTTACGTTAGGCGAATCGTCAGCAGGCGCTCGCACCATCACAGACGATGTTTCGGTGTCGTGTGGGAAGACCCCCCTATCGCCCACACATGCAAGGCGAAGGTTCGGAACTACATCGCGGAAAGGGGTTAAAAACCGTTTGTATAGCACGTAACGGTACCAGTGCTCCTCTGCGGCATGCAGCTCTTCCAGGGCCATGTCCATGGTGTCCCATTCGTCTTTATGTTCTATATCCTTCGGCTCAGTGTCGACTTCACCAAACCAGAAGACTAGTGGCATATGATCCTTGTGCGCCATGGCGTAGGTCACCGTGGAGGTCTGATGGAGGGGAATGGGGGGCGAAGATATATAGAGGATTATGAGTGAGTGGGCAGTAAAGCCGCCTATTAAACAGCGGCTCGGGCGCCATTGATGGACAACTTGGAAGCGAGGAGGACGGATATGGAGGTCAAAGGGCTCGCTTCCTAGTGAGCCTGCGGCGTACTGCCCGCATGCCTCTCGGTGAGCCTACACAACAGAGGCCAGCTCGCACGCCTCCTGTCATTCAAGCAGCTGCTCGCACGACACCTCCTAGGCCTGAGCCAATAAAAGAGTGCGACCCTTGGCAGCACGTAAGGGCAGTAGAATGCCCACGGTTTGAAAATAATGCAACCGTTTGCATGGAAACGTGACAGTTCTTTGTTCCAAAAAGCTTTTTTTCGCTATGTGTGCGCCTTTTCCCAAAGTGGACACGAAAAATACCACAACATATTTGTGCTATATCATGACGCCATGCCCAATTTCTTGAATTTTGTGTGAGTTCTAGATTTACTATAATTTAAAGTAATATTGTCAATGTTGGATCTAGAAGAAAAAATATATTAAAAACGAGTCTCAAATAAGAAAACAAAATGCTATGATGCCTTTATGTGCCATGTCATGACACCATGTCGAGATTCATTAATTAATGTATAAAAAAGGCCAAACAAACCCCGAATAATTCCATATTTTAGCACGACATTCATATTGGTCTATGTTGCCTCTAGAATTGGTTTAGGTGAGAAGAGGCAGCGGATGTCGTTTTGTGCACATAAGGTGACGTGTTTCATATCAGAACCAAAAAGTTTCCCGTAAGAAACTCCGGTTTGTAAGGGGCTTGTGCCAATACTTGTCCTAAATTGGTCAATTATTTTACCACGACACATATGTGCCATGTTCATGACACCATGCCAAGTTTCACGAATCTTCTGACGAGTTTTTGATTTACATGATTTAAAACTAGAGTTTCTCAATGTTTGTGTGTGGCCGAGCCAAGACCGATAGATGTTTGAAATTCATTCCCATATCTTGCATGGGACCTAATGATGCATGTACACTTATATGATGTTTCAACCCAATCATCACATGCACTGGACCTTGTGATTGTAGTTCAAATTTGAATTATGCACGTTAAATAATGCATGTAAAAGTCAATTAATGTATAAAAAGGCCAAACAAACCATGTATAATTTCATATTTTGGCATGACACTCTCATTTTGGTATATGTTCCCTCTAGAAATAGTTCAAGATGAGAAGAGGCAGCGGATGTCGATTCGCCCACGTAAGGTGACGTGTTTCATATCAGAACCACAGAGCTTCCCATAAGAAACTCCGGTTTTGAGGGGCTTGTGCCAATACTTGTCCCAAATTGGTCATTTGTTTTTACCATGGCGCATATGTGCCATGTTAATGACACCATGCCAAGTTTCATGAATCTTCTGACGAGTTTTTGATGTACATGATTTAAAACCCGAGTTTGTCAATGTTTGTGTGGCCGAGCCAAGACCCCGAGATGTTTGAAATTCATTCCCATATCTTGCATGTGACCTAAAGATGCATGTACACTTATATGATTTTTCAACCCAATCATCAGATGCACCGGACCTTGTGATTGTAGTTTAAATTTGAATTATGCACGTTAAATAATGCATATAAAAGTCAATTAATGTATAAATGGGCCAAACAAACCATGTTTAATTTCATATTTTGGCACGACACTCATTTTGGTATATGTTGTCTCTAGAAATAGTTCAAGACGAGAAGAGGCAGCAGATGTCGATTCACCCACATAAAATGACACATTCCATATCGAAACCACAAAGCTTCCCGTGAGAACGTCTGTTTTGTAAGGGGCTTGTACAAAACTTGTCCCAAATTGGACATTTTTTTACCAGGGCACATATGAGCCATGTCATGACACCATCACAAGTTTCACGAATTTCTGACGAGTTTTTGATTTATACATGAATTTAAAACCAAGTTTCTCAATGTTTGTGGCCGAGCCAAGCCCGCGAGATGTTTGAAATTCATTCCCATATCTTGCATGGGGCCCAAAGAATGTAGCCATGGAAACTTATATGATTTTTCAACCCATTTTGATGCACCAAACCTTGTGATTTTAGTTCAAATTTTAATTATCCACATTAAATGCTTAATTGATGTATAAAAATTGCAAAAAGAACCCTGAATAATTCCATATTTTAGCGGACACTCCTACTAGTCTATGTTGCCTCTAAAAAAAGTTCAAGGTGAGAAGATGAGTGGATGTCATTTTGCCCACGTAAGGTAACGTGTTCCCTATCGGAACCATGGAGCTTTCCGTGAGAAGCTCCGGTTTGTAAGGGACTTGTGTCTAAACTTGTCCCAAATTGGATAGTTTTTTTACCTTGGCACATATGAGCCATGTCATGAAAACATGCCAAGTTTTTTGAATTTCTGACGCGTTTTGGATTTATAGAATTTTAAAAACCAAGTTTCTCGACGTTTGTGGCCGAGCCAAGATGACGAGATGTTTGAAATTCATTCTGATTTCTTGCCTGTGACCTTGATACGTCTCCAACGTATCTATAATTTTTGATTGTTCCATGCTATTATATTATCATTCTAGGATACTTTTGGGTGTTTATTTACCAATTAATATTATTTTGAGTACTAACCTATTGACCTAGTGCCCAGTGCCAGTTTTTGTTTTCTGCATGTTTTTTGCTTTCCAGGTTTACCATACCAAACGAAGTCCAAATGCCACGAAACTTTAATATGATTTTTTCTGGACCAAAAGAAGACCTGGAAGCTTCAGGAGGAGACGAAATGCTGCACGAGGGCACCACGAGCCAACGGGGCGTGCCAAGGGGCCATGCCGCGCCCTGTTGGGTCGTGGCCGCCTCGACTGTCCTCTCATGCCCCTCTTTGGCCTATAAATCCTCAAATATTCCAAAATCTCTAGGAGAGCTCCCAAAACACTTTTTCCGCTGCCGCAAGTCTCGGTTCCGCCGCGTACCCATCTGGCGTCCTTTTCCGACGATCTGCCGGAGGGGGAATCGATCACAGAGGGGCTCTACATCATCCTTGCTGCCTCCATGATGAGTTGTGAGTAGTTCACCACAGACCTACAAGTCAGTAGTTAGTATCTAGATGGCTATCTCTCTCTCTCTCTCTTAATCTTCAATACAATGATCATTATCACGCTCCAGTAAAAAATGAAAATTCCTGTCCTGGAGTCAAAAGTTTCTGTTTTGGTTCAGCATCAATTCTACTCATCTTGTGAGTCATCCCAAAGGCTTTACTTGGCACTTTATTGAAATAAAAGACACAAAACATGACTACTATAGTAGATTAATCATGTGAAAACACAAAAAGAGAAAGGAAAAGTGTTGGATTGTCTCCCAACAAGCGCTTTTCTTTAAAGCCTTTTAGCTAGGCATGATGATTTCAATGATGCTCACATAAAAAGTAGTAATTGAAACATGCAATAGAGCATCATGAATCTCATGAAAAGCACATTTAAGTCTAACCCGCTTCATATGCATAGGGATTTTGTGACCAAACAATTTATGGGAGCAAGAATCAACTAGCATAGGAAGGTAAAACAAACATATGTTCCTCTCTCATAATAATTTTCAGTAGCATCATGAAGGAATTCCACAATATAACTATCACATAGATCATTATTTTCATGATGCACAAGCATATAATTTTTATTACTAACCACACAAGTAAATTCCTTTTCATCCATGGTTGTGGGAGCAAACTCAACAAAATAACTATCATGAGACATTTGATTGACATAACCACAATCAATATTAAAATCATGATGACAAGTTTCATGGTCACTATCACTCTTTATAGCATACATGTCATCATCATAATCTTCATAGATAGGAGGCATGCCATCATCATAATAAATTTGCTCATCAAAACTTGGGGGACTAAAAATATCATCTTCATCAAACATAGCATCCCCAAGCTTGTGGCTTTGCATATCATTAGCATCATGGATATTCAGAGAATGCATACTAGAAACATTGCAATCATCCTCATCATTCAAGGAATTCTCATTAAGCATTTCCATAATTTCTTCCTCTACCAATTGAGCACAATTTTCTGAATCCTTATTTTCACGAAAGGCATTATAAAGACGATACAAATGATGCAACCTAAACTCCATTTTTTTGTAGTTTTCTTTTATAAAACCAAACTAGTGAAAAACAAGAAACTAAAAGATTTAATTACAAGATCTAAAGATATACCTTCAAGCACTCAACTCCCCGGCAACGACGCCAGAAAAGAGCTTGATGTCTACTACATAACCTGTTCTTGTAGACTCGTGTTGGGCCTCCAAGCGTAGAGTTTTGTAGGACAGTAGTAAATTTCCCTCAAGTGGATGACCTAAGGTTTATCAATCCGTGGGAGGCGTAGGATGAAGACGGTCTCTCTCAAACAACCCTACAACAAAATAATAAAAAGTCTCTTGTGTCCACTACTAGGAGAAAGCCTAGTAGTAGCGCTTGTTTTCCCCTTAGTAGTAGCGCTGGTGGCAGCGCTACTGCTAAGGCGCTACAGCTAAGTGTTTATCAGTAGCGCTAAAAAACCAGCGCTACTGGTAAGTACTGTTAGTAGTAGCGCTGGTTTACAACAAGCGCTGCTGCTAAACCAGCGCTACTGCTACAACTTACCAGCGCTACTGCTAAACCAGCACTGCTAAGATTTAATTCCCCTCTACGTATTTGTGCATGCTCCATACGGTAGTTTCATCATATCATAATAAACATACATTATTCTCATCATATCATACACATACAGGAGACTCGTCATACCACCACCTCCAACACAAATATCATCACATCTCGAAAATAGCGATACACAAGTCATGTCATGTCTCGAATAAATGCAACTGCATAGTCATGGCACACACACAAGTTTCATCATCTCTATCTCTATACCATGATGTAGAAGAGAAGAGCGATCAGTATGAGCAAGAGCGCGACTAAGTAGTACTTCTTGAGGCACCGGTTTCGCTCCCTCTCTTGCCGGAGCGTCCACCTCAAGTAACTATTTTCCGCGTCGGCTCTGCTGTCGAACCCTCTATGGCTAGCGCCCGGGTACCTGTCCACCTGGGCCTGAGCGTCTGGCCAGTCGTCGTACACTCCTGGAACCCTCCCAATGAATACGGCATAGCAGTCCTTCGCCATCTTTGATCTATGTACCTACATCGTAAGTTGATGAATTCAACGATAATATGCAACATAATGTACTTGAGAAACAAAAAGAGGCATAGTTAGCAAAATACAAGCAACCTATAGTAAACATAAATAAGGAAGTTCCTCATACCCAAACTAATTAACTAGAGTGATCTACGCTAGTTCATAGAAAGACAGTAGTACTAATTAAACATACACATTGTCATCGTCAATCACTCCTCCATGTCGGCGCTCCAATCGTCATAGTCAGGGAGGAAGCACCCGAGCTTCGTGAAAGGCTTCAGGTCCAGACGCTGAGCGCTGAGCAGTGTTCGGACATCCTCCCGACTCATTGGCCCATGGTAGAACATCCCTGATTTTTCGAGGACCTCCTTCATGATCACTTGGGCAAGTTCACACTGTACGTGATAAAACTCAGCTCGGATTCGATGATCCGGTGTCCTTCCTATGCTTGTGGCCCAGTTGACAATCTCGGCATCGCTGGAAGTAGCTGACATGCGAAGGCGTTGATTATCCCTTCTGTACTCGATCGTGTGATGCATGAGGTAGAATCCATCAGCCTTACTATCGTTCGGTTGCTGGATGCAGCAGAAGTCGGTCTTATGGCCGAAAGCCGGCCCTCTATTCCTATACTTTTTCACCTGGATATATCCACCACTAAGGCTGAAGGTTAAAATGGCACTATCGAGAACACTCTTTATGTGCGTGTAATCCCTCTTCTTGATGTTCTTCGCTGAGTCCAAGTACAGAGCATGGGAGTATTGTGGGTACAGACAGATGAGGACGGTGCCCCCCCATTGCGCAAAATAAGTACACCTCAATTTAGCCTCCATGCTTGCAAAGGAATGATTAAAACTTACGAAACGATATCCGCGGATGACTTACGTGGGATGATAAGGCAGGAGAATCGTTTCCTTGTCCTTATTAGCGACCATGAACTCGCCGATGTACTTGCTCGCATAGTCACGGTGCTCTTTGCAGACTGCCAAGAAGCTCTCGTGCATATAGTACGGGTCCGCGACGCAGATATATTTTATGTTCTCGCGCCTGATGATGTAGTTGAGATACAGCGCATATATGCGGATGAACTGAAAATCCAGCTTGGTCATGTGGAACATGTTGTAGATGTAGTCAAATCGCAGGATGAACTTATCCGCGGGACATCTATCGACGTATAACCTCCCACCTGGAACCTGAGCCGCGTAAAGCGGGTATCCTGGTTTTTCCCAGATGAGAAGGCTTTTCTCTCTGGCCAGCACATCATCATGAAGTCTCCTTAGATCATTGTTCAGTATGTCCTCCAGTGCTTTCTGAGGTAGGATCGGGTGGCCGGTGACATGGAAACGCTCCGCACCTACGACAGGTATTCTGTCTACCTCCCGGGGATTTAGAGGCGGCTGACTGCTTGAAGCAGCTCTGGCGCCTTTAGAACCTTTCCTCTCCGGTCTCCTCCTTTGCTTCTTGACTGGTGGCGGTAGTGAGCCGGCCACCATAACTTCCCTAACCACCACCCCCAGTCACGTCGGGCTAAGTAGTGTACGGTCCTCGCGTTGTTCTTGCTGGGTAGAGGCGGCATCTGGAGGCGTCTCCTACGAGGATCGCATGAAGAGAGACTTTTTGCAATCAGCCTTAGGACGTTCCGGCTCCGGCAAATCAGGCAGCATCAAATCATCATCTCCACGCTCATAGCCTGAGTCAGAGTCCCGAGCATCGCCATAGGCGGTATTGATATACTGGTTAGGGTCATCATCATCCTCCTCCATGACATCATCAACATTTGCTTCTTCGACGGGGGCGACGTCATCTGGCACTAATGGAGGCTCTCCCTCGCGTCGTCCGCTATCACTTGCCACGACAGGTGCAGGTAATTGGGTAGGTGGGGTGGTGTTCATACCTTGTTGAGGAGTTGTCGTTGGTGTGCTACCGGGCGCCTCGACACGAAGAAGAGGCTTCGGCCAAGGCAAGAACCAGCTCTTGCATGCGCCAATCAGTTTAGGGGTCTCTTCATCATCGACTTGTACCGGAGGAGGCAAATCCTCGAAGCACGCTTTGACACTGGCCACACAAACTTTGAAGACGCTATGGGGCATCTGTCGGTTGTGTAACATGCGTTCCATCGGCTTCACGATCGTTGCCTTTCCCACGTCCACCTTCTGGCCTTTGATGTCGTATAGTAGGGTGCATGGGGTTTCGTCGGCCTGCGAAGACATGTCTGCGACGTCAAACATCCGAAAGGCAACTGAAACGGAAGACTATAGATATGCTGGTCAAGAGGGTATGACGCGTAATTACCATGATGGCGTCGAGCTCAGCCAAAGACAAAGTACCGCCGAGCAGGCCAGAGACAGAAGACGGGCTGCTATGAACAGGAGCGGGACCAAGTACGGGAGCATGTGCGGTGGCGTGAGCAGGAGCTGGTGGTGCGATGTTCACCGAATTGCTCCCGACGTAGCTGGGAAGGGGAAAGTCCTCTGGCCCTTTATTTGGATTTTTCTTCGTCCATTCGAAAAATACCGGAATAAAGCTGGCAATGGAAGATGTGAAGTCAGCCGTGACGTGCGCTACCGCTGCACTGACCCTTTCATCGACTATCTGTTCCAACTCTGCTTTGGTCTCAGCTTTGGCCTTATTGACCGCAAGCGCGACCTTCTCGTCGATGTGCTGTTGACTAAGCAACCATCTCTGCCTTTTTTCCTTTGGCTTCTCATGGTAGCACGTCTTCCACGAGGCGCCATCTCCGACGCCGTGCACACGTCCATACGACAGCGGTTTATCCTTCGACACCTTTTTCAGTATCTTCAGGGCCCGGTTGAAAGGGGTGTCCCACTTGGGCCTCGCCGACGACTGAGAAGACTCGTCGCTTTCGGCTGCCTTTTGGTGCTTCTCTTTCTGCAAAAGGAACATGTATGGTTTACAAATGTGACAAAACTTGTTGTCGAATTGATTGGAAGCTAATATAAGGTGGTAATATAACAATTACTAGTAGTCTCATGAACTCCCTCGTGTTCGGGTCCGTGTAAAAGATTTTCTTGACGAGGTCCCACTCGAACCGGGCCCTGATCCAGTCATGCTCCTGCGGGTCGGTGAACTCTGCCAAGGGGTCTGGGATTCCGTGACTTTCACGTTCGGCATCCTCCTTGGCCCATACATGCCTCTTCCCCTCGTAACTGCGGCTTCCGAGGCAGTGGGGAGGCATGTTCCTGGCCTGGAGCGCCTTCATTTTCTCTGACTTTATCTTGACTTCTTCTTTAGCGCAAGTCTCCTTGAATTTTTTGAAGTCCTCTTTCGTTAGTGTCGGATTGTCAGCATCAATCTTGGACCACGGTTCATTCTTCGCAATCGCTTTTTTCACCCGTACTTTCCAGGCGGACAAGTCATTGGTGAACATCGTCATCACCTTGCTGTTTATCTTTGTCATGGGTTCGTCCTTCCACGGAAGTTGGCTTTCAGTCCGCCCGGGGAACAAGAACCTATTGTGCAACTTTGTTAGGAGCATGTGCTCCATATGTGGTATCTTCTTCAACTTTTCGTCGTTGATGTTGGCGGTTTCCCTGAGGATGCATCCTAGTTGATTGCCGTAGCACGCGCGCGCTTCCTCCGGCACGAGTGGCTCTAATTTCTTGGGGTGCATCGCCGTGACCACAATTTTTCTGATGCCGAGCTCATTTGGTTTTCGTGCCCTCTTCGGCTTCGGTCCTTCACCGGTCTCGGGGGCGGTGTCGGTGCCAGCGGTGCCAGTGTCGGTGCCGGTGTTGGTGTCGGTGTCGGGGTTGTTGTTGCCACTATCACCCTGCACCCGCAACTGGTGTTCGTCCAAGTAACTGAAATAATTGCTTGCTGCCTCGACGGGGTCTTCTTCGAGGCGAGCAGAACCCCCGGCTTCCGCGTGGTCAGACATGTTTCCTACGATTATTTAAGTATGCTACTTCAATTATTTGGTCAGAATGAAATGAATAATGAATGAAAAAAGGGGCCTATATTTGGTCGGAATGTTGATTCATTCCCCTTCCGGCAAATCCCGGGCACTCCATATGTCCTAGCTAGTTTGTAGCACAAGTCATGCCGAAAATCACGGAAATTTTCGGCATGACCTTTGCTAAAAAGTGGACATATGGAGCGCCTGAAATTTGCCGGAACGGAAATGAATCAACATTCCGGCAAAACATAGGCCACTCGGAGCATATGACATCAATGACATAGGGTTCATATTGCAAAATGACCTCACTAAACATTTGCAAAATATAAAACAAGTACACATAGGGTTCATATTGCAAAATGACCTCACTAAACATTTGCAAAATATAAAGCAAGTACAAATAGGGTTCATATTGCCGGAACGGAAGGGAGCTACTGTTTTTTATTTATAGCTATTTTATATAGCTACAAAAATTGCCCTAGCTAATTTCCTAAAAAAAATTGCCCCTCGTTTCTTCTTCTTCTTCTCTTCTTTTTCTTCTTCTTTTCCTTTTTCCTCTTCTCCTTCTCCTCCCCTCTTTTCCTTCCTCTCCTCTTTCTTCTTCTTCTTCTTCTTCTCTTCTTCTTCTCTTCTTTTTCTTCTTCTTTTCCTTTTTCCTCTTCTCCTTCTCCTCCTCCCCTCTTTCTTCTTCTTCTTCTCCTCTTCTTCTTCTTCTTCTTCTTCTTCTTCTTCTTCTTCTTCTTCTTCTTCTTCTTCTTCTTCTTCTTCTTCTTTTTCTTCTTCTTTTCCTTTTTCCTCTTCTCCTTCTCCTCCCCTCTTTTCCTTCCTCTCCTCTTTCTTCTTCTTCTTCTTCTCTTCTTCTTCTCTTCTTTTTCTTCTTCTTGTCCTCTTTCCTCTTCTCCTTCTCCTCCTCTCCTATTTCTTCTTCTTCTTCTCCTCTTCTTCTTCTTCTTCTTCTTCTTCTTGTTTTTCTTCTTCTTTTCCTTTTTCCTCTTCTCCTACAAAAATTTCCCTAGCTACTTTCCTAATAAAAATCCTAAATGCTAAAAAAAATCCTACATTCCTAAACACACCTAGCTAGGGTTCATATGAAGGGGAGAAGAGAGGGAGAGGGAGAGGAGAGGGGGGGCAGGGGAGAAGAGAGGGAGAGGGAGAGCAGAGGGGGGAGTGGGGAGAAGAGAGGGAGAGGGAGAGGAGAGGGGGGAGTGGGGAGAAGAGAGGGAGAGGGAGAGGAGGGCAGGGCAGGGGAGAGGAGGGCAGGGCAGGGGAGAGAGGAGGCGGCGGCGGGGGAGAGGAGGGCAGGGAGAGGGAGAGGAGAGGGAGGCATAAGACGCGGCGGCGGGCAGGGGAGACGACGGCTGCGGCGGCTCGGGCTGCGGCGGTCAAGGGCGGGCTCGGGCAGCGGCGACGAGAGAGAGGAGGGCAGGGGAGAGGAGAGGGAGAGGCTTACGGCGCAGTGGCGAGGGCCGGCTCGAGCTCGGGCGGCAGCGGTCGAGGGCGGGCTCGCGCAGCGGCGACGAGGTCGTGGGCGGGCAGGGGAGAGGGCAGCGGCGGCGATGGTGGGCAGGGCGACGGCGGCGACATGGGAGTGGGGGAGAGGGGGAGAGGGGGGAGTGGGGACTTGAGAAAAATTTGAGCCCGCGCCGGGGTTAGCTCAAAATAGCAGTAGCGCTGGGCATAGACCAGCGCTATAGCTAAGTTAGCTATAGCGCCGGTTTCTAACCCAGCGCTACTGCTATGTGTAGCTAGCAGTAGCGCTGGGTTAGGAACCGGCGCTATAGCTAACTTAGCTATAGCGGTTGGTCCTAATCCAGCGCTACTGCTAACTCTTTTCTTTTTATTATTTTCCTTTTCTAGTTTTTAGTTTTCTTTTCTTTTTATTATTTTCCTTTCCTTTACTTTTCGTTTTCTTTTGTTTTTGCTTTCTCCCTTTTGTTTTTGTTTTTGTTTTTTGTTTATCTCCCGACGGCCTGACACGCAGTCGACGAGAACGTCGATCTCCCTCTCCCCGCACTGCGCGAATATCACCGGAACCATGTATACATCATTTGACCGATAACGGTTACTTAAGTGCGTACACAAAATAGATACATATATATAGATGATGGTTTCTCAGCTGCGTCGACGACATTTCACATTGAGCTTCTTCCCTTTCTTGTTCATTGACGTATAATTGAGCCCCTCTTTATGACTTTTCCGGCACCATGGAGTACGATCTTTCTTACATAATGTAGTCTTGATTCTTCTTTTCACGTATGCTTCATCGTCATCGTCATCTTCCCTCATAGGGTTGCCGTATTGGTCGTTGTCTTCCTCGTTGGCGACTCCATCCATTCCGACGATTCTCCTTTTGCCTCTCCTCACGACAACATGGCCGGGATTGGTCTGGTCGGTTATGAAGAAGCATTGTGTCACGTGCTTAGCGTGTACCCATGGCTCAGTTTTGGCGATGACGTTAACGTTCATGGTAGCGCTATTCGCGTCGGGTATACACATGGTAGTGAAATACTTGTTTTCTCTTACGACGGCCTTAGCCCATCTGACACGGAACATCGTCGCAGCGTGCAATTCAACGTAGTCAAGCTCCCAGATCTCTTCGACCCTTCCGTAGAATCTTTCAGTTGTGCCGTTGGCGTCGGTCACGCATTCAATCGTCACCCCTGAGTTCTGGTACTCACTGTCCATGTCTTTGGCCTCCGTGTAGAACATGTACCCGTTGATATCGTATGCCTGATAAGACGCGAGTTTGGGCGCGGGGCCATGTGCTAAGGCATGTATGAGCAATAAGTCCGAACTGCCCTCTTCAGGGGATTAGCAAGAATATGCTCTTTGAACCAACGCAAGAAAGTGGCATTGTGCTCTACAGTAACTTCGTCGTCCGTCTTGCGCATCCCCTGATCACGGTACTTCTTTGCGATGGTTTCTTTGTGCAGTGTCACATAATCATCTACCACATCTAGGTGTTGTAGCACTACTAAGTTAGCCCTGTCAAAGTCGCCCCGTCGATCCGAGTAGTCCACGTGCAATTCCCTCTGGCCGTTGTTGTGACCTTCTCCTCCGAGCCTCCCATGGTGCTTATTGACGGGCAAACCAACAACAGGGTCTCTGCCGCCTATATAATTCTTGCAAAAGGAGATGCACTCTTGGGTCAGATAACCCTGGACGATGCTCCCATCGGGACGGGACATGTTACGAACGAATCCTTTGATGACCCCATTCATCCTCTCGAACGGCATCATGCTGTGAAGGAATGTCGGCCCGAGGTCGATGATGTCGTCCACGATGTGGACACACAGATGCACAATGACGTCAAAGAACGCGAGCAGGAAGTGATACGGCCATTTTGCATCATGCTTTCATATTGATATTTATTGCATTATGGGCTGTCATTACACATTATGGTACAATACTTATGCCTATTCTCCCTTATTTTACAAGGTTTACATGAAGAGGGAGAATGCCGGCAGCTAGAATTCTGGACTGGAAAAGAAGCAAATCTAAGATACCTATTCTGCACAACTCCAAAAGTCCTGAAAATTTGCGGAGAATTATTTTGGAATATATAAAAAATATTGGGCGAAAGAAATATATCAAGGGACCCACCAGGAGGTCACAAGCCAGGGGGGCGCGCCCTACCCCCCTGGGCGCGCCCTGCAGGCTTGTGGGCCCCCTGGCAGGCCTCCGGTGCCCATCTTCTGCTATATGGAGGGTTTTGACCTGGAAAAAAAATCAGAAGAGAGCTTTCAGGACGAAGCGCCACCGTCTCGAGGTGGAACCTGGGCAGAACCAATCTAGGGCTCCGGCGGAGCTGTTCTGCCGGGGAAACTTCCTTCCTGGAGGGGGAAATCGAAGCCATCGTCATCACCAACGATCCCCTCGTTGAGAGGGGGTCAATCTCCATCAACATCTTCACCAACACCATCTCCTCTCCAAACCCTAGTTCATCTCTTGTATCCGATCTTTGTCTCAAAACCTCAGATTGGTACCTGTGGGTTGCTAGTAGTGTTGATTACTCCTTGTAGTTGATGCTAGTTGGTTTACTTGGTGGAAGATCATATGTTCAGATCCTTAATAATAATTAATACTCCCCTGATTATGAACATGAATATGCTTTGTGAGTAGTTACGTTTGTTCCTGAGGACATGGGATAAGTCTTGTTATAAGTAATCATGTGAATTTGGTATTCGTTCTATATTTTGATGAGATGTATGTTGTCTCTCCTCTAGTGGTGTTATGTGAACGTCGACTACATGACACTTCACCATTATTTGGGCCTAGAGGAAGGCATTGGGAAGTAATAAGTTGATGATGGGTTGCTAGAGTGACAGAAGCTTAAACCCTAGTTTATGCATTGCTTCGTAAGGGGCTGATTTGGATCCACATGTTTCATGCTATGGTTAGATTTATCTTAATTCTTCTTTCGTAGTTGCGGATGCTTGCGAGAGGGGTTAATCATAAGTGGGAGGCTTGTCCAAGTAAGGGCATCACCCAAGCACCGGTCCACCCACATATCAAATTATCAAAGTAACGAACGCGAATCATATGAGCATGATGAAAACTAGCTTGACAGAAATTCCCACGTGTCCTCCGGAGTGCTTTGCTTTATATAAGAGTTTGTCGAGGCTTGTCCCTTGCTACAAAAGGGATTGGGCCACCTTGCTGCACCTTTGTTACATTTGTTACTTGCTATCCGTTATGAATTATCCTATCACAAAACTATCTGTTACCGATAATTTCAGTGCTTGCAGAGAATACCTTACTGAAAACCGCTTGTCATTTCCTTCTGCTCCTCGTTGGGTTCGACACTCTTACTTATCGAAAGGACTACGATAGATCCCCTATACTTGTGGGTCATCAGGAAGTACATCTCAAGCTCACATAGTATGACAGCGTTCTCTTCCTGTAGCCTTCAGAGCTGCTTCACACTGATGGACTTTCGAGAGATAACGTCGAAGAAGTTGCAGAGATCAGTAAGCGTGTCACGGACGTGCTTATCCATTATCCCTCTAATGGCAACCGGGAGTATTTGCGTCATCATCACGTGACAGTCATGAGACTTCATCCCGCTGAACCTTTTCTTCTTGGTGTCTAGAAATCTGCTTATCTTCGGACTTAAGGTGAAGCAAGAAGGGGGGCAATAATTCTCCTCCTTCTTCTTGACTTTTCTGCCCCTTGGCCCCGCCTCCGCCTCCAACTCCGTCTCCTCCGTCGACTTTTTACGGGGAATGTGGAGATCTCTCCTGATCTCCAAATCTTCCAAGTCTTTCCTTGCCTTCGGCCCATCCTTGGCCTTGTCCGGCATGTTCATCAGTGTGCCAAGCAAGCTCTCGAGGATATTCTTCGTGATATGCATTTGATCAAGGCAATGAGGCGCGTCGTGATTGTGCCAGTACTCCAAGTCCCAGAAAAAAGACCTCGTTTTCCATACCTTCAGCAGCGGCTCCGATGCCTTTTCCATCTTTCCCGGTGTCGGGCACTGTTCCCAGTTATTCAAAAGCTCGTTGATTTCGACACTGCTCCTCTTACGTGGAGGTCCTCGATGCTCAGCCAAACCATTGAATAGATCTCCACGTTTTCTCCACGGGTCATCCTTCTCGAGCCATCTACGATGCCCCATGTACACGATTTTCCCAGACCCGCCATCTTTCGTTGACGTAAGCTACTGAGATGTTGTATCATCCATGCACCTCATGAATCGACAGTATCCGTGGCACACCTGGCCTGAAGTGTACCCGTAACCGAGATAGTCGTGCACCGTCGTCATCAGCGCGACTCTCATATAGAAATAATCTCCTGTGCTGGCGTCCCATGTCTTAACCGGCGATTTCCATAACGTGTCTAACTCCTCTTTCAGAAGCCCCATATACAGGTTAATATTATTTCCCGGTTGTTTCGGCCCTTGAATCAGCATGCTCATGTGTATGTACTTTGTCTTCATGCACAACCATGGGGGGAGGTTGTACATCCATACAAAGACGGGCCATGTGCTGTGGTTGGTGCTCTGGTTTCCAAACGGATTAATGCCATCGGTACTCGCACCAAGCACGATGTTCCTTGCATCTTCTCCAAAAAATCAATATTCGGCGTTGAATGATCTCCACTGGCTAGCATCTGCGAGGTGTATCAGCTTCGGATCATCTCCATCGTCGGGTTTCTTCCTCTCCGCGTGCCAGCGCATGAGCTTTGCTTCCTTAGGATCTACGAAATACCGTTGCAGACGGGGAGTGATCGGAAAGTACCATACAACTTTCTGAGGAGCTTTCTTTCCTGCCTTCTTGTATCGAGAAGCATTGCACATTGTACAGCTGTTTTTTTCCGCGTGCTCCCCCCGATAAATGATGCAATCGTTGATGCATGCGTCGTATCTAATGTGCGGCAGATCAAGAGGGCAAACGATTTTCTTGGCCTCCTCGACACTAGTAGGACACAGGTTTGCCATGGGAAGACCTTTATTATGTAGATACTTCAAATGCTCATCGAGGCTTTTGTCTGTCCATTTGTTTTTGGCCTTCGTCTTTAGAAGTTCAAGCATGAAACTCAAGCGGGTCACCTTGGGATCGCAACCGTCATACAATGGAGTCTTCGAGTCTACTTCAAGTTGCGCCAGCTTGGCCTCCTCTCTAGAAGCAGCTCTGTCGCTAGTCGTACTCTTGCGAAGGAGGTCTCGAACATGAGGGTCCTGCACGACTGAACTTAGTAGCGTCGAAGACTGCAGCGTGTCCGTCGCCTCTTCTTCGCCATGTCCGGACTCTTCTTCGCCGTGTCCGGAATCTTCTCTGCCGCCATGTCCGGACTCTTCTTCGCCGTGTCTGGAATCTTCTCGGCCGCCATGTCCGGACTCTTCTTCGCCGTGTCCGGACTCTTGCCCGCCGCCATGTCCGGTGCCATCGTCTTCGTGTCGGTCGGTCATCTCTTCGTCTAGCCCCATGTCGTTATTCCCTGCCATGTGGAAGTCGTCATCATCATCTTCACTTATCCACCGAGTATAGCCATCCATGAAACCATACATCTGCAGGTGCACCTTAAAACTGCCACGCTCAAAAGGGTCCAAAATGAGTCCTTCTTTGCATCTTGTACACGGACATCCAATCCCAGTCCGATTATTTGCATACATGTCCATCACCGCGGATTGCAAGTATCGCTCCACCTTCCTTCCACTCACCTTCATGACTGCACGGTATAACAAGCAAAAGGGTTATAAACAAAATGCATGCATGCATCAAAGTCATATAAAAATTTGGCATGACCTTGCCTAAAAATAGGACATATCGAGTTTGCTCGAAATTCGCCGAAACGGAAATAAATCGACATTTCGGCAAAACATAAGCAACTCACGGGGCATGTCACTCACACAAATCCCTTCATAATGCAAACACACATATTCCCATTCTTGAAATGCA
Organism: Elymus sibiricus; assembly: GCA_039707655.1. Lineage (NCBI taxonomy): Eukaryota > Viridiplantae > Streptophyta > Magnoliopsida > Poales > Poaceae > Elymus > Elymus sibiricus. The sequence goes on along the minus strand of CM077663.1, from coordinate 77,541,867 downwards.
CAACTTTTTACTCACCTATACCCCGAGAGAGATTGTCCATGGTTAATTAGATCATTAGGCCTTCACTACCTATAGGGATCGAAAGTGGATGGCTAAATAGCTAGCTAGATCTAGTTGTTGGGAGGAGAGATGAGACTCTAGCTATGGAGAGGAAGAGAGATGATCTAGCTAGATCTATATGTATGGAAGGAGGGAGAGGCAAATAAATGTGGAAGATAGAGCTAGAAGAGGCCATTTATGGAGGAGAATTATGGTGGAGGGGGCATTAATGGGGAGAGAAGAGAGGTAGAAGGAAGAGAGAATAAGGGCAATAATGGTGGAGAAGAAACTTAGAGAGGGGAGAGGGGAAAGGAGGGGAGAGGGCAAAGGGGGGAGGAAGAAGGGGGAGAGAGGGGGGTGGGTGAAAAGGCAGCTCTGCCACGATTAGTAGTAGCGCCGCTTTCAACAACGCGCTACTGCTATGGGGCTTAGTAGTAGCGCTTTCTAGGAGCAGCGCTACTACTAAGTGGGGCCCCAGTAGCGGTTTCCTCACAGCAACCACTACTGCTATGAGCCTTAGTAGTAGCGCTTTATTGTGGGCAGCGCTGCTACTACCAATAGTGTCGGTGGGCTCGTCGGGTCCCGCTTAGCAGTAGTGCTCTTTATGTTTCCAGCGCTACTGCTAAGTCTTTACTTGTAGCGCTGCCAAAATACAGCGCTACTGGTAGTTACCAGCAGCGCCTGTTACTTTCCAGCACTACTACTAGTGTCCTGCCTATAAGGTTTCTCCTAGTAGTGGTCCCCAACACACCAAATACAATGGTAAATTGTATAGGTGCACTAGTTCGGCGAAGAGATGGTGATACAAATGTAGTAATGATAGTAGGCATTGATTTTTGTAATAGTAACAATAAAAAACAGCAAGGTAGCAAGTAACAAAAGTGATCACAAACGGTATTGCAATGCTTGAAAACAAGGCCTAGGGTCCGTACTTTCGCTAGTGCAATCTCTCAACAATACTAATATAATTGGATCACATAACCATCCCTCAATGTGCAACGAAGAATCACTCCAAAGTTCTTATCTAGGGAAGAACATAAGAAGAAATTGTTTTTAGGGTACGAAACCACATTAAAGTTATCCTTTCCGATCGATCTATCCAAGAGTTTGTACTAAAATAACACCAAGTTTCCTTTCCGACCGATCTATCTAAGAGTTCGTACTAAAATAACACCATATGATACGCATCAACCAACTCTAATGTCACCTAGATACTCCAATGTCACCATAGGTATCCATGAGTTAATTATACGATACACATCAAACAATTTCAGATTCATAATACTCAATCCAACACAAAGAACCTCAAAGAGTGCCCCAAGATTTCTACCGGAGAAAGTAGGACGAAAACGTCCATCAACTCCTATGCATAGATTACCCCAATGTCACCTCGGGAATCCGCGAGTTGAGTGCCAAGACATAGATCAAGTTCTCTCAAATCCATAAAAGTATTCAATCCGGTAATAACGAAATCTCAAAGGGAAAACTCAATTCATCACAACAAGATAGAGAGGGGGAAACACCATATGATCCAACTATATTAACAAAGCCCGTGATACATCAAGATCGTGCCAAATCAAGAACATGAGAGAGAGATTAAACACATAGCTACTGGTACAAACCCTCAACCCCGAGGGTGGACTACTCCCTCCTCATCATGGAGACCATAGGGATGATGAAGATGTCCTCCGGTGATGATTTCCCCCTCCGACAGAGTGCCAGAACGGGGTCTAGATTGGTTTTTCGTGGCTACAGAGGCTTGCGGTGGCGGAACTTCTGATCTAGGGTTATTTCTGGGGGTTTATGAATATATAGGATTTTTGGGCGTCGGTTTCACAAGAATATGGGCAACGAGGGGCCCACAAGACACCAGGGCGCACCAGAGGGGGCTGGCGTGCCCTGGTGGGTTGTGGCCACCTCGTGGCTCTTCTGGCCCTCCCACGAAGCTTCTAGTGCCTCTTTTGTTCCAAAAAAATCGACAAAAAGTTTTGTTGCATTTGGAGAACTTTTATTTCTGCACAAAAAACAACACCACGGTAGTTCTGCTGAAAACAGCGCCAGTCCCGGTTAGTTCCATGCAAATCATACCAAAACCATATAAAATTGTTGCAAATATGACATGAATACTTCATAAATTATAGATACGTTGGATACGTATTAGGGATATGTGAGCATTTCTATTCCTCGCAGAAATCCTAGTGTTGTTTCGGGCCGGAGGCGCGCGATGGTTAACTCCTCCCAATCTCCTCCCTCGGGGCATGCGAGTAATACTTTGATTTGTGATAAAACTAATAAAACTTTGCAACAAGTATATTAGTTCTTTATGACTAATGTGAACCCATGGACATACGCAATCTCACCACCTCATATTTTGTTAGCCTCTTCGGTACCGTGCATTGCCCATTCTCACCTCGAGGATCGGTGCGAACTTTGCCGGTGCATCCAAACCCCGTGGCATGATACACTCTGTCACACATAAGCCTTCTTATATCTTCCTCAAAACAGCCACCATACCTACCTATTATGGCATTTCCACAGCCACTCCGAGATATATTGCAATGCAAATTCCACCGTTACATCATATGACTAGTTCATTCATCATCATATTGCTTTGCATGATCATATAGAGCTGACATAGTATTTGTGTCAAAGCCACCGTTCATCATATTTTTTATACATGTCACGCTAGATCATTGCACATCCTGGTACACTGCCATAGGCATTCATATCGAGTCATATTGTTTCATAGTTCTACATATCGAGTTTTCATATTGAGTTGTAAGTAAATAAAAGTGTGATGATCATCATTATTAGAGCATTGTCCCAGTGAGGAAATAAAAATGGGGGAGGCCAAATGAGCCCACCATAATAAAAAAATGAAAAAATGAAAATGAGAGGAAAAGAGAGAAGGGACTTTGCTACTATCCTTTACCACACTTGTGCCTCAAAGTGACACCTTGTTCTTCATATAGAGAGTCTCATGTTATGTCATTTTCATATGCTAGTGGGAATTACTTTTTCATTATTATAAACTTGGCTTGTATATTCCGATGACGGGCTTCCTCAAATTCCCAAGGTCTTCCCGAGCAAGCAAGTTGTATGCACACCCCACTTAGCTTCAGTTGAGCTTTCATACACTTATAGCTCTAGTGCATCATTTGCATGGCAATCCCTACTCCTTGAATTGACATCTATCTGTTGGGGAACGTTGCATGGGAAACAAAAAAATATTCTACACACACGCAAGATCTATCCATGGAGATGCATAGCTATGAGAGGGGAAGTGTATCTACATACCCTTGTAGATCGCTAAGCGGAAGCGTATATAACGCGGTTGATGTAGTCATACGTCTTCACGATCCAATCGCGATCCGTCCCAATCTAGTGCCGAACGGACGACACCTCCGAGTTCAGCACACGTGCGGCTCGATCCAGCAAGCGAGGGCAGAGTATTAGATGGGTTCTCAACTAGCACGATGGCGTGGTGGAGATGGTGGTGGAGCAATCCCGGAAGGGCTATGCCGAGCGCTACCGAAACCGCGAACGGAGGAGAAAACGATCTAGGGAGAGAGAGGGGCGCCAAGGGCTTGGTGTGTCCTCTTGGGGCGCCCCCTCCCCTCTATATATAGGTGTAGGGGTGTGGGGAACATCCCCTCCAAGCCCTAGGGCGCAGCCAAGGGGGAGGAGTTGGACTCCGAGTCCAATTCCTTACCTTTCCATACACAGGTAGACTTTCCATCTCTCCCAAGCCACATGGGCCTTGAGGGACTTGTTCTCCTGGCCCAATAAGGCCAGGGCGCCTCCCCTCAGCCCATGCAAACCCTTGGGACGTTGTGGAACCCTTGGTGGACTTCTGGACTTCTTCGGAAGTTTCTGGAACCTTCTAGAAGCTTCCCGGTACAATACCGAAAAAACCCGAAACTTTTCTGGTAGCCAAAATATGACTTCCCAAATATAAATCTTTACCTCCGGACCATTCCGGAGGTCCTTATGACGTCGGGGATCTCATCCGGGACTCCTAAAAACATTCGTTCACCAACATACATATCCCAATAATACTATATCGTCACCGAACGTTAAGCGTGCGGACCCTAGAGGTTCGAGAATCATGTGGACATGACCGAGACACCTCTCCGGTCAATAAACAATAACGGGACCTGGATGCCCATATTAGATCCCACATATTCCAATGAAGATCTTTATTGGTCGAACCACGATGCCAAGGATTCAATCAATCCCGTATGTAGTTCCCTTTGTCCAGCGGTATGTTACTTGCCCGAGATTCGATCGTCGGTATCTCCATACCTAGTTCAATCTCGTTACCGGCAAGTATCTTTACTCGTTCTATAATACAAGATCCCACAACTAACTCCTTAGTCACATTGCTTGCAAGCTTCTTGTGATGTTGTATTACCGAGAGGGCCCAGAGATACCTCTCCATCATACGGAGTGACAAATCCTAGTCTCGATTCATGCCAACCCAACAGTCACCCTTGGAGATACCTGTAGAGTACCTTTATGATCACCTAGTTACGAAGTGATGTTTGATACACACAAGGCATTCCTGCGGTGCCAGGGAATTGCATGATCTCATGGTTTTAGGAACAGATACTTGACATGAAGAAAGCAGTAGCAATAAACTAATATGATCAAATGTTATGCTTAGGTTGGGTCTTGTCCATCACATCCTTCTCCTAATGATGTGACCCCGTTATCAAATGACAACTCATGTCTATGGTTAGGAAACCTTAACCATCTTTGATCAACGAGCTAGTCTAGTAGAGGCTCACTAGGGACACGGTGTTGTCTATGTATCCACACATGTATCTGAGTTTCCGATCAATACAATTCTAGCATGGATAGACGTTTATCATGAAGAGGGAAATATGATAATAACCAATTTATTATTGCCTCTAGGACATATTTCCAACAGTCTCCCACTTGCACTAGAGTCAATAATCTAGTTCACATCGCCAGGTGATTCACACCCAATGAGTTCTTGGGTTTGATCATGTTTTGCTTGTGAGAGAGGTTTTAGTCAACGGGTCTGCAACATTCAGATCCGTGTGTACTTTGTACATCTATATGTCATACTGTAGATGCTACTACCGCATTCCACTTGGAGCTATTCCAAATGACCGCTCCACTATACGTATTCGGTTTACGACTCAGGGTCATCCGGATCGGTGTCAAAGCTTGCATCGATGTAACCCTTTACGACGAACTCTTTATCACCTCCATAACTGACAAAATATTTCCTTAGTACTCTTTAGTTACCTAAGGATAATTTTGACCGCTGTCCAGTGATCCACTCCTGGATCACTCTTGTACCCCCCTGCCACAGTTATGGCAAGGGACACATCACATGAGGTACACAGCATGGCATACAGTATAGAGCCTATGGCTGAGGCATAGGGGACGACCTTCGTCCTTTCTCTTTCTTCTGCCGTGGTCGAGCTTTGAGTCTTACTCAACTTCACACCTTACAATACATGCAAGAACTCCTTCTTTGAATGATCCATTTTGAACTCCTTTAAAATCTTGTCAAGGTGTGTGCTCTGTGAAAGTCTTATCAAGCGTCTTGATCTATCTCTATAGATTTTGATGCTCAATATGTAAGCAGCTTTACCCAGGGCTTCCTTTGAAAGACTCCTTTCAATGAACCCTTTATGCTTTCCAGAAATTCTACATCATTTCCGATCAAGAATATGTCATCCACATATACTTATCAGAAATGCTATAGTGCTCCCACTCACTTTGTTGTAAATACAAGTTTCTTCATAAACTTTTTATAAACCCAAAAGCTTTGATCACCTCATCAAAGCGTATATTCCAACTCTGAGATGCTTGCACCAGTCCATAGAAGGATCGCTGGATCTTGCATGCCTTTTAGCATCCTTAGGATCTTCAAAACCTTCCACTTGTATCACATACAACCTTTCCTCACGAAACCGTTAAGGAAACTCTATTTTTGACATCCATCTGCGAGATTTTGTAATAAAAAAATGCAGCAACTGCTAACATAATCCCAACAGACTTTAGCATCGCTATGGGTGAGAAAGTCACATCGTAGTCAACTCCTTGAACTTCTCGGAAACCTCTTTGCGACAAGTCGAGCTTTATAAATGGTGACATTACCATCAACGTGTTTCTTCTTCTTAAAGATCCATTTGTACTTAATGGTCTGCCGATCATCGGGCAAGTCTACAAAAGTCCATACTTGGTTTTCATACATGGATCCTATCTCGGATTTCATGGCTCCTAGCCATTTGTTGGAATCCGGGCCCGCCATCGCTTCTTCATGGCTCGTAAGTTCACTGTTGTCTAACAACATGACCTCCAAGAGAGGATTGTCGTACCACTCAGGGGCGGTACGAGTCCTTGTCAACCTATGAGGCTCGGTAGTAACTGATGGGGATATGTACCTATGGTAGGGTCATAGGCCCTACCTACATACCCTACCTAAGGACACTGCCCCAGAAAGCTTAAGGACTACAAGGAAGTTTCCGACTGAAATCAACAAGACATACAAGTCACTCGACAATATCCACTCGGAGATTACCTTTCACTCGACGGTTATCTTTCACTCGGAAGAACCAGAATACAGTCGACCGCAGAAGACCAGAAGCCACCCCAGGGAGGCCAATGGGCAGGCGTTCTACTAGACCATAAGTAGCATTTATTACGTACATTACCAGTAACGTCCATCTTTATAGCCACGATCGGACCCTTAGATGCCGGACATTTATGAGGGGCATCGCACTCTATATAAGCCGCTCCTCCCCTCTGGCACAAGGGTTCGCACCCTGTAACTCTCATATCCCACACGACAAGAAGCTCCTGAGCACCAAGACGTAGGGCTGTCACCTCCATGAGAGGGGCCTGAACTCGTACATCCGTGTGTACATCCTCGCCGTAGCTGGGACTCTGCCCTCTCCCTTCGTACCCCTATCTTCTACTGTCAGGCTTGTTCCCACGACAGTTGGCGCCCACCGTGGGGCAGGCGTCTAAGCGACTTCCGGCGAGGTTGCATTTTTTCTCCTTCGTCATGTCTTTCGGCGGTGATCTGTTCCTGGGCCACGAGATCCGTCTTGGAGCGCTCACCTTCATCGCCGACGACTCGGCATGGCTTCAGGAAGCGCCTCTAGATGTTGAGGCGCTCCCGATCCGCGGGGCTACGCACTTCTGTGCAAGCTCCTGCGGTGTTCTTCTTCTACAGCCGTCGACTCCGTACTTGTCAGCCCTTCCTGCTGTTCGTCGCCACAAGCGATCCGGTCGTTCGCGGCTCCAGCGCTGGGTGAGGCATGCGGCGGCGCGACAAGTTTCGTCTCCGCAGATTGCGGCTATCGAGCCCTCCGAATCACTTCATGGCGCGTTTGATTCGGCGTCGGATCAGTCGGACATTCCCTCCGAGTGCGAGAGCTGCGATCCTGCGGCTGAGGTTCTTATGGCTGGCTCTCATCAGAGTCCGCCACCTGGCTTCAACCGCGACAGACGGGAAGCTGGTGGACCGTCGAATGAGCAGCACCGCCGGGATGAGGATATCCTCCATACTCCCATCATCGGTGCGACTGCTGAAGCTCAGGCCATGGAGGCCATGCGCCTTTGGCTCAAAGAGATGCAGGAGGCACTCGACGAGCGTGCCCGCCAGCGTCCCCCCATTTCCAGTCGACGTCAGCGACAGCTATTTCCGAGTGGATCTCATAACAATGTCAAGGTATTCCGTACTCCAATTCTGAATGTTGCGGCGACTACGAAGATAGCAGATTCCATTCAGCCGTCCCGTTCGGAGGCTGGTAGAGGTTTGCAGCAGATCCGAGCGTTGCTTGATGCAGCACAGCAGCCGAATTCAGCTGTTTCTCAGTCGCGCAACAGATTGCATAGTAATTCCCCCAGGGCAGACACATTTCAGTCGGCGCACAGACCGGGGTCACCTCTGCGTCGCAGGGGCCGAGGTTAGCGAGAAGATCAGTACCAAGAACAGGGGCGAGACAATTTTGCTCCTCGTTATCACCGTGATGACCGCCGTCGAGTGCCTACTCCTCCGCGGAGTGGTTCGTATGTGCCCCGGCACTATGATGATAGGCGCCCGCTTGGCGATGAGCGGAATCCTGGATTCGATGCAAGAAATGTCCTTGCACAAAGGCGCATCGATAGAGGCAGAGCCCACAGAGATGGTAATGACAGAGATTATCCGAGTGGAAGTGGTACCGTGGTTTCTGGCCCTGAGTATTTCAGCAGAGCAATTCGCTCTGCAGAGATTCCCCCCAACTTCAGGTTGGCGGCTGGAATAAGCAAGTTCTCTGGCGAGTCGAAGCCGGAAACATGGTTGGATGATTACCGAGTGGCTGTGCAGATTGGTGGAGGAAATGACAACGTAGCCATGAAGCATTTATCCTTGATGTTGGATTGTTCGGCCCGGGCATGGCTGAATCGTTTGGCTCCTTCTAGCATCTATTGCTGGGAGGATCTTGCCTGAGTGTTCATCAGTACATTTGAGGGCACTTGCAAGCGTCCTGCGGGTTTGATTGATTTGCAGCATTGTGTTCAAAAGCCCAATGAGTCCTTGAGAGATTACATTCAGTGTTGGTCCACTCTGCATCACACAGTGGAGAATGTTTCCGAGCATCAAGCTGTTTGTGCCTTCAAGGCCGGCGTGAAATACAGAGAGTTGTATCTGAAGTTTGGGCGGACCGGTGACATTTCCCTGAGCAAGATGATGGAGATTGCCACTCGGTACGCCAATGGCGAAGAGGAAGACCGCCTCCGTAGCGGCAAAGGAAAAGCAGTCGACAACGATGCCAGCGGCAATTCCAGCCGGAAACAGAAGCGCAAAGCTGATGGCCCTATTCAAGCAGAGGCAGCCGCTCTGGCGGCGCAAGGGAAAAATAAGGGGAAGTCCAAAGGACAGTTCACCCCCAAGAAAGGAAAGAATCAGTCGGGAACTGATGTTCTGGATTTACCGTGTGTAATCCACACGAAGACAGATGAAGAGGGCAATGTGATATTGCCCAAACATACCACTTGGTAGTGCCGTCTATTGATCCAGTAGTTCAAGGAAGGTCAGTCGAGTGAGAAGGCTCCTGAAAAGGAGGATGATGAATACAAAGAAGATTTTCCTGAAGTCAATGCCACTTTGTTGATTTTTGCTGATGTTGAAAGCAAGAGTCGACTGAAAGTTATTAACAGAGAAGTAAACATGGCTGTTCCTGCCACCCCCACATACCTCAAGTGGTCTCAGACTGCTATCACATTCGACCAGTCAGATCACCCAGCCCATATCGCCACCCCCGGTCGACATGCTCTGGTGGTGGACCCGGTTGTGGGGGGCACTCGACTCCGCAAAGTCTTGATGGATGGTGGGAGCGGTTTGAACATCTTGTATGCAGATACCCTAAAGGGAATGGGCATTCCGATGTCCCGACTCAGCGAAAGCAACATGCAGTTCCACAGAGTCATCCCTGGGAAGAAGGCCCAGTCACTCGGCCAGATAGCATTGGATGTGACGTTTGGTACTGACAAGAATTTTCACAAAGAGAAGTTGACGTTTGAAGTGGTGGACTTTCAGAGTGCATACCACTCCATCCTTGGTCGTCCGGCTTATGCCCGTTTCATGGCCTGTCCATGCTATGTGTATCTCAAGCTGAAGATGCCTGGGCCCAAGGGTGTGATCACAGTCACTGGCAATCGACAGAGGGCTGAGGAGTGCCTTCAGCAGGGCTCCAAAATTGCCGACCATCAGATGGCTGTGGTCGAGTTGGAAGAGTACAAGAAGAGTGCTGATCCTTCCGACCTGCTGCGTGCCAAGAAGCCCGCCTCCGAGTCAGCTTTCCGGTTGGCAGGCGAAGTGAAGCAAGTGCACATTCACCCAACAGATCCCAATGCTGCCCCGACAAATATCTCAATGACACTCAACAGTAAATAGGAAGCCGAGCTCATCCAGTTCCTCCGTGAGAACTAGGACATCTTCGCATGGAAGCCTGCTGACATGCCTGGTGTACCCAGGGAACTGGCTAAGCACCGACTAAGAGTCGACCCGAAGGCCAAGCCTGTAAAAGAACACTTGCGTCGGTCGGCAGCAGAGAAGCGGAAGGCAATCGGCGAGGAGGTGGCTCGTCTCTTGGCGGCTAAGTTCATACGTGAGATTTACCACTCCGAGTGGCTCTCGAACGTCGTTATGGTCCCCAAGAAAGATAAGTCACTCCGCATGTGTATTGACTTCAAACATATCAATCGGGTCTGCCCGAAAGATTATTTTCCGCTCCCCCGCATCGACCAGATTGTCGATTCGACTGCGGGGTGCGAGCGTTTATCTTTTCTTGACGCATACTCCGGTTACCATCAGATCCGTCTGTTTGGTCCGGATGAAATAAAGACAGCCTTCATCACCCCATTCAGGTGTTTTTGTTATATCACCATGCCTTTTGGTTTGAAAAATGCTGGCGCTACTTTTATGCGCATGACTCAAAAATGCCTGCTTGATCAGATCCCTCGGAATGTTGCAGCATACATGGATGATATTGTCGTCAAGTCTCGTAAAGGTTTTGACCTGCTGACTGACTTGGCTGAAACATTCACCAACTTGAGGAGGTATGATATCAAGCTAAATCCGAAAAAGTGCACTTTCGGTGTTCCTGGTGGCAAGTTACTCGGTTTTCTCGTTTCCGAACGAGGAATCGACGTCAATCCCGAAAAGATCAGTGCTATTACCCGAATGGAAAGCTACGAGCGTGTGCACGATGTCGAGAAGCTCACAGGTTGCCTGGCGGCGTTGAGTCGATTCATTTCTCGTCTCGGTGAGAAGTTATTGCCTTTATACCGACTGATGAAGAAGTCTGATACGTTCGAGTGGACTCCCGAAGCCGAGGCAGCGTTTGTTGAGCTCAAAGCCCTGCTTTCCACCCAGCCGGTGCTTGCTGCTCCGCACAGCAAAGAGCCTTTGCTCCTATACATTGCGGCCACTAGTCAGGTCGTCAGTACAGTTCTCACTGTCGAGAGGGAAGAGGAAGGCAAAGCATACAAGGTCCAACGTCCTGTTTATTACATTTCTGAAGTGTTGACTCCTTCAAAGCAAGATATCCACATTACCAGAAGCTCGTTTATGGTATATATCTGTCAGCGAAGAAGGTGGCACACTACTTTCAAGATCACTCAATTTCAGTCGTTAGTGATGCTCCGTTGTCTGAGATTCTCAACAATCAAGACGCGACTGGTCGAGTGGCCAGATGGGCTATTGAGCTCCTTTATTTTGATATTAAGTTTGAAGCAAAAAAAGGCAATCAAGTCTCAAGCTCTTGCTGATTTCCTGGCCGAGTGGATTGAACAGCAGCAGCCAATCCAAATTCACTCGGCACACTGGACCATGTTCTTTGACGGCTCAAAGATGCTGAATGGGTCTGGTGCTGGTGTAGTATTGGTGTCCCCAAAAGGCGACAAACTCAGTTATGTCCTGCAGATTCACTTTGATTCCTCCAATAATGAAGCTGAATATGAAGCACTCCTGTACGGGTTGCGTATGGCCATCTCACTCGGCGTCCGGCGCCTGATGGTTTACGGTGACTCTGATTTGGTGGTCAATCAGGTGATGAAAGAGTGGGATGTCAGGAACCCTGCTATGACTGGATACTACAATGCAGTAAGAAAGCTTGAGAAGAAGTTTGAAGGTTTGGAACTCCATCATGTTCCCCGAGTGAAGAATCAGGCAGCTGATGAGCTAGCAAAGATCGGATCCACTCGGAAGCCTGTCCCCAGTAATGTGTTTCTCGAGCACTTACATTCTCCTTCAGTACAGGAAGATCCTTTCATTGAACAGCCCCCGCAAGCAAAGAGCGCTTCCGATCCAACTGAAGTTGACGTCCCAGCGGTCATAGATCTGGTCATGGAGATTCTGGTGATCACGCCCGACTGGACAGTACCTTATATTGCATACATTCTAAGGCGAGAACTCCTAGATGACGAAGATGAAGCTCGACAGATAGTCCGTAGATCCAAGGCCTTTACTGTTATGGATGGACAACTCTATAGAGAAAGCGTAACTGGAGTGACTCAGCGGTGTATCTCTCCTGAAGAAGGTCAACTGATTTTGGAGGAGATTCACTCGGGAACTTGTGGTCATCATGCGTCCTCTAGGATGATTGTTGCCAAAGCATACTGCTACTTCTCGAGCATGCGTTGGTTTTCCCTTGAAGAGGAAAGGGTGATGCAGCAAAGTAGAGAAGTATTTCCCTCAGTTGTTGAGAACCAAGGTATCAATCCAGTAGGAGATACAAGCAAGTCCCCAATAGATGTACCTACACAAAGAATCAAACTCTTGCACCCAACGCTATAAAGGGGTGTCAATCCCTTCACGGTTACTTGCAAGGATGAGATCTGATAGAGATAGATGGAAAAGATTGCGGAAAGTAAAAAACACAAGTAAATAGATCTGAAAATATAAGATGGAAAATAGACCCGGGGGCCATAGGTTTCACTAGAGGCTTCTCTCATGAAGGCAAATATTACGGTGGGTGAACAAATTACTGTCGAGCAATTGATAGAAAAGCGCATAGTTATGACGATATCCAAGGCAATGATTATCCATATAGGCATCACGTCCGTGTCAAGTAGACCGAAACGATTCTGCATCTACTACTATTACTCCACACATCGACCGACTCCTGCTTGCATCTAGAGTATTAAGTTCATGAAGAACAGAGTAACGCATTAAGTAAGATGACATGATGTAGAGGGATAAACTCAACCAATATGATGAAAACCCCATCTTTTTACCCTTGATGGCAACAATACAAATACGTGCCTCGCTACCCCTACTTTGTCACCGGGTGAGGACACCGCAAGATTGAACCCAAAACTAAGCACTTCTCCCATTGCAAGAATTATCAATCTAGTTGGCCGAACCAAACCAATAACTCGAAGAGACTTGCAAAGATATGAAATCATGCATATAAGAATTCAGAGAAGATTCAAATAATATTCATAGATAATCTGATCATAAACCCACAATTCATCGGATCTCGACAAACACACCGCAAAAGAGTATTACATCGGATGGATCTCCATGAAGATCATGAAGAACATGGTATTGAAGAACAAAGAGAGAGAAGAAGCCATCTAGCTAATATAAAATAGCATATTAATGCATATAAAACATCCAAAATAGATAATATAATAGCATGGAACAATCAAAAATTATAGATACGTTGGAGACGTATCAAGCATCCCCAAGCTTAATTCCTGCTCGTCCTCGAGTAGGTAAATGATAAAAACAGAATTTTTGATGTGGAATGCTACCTAACATATTTATCCATGTAATATTCTTTATTGTGGCATGAATATTCAGACCCGTACAATTCAATACTATAACTTAATATTGACATAAAGACAATAATACTTAAAGCATACTAATAAGCAATCATAGCTTTCAAAATACCATGGCTAAAGAAAGTTATCCCTACAATATCATATAGTCTGGCTATGCTCCATCTTCCCCACACAAAGTATCTAAATCATGCACACCCCCGATGACAAGTCAAGCAATTGTTTCACCCCTTTTATGTTCTCCAACCTTTTCAACTCTCACGCAATACATGAGCGTGAGCCATGTATATAGCATTATGGGTGGAATAGAATGTGGTGGAGGTGCAAGGGAAAAGGAGAAGATAGTCTCACATCAACTAGGCGTATCAACAGGCTATGGGGATGCCCATCAATAGATATCAATGTGAGTGAGTAGGGATTGCCATGCAACAGATGCACTAGAGCTATAAGTGTATGAAAGCTGAAAAGGAAACTAAGTGGGTGTGCATCCAACTCGCTTGCTCATGAAGACCTAGGGCACTTTGAGGAAGCCCATCATTGGAATATACAAGCCAAGTTATATAATGAAAAATTCCCACTAGTATATGAAAGTGACAAAATAGGAGACTCCCTATCATGAAGAACATGGTGCTACTCGAAGCACAAGTGTGGAAAAGGATAGTAACATTGTCCCTTCTCTCTTTTCTCTCATTCCTTTTTTTTCTTTTTTCTTTTTTTTGGTGGGCATCTTTGGCCTCTTTTTTTTTTGGGCATCGCTGGCCTCTTTTATTTTTTTGTAAAGTCCGGAGACTCATCCCATCTATTGAGGGAATCATAGCTTCCATCATCCTTTCCTCTCATGGTACAATGCTCTAATAATGAAGATCATCACACTTTTATTTACTTACAACTCAAAACTTAGAACAACATATGACTCTATATGAATGCCTCCGGCGGTGTACCGGGATGTGCAATGATCTAGCATAGCAAATGACATCAAAAAAAATGGACAAGCCATAAAAACATCATGCTAGCTGTCTTACGATCATGCAAAGCAATATGACAATGATGGTGCATGTCATAATAAACGAAACGGTGGAAGTTGCATGGCAATATATCTCGGAATGGCTATGGAAATGCCATAATAGGTATGTATGGTGGCTGTTTTGAGGAAGGTATATGGTGGCTGTTTTGAGGAAGGTGGGTTTATTGCACCGGCGAAAGTTGCGCGGTACTAGAGAGGCTAGCAAAGGTGGAAGGGTGAGAGTGCGTATAATCCATGGACTCACATTAGTCATAAAGAACTCACATACTTATTGCAAAAGTCTATTAGTCATCAAAGCAAAGAGTTAAACGCATGCCCCTAGGGGTGAGGTTGGTAGGAGTAAACCATCGCGCGCTCCCGACCCATCACACAAAGGATGACAATCATTAAACAAATCATGCTCCGACTTCATTACATAACGGTTCACCATATGTGCATGCTACGGGAATCACAAACCTTAACACAAGTATCTCTACTAATCCACAATTTACTTACTAACATAACTCTTAATATTACCATCTCTACATCTCAAAACTATATGCACGAAATCAAAATTCTCATCATATTCAATGCACTTAATATGAAAGTTTTTATTATATCCCTCTTGGATGCCTATTATATTAGGACCAAATTCATAACCTAATCCAATTACCATGCTGTTTAGAGAATCTCAAAATAATATAAGTGAGGTACGAGAGTTCAATTATTTCTATAAAATATAACACCACCATGTTCTAAAAAGATATAAGTGAAGTACTAGAGCAAAATTGCCTAGCTCAAAAGATATAAGTGAAGCACATAGATTATTCTAATAAATTCACTATTCAGCGTGTCCTTCTCAAAAATATGTGTGCAGCAAGGATGATTGTGGCAAACTAAAAAGCAAAGACTCATATCATACAAGACGCTCCAAGCAAAACACATATCATGTGGTGAATAAAAATATAGCCTCAAGTAAATTTACCGATGGATTGAAGACGAAAGAGGGGATGCCTTCCGGGGCATCCCCAAGCTTAGGATTTTTGGTATCCTTGAATATGGCTTGGGGTGCCTAGGGAATCCCCAAGCTTAGGCTCTTGCCACTCCTTATTCCATAGTCCATCAAATCTTTACCCAAAACTTGAAAACTTCACAACACAAAACTCAACAGAAAACTCGTGAGATCCGTTAGTATAAGAAAAATAAATCACCACTTTAGGTACTGTTGTGAACTCATTCTTTATTTATATTTGTGTAATACCTACTGTATTCTAACTTCTCCATGGTTCATACCCCCCGATACAACCCATAGATTCATCAAAATAAGCAAACAACACAAGGAAAACAGAATCTGTTAAAAACAGAACAGTCTGTAGCAATCTGTAGACTTCGAATACTTATGTAACTCTAAAAATTCTGAAAAATTAGGAAAACCAGGGTAATTTTCATATAAATATTTTGTAAAAATTTCAGATCAAAATCACGTTCCAGTGAATTTATAAAATTCCTGGACTGAGCACAAAAGTTTCTGTTTTTCAGCAAAATCAAATCAACAAACACCGTAGACCATCCCAAAGGTCTTACTTGGCTCAAACTCTAATAAAAACATAAAAACACAATTATTACAGAATTAATAATGTGCAAAACACACCAAAACAGAAGCAAAAAACAGAAAGCAAAAATAAAATTGGGTTGCCTCCCAACAAGCGCTATTGTTTAACGCCCCTAGCTAGGCAAAACGCAATAGATCTAGGTATTGTCCTCTTTGGTATGCAATCCATAAGTAGCTCTCATAATAGATTCATAAGGAAATTTAATTTTATTTCTAGGAAAGTGTTCCATGCCTTTCCTTAATGGAAACTGAAATCTAATGTTTCCTTCCTTCATATCAAAAATTGCACCAATCGTTCTAAGGAAAGGTCTACCAAGAATAATAGGACATGTAGGATTGCAATCTATCTCAAGAACAATGAAATATACGGGCACATAATTCCAATTTGCAACAATAAGAACATCATTAATCCTTCCCATAGGTTTCTTTATAGTGGAATCCGCTAGATGCAAATTTAAAGAGCAATCATCAAATTCACGGAAACCTAACACATCACATAGAGTTTTCGGAATCGTGGAAACGCTAGCACCCAAATCACACAAAGCATGGCACTCAAAATCTTTAATCTTAATCTTAATAGTAGGTTCCCACTCACCATAAAGCTTTCTAGGTATAGAAACTTCCAACTCAAGTTTTTCTTCAAAAGATTTCATCATAGCATCAACGATATGTTTAGTAAAAGCTTTATTTTGATCATAAGCATGAGGAGAATTCAACATGGATTGCAACAAGGAAATACAATCAATCAAAGAGCAACTATCATAATTAAAGTCCTTGAAATCCAAAAGAGTGGGTTCATTGCTATCTAAAGTTTTAACCTCTTCAATCACACTTTTATCAATCTTAGCATTAAGATCTAAAAACTCCGAATCATTGGGACGCCTTTTAACTAAAGTTGACTTATCTCCAGTCCCATATTTATCAAGATTTACATTGGAAAACAAAGATTCAATAGGAGTCAAATCAAACACTTTAAGATCTTCATCAATATTATCACGAGAACACACTTTTTCAGGCCATTCACGCTTAGCACGTATTCTAGCGGTTCTTTCCTTACACTCATCAATAGAAATTCTCATAGCTTTTAAATACTCATTAATATCATGCTTAGGAGGAATAGATATAATTTTCAAAGAATCAATATCAAGAGAAATTCTATCAACGTTCCTAGCCCAATCATCAATCTTAAGCAATTTTTCTTCGATCATAGCATTGAAACCCTTTTGCGAACTAATAAATTCTTTAATATTATTATCAAGATCAGAGGGAATCTTATTATAATTTCCATAAGAATTGCTGTAGGAATTACCATAATTATTAGAGGAATTACTAGGAAACAACCTAGAATTGAAATTACCTCTATAAGCGTTATTACCAAAATTGTTCCTACCAACAAAATTCACATCCATAGATTTATTATTACTTCCAATCAAAGAAGACATAGGCATATCATTAGGATCAATAGGAGCACTCTTACTAGCAAACAATTTCATCAATTCATCCATCTTTTCACTCAAAGTATTAATCTCTTCAATAGCATGCACTTTTTTACTAGTAGGAGATCTTTCGGTATGCCATTGAGAGTAATTTGCCATAATATTATTTAGGAGTTTAGTAGCTTCTCCTAATGTGATTTCCATAAAAGTGCCTCCCGTGGCGGAATCTAAAAGATTCCTAGATGCAAAATTCAATCCAACATAGAAAATTTGTATAATCATCCATAAACTCAAACCATGCGCGGGGCAATTTTTAATCATTAGTTTCATCCTCTCCCAAGATTGTGCAACATGCTCATGATCAAGTTGCTTAAAATTCATTATATCATTCCTAAGGGAGATGATCTTAGCGGGCGGAAAATACTTGGAAATAAAAGCATGTTTACACTTATTCCATGAATCAATACTATTTTTAGGCAAAGATGAAAACCAAGTCTTAGCACGATCTCGTAGTGAGAACGGAAATAGCTTCAATTTAATAATATCATTATCCACATCTTTCTTCTTTTGCATATCACACAACTCAACGAAAGTATTTAGATGGGATGCGGCATCTTCACTAGGAAGGCCAGAAAATTGTTCTTTCATAACAAGATTAAGCAAAGAAGCATTAATTTCATAAGATTCCGCACTAGTGGCGGGAGCAATCGGAGTACTAATAAAATCATTATTATTAGTATTGGAAAATTCACACAACTTGGTATTCTCTTGAGTCATCGTGACAAAGCAAGCAATCTAGCACACAAGCAAGCAAAAAGCAAACGAAAAGACGAACGGAAGAAGGGCGAATAAAAAGGCAAATCTTTTTGGAAAATCGTTTTAGAAGTGGGGGAGAGGAAAACGAGAGGCAAATTGCAAATAAAGTAGAGAAGTATTTCCCTCAGTTGTTGAGAACCAAGGTATCAATCCCGTAGGAGATACAAGCAAGTCCCCAATAGATGTACCTACACAAAGAATCAAACTCTTGCACCCAACGCTATAAAGGGGTGTCAATCCCTTCACGGTTACTTGCAAGGATGAGATCTGATAGAGATAGATGGAAAAGATTGCTGAAAGTAAAAACACAAGTAAATAGATCTGAAAATATAAGATGGAAAATAGACCCGGGGGCCATAGGTTTCACTAGAGGCTTCTCTCATGAAGGCAAATATTACGGTGGGTGAACAAATTACTGTCGAGCAATTGATAGAAAAGCGCATAGTTATGACGATATCCAAGGCAATGATTATGCATATAGGCATCACGTCCATGTCAAGTAGACCGAAACGATTCTGCATCTACTACTATTACTCCACACATCGACCGACTCCTGCCTGCATCTAGAGTATTAAGTTCATGAAGAACAGAGTAACGCATTAGGTAAGATGACATGATGTAGAGGGATAAACTCAAGCAATATGATGAAAACCCCATCTTTTTATCCTCGATGGCTACAATACAATACGTGCCTCGCTACCCCTACTATGTCACTGGGTGAGGACACCGCAAGATTGAACCCAAAACTAAGCACTTCTCCCATTGCAAGAATTACCAATCTAGTTGGCCAAACCAAACCAATAACTCGAAGAGACTTGCAAAGATATGAAATCATGCATATAAGAATTCAGAAAATACTCAAATAATATTCATAGATAATCAGATCATAAACCCACAATTCATCGAATCTCGACAAACACACCGCAAAAGAGTATTACATCGGATGGATCTCCATGAAGATCATGAAGAACATGGTATTGAAGAACAAAGAGAGAGAAGAAGCCATCTAGCTACTAGCTATGGACCCAAAGGTCTGTGGTGGACTACTCACGCATCATCGGAGGGGCAATGGAGTTGATGTAGATGCCCTCCGTGATCGAATCCCCCTCCGGCAGATTACCGGAAAAGGCTCCAAGATTGGATCTCATGGGAACCGAGGCTCCTCGCGGCGGAAAAGTGTTTTCGTGGCTCCTTCTGGTATCCAGGGAATATTTGTGAATTTATAGGCCGAAGAGTAGGGTTAGGAGGGCTGCCGTGGGCCCACAAGCCTGGGGGGCGCGCCCCTGTGGCTTGTGGCCACACGGCGGCTCTCCTGCCTTGGTCTCCAAGCTTGGTAGGTGTCTTCTGGTCCAAGAAAAATCATTCCGAAGATTTTATTCCGTTTGGACTCCGTTTAATATTCCTTATCTGCAATACTCAAAAACAAGGAAAAACAGAAACTGGCACTAGGCACTAGATTAATAGGTTAGTCCCAAAAATAATATAAAATAGCATATGAATGCATATAAAACATCCAAAACAGATAATATAATAGCATGGAACAATCAAAAATTATAGATACGTTGGAGATGTATCACATACCGAGCTGGTTTCTTCTGGCCGCGCGCCAACGACATGGCTAAAGAGATTGTTGATCATTGTGAAGGATGCCAGTTCTATTCGAATTTGTCACACAAACCTGTGTCTGCCTTGAAGACTATTCCACTCGTCTGGCCGTTTGCAGTATGGGGTTTGGATATGGTTAGTCCCCTTCGAACAGGCCAGAGTGGATTTACTCACTTGCTTGTAGCAGTCGACAAGTTCACTAAGTGGATTGAAGCCAAACCCATCAAGAAGCTGAACGCCCACACTGCTATCAAATTCATGAAACAGATAACTTTCCGGTATGGGGTTCCCCACAGTATCATTACAGACAATGGCTCAAACTTTGAATCGGAAGAGTTCAGACACTTTTGCTCCTCTCAAGGCACTCGGGTGGATTACGCATCCGTTGCGCACCCCCAGACCAATGGTCAAGCTGAGCGAGCGAATGGCCTTATCCTTCAAGGGCTGAAGCCTCGACTCATGCGAGATCTAGATCATGCAGCTAGAGCTTGGGTCACTGAATTGCCGTCTGTTCTGTGGGGCTTGAGGACGACTCCTAACCGGTCGACCGAGCGCACTCCTTTCTTTTTGGTGTATGGAGCCGAAGCCATTTTGCCAAGCGACGTCCTTCACAATTCTCCCCGAGTGGACCTTTACTCCGAGGATGAAGTCGAACAAGCACGACAAGACGGGGTGGATCTCCTAGAGGAAGAATGCGAGATGGCTCTGATTCGGTCGACTGTATATCAACAAGATCTTCGCCGCTTCCATGCGAGGCACGTCAAGAGTCGGTCGTTCCACGAAGGTGATCTGGTGCTCCGAGTGGATCAGCAGTGACCTCACAAGCTGGCCCTAGCGTAGGAAGGCCCTTTCATCGTCACCAAAGTACTGAACAATGGAGCCTATCACCTCTTCAACCTCAAGAAGAATATTGACGAGCCGCGCGCCTGGAACGCTGATTTACTTCGACGTTTTTACACTTGACGACTGAGTTCTCCAGACAGTTTCGTTTGTTAAAGTTATGACTCCTGCAGTCTATTGTCGATTCCGATCACACAATTTCGCATTCAAAACTTCTCCGAGTGATGAGCGATCCTCACACTCGGGGGGCTTAGCTGCGAACCAGTTTTCGCCTAAGTTAAAAATCCTTCCGAGTGGATAGTATTCCATTCAATCGGAAACTTAGCTGCGAACCAGTCTTCGTCTAAGTTCAAAACTTCTCCGAGTGATGAGCGATCCTCACACTCGGGGGCTTAGCTGCGAACCAGTTTTCGCCTAAGTTAAAAACCCTTCCGAGTGGATAGTATTCCATTCACTCGGAAAGTTAGCTGCGAACCAGTCTTCGTCTAAGTTCGAAACTTCTCCGAGTGACGAGCGATCCTCTCACTCGGGGGCTTAGCTGCGAACCAGCTTTCGCCTAAGTTAAAAACCCTTCCGAGTGGATAGCATTCCATTCACTCAGAAACTTAGCTGCGAATCAGTCTTCGTCTAAGTTCAAAACTTCTCCGAGTGATGAGCGATCCTCACACTCGGGGGCTTAGCTGCGAACCAGTTTTCGCCTAAGTTAAAAACCCTTCCGAGTGGATAGTATTCCATTCACTCGAAAACTTAGCTGCGAACCAGTCTTCGTCTAAGTTTGAAACTTCTCCGAGTGACGAGCGATCCTCTCACTCGGGGGCTTAGCTGCGAACCAGCTTTCGCCTAAGTTAAAAACCCTTCCGAGTGGATAGCATTCCATTCACTCAGAAACTTAGCTGCGAATCAGTCTTCGTCTAAGTTCAAAACTTCTCCGAGTGAAGAGCGATCCTCACACTCGGGGGCTTAGCTGCGAACCAGTTTTCGCCTAAGTTAAAAACCTTTCCGAGTGGATAGTATTCCATGCACTCGGAAACTTAGCTGCGAACCAGTCTTCGTCTAAGTTCAAAACTTCTCCGAGTGAAGAGCGATCCTCACACTCGGGGGCTTAGCTGCGAACCAGTTTTCGCCTAAGTTAAAAACTCTTCCGAGTGGATAGTATTCCATCCACTCGGAGATTTAGTCGCAAACCAGTCTCCGTCTAAGTTCAAAACTTCTCCGAGTGACGAGCGATCCTCTCACTCGGAAGCTTAGTTGTGAACCAGCTTTCGCTTAAGTTAAAAACTTTTCCGAGTGTCGAGCAACCCTCTCACTCGGAGACTTAGCCGCGAACCAGTTTTCGCCTAAGTCCAAAATCCTTCCGAGTAACGAGCAAATTTAACCAAGCAAGAGATCAGAAAGCAAAATGCGGATAAATCCAGAATCTCTAGCGCGGTTAAAAGTTATTCGCGCAAAGGAAACTACTCAGGCCTAAGTCCCGAATGAAGTTTTAATCGGTTACACCATCACTCGGCATACCGAGGCAAATAAAGTTTTAGCTGCAAGCAAAGTATTTTTCAAGCACCAGTGGGGCTCGAGGGCTCGACGAAGGTGTCCATGTGAATTCCATCGGCGATCCGAGTGGCTGCTTCGATGAAGGTTTCCATGAAGTCTTCGAATTGAAGTTTCTTTGTGTTGATCACTCAGAGAGCCTTCAGTTTGTCCTCCCTGGCCTCTTTGCAATGAACCCGGACGAGTGAAAGTGCCACATCAGTGCCACAGCGAGCAGCGGATTTCTTCCATGCCTGCACTCGACCAGGGATCTCATTGAGGCGGGTCATCATCGACTCAAGGTCAGTCTGGAGAGAGTCTTCGGGCCACAGTTCCTTGTCGACCTTCTCCAACGCAGCCCTCAGTCGAGCGACATATCCTTGGACACTCCTGAGACGAGCTTCAAGGCGAAACATGTCCATGGCCACGGCGTCCCTGACAGGTGACTTGGTAGGGTCCAGATTTGGCTTGATCTCTTCAGTTTCCTTCTCAAAATCTTGGCAGAATTCTGCATGAAGGGAAAGCGAGAAGATGATCACATTGCCGTTCTGAAGAAATCAAAGAAATTCACTCGACAGAAGAAACTTACCTTCAAGCATGCTGAACATCTTCTTCGCAAAGTCCCCTAAGTATTGCTCCAGAACGCTCCTTCTCTTGGTCTGCAGTTCGAGCTTTTTGATCCAATCGGCCCGTTCCTGCTTGAGTTTGGTATTCTCTTCTTCCAATTTGCTGGCTGCGGCAAGCTTCTTCTCAGCAGCTTCAGTTTTCTCCCTCGCCACCTTCTAAGCGTCGGCGAGTGCCTTGTCCTTGTTTTCAAGCGCCTTCTTCATGGTATCTAAAGAAATAGCATTGTTGAGTCGCGCTTGGAGTCGGCGGTTCTCATCACGTACGTCTGTTCGAGTGGATTCACTCGGTTCAAAGGATGGAAGATGAAAGTAATAATGCAATTGATCGACAAGGATTACCTCCCAAGGTCTTCAGTTCAGTCTGTGCACGGTCTAGGTTGTTATTCGTCAGCTCCAGATCCAGCAGAAGTTGATTCTTTTCCTTCTCCAGCTCGACATACTTGGTCCCGAGCCCACAGGCTTTCTGAAATCAGCAAAGAAGTAGTTCAGTCGACAATAATGTTTTTTCACTCCCGAGTGGAAAAGAACATGTCCAGTCGACTGGATGGCGGCCCGCCGCCCCACCCCACACCCCTATACAGCGTCATATCATGGTTGATGGAAATGATGTCCATGAAACCTGCAAGATGGTTCTTAAGACTACTGCCCATCGTAAACGATCGACAGTAGTCTCGGGGACTACACCTAGTGGGTGCACTCAGCGTGCCCCCACTGGACCAGAGATCACTCGACCAGGTCTGACCTGTCCGAGTATAAAGAAAAGAAGAAGCAAACAAGCGAACATTGTCTCTTTCAGACTCCCGCCGATGCAAACACTCGACGGCAGTCTCGGGGACTACACCCAGTGGGTGCACTCAGCGTGCCCCCACTGGACTTACTATCACTCGACCAGGTCCGTCCTGTCGACTGACAAGCAACTTTCAAAACGAATCTAAGACCCCTGCCGATGTCTTCGTCATTCGACAGCGGTCTCGATGACTACACCCAGTGGGTGCACTCAGCGTGCCCCCACTGGACCAGAAACCACTCGACTAAGACCTGATCTACTCGAGGGGAAAACAAGCAAGTATGCATCTGAAGAAAACACCCAGTGGGTGTAAAGTCAAGATGGACAAGATGGATAGGAATTCAATCGGAAATGAACTTACAATAGAACTTACTTGGACGTTAGCTTGAAGCGCTGAGCTGGCATCATAGGCTAACTTGCTGGCCTCATATGCCTCCTTTGTCCGCAGCATCATTTCCCCAGCCTGGATCATGGCTTCTTTGGCAGCTCCAGTCTGGTCTTCTGGGACGTGGTACACAGGGAATGCAGGCGCCAGATGAGTCGGTGTTGCAGTTGATGTCACGAGAGGTGCTTGAGGTTGCCCGATCGGCACTGAAACAACTAGAGTTGAAGTTGCTGGCGGGGCACTCGACAGCGGAACCACAAGGTCAGCACTGGCTCGGGAAGAATCACCAAGTTCTTGAGAAGGCGCAGCAGTCGGCCTATGAGGTGCTGGTCCTGATGATGTCCTCCGAGTGCGCAAGCGTGGAGTGTCCAAAGGCTCAACGTCACCTTCTGCACCCCGTTGTGGCTCCTCATCGTCTTCCAAATGGATGACGTCGTCAACTGTCAATCGACAACATTAATTTATTTATTCGACGAATTGTCTTCAAAAATCAGACTACAGTGAGGATTCGATATACCTCGTTGAGAGGTGGCCGCGTCAGGAGTGTCCACTTCCATGTGATCCCCCTCACCCCGCAGAGGCGACGTCACCGAGGTAGCAGCTCTGGCGAATAAATTTCACTCGGTCAGTGAAGACATGAAGTTCAACAATAGCAGGATAAGGAAAATAAACACTCACGTTGAGGCGACAGGCACAGCGGTCTTTATACGGGGCAGAGCCTTCCGAGGCTTTGGTGCGTCCGACCTGGGCTGTTTCGCAGCTTTTTCAGTCGACCCAGATGTCGTGACACGGTCGCGCTTTGGGTTCCTGGTGCTCGACGCCAAAGTCTTGCTTGGGGCGGCCTCCGGGTCTTCACGCGGCTTGGAACGACGCTCGATGCGCGGAGGAGCCTGGGCCTCTACCTCGCCTTCCTTAGTCTCTTCCAGGTCGTCGTCGCTGCCCTCACTGTCGTCGGCGTAGTCGACGTCTGCACTGTCGCCTGCGCTCTCTTCTCCGTCCTCAGGCTGCTCTCCATTCGGCACGGGCGAGTACATGTTCGTAAACTCCTGCAAGACGCAAACTGTGAAGTCAGTCGACTGAAGACGCAATCACTCGACGAAACACGAAAGCACTCAACAAAGATGCAACTCACTAGGTTCGTCGATGGGTTCAAAGTAGAGAGGGGCAAAATTCGCTTGGCTCCCAAAGGATTATCACAGGCTCCGGTGATGCTCCTGAGCCACTGGGCAACAGTCTCATCGGAAACTTCCTCTGGATGTGTCCGAGTGGTATTCTCGGGGCCCGAATAATGCCACATAGTGTGATCCCTGGCTTGAAGAGGCTGGATTCGTCGACTGAGAAACGCCTCTAAGAGATCCATACCAGTCACTCCGCCGCGGATCAGATCAACTACTGCGTTCACTAAAATCCCCACTTGGACTTGCTCTCCCTTTGCTACGTTTAGTGTTCTGGGAGTGGTAGGCCTATCCAATGTGAAGGGGGGAAGGCCAGTCGACATATTGGGCGATGCTACATCCTTGCAGTAAAACCATGTCGACTGCCAGCCCCGAACAGATTCCGGAAAAGTCATAGATGGAAACGCACTCCTACCTCTCTTTTGGATTCCTAGGCCACCACAGAGTTGGATGACATGGGTCTTGCTATCACTAGGATTGGCTTTCTTGACGCATTGGGATCGGATGGTGAATATATGTTTGAACAAACCCCAATGTGGAGAGCAACCCAAGAAACACTCGCACAAGGTGATGAAAGCAGAAAGGTACGAAATGGTATTCGGAGGAAAATGGTGGAGTTGCGCCCCGAAAAAGTTCAGAAACCCGCGGACGAATGGATGAGGGGCACGGAAAAACCTCGTTCCACGTGGGTGAGGAGGAGAACTCGCTTCCCTTCGCGCGGCTCCGGCTCGATCTCCCCCTCCGACAGCCTCCACGAGCCTTCGGCTATGAGCCCGTCGGCGACGAGGTTCTCAACGTCCCCCGCCGTGACCGTCGACGCAAGGAAATCTCCCTGGATCCACCCCGGCGGCGCCGTGAATCGGGCGCCCGACGGCTTCTTTGCCTTGGCTCCTCCCTTCTTAGCGCGCTCGAGCTTCCCCGTCTTGCCTTTCGTCATCGCGATGGCGGTCGTCGAGCCGGAGTGTAGCGGCGCGCGTGGAGCAGGGGAGGCCGAGGAGAAGAGAAGATTTGGGGGAGAAACACTGTACCGGCCCAGCGTGGTCGCTTCTTATATCCGCCCGAGTGAGTCACTGACCTGCGGGCCTGCCAAATCTCTGGGTATCCCAAATTCAGAGGAGGAGCGGTACGTGGCATTAATGACGGCGCGAAAATCGAGGCGTCGTGCCCCCACTTGCCTTAGTCGTTGCGTCATCTCCGCTCGGCGCGCGCTTATCCAATTTTCAAATCCCGTGAAATTCGGGCCTGACGAAGCGACCCGTCGCATCAGAATATCCTGCTGAACACTCGGACCTGACTCCACGCTGAAGTTCACTCGGATACATTTCAACACAAGAATCAATCAGGGTGAATGACAAAGATTCCAATTGACGCAAACTTCTGCGAAGCCCTAAAACGCACTCGGAATTTTTGCGTCTTAACAGAACCCGCATCGATCCTTTTTACACTCGAACCCCGATCCATTCGGGGGCTAAAGATGGGGATATGTACCTATGGTAGGGTCATAGGCCCCACCTACATACCCTACCTAAGGACACTGCCCCAGAAAGCTTAAGGACTACAAGGAAGTCTCCGACTGAAATCAACAAGACATACAAGTCACTCGACAATATCCACTCGGAGATTACCTTTCACTCGACGGTTATCTTTCACTCGGAAGAACCAGAATACAGTCGACCGCAGAAGACCAGAAGCCACCCCAGGGAGGCCAACGGGCAGGCGTTCTACTAGACCATAAGTAGCATTTGTTACGTATGTTACCAGTAACGTCCATCTTTATAGCCACGATCGGACCCTTAGATGCCGGACATTTATGAGGGGCAGCACACTCTATATAAGCCGCCCCTCCCCTCTGGCACAAGGGTTCGCACCCTGTAACTCTCATATCCCACACGACAAGAAGCTCCTAAGCACCGAGACGTAGGGCTGTTACCTCCACGAGAGGGGCCTGAACTCGTACATCCGTGTGTACATCCTCGCCGTAGCTAGGACTCTGCCCTCTCCCTTCGTACCCCTATCTTCTACTGTCAGGCTCGTTCCCACGACAGTAACTTGATCCAAAGTTTCATGATCACTATCATTAGCTTCCTCTTCAATTGGTGTACGAATCATAGGAACACTTTTCTGAGTTGCGCTACTTTCCAATTCAAGTGAAGGTTCGATAACCTTATCAAGTTCTACCTTCCTACCACTCACTTCTTTTGAGAGAACCTCCTTCTCTGGAAAGGATCCATTCTTGGAAACAAAGACCTTGCCTTCGGATCTGAGATAGAAGGTGTAACCAATTGTTTCCTTAGGGTATCCTATGAAGACACACTTCTCCGCTTTGGGTTCGAGCTTATCAGGCTAAAGCCTTTTCACATAAGCGTCGCAACCCCAAACCTTTAAGAAACGCCAGCTTCGGTTTCTTGCCAAACCATAATTCATACGGCGTCGTCTCAACGAATTTAGATGGTGCCCTATTTAAAGTGAATGTACTTGTCTGTAATGCATAACCCCAAAACGATAGTGGCAAACCGATAAGAGACATCATATAAGACACCATATCCAATAGAGTACGGTTACGATGTTCGGACACACCATTACACTGTGGTGTTCCAGGTGGCGTGATCTGTGAAACAATTCCACACTATCTTAAAATGCATACCAAACTCGTAACTCGGATATTCATCTCCACGATCACATTGCAAACATTTTATTCTCTTGTCACGATGATCTTCAACTTCACTCTGAAATTTGCTTTGAACTGTTCAAAAGTTTCAGACTTGTATT